>CM063448.1:11837500-12462500 GCA_032191425.1 Lymantria dispar
AGTCATATAGGGCCCGGTTTTTTTATTACTAACTAGCAACCCGCCCTCGCTTCGCTTCGGTTATAGGTTATAGTCGTTTTACCCGCGTAGTTCCCGTTCCCGTGGGAATACCGGGATAAAATATAGCCTAGTTTACGCCCTGATATTATAGCTTTTCATTGGTGAAAGAATTTTTGAAATCGGTCCAGTCGTTTTGAAGATTACCCGGAACAGACGGACAGACAAAAAATTTTTAATTGCTATTTTAGGCATAGGTGTCGTGCAAATAACCGTGTGAGCATGAAAAAAGCCTATTATTTTGACATTACAAACAGACACTCCAATTTTATTTATTGGTATAGATGATGGCAAACGAGCAAACAGTACACCTGATGGTAAGTGATATTGCCGCTCATGGACTTTTGCTAGGCCGCTGCCTACCGTGAAGAATGTGAAGGAAGTGTGAATCCGTGCAATGAGTTTTGGTGATCCTAAAGGCAATCACCAAAGCCACACGTGAACATCCTTAAAAAGTCGAGCTTTCGGCTCTCTTGCTCACCAGACGTAGTGCAATAACAAATAGCTACTACTACTAGTACTACTCAAATGTTGATTTTCTGCGAGAGTGTGGTACTACTCCAGACGGACCGGCCCGCAGCTGTAGACAGGCGACTGTCAACAGTGTGCTCCTACTGCTCGTAGTGGTAGATGTTCTTTCATATGGGCAGAAAAATTTAGTTACTGCTGTACCGACACGTTTGTAAGTGTAGTTTGATTTAAAGCCAAAACAACTTTTGCAATTTGCGCTTGTTTGTCTGTATGTTTGTATGCGATGAAAAAACTGTAGCATGGTATTGAAAGCTGTTTTTATCTTTGTATTGCTAGAGGTTTGGTTGTAAGAATAATAATAAATCTCAAAATAAAAAAGAGCGTGCGTATAAAGCACGTATGTCAAAAGTGAAACTTCTTTATCCTGTATCCTTTATCTCATTCTCTCGTCGGCTGAATCCTATACATTTACGTGTTTATGTCTCTATTGACTCGCTTTTTCGTTTCATCAAGTTTGAAATCACAACGATTCTAAAGAAGTTTCACTTCAATAAATATCTATATAATCAAAGCAGCGGACACAACTTGTCACCCACACGCAACCCGTGGGTTAATTCGCAAAGCAGGGCGGAATACCCCCCCCTGCCCACCAAACTAGCCACCCCGCCGGTACCCGCGATCGCGACACCGACGGCAAAGGCCGGAACTAATACTAATAATAATTTATACAAACCGCCAACCGTTGGGCAAAAACTGCCACCCGCGGGCCTTCCTAAGCCTCCTCAAGGCAAACAAGTGCACACACACGCGCCAGCCACTAGCGGTCTAGACCCGGATCTAGACCTAGTGGCCAGATTCGCGCAAATAATAAACATTGCTGAAATACGCGTAATCGCAGCGGAACTGCGAAAAAATGAAGGCAATAGCCTCGCGTTACTTAACGTCGCCATGAGGTTCTCACCCGTCCTAGAGAGCCTCGGTTCCTTCAGAGCCTAAATAATGGATAGGTACACACCAGGCAGAGTCAAAACACGATCACTCCGCGTAGGGTTTTTCAACGCGAACGGTCTCGCTCGCCAGAGAGACGAAGTAGGTACATTTCTACAAGACCAGCAGCTTGACCTTTTACTAGTCCAAGAGACTTTTCTCAAACCCTATTCAAGAGACCCTAAAATTGCAAACTACAATCTAGTGCGCAACGATAGGGTCGGCTCTCCCCTAGGCGGGACTCTCATTTATTATAAAAGGTCACTGCACTGCACACCCCTAGATCCCCCCGCCATGACGTACATTGAAGCCTCGGTCTGTCGGTTGGCCCTTACCGGTCACCAGCCACTGATCATAGCATCAGTATACCTCTCCCCTCCTAATGGGGACCCACCAAAAGAGTTGCTTGAGAGTGATCTCCAAGCCCTCTTAAAACTCGGCGACGCCGTCATCATCGCAGGCGATTTAAACGCCAAAAGTAAGTCGTGGAATAGCCACACCAACAACCGCAGGGGACTGGCCCTCGAGACTTACGCAGATCGGCTCGGGTTCGACATCATAGCCCCAATGGAGCCGACTCACTTCCCTTACACAGTCGAGCACAGGCCCGACGTATTAGATATAGCCCTATTAAAGAACATAAACCTACGTTTATGTCTAATAGAGGTAATTCACGAGCTTAACTCGGATCACCGCCCGGTGGTCGTAGACTTCGCCCCCCGATACGGCCCCTCAGGCCTCACCCCCCCCACTGAGAAAGTGTGCACAGACTGGGAGCGACTGAAGGTAAAACTCCAGTCCCCCTCCTCGTCCGCTCATCTTGACAGTGTATGTAGCACATTAAATAACAAAGAGGACATCGAATCCGCGATCGACGCCCTCACCGGTCACGTACAATCGTTAGTTAACGATTGTTCACGGAGAGTGCCCGACACGAGCAATCGTAGAGGGCGCTTACCCGCTGACGTCCGCGACCTACTGAGACGTAAGAACGCAGCCATAAGAGCCTACGACCGCTTCCCCTGCGAAGATAACCGCTATCACATGCGGTCAATGCAGAGGGCGGTTAAAACGGCTATAAATGAGTTTCGACAAAACGAATGGGACGCCACCTTAAGCGAACTGGAGCCTTCGCACCAGGCTTACTGGCGGCTTGCCCGTTCTTTCAAAAAGGATACGGTGTCCACCATGCCACCCTTGAACCGCCCCAATCAACCGCCGGCGTTCGATGACGATGAAAAGTCTGAATGTCTGGCGGCCGACCTTGAGCAGCAATGTACGACGAGTACACAACACACAGACGCGCGACACACCGACACCGTTAACAGCGAAGTGGAACGATGTACATCGCGTACGCGTACCGCAGACGCTGAGCCACAAGAGCCTATACCAACAGCGACAGTGGAGGAGGTTCAGTCGATTGTTAGAGGTCTCCACCCTAGGAAATCCCCCGGTTCGGACGGTATTTCTAATAGAGTTATTAAACTCTTCTCTCATTCATTATTATTAATATTAACAGCAATTATTAACGCCGCATTAGTCAATCACATATTTCCTAAACAATGGAAAAAAGCCGTGGTAATAGGTATACCTAAACCCGGCAAGCGACGTACCGAACCGTCATCATATCGCCCGATTAGTTTACTCAACAGTTTAGGTAAAATATATGAGCGCGTACTACTTAGTAGGCTAAGAAAGTGCGCTGAGGATAACAACCTCATCCCGCCGATTCAGTTCGGCTTTCGCACGCAACACTCTTGCGTTCAGCAAGTACATCGAATAGTCGAGTATACAAGTTATAAACTGCAACGCGGTTTATATACGGGTATGCTTCTATTTGATGTAGAAAAAGCGTTTGACAAAGTCTGGCATAACGGCCTTATTTTCAAGTTAATAAAGCTCAAAATCCCCCACTACTTAGTTATGATAGTTAGGGACTTTCTACTCGAGCGTAGCTTTCGCTACAGAGTGGAAGGTACTCTATCAGCACCGCACAAACTAGAAGCCGGCGTTCCCCAGGGATCGGTGCTCTCTCCAATACTCTTCTCGCTGTTCACCAGCGACATACCCCAACATAGTAGAATTCAAACAGCATTATTCGCTGACGACACTGCCATCTTTTATGCAGGTCAATCCCCCCCAACAGTGATAACCGCTCTCCAAACTGCGGCTACCGCCCTAGCGAAATGGACTAGGAAATGGAGAATCGGTATAAACCCCACCAAAAGCCAGGCGATCATATTCCATAAGGGGATAGATCGCCGCTACCCAATGGCTGAATACAAACAGATAAAGATGTTCGACCAACCCATCCCCTGGACAAGGGAGGTCAAATATCTGGGTGTGACCTTGGACAGACGACTGACCTTCGGTCCTCACATAGGGCGAGTCCGCGCGCGCGCAGCCCTAGTGCTAGGATGGTTACACAGCTTAGTACACGCCAAGTCTAAGCTATCTCTCCGTAATAAAGTTAGATTATACACCGCTTGTATACGTCCTATCATGACGTATGCAAGTGTAGTGTTTACACAAGCGAAGCCACGCAGGCTACATCGGCTACAGGCATTACAGAATAGGTTCATGCGCCGAGCGACGGGAGCACCGTGGTTCATGCGCAATGTGGATCTTCACATAGATCTTGGCTTGCCGACCATCAGGCAATTCATGAAACAGTGCTCCCGCCGCTACTTCGACTCTGCCGTGACACACCCGAACCCATTAGTGGTAAGGGCGGCTTCTTACATTCCCTCTAAAATGTCCGCGATCAAACAACCGCGACTAATACTCGAAGAGCCCGACGACATTATTACGCTCGCCCAGACTGAGGCATACACAGCCCGCGCGGCCTTGACAAATAGTAATAAAAAATATCCACGTTACCGCCCCCGCCGACGGGGAAGGAAAACGTGTCGCGTTAAAGTCATAAACGTGGGAGTGCCCACTTTGCCAGCGACCGCCCGAGCCGAGGTCCGTACCCCACAGGGGGTGCCCTCGGGATTGGTCGCTTAACTTTAAGCGGGTTGAGAGCCCTCAGCGCTCACCCACCAGTCCGGGTAAAGTTGTCACAGCCATCTGAGGCTAACAACTAAGTCACACAAAAAAAAAAAAAAAAAAAAAAAAAAAAAAAAAAAAACAACTTGTTAAAATAATATAATTTTATATAGGTATTCCGTATAGGATACCGTATCTGAGAGCACGTTTATTTATAGCTTCAAGTCTCATAGTGAATAGCCCATCGCAATGTATGCAAATCGTCCCGTAGTGCAGGTACCGAGTCAATCTCCACTATTAACGAATAGAATATGCACCCAGATATTAAGATTCTGTCTTTGATAGCATCGCTACCAATACTACCAATTTTACCATTAAAAATTCTTATACCTGACTTCATCTTCATAAAAAATAGTGATGATAGAATTTTAAAATTTTATGGAAACCTGCTTAGTAGAAAAATGTTATACTTATTTGATTTAAAAAGACATTAAACTTTAAAATTTTCTTATGATGGTAAGCACCGTTCTAGATGATAAGGCAGACAATTGTAAAAGGCAAATGCTAAGTGTATTGTATTATTATCCGTTTGAAGAACCTTACATTTAGGCGGTTAGTTCGGCTAGAATATAGAAAACATGTCTTATACAGACCACAACTCAA
The DNA here is from genome assembly GCA_032191425.1 of Lymantria dispar. NCBI lineage: Eukaryota > Metazoa > Arthropoda > Insecta > Lepidoptera > Erebidae > Lymantria > Lymantria dispar. The sequence continues at coordinate 11,842,670 of CM063448.1, forward strand.
TCCGAAATTATTTGCAACTTTTATCAATTACGGTTATATCCGATAATTTTAGTTATGTTTACAGAGTTTCGTAACATCCCTACTAATAACACCGCCATTGTATGACGTGTGAAGTTGTATTTATCCGGACAAGCCCACTAAGACCATAAATCGATATTTGAAAAGAGATTCATCTCAATTCAAGGGGAGACGAACCATTAATTTTAATTGCCATACTTGTTCTACGGTGAATTGAATTACTCGTATCGGATTTCGAACCGAATTTTTTATATTTTTTTTTAATTAATCCTTATAATGTAGTTGCTTAAATGTATTTACATTTTCAGGCTTTAGTGTCTCAACGTATTTGGATGAAACCAGCATTCCAGGTATTGCTGTCTAACATATTGGTAACCCTAATTAAAAATGCGAACGTAGGTCATGTTCAGTAGAATAAGTTGATATCTAGACACGATAACGTGTCAAGCCAAATTCAAGCGTCGAGAACTGACGAGCCGCACTGTGTGTAAGTTTACACGAACCATTTCAAGCCATTTTTGACACCTCCATAAGCCAAAAAGTATTCAACATAACCAACAACTTTGGTTTATATAGCATTCTGTCTCCCCTGAGTTTTCTTGCCGGTTTTTTCTCAGTATGGCCGCATTCCGATCCGGTGGTAGTCTACTAGATTTGTTAGGTTTTTAAATTAATAAATTGTCATAATAATTACCTACTACAAATTTAATGTTTAATAATTACTAACCATAAACAATATATTTTTTTTATATAGAATCATTTACTTCTTATACTGGCACTTTGTACTAAAATGTTGGTCAAAATTTAATAACTAATTTTCTATATCGGGTAGATAATTATAAATCTCTGTAATAACGATGACTTGTGGGACACGTGACATCGTAATCTGCCCATGTCCATGAACGCTGCAAAGTGTTCGAAACGTCGGGCAATCAAAAATCAAATAGAAACGCGATAAAATCCGTAAAGTAGTTTTATTTACAACTAGCAATCCACCCTCGCTTCGCTTCGGTTATAGGTTATAGTCGTTTTACCCGCGTAGTTCCCGTTCCCGTGGGAATACCGGGATAAAATATAGCCTAGTTTACGCCCTGATATAGCTTTCCATTGGTGAAAGAATTTTTGAAATCGGTCCAGCCGTTTTGAAGATTACACGGAACAAACAGACAGACAGACAGACAAAAATTTTTTAATTGCTATTTTAGGCATAGGTGTCGTGCAAATAACTGTGTGAGCATGAAAAAAGCCTATTACTTTGACATTACAAACAGACACTCCAATTTTATTTATTGGTATAGATGTGTAATACTCGCGTAAACATCAGGAATCATTTATTAATATAATATTTTTTTAAGTTAAAACTTATTTTCGTCTTAATTTAGAAGCATATCAAGGTAACTGGTCAATAATATACATGCACATTAAATTGTCTCATACCTATCTTATGTAGTTACATGTTATAAAAGCAAAGCTAATAAATTTTTATATTCGATATAAAATACACGAAACTAAAAATAATAATTTTATCAATACAATAAAAAGAGTTTCTACGAGTTTCAACTTGTTATGATCAGAAGGTACACTGAAACGCGTACTGTGATTGTGTAAACTTTTAATAAACTTTTAAATCACGCTTCCGTGACTTCACATTTCATAATAAAGCTTGGATTACTATTACATGCTCGAAAGTTCCTATCAAACGTTTTTATTAAAGTGTTTATAATGAGAGCTTTTCGTCGACGATATTAATCCTTGAAAAGTTTCTTTCGTGTACTGACATTTTAAGAATACAATATATGTCTACCTCTTGCTGCCTGCTAGTTATATAAAACGGTTGATGAATCAAGAAAATAATAAAGTTGTAGCCCTCTCCTGGTAAACGTATTTGATTATGCAAAACTGTATAATTGGCCACTGTATAGAGCTCAGCCTACTTAAGTATAATAATACCCATCAACTATTTTAAGGTTGGTATTGCAATCATCCTCATCACCATCATTTTAGCTCATATACGTCCTACTGTTTCGATTCGAATTTCCTCCACCTCAGGAGCAAAATTGACCTATTATACCACGTTGGTTAGTGTTGCTACAAGGCTTTATTTCGAGTTATTCTATTCCATAGATGTTATAAACAGATTTATTCTCTTAGTCGTCTTTTACGGCACTCTCGGGTAACAGAGGGTAACTTTGTTCTTACTCCGTCATCACACGGAAAAATAACGTTACAGAAAATCATGCAATATTTAATCATATCTTAATTTTAACTATTACTCATCAATAGGTTGGACAGCGCTTATTTGACTAGCTGGCACTGCTAGGAAGATGCTCGACAGTGCGGAATTAGGACATGATGGCCGCCTTCTGCGAGGTAGTAGTCTCACAGAAGGAAGCGGCAGAGTGGTTTAGAGACAAGATGGACCTTGCTCACACACTCCGCCGTTCACACCATAGCCTGAAAAAAAAATAGCACTTATTTATGACTGCAATACGTACATCTTGCGGGGGTCGCCTCTTTACTCCGCTAAGTACTGATCGTATTTAGCGTTCTCTTTTTAAACTTTACTCAGTTCCTTTTTACAGTTTGTCGAAAGTTTTCCTTCCTGTAACATTTTACCGTAGAGCAGTTTCCACGGGGGCGATCACATCGAGTTAATAAGTTCCCGTTTCGATGGCTCCTACGTTTTAAACTTTTAGGATATGAGATAACAAGCTAAGAAAGGGAGACGCCGATTTGGCTAAGTCCACTTTAAGATCGCAGTGGATTACGTTGTTGCCGTCGGTGAATTGGAAAATCTTTTCTTTTGACTAGAAGCTTTTTTTAACGTTGTTAGAGAATTTTACATAAACTTGTACATTTTAACTAAAACTTTTATAATTTATAAAAGATTTAATTAAATTTGTGCTGAGTGTTATGACATTAAAAATAGGCATTAAAGGTTAAGCGGAGGATAGAATTATTCTTAAAGCAACGACAATCTTTCTATGTTTTTCGGATTACAAAGGTGCAGTTTAGAGTATTATAAAAAGTATTTTTATATTTCTGAATTCAAAGGTTGAGCTGGATTCTACTACTAAGCCTCCATACTACATCTGTCCACCTTTTTATATCTCAGCGAGGTATATATATATATCATCATCATCATCTTGCTCTTATCCCAATTACTTGGGGTCGACGCAATATGTCATCTGTTTTGACATATTGCAAAAAGTTTCGGCAATGACTTTTATGACCGGCCGCCTGCCTGACGTCAACCCTCCTTGGGAATGTAATCGTTGACCCAAATGGTACCAGATGGAGTTGGTCCGGGTCAATCTAGGGCTCTTAATCGTCTTTTACGACAGCGAGGTATATATATATGTATATATATATACATATATATATACATATATATACATATATATATATATACATATATATATATATATATACATATATATATATATATATATATATATATATATATATATTTATTTATTTACAATCTATTACATTTACCCAATATTTTTTTTTACATATTTCCAGCTTAACTTTCCCTTTCCATTTGATGATACTTTTTAACCGACTTCAAAAAAGGAGGAGGTTCTCAATTCGTCTGTATGTATAATATTTTTGCTTGCTAAAAATGACTATCTTTGTCTTATAGAAAACATTCTATTGAATATTATCTATAATCGTTTCGATATGTTTACGAAACATTAATACCATTATTTTCATTTTGTTATATCAAAAAGTGAACCATCGAAATTTCTCGAAGTTTACGCGAGATATCTCGTAGTAGTTACTTCGGTCGAGACGACAGGCGCCAACGGCAGCAAACTGCCGAATGAATGACGGAGCGAAGGCACTAAAATGTTACAAATGTTCGAAAACCTATTAACATAATATCTCGGAATTCTAATTAGTAATGGCTTGATGAAGTATGTATTAGGTATAGAAGATACCTTTCGACTTAGAAGACAATATTATTAGTTTATATATTAGTTAATATATTACACTATTTTCCTAGAAAAAAGAAAATAAATTGATGAAAGAAAATTTATCATTTTTAGTAAAGGTTTTAAATCATTTTATTTTTATATAATTGAATATAATAGATGAATAAATAATTTTAATATAAAAAAATAGAATAATCAATCTTATTTTTCCTTTTTCGTTTTGTTAATACAAAGGCCTATACTTATATGCAGTAATCTGTATATAGGTATGGACTTTTTTGTGTAACTGACGTGTAAGCAAGATTTCAAGATTATCAGTTGAGTAGTTAAGATGTAAATATGTAACAAATAATTCAAATATACGTCTCACTAATGGCCTTTTTTATAACAGGAGGGCAATGGATCTTGCCATATGCTGGTCAGACAGGTTGATATAGGATTTTATTTCAAGTTTTCCTTTTAAATGTTAGATTAGATGCTATGTGCCTATTATATCTCTTTCCATGCTTAGTAGCAAAACCCAGTCGCTTGTGAATTATATTTTTATACCAAAACCACAGAAAGCTAGTTATATCTTCTTGCGATGGTATTTCTTTTTATTTTTGAATATATATATATATATAATTGTTCACATGACATTTATAATGCAAATTGTTATAATATGTAACTATATATTATAGCAAAAAAATCTTCCCACAAAATTGCTCACAATTCTCATCCCTCGTGTCGGGTGACATCTTAATTTTCATGATTCCTCCATATTTCCATCCGAACGATTGAATTTGCCAGTGGTTTTTGTGACACAATAGTTTGTTGCGTATTAAGAACAAGAATTTTTATCCTACGAAAATACGTATTAACATTAAAATTCTTTGTACTATTTGAATAAACTAAACCTAATAGAAATTTGAACGTAAATATTGTCTCAAGCAATTAACTCTCCATATAGAGAATATTTTTTTAATAGATGAATCACCATATAGAATTATTAATTAGTAGGACAAGGACATTAAACTGTCTATATTTATCTTATTGGTATTAATTGGATATTTAATGGTTAGGAAAAAATAAGTTATTTATTCATTCTTATGATTCTGGCAAACCTGAAGTGATAAAGAAGAAAAGGAGAAAAGCAGGCAAAAGTCCAGATGTCTAAGTTCAACCCGCTTGATGCGCTATAGTACCTCAACTTTCTTCTCATAGCATATTTAAAATTCTACCCTGTTGGTTGGAGAATTCATCAACTCCGCAGTGATTATGTTGCCTTCATGCCATAGCGCCTACTTTTCCAGCTTATGAATTTATTTTGTATAATTAAAGTTGTTTATTGTATAAGTTGTATATATAATACACTTTGTAGTTGTTCTCAAGAGATGTATCATGTAGATAGATTATAAAATTTGGTCAAAACATTTGCATATCGTTATGTTCTTAATCATTTTTCACTTGCACATAAAGAAAAAAAAAAAACAGAGACATACGGATCGATCAGAAATTATTACCTTCTATCATTATACATTTTTCTCCGTGTGATGACGGAGTAAGATTACAATTTACCACGACCCTCTCTTGCCCGTGAGTTTGGTAAAAGACAACAAAGGGATATAAATATGCAGATAATATTTACCCCAGAGAAGAAAACTCGATATAAAACCCTATGCCAACACGTCTGAGCAGTGCAATATAGTAGGTCAATTTCTCTCCCATTTTGGAGGAGGCCCAAATTCAATTGTGGGATGGTGGGCCCTTATGCGGGCGTAAGATAATATCATTATATATCCCGCACGAAATATGGAGCGAAATAATCCCGTGTAGTGTTAAAAGTAAAAGAATATTACGCGTAACAGTCGTGCATGATTTTTCCTATATTTATTTAGTATATACCTAATAGTTTTTACCTATTACCGCTAGTGGCCGAAATTTATCGCTTTTGACTGTTGATTTATCACCGAACCAACTGGATTAACTACCGCTAACTTGGCGATAGTTAAGACTGCTATCTTTGGTGTTTCAGGGCGAAAGCTCTTTCCTTTTATCTAAATTGGTCCGCTACCAATAAAGATTCGCCGACGACTGTCGTAAACCATTCGCCCCATACGCTTCATTATGGGACAAACTTTCAGATATGATGGAACAATTTTATTGTCCACCGATGTCGCGAGATCCCTATCGGTAATGGGATTTGGTGTCGTGACTTCTACTCGGCTATTGGACACTGATTCAACTAAAACTTAAATGTCAACCAACTTGTAAATTATTCTGCAAAATGTTGCATCAAAATTATATGTTTCGACGAGTCCGCCCAAATTTTATATATAAATTAGATGTCTCCATCATCATACAATAAAACAAAGAATAAAATGTCTCAAATGAAATATGGAATAAAATTATTTTATTAAATTTATCACGTAAGCTAATTTTGTTTTTACTATCTCCACATTTCGGGTAGTAAAGTACCCATGGTGCTAGATAACTAATATATTTTACTATAGTGAATCTATTCTCTCTTATAGAGATTAACTATAGGTATAAGTTTATTTAATATAATATTAATTATCTAAGTAGGATTGTGATTGAAATCTCGTAATAATAATCACAAAATTGAGAGCGATAAAATTCATTAAAATATTTCATTTAATATCTAATTTCTCATAAACATCCCTGATGTCATAATTATGTCATAAAGTTTTAAATGTTAGACAACCGTTATCATTCTAGGCTTTATTATTCAAATTTATATTAGGGTCATCTTGTATATCGAATCACATACGATAAAATATTAGATTTAAAGACATAAAGAGAGCCATAAGAATTCGCAAACTGTAGATTAACGAATTTCTAAGATTTTCTATTTTATTTTTCTATTTTTGCATTCTACTTTTCAGCTCATATGTATCTGTTGCCGAGTCGAATTTAATAACGCCCATGGGCATAAAAGGGGGTGGTGAATTGTATTCTTGTCTTTTTTTTAATTGCAAACAGTGGCAAACGAGCAAACAGTACACCTGATGGTAAGTGTTGCTGCCGCTTATGGACTTTTGTAAGGCGGCTGCCTACCGCGAACGAAGTGAAAGTGTGAATGCGTGCAACGAGATTCGGTGATACTAAAGGCATCATTAAAACCCACCCTCAAAAAGCTGGGCTTCCAGCTCTCGCGCTCACCGAACGAAGTGCCGTAACAAATTGCTACGACTCGGACTTCGATTTTCTGCGAGAGTGTGGTACTACCCCGGACGGACCGGCCCGCGGCTGTAGACGGTGAATGTCGACAGTGTGTTCCTACCACTATTAAATCTATCCTATCACCGCATGTATCCTATAACTCATTTTTGCTATCACCACATGTTAATTTGTGACTTCAATTTAGGTTAATGAGAATTACTTATGTTTCGATAATTAACGTTTTGAATTTGTTTTTTTTTTTTGGTTTCTTAAATGTACCTAATATTTATATTCTCTGTGATTTTTATTTTATTTATTTAGCATAAGTACCTATTTTTTTTTTTGTGGGTGGGTCGCGGTCGGCGCGCCTCCGCACCACTCCGTCCGGGGCGACAGAGGGGCTTAAGCACGCAACTCCCGCGACCCACCCGAAAACCACGTCGCCTTCGTCGTTGGGCCGACCACTGGAGCAGCGTTAACTTGTCCTCAGTGGTCGGCCCGACGGAATACCCCCTATTGGGGTACCCTCCCATCGACCGACGTCCCCCCCTCGGGGAGGAAGTCGGTCTTTCCTCACGCGGTCGGCCTCTCGGCGGGTGACGAACTAATCCCTGGTCATGTCACCCGCGGCCTCGGCTAGGGCGGCATGAGGCGCAGATAGTTGCGCCTACGCCACCCCAGTCGCCGGCGGCGGATCTCCTCATCGAGGCTGCGCTCCTCGCGCAGGCGATCCGCCGCCTCCTTCCGCGAGATCACTGTCTCGCAGAAGGCTGCGACCGCGTCCCAATTCCCGACGCTGTCGACCATCGCCCTAGCGATAGCCGGCAGCGTCAGGTCCGTACCGATGATAGCGACGAGTTCACAGCGCTGCTCTGCCCAAGCCCCGCAGGCCTCGAGCGTATGGCGTACCGTGTCCTCGTCGCAATCGCAGTGGTGGCAGGACGGTGTACTCTCCCTCCTAACGACCTTGTGCAGGTATTTGGCGAAGCACCCGTGCCCCGTCAAAAAGCACCAGTGCCCCGTCAAAAGCATAAGTACCTATAATATATAATTATAATGTAACCGCTTTACTAGATGAATTGTCACTAAAGTCTAAGGCAGACATGAGCAGGATCAAGGGCCGCTGCAGTCGCCTCATTGTTACACCTCCTGAGGAACGAAATATGTTCATTCATTTATAGTTTCTCATTACATAAACACAAAAAGTTACAACTGAAAAATATAATACAGATAATAATAATACCAAATTTGAAATAATACAATGAAACTAATATTATTATTTTAACACTATCCGTGTGGTGACGGAGTAGGAATACAATTTACTTAAACCGCTTCCTTTTTGCCCTCGGATGTCGTAAAAGACGACTTAGGGATAGATAACATCTAAGTAGAGGAAGGAAAATTGGACAAAACTCTTTTGGCTACATGTCTGACCAGCGTGGTATAGTAGATCAATTTTCCTCTCGTTATGGAGGAGGCTCGAGCCCAACAGTGGGACGTATATGAGCTGAAATGGACGATAGTGAAATTAATAATGCTGACGTTTGTGAGTATTTACACACATGATTGTGTGTCCTTCCAGGATGATTGATGCTCGTTTGTTGATTTAATATATTTCAAATATATCTTTCGGCCGTGTGGTGACGGAGTAAGAATACCATTCAGCACTTTATCGTACCCATGGATGTCGTAAAAGACGACTAAGGTATAAAATATCCATATAACATCTATACAAGAGAAGCAAAACTCGAAATGAAACCCTATACCAACCTGTCTGACCGGCATGGTATAGTAAGGTCGATTTCCCTACTATTGTGTAGGGGGCACGAGCCCAACAGTGGGACGTGTATGAGCTGAAAAGGTGATGATGATGATATCTATTGTAATAGGGAAAACAAAATTATAACGCGATAAAAGCTCTAACAGTTTTTATTTCGTTTACGGAATGGTCAATTATAATCTAAGTTACACTTAGCTATAAAGGATTTAATTCTCTTACTATAATAAAATATAGATTTAGGGGACTAAAGACGCATAAATTTTATCTTAATTGAATTTGTCATAAAAATTTAGTTTTCTCGTTCGCAAGGCCCACACTTAACTAACTAGCTTTAATCAATTCTCTTTTGAAGGGAAGTTCTAATTTATTGTAAGTGCTAAGTTTCGTACAATTTCAGATACCAAAACTTTATCCCGTCTCGTCACCTACGCGATGTAATCTTTTTATCTGAAATTAAATCGATACCGTTTGGTTTTGCTGACTTTTGTTCGACTTAAAAGTTTTTATCGACAAGTAGATATACAGTAATAGATTAGTGATTCTTTATCTATTATCAAGAGAGTACGATTGATAACATCGTGCTACTTGATCGATCATAAATGGATATTGAGATCCTAGATGATTTTGTTACTTTTACTTGGTACTTTATTATGGATGTCAAGGAATCGGTACAAGTGATCAGGCTAATAGGGATTTTTGGTGTATTCTACAATTGGGCTCGGGCGTCCTCCATTGTGGGAGGAAATTTGACCTATTATACCACGCTGGACAGATGTGTTGGCACAGGGTTTTATTTCGAGTGTTTCTTCTCTTCATTTACATGTTATATCTCATGGTGGTCTTTTACGACACCCATGGACAAGAAAGGAGGTGGTGAATCGTATTCTTTCTCAATACACTTTATCTGTTTATCACATAGATAAAGACGTGTGTGTCAGGATCGTGCTAAATAAAATGCCATAGTCGCTCTACTCATCTGCGAAAACAGTATAAATCTATATGTATATTACTATTATAAAACTGAAGAGTTTGTTTTTTTGAACGCGCTAATTTCACAAACCGTCAGTTACATACCAAAAAATATTATTGTACGAGACAAGCGTTTATCGAGAAAGGTTTCATATTTTTTTTTTGAAATTAGAAAAAAATACAGTAATGATTATAATAGAAAACTAAGTGGAGAAAACTAAAAATAGGAGACAAATACTTATTCAAATAAACCGCTGCCAGTAGGTAACGTGCACAGAATGCTGTCAGCATTGCCACGTTGGATGGCAATGCTTAACCTTTGTGCCTAGTAAAGTCCAGCATTCCGGTCACGTGTCGCTTCATTGAGGCGCTTACTTAAATCTTTAAATATATTATGGGCGCCAGGCCCCCACGGTCCCAAAGTTTCTACCCCAAAAGGCTCAAATATGTATACACTGTCTAGAGTACAGTATTTGCGCCTTTTGAGGTTCTCTGCTGATTCAGCCGCCGCTCCAGCCTTAATTTCAGTTCCGGGAAGATGTGACGGAGCTAGGGTATCAACACAAGTTGCGTCCTATACCAAAGGTCAACCCATCTTCCACGGAATTAATGTCATACTATCGGGCCTCTTACCATCAGCGCGAACTAGGCCGCAAGGTTCTAAAATAGCGGCGCAGTTCGTGCTGGTTTCATATTTTAATATGCTGTATAAGGCTTCAATAAATTGGAGTGTTGCAATATCTATAAATGCTAAAAAATCGGATTATATTTAGTGATAATATCCCTCAAGTGACTACGAAGAGAGTCACCGTAGTCATGGTAATTGCTGAAATAACAAATTTGTGTTTATTACTAACTTTTATTAGCTCCTGCTCCAGTGTTAATCCAAGAAATGGTCTATCTGTGCCAATCTTAATCCAAATCTATTCAACGGTTTACACGTGATTCCGTAATAAACATCCAAACAGCTAAACTTCTTAACAAACATTCACATTTATAATATTAGTGGTGTTACTTTCATTTAATGATGGAGTAAGAATACAATTCACGACCCGATCTTACCCGTGGGTATCGTAAAAGATGTAATATGCAATTATGCATATAAAATCTATGCATGCGAAGATAAACTCAAAATAAAACCCTATACCAACCAGTCCGATTATGTACGGTACAGTAGGTCAGTGTTCCTCCTATTGTGGAGAAGACTCGAGCCTAGTAGTGGGACGTGTGTGAGCTGAGATGATAATGATGAATATTAGTACCATGCCGCGGGATAACCATAATGTTCAATAGCGTTATATAGTAAGCACATCATGCAATCAAAACTGTTGACACAACTAATCTATGTATATATGTAGATTAATAGCAAAGATTAATAGAAAACATCTTAAATGTTTAGGCGAGCATTACACCATTATAAATAAAACAATTTTTACAGATTTTATCGCATTTGATTTTTGTTTTTCCGACGTTTTAAACACTTGTCAGTGTTCATGCTCACAGGCGGACTAAGGTGTCTTATGTCCAACAAGTCATTGTTATTACAAAGATTTATATCTACCAGCTACAGAAATAGCTATAATTTAATAATTAAGTCTGTAGCGGGTAGATATAATTATCTGTAATAACGATGACTTATTCAACATGAGACACCTTAATCCTACCGTTACTATAAACGCTGAAAAATGTTCGAAATGTTAAGAAATCAAAAATGAAATACGAACGCGATAAAATCTGTAAAAATAGTTTTATTTATAACCTTAGTTATAGTATTTTAGGCATTACTATCCATATATTTTTGTTTATAATAAAAAAATATTGTTAATACTGAGTACAAACGATTCCCGCCCCAAATTCAGACGTCCGTTTCGACTTTAAGTGCTAACTTAATTTGCTTACAAATATTAAAATGATTAATATAATGATGACAATTTGTATAGTCATTATTCTATTATGATATACACTCAACATCTAATCAGCATGTCCGCATTATCAGTTCGTCATAAATAAGTAGGTACTATTGATAGGGTATGCGAACTGTCCATAATACAATGATTGATTAATATTATTGCGCTGTTGATAGTATTATAATAATCACGCCACGAGGACAATTTCTAAACGGTTCACACATTACACTCTTTAAAAGCGTTTACAAACGTTTTGTCGGATGACAACTCCATTTCTTTTTAGCTTTAATGGTATTGTATGTAACGGAATCTTTGATCGTAATTATGTAGTATGTAAATAGTATGCGTTGCTATGCGGATGACAGCACGGGTGATGAGCGGTACACTGAGCAACGGAATATCCCTCGGAGTACTCAGGAAAGAAGGGTTCAACTTGTGTCTGAAGTCGAGCGCTCTCTGGGGCGGGCCTCGGAATGGGGTGAACGGAACCTAGTCCAGTTCAACCCCACAAAGACACAAGTTTGCGCGTTCACTGCGAAGAAGGACCCGTTTGTCATGGCGCCACAGTTCCAAGGAGTAACTCTCCCAATTTCTGAGAGTATTGGGATTCTCGGCGTCAAAATATCGAGCAAAGTCCAGTTTGGGAGTCATTTGGAGGACAAAGCCAAATTGGCAAGCAAAAAGTTGGGTGTCCTGAACAGAGCCAGGCGGTACTTCACACCGAGACAGCGTCTTGTGCTATACAAAGCACAAGTTCGTCCTCATGTGGAGTACTGCTCACATCTCTGGGCAGGTGCGCCCAAATATCAGCTAGACCCACTTGACTCCCTGCAAAGACGGGCTGTTTGAATCGTCGGGGATCCCAATCTTACGGACAAATTGGAGTCGCTGGAGCAGCGGAGAGACTTTGGGTCACTCTGTGTACTCTGCCGACTCTTTCACGGGGAGTGCTCTGAGGAACTGTTTGACTTGGTACCACCGTCACCATTCTACCAACGTACCACTCGACATCGTAGCAGGGTTCATCCATTTTACCTGGAAACGTTACGGTCTTCAACTGTACGTTTCCAGCGATCATTTCTCCCACGTACGTGCAAGCTCTGGAATGAACTACCTGCTGCTGTGTTTCCCGAGCGCTATGACATGTCCTTCTTTAAACGAGGTTTAAGAAGAGTATTTCCTTCACGGTAGGCAGCGGCCTAGCTGTGCCCCTGGCATATTGCAAAGGTCCATGTGCAGCAGTTTCACTTACCATCAGGTGTGCTGCTTGCTCGTTTGACACCGTTGGCAATAAAAAAAAAAAAATTTCTTAGCGGTTCACACATTACGTTCTTTAAAAGCGTTTACAAACGTTTTGTCTGTTGACAACTCCATTTCTTTTTAGCTTATAATGGGTTTGTATGTAACGGAATTTTTGATCGCAATTTCTAAACAGTTCACACATTACGTTATTCAAAAGCGTTTATAAACGTTTTGGCTATTGACAACTCCATTTCTTTTTAGCTTGTAATGGACTTGTATGTAACGAAATCTTTGATCTTAGATCGTGGTGATTGTGGAAAATCCATCCTAATGTTGTCTGTAAGAAATTACAGTGTACGATAAGACCGCCTTATTATTGGTACAATAGAAATCTATTTTTTATATTCCTGTAAATTGAACTGGTGTGCAATAAGGAGTTGTTGTATTGTACTCTATGAGAGCTCTTTCTGTATTTATAATCGTCTTTAAAGGTATTTTATAGTGATTATATTTTAGATTGCGACGTCATAGATAAAGTTTTCTAGCCAAAGTATTGCATGAGGATATTTAAAGATATGTAAAAGGATCTATCGTAAAAAGTTGAGCTGCTCATCGTATTTTACGTATTTCGTCCCAATTACGAATTGAAAGAGTGCCAGGGCCGATAAATCAGACGCGTACCTACATACTCTGTGACATTGTATCTCCGCTTATACTTTTGTACGACAGAACTATGTCAATCTAACTTTTAAGATTATCACTTCCGCGTTCGCCTCCGCGATACCAGATCTTACCTGCTTGTTTATAGGGTTGTGCTAAACGTATCTTTTTTAGCTTTAGAATGTTAAGGCTACTTTGCTAATAGTTTTCTGCCAGCAATCATAAATGTACCGGCTCAACGGAGCTAGTACCATGTTCTCGCAGAAAATCGATGTCTGACAAGTAGCAATTCGTTTTTAGTTCAGTGAGCGAAAGAGCGCACTACACAGGCAGCGACCTAGTTATGCATCTAGTATAGTCTCGTTCTATAAGCGTTACTTATCACTTACCATCAGGTGGACTGCTCAACTGTCACCAAAAGCAATAAAAAAAACTCGCACCTGTATTCCAATAAGTATAAAATAACTACATTTTACCTATATGTGTGGCAATTACATTCCACGCAAAATTGTCGATGATATAAGAGAAGTACAAACTGTATGCTGTTACTATAAACTATCGGGCAAAACATTGTTACACTCGGCCCAAGAATCGAACTTAATGTGTGGTATTACATACTTAACCATTTAATCGATCCGTCTACAATAACATTGATGTGATATTTCATCATCATCATTGCAGCCCACATATGTCCCACTAGTGGGCTCGGGCCTCCTCCACAGTGGGAGAGAATTTGACCTACTATACCATACTGGTCAGACATATTGATATGGAGTTTTATTTTGAATTTTCCTTCTCTTGCACATATGTGCAATATACATCCCCATAGTATGGGATGTAATATACATCCCATAGTCGTCTTTTACTACATCTACGGACAAGATAGGGAGTGGTGAATTGTATTCTTACTCCGTCACCACACGGATGATGTGTGATATTTATTATGACAGAAATCTAATTGCAAATCATAAAAATAAATAAAACATTTACTGATGTTAACATTTTTAAAAAATCCACAAACATGTTGGCTATATAATTATACCTTCTCTCTTTAATAACTGCAATAGCATAGTACGCAAAATGAAATGAGAAGACGTACAGGCAGTTATGGGAGTCACTATCACAGAATACAATTAATTAATATAATTTGGAATGTTTAGAAATTCTATAAATAGATTTGTAATCAATCGCTTCATATGCGATGTGAGACAACCCTGCATATAAAGCAACTATCCATCAATCGTATGCTGCACTACTAACACTACACAGATATATTTATTAATTTTTTCCCCTGACATATTTCTATAGATGGTGTTGTCGACAGGTACACGTCGAGTACACACATTATAGGCGAATTACTCTTTAGTATCTTGCCAATATAAGTTCACAACTCAAGAAGATGATTTATGTTTACATCATATCTATAGTTATTCTCGAATAAAAATGTCAACTTATGAGCCGAATTCTCGATATTTGTGGGAAGTGTTCGGCTGAGGCTCATCATACTCCTAGACGCTTATGGAGAGGTTGCTATAAATGAAAGAAAATATCGTGAGTGGTTGCAACTACTTGTAACGCTTTAAGAACGGTGATTTTTAAAGACAGACAAAGGATTTTTGCTTTACATAAACCAGTGACGAAAATTTGACGATAGAGCGTCAAAAATTATGGCGGTCGGGATATTAATGCTTTGAAACATAAATGTAAGTGCCTGTAATCAGATTTTATAATAAAGCTTTGAAAAATAAAACTGCGAAAGTTGTAGACTTGTACAGTATTGCAAGAAAAGTAAATTTTCAGGGCTACTGTTGCGCTAAAAATAAAATACACAGATTAGATGCAGTTTATAACAGCATTCAAGAGTATTGTAAGTTACATTTAAATCTAGAGTTTAAAACATACACAGATATTCTTTTTCCTATGTCCAGCAGTGGTTGGTTGAAGAAAGGCGATAACAATTTCAATTTTAATTTTTTAATTATCTTCTGCTACTACTTAATCAAGTGAGGTAGATGTTTTATAAATACTATAAATACAGGCAAACTTAATCGAAACGAATGAAATTGCTAGTACAGCTAGAGATAATTAAAAAAATAATGTAGTAGTTTTAGCTAGTAAGAATAGTATAGCTTTGGCAGTGGAAAGTGAACTTAATGGAGTGGCGTCGCGGTGGCGCGGGCTCCCTCGCTACCGAAAAAAGTTGCAAGTCGCAGGGCGGCGCCGGCGAACATTCAAATTTATCGATTGTCCTCCGCCTCATTACAACATTCCTCAAAACTTACCCACTCACCAACTTAGCCCTTTAGTACTACCCTCTACCACTATTGGCACATTATTTTTTATTCCCCCACCAAAGACCGTTTTTTCATCGTCAGTTATTATTGTCTGTTAAACTTTAAGTGCTTGGCGGCTAACTTTCGATGTCTTCGTGATTTACGATGAGTCGTTTCCAAGTGTTTTATCGAGCATAAATGTAAGTTCGCTACTTGTTGAGACTGAAGGTCGAAGCGGGTTATGATCTCAGTATTAGTAGGTCAGCCTTTTATAGGCTCCTCAATGCGTTACAGCTATATTTTCGTATGGTGCAAATATACTCGCTCGCAAAGTAGTCTATTCATGGGAGAGAAAATAGTTGGATGGAAACGTTTCTAATCTAAAATAGTGTTAAGTGGAACGAATGCCATATATCTAGTGAAGGAAGGAGCTGTGTCGTCGAACAGTAGTTTGGCATCTGCGGGTGTGCGGGGCGGTTGGCAAGGTGCGGGGAGGGAGGCAATGATCCATTAATCTGGCAGAAGCCCATGTGGCGCCACCGACGTACCTGCGACGCGACGCACGGACGCCTACCTAACGACACAGAGCGTACATTTTCAACATGTGCGAATATGTATTTAATAAAAATTTATTGAACGCCTTTACAGTCCTTGTAGTGATTACATCAGATACGCTCGCATAATCATTTAAACTGATTTATTCTCTCGTTATCTCGTTGGTCCAGTGATGTAAGCATTCGACTGCCGATCAAAAGATACCGGGTTCGAATCCTAGTGGTCTTACAAAAAGTGTTATTGGATTAGCACGAAGTTTGGAATAGACCGTAACTGAGAATAGGCTCTATTTCTATTATGTAGTCCATGAAAAGTTTAAATTGGAAAGTTTAACATTTTTTTTAATGAAAATGGATCTTTAAATATTTGGTTGTAGATATATTTGGTCAATGCATTACAGTTTCCATTTCGTAGTTTTAGAGCTTTTTCCTGATAGTTATGATGGTAGTTCTACAGATTTTCGAATCGAAATGAAAATACGAACAAACCAAATCGTTAATTTGGAATTTGCTTTCACTTTATGGACGTAAAAATCAGCTTAAGAGGAACTAGAGAAGATAGTAGCACTCACCTGGGAAATGCATATGTACTACGATACCCAACCCGCTTGCTAAGCATGGTGAAGCTCATATGCAAATGGCAATAATCCAACTAAACAATGACCGCGCGATGTGGCATTCTACGTGATAGATTTACATTCAGCAGTGGAAGGTGGAATATCAATGAATAATTATACTAATTTATTCACCATTAATTTATATAATACTAGCAACACGCCCTCGCTTCGCTTCGGTTTCAGTCGCCTTACCCGCGTAGTTCCCTTTCCCGTGGGAATACCGGGACAAAATATAGCCTATGTTACTCCTTGATATTATAGCTTTCCATTAGAGAGAAGAATTTTTGAAATCGGTTCGCTGATTTAAATGTGAAAGCGTAACAAACATACTTTTTTTAATATTAGTAAGTATACATACTTTTTTAATATTATTAGTAGTAACCATTTATAATATTAGTAAGGATATATAATATACTAGAAAATTCCCGCGGTTTTATCCGCGTATTTTCCGCTTCCATGCGAATAGGGGACTTATTCCTGATATAGACAGATATTTATTTTATACTAGCTAACCCGACAGACGTTGTCATGTCTTAACTATGAATATTGAATTCGAATTGAATTAAAAAAAAATGTTTATTATTCTAATTCCTATATACAAGATACTTATTCTTTTTCCTTATGCGTATGAAACCAATGAATGTAATGGCTCTGACGGCGGTACCAATGGCGTCAATTGCGCTCGCCCAACACAATCCAGGATCTTAATTTTTAAACTTAAATGCCTTGCAATATTGGCATACCTAAAACGTTCATTGACACAATACTTACAACTTAAGTTTGTACGTCTAATTGCTGGCATTTTCAAAAACGAAAATTCAACTGTAAATTAAAGAAAACTATTGTATTCTTCTTAATAACTAAGTATATCACTTGTTATATTAGTAACATGTATCTTAATTACCAAAACTCCATATTAAATTGACTTTTTATATTAGGCGTGATGGCTCTGAACTTACCTACCCTGATGTGCACTAAGAAATTCAGTTTTCTTACATCATTTCTGTAAGAAATAATGAATTAATTGTTTTACATGTATTTTATTAATAAGATAACTCCAACCGAAGCATCTGTTTTAAACAATTTTCAGTTTTTTTACATTCTCTTTGACGATATTTGCAGCACGCGTTCTGTCAATTCTATGTTAAACGTCATAAGGTTACATTAAGAAAGTTTATATTGTCCAAAGCGGTTAGATTAGAAATAATTTTATATGATGGTTAAGTATTCTTAAATTTTCTAATTTTCTGGGCGTTTTTCTTATTTTTTCTTTCATTAGAACCTCTCCTGACAATAACAAATACAACAAAAAATGAATTAATGAAATTGGTCCAGCCGTTCACGCGTGATGGCGTGACCAAGGAAAACAGGGATTTATTTTTATATATATAGATTACTACACGCTGATAATGCTTTATCAGCTTTGAATGGTGAAACATTTTTTAAATCGGCTTATATATGAAGAAAGCGTAACAAACAAACTTACAATCAATAATAAAGGTTAATACTTAATGATAAACACCTATTAAGTTATTACGTAAGGATTTAGTCGAATTCTAAAACAATTCGATCAGAAAGAACATCCCAAGATAATCCAATCCTTACCATAAATATAAAGTCAGCTAAACGGCATGACGTATCTTCGTTATTACTCCACTAGGCGTAGTAGCAAGCTCCTAACTACCGCCGCGCTATTTCGCTACCTACTAGTCATTCGGGATATAATTCCGGGTAAGGCTTTCCGTATATTTATTGCTTATATGTACTACTTTTCACATTGATGTGAACACTGCCTTTTTACTAGCTTAATATGACGTTTCTCTGCTACTACGAATTCTCGTAGATTGTCTACGCATCGATAAAATACTACGGAAAAATTTTGCAAGTTACAATATTTTCTTATGCTTATCTATACAAATAAATAAAATTAAAATGTGTTTGAAATGGCTTTTTTACAAGCTTTTATTTAGTTTCACCTGTCCTGTTGTCTGTAATCAAATCTTGGAAGTTAAATTTCATCCATTTCCCGGTTTCTGATTGAGCGGAAATTTTGCATACATGTATAAATCGGATGACAATACAATATTATTGTTACATAGAGATGATCTGATGACGGACCTGGAAGCTGACCATAGGAACTCGGTAATTAAACGACGCAATCCCATCGAGTTTGGGTTCATTTCGTCTTGACGAGTACTTTGATACTATATGGTAACCAAGGTCTGATGGTGGACCTGGATTTTTAACTTTTTAGTTCATTTTAGTTCGGGCAACTTAAGAGGATCTTCTCGTCCAACATACCTCAGTGTCTGAAAACACAGGTCTTTGACCAGTGTGTGTTACCAGTGATGACTTACGGCACGGAAACGTGGGCCCTAAATGTAGGCCTCATATCAAGGCTCAAAGTCGCTCAGCGTGCTATGGAGCGGGCTATGCTCGGGATTTCTCTGCGAGATAGAATCCGGAATACGGAAATCCGCAGAAGAACGGGTGTAACCGACATAGCACGAAGAATTAGCACGCTGAAGTGGCAATGGGCAGGCCACATCGCTCGACGAACCGACAACCGCTGGGGAAGAAAGGTTCTCGAGTGGCGACCACGTATCGGACGACGCAGTGTAGGACGCCCCCCACTAGGTGGACCAATGACCTAGTGAAAGTCGCTGGGCGTCGTTGGATGCAGGCGGCACAGGACCGCTCATTGTGGCGCAACATGAGGGAGGCCTACGTCCAGCAGTGGACGGTAATAGGCTGAAATGATGATGATGAATGATGAGTTCATTTTAATAACAAATAATAAAAGCTTGTTTTTTAAACAAGGTTTTTTTCTTTAATTATTTAAGCTCATACGATTATTTGCATGACCCCCATACCTGCAAACTAGTTTAATTTTTGAAAATACACTTTTGGCATGTTAGGAAAAATGATGAGAGTAAATTTTTACGATGCTCGCACACATCCTCACGAAAAACCAACACCCTGAAGTTAGCTAGTCAATATTTTTTAAGATACCGTCACAAATGTCAACTAGATAATGCGTTATAATAAAACTTTCAATGTATTAAATAACTTTTAGAAATGAAACTTCTTTAGAATCGTTGTGATTTCAAACTCGATGAAACGAAAAAGCAAGTCCATGGAGCCACAAACACGTAAATGTATAGGATTCAGCCGGCGAGAGAAGGAGATAAAGGATGAAGGATGGAGGATGGAAGAGTTTCACTTCGGATATGCGTACTTTGTACACTCTTTTTTTTCTATTATTAGTGTCGTTTCTTCTTCAAACTAAAAGATAAAATTTTTAGAAATATTTTTATCTTGTTACGCCAATGAAGTATAACCTCTTACTTGCGTATTTAAGTACGCACACTTTTTTGTTTACCTGTCTGTTTGTTCCGGATAATCTTCAAAACGGCTGGACTGATTTTGACAATATTTTGCTACCAGGTAGCTGTCTATTTATGGAGTAATGCTATATTTTATCCCGGTATTCCAACAGGAACGGGAACTAGTAGACAATAAATTTGCTAGTAGATAATAAAGGCGGTGTATATACGCTAAAACGATATGATAATTGTGGCAATTTACGGAGCGCAATTCACTAAGTGGAATATTTTACTTATCCTCCAAGTGTTTCGCAAGGCACGACTACACACATCTTATACATTGAGATGTATTGCCAGTATTCATTATTACGCATGTCGTTTCTATTATATGATTTGTATAGATTGTATCGATGCATTTTGACATATGTATACCTGTACCAATAAATAAAATTGGAGTGTCTGTTTGTAATGTCAAAATAATAGGCTTTTTTCATGCTCACACGGTTATTTGCACGACACCTATGCCTAAAATACGGATTAAAAAAATTTTGTCTGTTTGTGCCGGGTAATCTTCAAAACGGCTGGACTGATTTCAAAAATTCTTTCACCAATGGAAAGCTGTAATATCAGCGCGTATACTAGGCTATATTTTATCCCGGGTTTCCCACGGGAACGGGAACTACGCGGGTAAAACCACTAAAACCGTAGCGAAGCGAGGGCGGGTTGCTAGTCACTCATATAAAAAGAGTTACTGTGCCACAGAATTGATAATTGAAAAAAAAAACTACTGTTACGTATGGTGACGGTAAGAATACAACTCGCCATTTTTTGCCCGTGGGTGTTGTAAAAGTCAACTAAATGATATAATATGCAGATAACATCTATGCAAGAGAAAGAAATCTCGAAAAAAAAAACTGCAACCGATCTGACTAACGTAGTATAATAGGTCAGTTGCCCTTCATTAAGGAGGAGGCTTGAGTCCAGCTGATGATGAGGATACTACAGGTCAAACAATACAGATGAAAATAATAATGGCAATTGACGTATTGTGGATATTATTAAAACTAGTTGACGAAGTATGGAAGTTGTACCTACTATATCACGCTAGTCAGATGGCACAGAATTTCATTTCGAGTTTACTTTCTCTTGCTGTTATCCGCATATTATATCCTTTTGTCCTCTTTTACAACTCTCACGGGCAAGAGAGAGGGTAGAGCACTGTATTCTTACTCCGTCATTAAGAAACAAAATAATAACATGAAACACAGTAAGTATCTCAGTCTCCACGCAAGCGAAGCTGCTGGCAACGCTAGTAATAATATAATGTGGAAACCTTTACCGAATAAAATACGCAATCCTTCAGTTTAAATAAATGTTGTATGTTCACACGTAATATGCATGTGCATTCAGTTATGGTTCACGGAAAGTGCGGCGGCGCCGCTTATTGACGGCAACTCGACGCCATATTTCAATAGATGAATTGACACATAGCTCTTTCTGAACATAAAGTTTTGCGCGAAAACTTTCAACCTGGCATATTTACTTAAGGTATTCTCGAAGAAACATACCGATAGCTCCTTGACGAGTAAAAAGTTTTATTCATATAGATAGGTCATGCTCTAACCGGTACAAGTTTTCACATAAATTGGCGGTCATTCGACGCGAATATGCTGACTGAGGGGGTAACAAATATGCCAACTTGGGTTGTTATAACAGCGATATGTAAGTTCTGTGATACTTCGCCATTAACTTTATGGAAACGACGGTCGAGATTACATCACACTTTCTGAAAGCTTTATGTAATTCTTCTTTCTTCGTTATCTCACGGTAGCTAGCTGGAATAAAATTTTCCACTTACCAAAGTATTCACATTCGTCTATTAATCAACAAGACAGATTTTATGGCAGTTATGGCAACATCTTATGGTTCGAATAACGAATGAAAAATTCGAACGCAATCTGTCAAAAACTCCCTAATTTTAATTTAATTAGCGGGGAAGTTTTCACGCGTGGGAGGCAACCAAACGACAATGACGCGTTAAAATGATTAATTTTTGTAGAAACGCCGAGCCCGGACACTAGTAGGTATCCGAGTGCGTCTTCCGAACGAACGATTAATCTTTCTCTTTACACCATTGTACCAAGATCCCGGTATTTTTTCTGTAGTACAATACCATTAAGAAACTGGCACCGCTAGTTGGTTCGCGGGTCTTCCCAACATCTAATCGTTAGGCCCATTGAAGGATTGAAAAGGTGTTTGCGTTCTGCGGGAAAATAGGTTCCCCTCGGTTTTTTAAAACGTTATTTCAAAATCACTTAGGCTTCGATAGTTATTATCCGTTGAGAATGTTTTAATCTTCCATCGTCATTCGACAACAATGGAGTTAAGGAAAATTTTACACAAGTCATTCCTTGTTCGTTCAATTGAATAATTCTTTTTATATATGTTTTAAAGTTGCAAGTTTGTATGATTATTATATTGAACAATAAGGTATATGTTGTTATTACACAAGTACGTAAAAGGTTATGCAGTTATCATAAAATCGCTTTGTAAGATATTAGATGGGGTCAAGACCATGATGAGATGTCGGATTTGGACCTGGGCGGTCGCCAACTGTTCCGCCTTCGTTCGCTCGCCTTACATAAATTAAATTCGCTTTTTACTTTTCATAAAATGCAGTTACACATCTTTGATGCACATGAAAATAAACATCTATTATAAATAGGTAGTGCTCGTTTGTAAATGTCACAATGGTTGTTTATTTTTAATTCTCTAGTGCTGTACTAATTATGGCGAATGCTATTTTGAGTGTTCAATTTATTATGTTTATCTTAATCTTAATAATCTAATAAGTGTGTACTTGTGCTTTCACGCTGTAATGCAGCAACAGAATTCAGTGACATTTTAAATAGAGATAGCTAATAGAACGTACGTCTTCGTAAAAGTCCGTTAATTTTAAACTAAGAAAATAAATATTAAAACTCACACGGGAGTTCTCATAATACTTGACGATCTCCTCTTTTTCCCGTGGGGGTTTTAAAAGACGACTAAGGGATATAATATGCATATAATAAGAGAAGGAAAACTCGAAGCAAAACCCTATGCCAACAAGTCTTAGCAGCGTGATCAGGTAGTAGGTCAATTTCCATACCATAGTGGAGAAGGGCCGAGCCCAACAGTAGGACATATATGGGTTGAAATCATAATGATGATATATAAGTAAATAGTGTTGTATTTTTGAAACTGCTTCAGGTATATGAAATTTTGAAATCACACACACATACACGCACACTTCTGTAAGATTCTGTCTCAAAAACTCAATAAGAGATTACATCAAGCCTGTGATTTAAGTCCAGCCGTGACTGTAGTCGCTAGACGAACAAAGTTTCATATTTTGGTATGATGAAAATATTCAATTATATAGTTTGAACAACAATAATTTTATTCTATGATTTTACTACAAGTCGAATTTCATTAAATGGACTGCAATATTTGAAAAACAAGAACAAAGTTAGTCAACAAGCAAATTCCATTTATATATTAGATATTCTGATAGAAATCCGTGATCCAATTTAAGAGTCATAAAATTATAAAATAATCCATAAACCTTCATGGAACTCGAATTGGTTGAACAAACTTCCGTGTTTGTCGGATCAAGTTAGATCATAATGTTATTACTATAGTAGTGGTATGAAAAAAAAAATAAAGGAACCCTTGAAAGCCGAATTCTTTGTATTTTGATAAGCCTGATCTTGAGGATTCGTATAACAACTTTTTATAAATAAAACTTTTTGCACGGATTTTATCGCGTTTGCATTTGATTTTGGATCTTTCTCAGCGTGTCCGCGTTTCGATCCGGTGATAATATATATAACTATAGTCCATAAAATATAGCTTGATCTCTGTGACAGATGTCAACGAATCCACCGAAGTAAGTTTGAACAAGCGACATGTTTACAATTTCATTTTGTATCAAATATATTTACATTTTATTCGTGCCAGTTTTATTGCAACTGAATTGCAATATATTATAAATATAAAAATATTAATATTCATGCTTAAAATGTACATTGTAAGTACTGAAATACCTAGTAAACATTTTATACATAAATGATGCTTAAGCACGTACAAGTTCATACAGGACAGAAAATAAAAAAGAGATGGAATAGTCGATATACGTAAATCGATAACCGATCTTTATTAAATTATTCATAGAAGAAATAAACCTAATACAGTACCTATATAAAACTTTCAACATATTTTTTATAATTAAAACAGAAAGTTACATTTTAAAATACATAAATTGTTTTAATTAAACATTAAAAAACTATTTTTCGTCTCAGAGTAAATTATAATATAATGTACGCATTATTGTCGATAAACTAGACATATTTATTTATAAAACAGTCGTAATTGATCGATTGATCTAGTGACTGCCCCTATTTTGGCAAAAAATGATAAATGTTCTAGCAGGAACGCTCCAGTGATGACGATAATAGTGACCTTTTTTTTTTTTTTTTTTTTTGTGGGTGGGCCGCGGTCGGCGCGCCTCCGCACCACTCCGTCCGGGGCGACAGAGGGGCTTAAGCACGCAACTCCCGCAACCCACCCGAAAACCACCTCGCCTTCGTCATTGGGCCGACCACCGGAGCAGGTTTACTTGTCGTCAGTGGTCGGCCCGACGGAATACCCCCTACGCGGGGTACCCTCCCATCGACCGAAGTCCCCCCCTCGGGGAGGACGTCGATCTTTCCTCACGCGGTCGGCCTCTCGGCGGGTGACGGACTAATCCCCGGTCACGTCACCCGCGGCCTCGGCTAGGGCGGCATGAGGCGCAGATAGTTGCGCCTGCGCCGCCCCAGTCGCCGGCGGCGGATCTCCTCATCGAGGCTGCGCTCCACGCGCAGACGATCCGCCGCCTCCTTCTGCGAGATCACTGTCTCGCAGAAGGCTGCGACCGCGTCCCAACGATAATAGTGACCTAGACCTTGATTGTACTCCTTTTGAATAATTAACAACAGTCAAAAAGCAGTCTTTGTTTGCAATTCATTTAAAAGGATTTTCATAGATTGTATTTTAATTATAATAGAAAATCATAATTAAAAAATAAAGAGTTTTATCGATAAGAAACTACAGACTTTATCGTAAGCGTGATAGCACTAGGGGTAACTGTCACAGAGATCATCCTATATTTTATGGACTATAGCAACCCGCCCTCGCTTCGCTTCGGTTTCGGTCGCCTTACTCGCGTAGTTCCCGTTCCCGTGGGTATACTGGGATAAAATATAGCCTATATTACTCGGGGATACTGTAACATTCTAATGGTGAAAGAATTATTGAAATCCGTCCAGGAGTTTTTGAGTTTATTCGTAAGGAACGTTTCCTCTTTATAATATTAGTGTAGATTACACCCTTAGAGGTTAAAATTTAAAAAAAAATGCTGAAAACCCATGTTTATTTATTTTTACTAAAGAGTATTTTTGGAGAATTTGAAGAAAATCAATGTCGATTTTTTTTCTCCTTATTCAAACTTTGTTACTGCGGTTTACCCCCTAGGGGTTGAATTTCAAAAAACCCTTTCTTAGTAAGTTTCTACGTTACGCAAAGAAACTAATGCCAAAATTTCATGTTTCTGGCTTCAGTAGTTTCGGCTCTGTGATAGGTCAGTAAACTGACATCTTTCTACCTATTTTACACAATTAGAGGATGAAAATGGACAAACGCTGAAACACGTGTTTATTTATTTTTATTAAAGAGTATTTGTGCTTAATTTCAAGATAGCAGCTAAAGATTTTTTTCTTTCCATACAAACTTTGCCGTTGCGTTTCACCCCCTTAGGGGTAGAATTCCAAAAAAAATTTTGTCATAGAGTGCCTACGTCACGAAATGAAACTACTGTCTAAATTTCATTTTCCTAGCTTCAGTAGCTTCGGCTCACACTGTTCCTTTATATGTGTATTATTGTTAACGCCCCCGCAACAGCCCTTGCAGGTGGAATTTCGTATAATCCGTTCGTAGCTGACCTCTACTCGACGAAAGGAATATTTCTGCCAAATTTCAAGTCTGTATGCCTTATGGTTCCAGAGATATGGTGATGAGTCAATATTTCGCTTGCAAAACCCGCCTCTCCTATATATATGTATACTAGCAACCCGCCCTCGCTTCGCTTCGGTTTCAGTCGCCTTATTCGTGCAGTTCCCGTTCCCGTGGGTACACTGAGATAAAATATAGCCTATGTTACTCGGGGATACTGTAACATTCTAATGGTGAAAGAATTATTGAAATCCGTCCAGAAGTTTTTGAGTTTGTTCGTAAGGAACGTTTCCTCTTTGTAATATTAGTGTAGATTACACCCTTAGAGGGTGAAAATTAAAAAATGCTGAAACACGTGTTTATTTATTTTTACTAAAGAGAATTTTTGGAGAATTTGAAGAAAATCGATGTAGATTTTTTCTCCTTATACAAACTTTGTTACTGCGGTTTACCCTCTAGGGGTTGAATTTCAAAAAACCCTTTCTTAGTAAGTTTCTACATCACGCAAAGAAACTAATGTCAATATTTCATGTTTCTGCCTTCAGTAATTTCGGCTCTGTGATAAGTCAGTAAACTGACATCTTTCTACCTATTTTACACCCTTACAGGGTGAAAATGGACAAACGCTGAAATACGTGTTTATTTATTTTTATAAAAGAGTATTTGTGCTTAATTTAAAGACAGTAGCTAAAGATTTTCTTTTCTTTCCATACAAACTTTGCCGTCGTGTTTCACCCCTTTAGGGGTAGAATTTAAAAAAAAATCTTTGTTATAGAGTGCCTACGTCACGAAATGAAACTACTGTCTAAATTTCATTTTTCTAGCTTCAGTAGCTTCGGCTCACCCTGTTTATTTATATGTGTATTATTGTTAACGCCCCCGCAACACCCCTTGCAGGTGGAATTTCATAAAATCCGTTCTTAGCTGACCTCTACTCGAAAGGAAAATTGCCGCCAAATTTCAAGTCTGTACGACTTATGGTTCTAGAGATATGGTGATGAGTCAATATATCGTTCGCAAAGCCCGCCTCTCCTATATACATATATATAGATAGAATAGATAAATTTTCATAATATTATAATTATTACAAATTTAATGTTTAATAATTACTGACCAAAAACAATATAATTTTTTCATATAGCATCATTTTCTTTTTGTATTGCCAATAAATTTGTGTCAAAATGTGGGTTAAAATTTTATAACAAATTGTGTAGCGGGTAGATATAAATCTCTGTAATGATGATGACTTATTGGACGTGAGATATTTTAGTCCACCCATGATCATGAGTGCTGTAAAATGTTTGAAACTTCTGACATTAAAAATTAAAATACAAACGCGATAAAATCCGTAAAAATAGTTTTATTTATAATGTTTACTATTCGCGTAAACATCAGAAATCATTACACCAACCTTTGTCATGTTAAATACTACGTAATTTGATGATAATGTAAAAGTTAAGATTAGTTCAGATTCAGGCAATAATTGTTTCAGTATAAGACAGGACACTTCATCACAATTATGCTAGCGGGCTAGACAGGTTGCCATTTAGCTTACCCACCCTCTTCGTTTGACGACGAATTTAAAGTAAAATATGTGGCTATATTTGACTTTCTTGCGCTTGTCATAAGAAACGGACCGAATCAACGAAATAAAATTAGAAACCGAATTAAGTGCGAGTCGGAGTCGCGCACGAATGTTTCCGTACCATTATCTATAAAAATAGGCAAAAATGGCGTTTTTTTGTATGGGAGCACCCCTTAAATATTTATTTTATTTTGTTTTTAGTATTTGTGGTTATAGCGGCAACAGATATACACAATTTGTAAATATTTCATTTGTCTAGCTATCGCGGTTCTTGAAATACAGCCTGGTGGTAGACAAACGGACGGACAGACAGCGAAGTCTTAGTAATAGGGTCCCGTTTTTACCCTTTGAGTACGGAACCCTAATAACATCATTGAAAAATTATTACGCACCAAAAAATATAATCAAAATATCACACACGGCCAACATGTGATTAAGTAGGCCAAGTTCCCTGTCATAGTAGAGAAGTAGCCTCAGCTCCTTGTGGGACTGCCGAGATCATTATTCTATTGTGAATAATTGTGATAAGGATTTTAAAGTAGGAATAAACAAATATATTTTGTTTATTGTTTTAAGATGACGTGGTCATGAAAGCGTAATAGTATTATACAGTTCGCCATTAAGTCATACGAATCGGTTTGATTTCTAAACAGCTGCAAACGTTTATCATTCAAAAACATACAATTCACTATCACGTCAGATCAGTTTCATTGCATATTTATTAAATCCAAATCCAGATACAGGTTTAAAAAATGTTAATGTGATACATAAAATGACCACTTAATATATATTAGAATCGATATCAAAGACCCTGATCCTTAGTGCTAGGATGGCAGGTTATCGGCCATATAGAATAAATTAATAATTTAATTGCTATTATATCATTTTATTGCTGCATTAAATTATAATAAGCAGCGATAACATAATCAATAGACCACCAAATTGACGTCACGGGGGTGGAACTGGAATCGGCTTAATGGAAGGTTAAATATATAGCTGTATAATATATGCCCTCGTCTATTGAATTACTCGTCAAACTGGCGTAACCGACCTATGTCCTAGACCTATAGACATAGTGACATCGCTCGTCGAACTGATAATCGCTGAATAAGAAAGGTTTTCGAGTGGCGACCACGAATTGGATGAAAGTAGGACGATCCGCTATCATGTGGTCTGATCAAATCTTATAAGTTCTGACGATATCTCATCGACTTTGGCTTTAATTTGGAAACCTCACGATTGATAATCGCGAACTTATACCACTAGTCTAACGAGGCAGTAATATAGATCAAAACTGCTAAGATTGCTGCCATTTCTCTAATTAATCAAAACTAGATTGTTTTTCATTATTATTCCTTAATTGAATGAAAGTTAAATTTTAAAAAAATTGTACTAAACAGCGTAAAAAATACTCGTATAGTATAATACGTAAATTTTTTCCGAAACTATTTGGTTGCTTAAACGAATGTACATACGGCGTACATCTTCACCTCGGCGAGGTCGAGATATTAGGCGGAACATTAACGTGATTTATGTCGAGCCCAGATATAAATCCAGGAATCCGTGGGCTCGAGCACGCCTATCGAATTTTTCCTTTTCTTTGTGTAATGAATGAATAATTCTGCTATTGCAAGGTCTTACTTAACTATTTCTTTTATATATTTTACGTTTAAGATAAAATATCTTATTCTCTTTACAGTCCACATAAGTCCCACTTTTGGGCTCGGGTCTCCACAATGCGAGAGAAATTGACCTACTATACCGCGCTGGTCAGACGGATTGTCATAGAAATTTATGTCGAATTTTGCCTGTATGTGCGTACGGCATCGTCGTGACCGCAGTCAGAACACATAGTCCACCTAATTAAAAACGCATGCTCTGTGAGTAAACTCCTGGATGCCGGCGATTCTTTACAATTGTTTCCATCCATTAACCCACAAACGTTCACTGTTGCACAGGGCATGCCTCTCCACGAGAATGCCACTCGCAGTCCTGTGCCATTTGCATCCAACGGTTTCCTGCAATTTCCAAGATGTCATTTACTCGACGTTTATTTATGAGGACAAAAAATACGTCTGTTATGCAAAATTATTATACGTGAGCAAAATGACACGATATTTTAGACGTATATAATACGATTAATATGATAGTTTAGACGTTTCTAAGCATGAAACGGAGGAATCCATTGTGGCTTAGCTAAGAATGTCGCAACCTAAGGATACCAGGTACCAAGCGAACATATTGTGACTGAAAATTTTTAATGAACTAGTTGCCCGTCTCTCCAGCGTGATATATTAAGTCAATATATGACACATTGACGTCATAAGTAAGACAATGTCCCAATGCCTATCTTGAGATTTTGCTTAACAAATGGATATATAAGATTTACATAGTTAATTTATTACCAACGTAGCACTACCCACCATCGCAAAGGATGTCTATTTAATCTGGAAACACTCTTCAACTGCACGTTTCCAGCGAACATTTCTCCCACGTACGTACAGTATCTGGAATGAACTGTATGCTGTGTATTTCCTGAGCGCTATGACATGTTCTTCTTTAAACGTGGGTTACTGCAACCCACTACTAGTTATTGCAAAGGTCTATGTGCGGCAGTATCACATACCATCTGTTGTATGCCTGCTCGTTTGACATCAGAGCAATAAAAAAACTACTGCGACTGATTTAAAAGATACTACTGAAATTAGTATAGGTACGAGTTGAATAAATCTTAAATTGCGAATAACATTCAAATTGGAATACAAGAATAATGATATTAACTATACGCATAGAAAATTCAAAGTAAATTAACAAAGTTTCGACATTCATTTGGTTAAGATTTACATTTTAACAAACGGTGCTTGTTAAACACCTAAATTCTATAGTATTTTCAATCCTGACTTTACTTGCCACTGAGAAATTGGAAACTTACACAAATATCATTCGAAAGCAATATAAATTTGAAACTAATAGTTTGAAGTTTCGGAAACTTAAAAGACTAGCGAAAATCTTATCTTGAATTACGGAACCAGAGATTCATTTGAAGTTCAATCTAAAGATCATTTGTTCACTAATAAGTAAATATATAAATGGTTTCATCAAAAAAATACAGTTTAAAAATTTCATTCCCACCGCCATGTGGCGATAATTTGGCCACATTAACTATTGTCGGTAGTATTAATTTAGAAATAACATTCAGGAAAAAGTGCTGTAGCCATTTGTTGGCAACCTGTAATAAATGTTATAATATTCACAAAAACTTAGGCATATTGTGAATTGAGTAAATAGCTAGTACCTAATAAGGGGGATGTATGAGTAAATAGTAAAGGGTAATACACAAATTTTATAACGTTGCGAGCTATTGTACAGATCTTTTTCACTAGCCCTTTTTTATTTTGACAATCAGCTTTTGATAATTATTTCCGTGTGTATTGATTAAATTAATATTTTAAGTTTCTTCTGGTGACTTGACACAACTGGAATAGTTTTTTGAAGGCAACACATCCCACTTGGCATTAAATATTTGCGTCGCGGCAGACATCGCACACTTAAAATTAATTGACGCATTCCCATAAAAACCCTGAATAATCGTTTGTGCATCGTACAGAAATTGTCATGCATGAGAGTCGAACCCACGATACAAGACGTCGGCACTAAGATCACTCAACGAAGTGATCTTTGCCGATCTCTATTTATCAGTGGTATGTAAATGATTGCAGTTGAATAGATAGATTCTTGTATAGGGCGTACGAAGTGACAACACTTTAAGTTTTCGACAAATGTTTTCAGGTGGGCACAAATGAGCCGTAATGACGTATTCAAAGCAGGCCGCGCGAGATCCGACCTCAGCACAATTAAATTACGAAAATTCCAATGTTTTATTAAGTTAAACTTTGCTTCGGCACTTCTAAGTGAATTTATTCCTACTTAGTTATCGGCTCGGGAAAAGTCATCTTGCTAACGTTTCGGTAAGTTGAATAATTAAATTTGTCAGTAGCGGTTGACACGTCACTGGATTTTCTTCTAAATTTGGCGGCCCGTCACGTTTGCGGCTCCCTCAGGGGCCGATACCACCGCCCCTATTGTGTAATCCTGATTCTATAATTTGAATTATTTATTATTTGATTTCACACTTCTCAATTATTCGAGGGCTTTCTTTTTCCTTTTTAGATTCCATGAATAGAGACTTTGAGTTCTTTGTATTGGATATTGAATTGACGGCAATTGAAATTTTTTTGGCTGTTTGAAGTTGATGGAATGGATTTTTTTTATAAAATATGGCTAGGTTAGATAAAACATGAAACACGTTTTCCAAACTTCTAAGGACGCTATTAATAGACTTATTAATAGCCTAAATAATTGTAAAAAGGTGTGGTTTTCTTGCTTTTGATAAATCGACTTAAATCTCCTATATTTTCTATTTCAGGCACATTTTCTCTTGCTCTTGCTCCTTGGGACGAATTACGAGTCTAGTCTAGATATACCAATTTTCAGTCTTTCAGTTTTTACATACCATTAAAAACGAGATTAAAAGGCATTATTTCATGTACAAACATGTTTCGCGTCAGGGTTGGGCTGATTAAAATCAAGTGATTAAAATCACGATTAAAATCATGATTTAAATCGCTTGATTTTTAAAATTAAAATCATGATTTAAATCATTTTTTTTTTCCTTTTTATTCAGAACCAGATAACAACATAACATAAAAGTTTTCTCAAAAATCAAAAGAAGTATCTGCTTTTAGCAAAAACAACAAAAAGGAAGTACATAATTCCAAATTCTTAAACTAAACGTAACACCTAAATTTTATTACCGTATATTTTCAGTCTATTCATTTTCATTATACAATTTAAACAAAAACACGAGTTTTCTATGCCTAATCTGTTTCTAATATCCGAGTGTACAAGACCAAAAGAGCTAAATACGCGTTCTACTGAAGCTGAAAAAGCAGTTGCACACAGGAACTGTTTTATTATTGGCAACTGTTTCAAGATTTCCGGCTCATTATTTTGTGATAACCACCATTGTAGTCCGTTTACATTTTTTATTACTTCGTCCGAAAACATAACTTGCTTAAATGGAGCACTGCGGGCATTTAACTTTATTACTAAAGGTAACAGTCCATTGTTTTCATGTAACTCTTTAATTGTTTCTAAAGCTATATTCGTTTCTTCTGGTGTTAACTGGTATTTTGTTTTTTGTGGATTCAACATATACGCTATAAAATGATATGGCGTTAGTGCTTGCTAATATCGATTATTAAATTGTTGTGTTTTTTGTAATGGTAATTCCACAGATTCATCAAAGATATATTGTAAATGTTTCCACTGCTCTACAGTATCTGCGATAGTAGCATTTTTCCTCTGCACAGTATCAAGAGCAACTGATATAGGTTTTAAAATGTTTAATTAATCTTGCGCTGCATGTTTAATCGCAATATTTGAAACTTTTTGGTAAATAGTGGAATCAATCTCGTTTTTATTTTCTTCGCAGATTTTTAATATGATGTCCCACTGAGTGACATACATCTCTAAGCAGTTGCCAAGGCTATTCCATCTCACATCGCTTGGAAGGACTAAAGTGCTGCCTCCTGCTTGACTGAATTTAGCTCTAGCCAAATGGTTATTTCGAAAATATTTAACAATTTGGACCACATGTTCTATAACGTCTTTAACTTGAAAGTCCTTGCACAGTAAATTAAAAATATGTGCAGAGCAGCCATAAGTTATAACTTTTGCGTTCGTTTTTTCTTCTAATGTTTTTCTCATAAGTGTCATATTTGCGGCATTGTCTGTCACAAAAGATTTTACGGTACACTTGTATTTTAATTCACATGAAGAAATCAGGTCACAAACTATTTGAGTTAAATATTCTGAAGTATGTGGATTTCCTGATGTGTCTATAGTTTCGTATAGGAGGGCTTGTCCATCTTCAGTGGTTATCGTTGCGCATATCACTGGTTCGTTGTGCACGTTTGACCACCCATCAATTGACATATTTACGGACTGTCCTGACAAGGAGGAGAAATATTTTTCTTTTTCCTCTTCATAGATTTCGTCCAAAAGACTTGTTGCTACCGTTTTTCTCGAGGGCGGTGTATAACCAGGCCTTAATAACTGAATGGCTTTTTTCACCTCTAAATTCTCAATACATCTGAAGCTCGAATTAGTAGCAAAAATAGCCTTTGCTATTTGTTTGTCAATTTTATGTTTTTCAGCAGTTGAAGTCCGCATTACTCATGGTACTCATGGTAGGCTGAGTTTCGATTGCTTTCTTTTTCTGGACTGGCTCAAAAGTTGTTGGACTTGTTGGTGTTGGTACTTTCGTCATGAGTGAACTACAACTTGAGGCAGATGATGTGCTAGCATAACTGTCAAGCGACATTCTACTCTCTGGGAAGAGAAAAACATAACTGAAATTGATTAATTATAATTGATGATATATTGATATAGTATTGAATTATTGATTTTAAAATAAAGTTAAAATGTTCAATAGAGATGTAAAAGCAAATTTATTTTTTTAAGTTGAAAAAAATTAAAAATTAAGTAAGTATAGAAGAGTAAAGATAATCTTTAATAATTAACCTGGGAAAGGTCGCGTTAAAAAAGTTACATTAAAGGCCACGCCACGTGTTAGATTTCACCTAACATTTAAAAACAAAAAACAATCATATATGCCTAAAATATAAATAAAATAAAATTAATAATTTAATTACCTGTATTCCTCTCTTGATAATTACAAACATCGTGGTGTGCTTTAAGTCTTTGGACAAACCCTTGAATATCTTTCTTGCACTTTCTACAAATAGCCCTACACCCCAATTTATTTGGATTTGTTGTCTTAATATAGAACTGCCATATTGGGTCCTCTTTTCTTCCACTCATTTTACTTTATTTATATGTTTTCACTTCACTTAACTAACTTAACTAAACTAGCGAAATGCGCGAA
This sequence comes from Lymantria dispar, assembly GCA_032191425.1. NCBI lineage: Eukaryota > Metazoa > Arthropoda > Insecta > Lepidoptera > Erebidae > Lymantria > Lymantria dispar. The sequence goes on from CM063448.1 coordinate 11,877,683, forward strand.
CGTCAATTTATAGGTTGAAAAGGAAAACAAGCCTCGACACGACACGACAGGAATATTCTTGCAAAAAGCACAACAAACGCGTTCGTGCCTCACTCGGCACTGTATAGTGAGTGAGTGTATAGGACAGAAGGAAAACAAATCGCGACAAGAATTTTCTTGCAAGAAGCAAGAAGCGCGACAAATGCGTTGTCACAAGTTTTTGAGGCGCAAATTGTATTATAATTTTTAGACTTATACATTAAAATAATTAACAATAATTTCAAAGAATCAAAATGTTCAAATTTTATGTTCAAATTTAAAAAATCAAAAAAATCAAATAAATCATGATTTTTTTAAAAAATCAATGGTTTTTGATTTTTATAATAAAAATCAGATTTTGCCCAACCCTGTTTCGCGTTATTCTACTCTAGATGTTGCAGAACAAAACAATCCAGAAAACCATTAGTTATGAAACTTTTAACCGTGATAACATTTCAATTACTCTTCAATGCAAAAAAATAATGAAAATAAAGACCAAAACAGTTTTGAAAAATCTATTACAAAATAGCTCAACTTTCCCACAATTTATTGAAGGCATTTATATGGTTTTATACAGCTAGCTAGTTAGTTTTGAATAGATTTATCTACGGAATCCACCACAGCTGATTAGCGGACCTAGCGGATTGGCGAGATTTAAGGACGATGTTTTATCTTATATCTTCAACTCACGTGCCTGAATTACTGAGCGTAAAACTCTTTTACAATGAGAAGATATTTTTCAATTATATCAAGCTGAAAGACTACAATAGTCTATTATGATACTTACAAGAAAGGACGTACTAACTTATTATATTCCTAATCAGTTATAATATGAATTAACTGGCAAAATTAATAGCGCGATATCAAAACTTGAAATTAAGTAAATTTTTAAAATTCTGTCTTTTATTCTTTTCATGCATAACGGTCTATCAAACGCTATTACCCATAGTGTTTTATAGATTTCGGTTCCTGAAAATTAAGAAAAATAAAATCTAAATGACAAAAACTACATATATTATGTAAAATATTCAAATAGTGGGTAAGAGAATCGGTGGGTATCATGTAATTTCATTCATCTAATAACAGCACTAAATTTTTATATGCGCATACATTCGCCAATGACGCATTGTCGGAGATATGTAGGACGTACCTAAGAAAAGAGGAACCGATATTACTCGAGCGATAAAACTGTATAGTTATTTTACAATAATACTTTTTTGTGGTTTTAATTCCAGGAGATCATTTTTTAATAAAATAAATATCAGTTTTATGATCATTCTTCAAAATTCTAATGTTAGCACCGCTGCTTTCCGCCTGCAGCTATGGCTTCTACAGATTATAAAAATACAACGTTATGCTTGTCTTTAATCATTCAAAAGACTAAGTATTTCTAAACTATGACAAATTATAAAAAATGTATTCAAAATATTGTAATATGTCAATACAATATCTCAATCAGAAATGTTTTTGCATTTATAATACTAGTTGTAATTGCTTATGAGAATCATAGGCCACACATTTTAAAATCATCACCATCCTCATCATCATCATCTCAGCCATTACACGTCCCTTGTCTACGCTCGAATTTCCTCCACAAACGGAGGGAAATTACCTATTATACCTCGCTGGTCACTTGAATTAATATAGTTTTACTTCAAGCTTCCTTCCCTTGCATAGATGTTATCTGCACCATATAGATCTTAGTCGTCTTTTACGACACGCATGAGTAAGATAGAAGAACTGGTGGAGAATTATATTCTTACTCCGTATACCAAACGGAAAAAGTGTAAAATAGCTGTAATAATTATGAAACCATTGCGGGTTTCCACACAACTGCTTACCAAAATTTCGTCACAATACATAAAGTGAACTATTGAGGGGTTAAGAGTACAATATGTCACCATTCCTCGGACATTCATTCCTTGGTCATTAAAACCGGTTAAGCGATCACTCGTAGAATTGGCAGCAGTATTCTCTCAGGAAACTTATAAACACCAAGCAATCGCGTAGTGATTACAGAATTTTCCCTTTTAGGGAAGCCTATGTCTAAATTAGGACCACCATAAACTGTTAGATGGAAATAACGAATAAATTTATGTGTTACAAATGTTTTATATTTTCTATATGATTAAAAAACTTGTAAAAATGTTCCTTCTAGAAAATCGATACGATGACTTTCATCTCAGCTCAGCCCACATACGTCCCACTGTTGGGCTCGGGGCTCTCTTCTCCTGGGAGGGAAATTTACCTACTATACCACGCTGGTCAAACCACGGGGTTTTTGAGTTTTCCTTCTCTTGCAAAGATTTTATAGATAGATATGCATGGATCATACGCATATTATATCCCTTAGTAGGGGAATGAGAGGTGGTGGTGAATTGTATTCTTACTCTGTCACCATACGAAAAAGATAAAATAAGATTTCATACAAACAAAATGATTATAAAAATAAGTCAAGCTATTTAGTAGAACTATTACGAACAAGCCACTCTCTTGGTACCACCGTCACCATTCTACCAAGGTACCACTCGACATCGTAGCAGGGTTCATCTATTACACCTGGAAACGTTATGGTCTTTAACTGTGCGTTTCCAGTGAACATTTCTCCCACGTACGTGCAAGCTCTGGAATGAACTACCTGCTGCCGTGTTTCCCGAGCGCTATGACATGTCCTTCTTTAAACGAGGTTTAAGAAGAGTATTTTCTTCACGGTAGGCAACGGGCTGGCTGTGCCCCTGGTATTGCAAAGGTCCATGTGCGGCAGAATCACTTACCATCAGGTGTGCTGCTTGCTCGCTTGCCATCGATGGCAATAAAAAAAAAGCGCGATGTGCTTTTTTCTATTTAATATATATATATATATATATATACCCTTCAAATTCTCGTTTATTAGAGCACCTTCGTTTGAATTATCTATAACTATGTCTATCTATACTTGATATTCAACTGGCTTTTAGTTTGACACCATTGCCTTGAGAAAACAAACGAGGGTAATAAAGAGCGGAAATCATAAGCCATTCGGTTCGAAGATTGCGTCACACTATATAATAGCTGTGGAAATTCGGTAAAATTTAAGTCGGTGAAGCATTAAAGGGGACCGTAGACAGCGTAGACAGTTAATTCACCCCATAAGGGTCGGTATGGCGCCATGGATCCTACGGTAGACAAAATTCTAAGTACGATGTCTTGCCGCCACGGCTGCGACCCGCTTCATGCGATCTTCATTTCGATTCCATAAAGAGATGGAAATTGGTACAATGAGTTTCTTATAGCTAGATTAGAGCCTTGGCTTACTTATATAAAATAACTAGTACACATTGCTATATTTTGATTGCATTCATTAATGAAAAATGATTATATTTTATTGTGCTTAACGACTTAAAATCATTTTACAGCATAATATTAATCTCAATTTCTGTAAGAGAAGGAAAATTCGAAATTAAACCCTATATCAACAGGCCTGACCAGCGTATTATAGTAGGTCAATTTCCCTTTTATTGGGAGGGAGGCTCGTGCCCAACAGTGGGACGTAAATGAGAAAAAATGAGGAAATTGCTATTAATTATAGTGAAGACCATATTCATTTGCTTGAACTACGAACTAAATTATTCCTCCTGCATCATTAAAAAAGACCTATATAATCATGTGAGTTCAAACAAAAAACGGAACAAATATTCATGGCAATTTTAATAAAACAAATACTAGTTTTCAAGTTGATTTAGTGTCTCTTTGCAGTTCATTTTCTCATCGAATTAATTATATTTTGTTTGCCCTCTAAGTATTTTTCATGACCGATACCACAATTCCCATAAAATACAGCTTTTTTAATATTTTTTTTAGATATATGCCAACACTAAAATGTAGCTGGAATACAATAATTTTGTTGTATTACCCCATTTTTTGTTCCACGTATCCGTTATATCTGCTAAGATTATTCTTTCATAAATATTATAGATGTACAGACACGGCCTCCAGATTTATAGTTCAGTCGAGAACAAGATATGTCGCCACATGTCAGATTATATTCCCGCATTCTACGTACGAAGTACCACATTCCGTACCCGTTCAATCTCCACTGAAGCGCAGAGAAATACGGCCGTATAAACCATAATATATATACCGCCCAAAAAAAAAACAGGTAAATTACATGAAAAGCGTAGGCACGTGATGGCACAGTAGCAGAAAATTCGATTAAGTTAGTTGCTTGTCAGCGAACTATATATCTTTACTGCCCATAAATTATATTCCTGAAGTTATTATATCGGATATATTAATATTTACTATAGAACTAATATCAATAATATATGTCTATATGGCTTTATATAAGATTAAACAGACTCAGGTTGTACATAAAAAGATAGATAAGTTAACAGAAGCAAGATAACGCTTCTCAAGAGTTTATCATTTCATAGCAAAGTCGACATTTAAATAAAAGTAATTTCTCGTATTTTTTATATTTCTAGTTCTTATATTATCTAGTTTCGCATCTTAATGGCTTCAATATATTATATACTAGCAACCCGCCCTCGCTTCGCTTCGGTTATAGGTTATAGTCGTTTTACCTGCGTAGTTCCCGTTCCCGTGGGAATACCGGGATAAAATATAGCCTAGTTTACGCCCTGATATTATAGCTTGGTGAAAGAATTTTTTAAATCGGTCCAGCCGTTTTGAAGATTACCCGGAACAAACAGACAGACAGACAAAATTTTTTTTATTGCTATTTTAGGCATAGGTGTCGTGCAAATAACAGTGTGAGCATGAAAAAAGCCTATTATTTTGACATTACAAACAGACACTCCAATTTTATTTATTGGTATAGATTCTATTTTCTACCTTTCATTTTTTTTTAAGTTTATGTCCGTTTCGTTTTTGGGCACAAGTCTCCTCAAAATGAAAAGTATAATTTTTAACAAAAAAAAACCGACTTCAAACAAAAAACAATTCCCAAACAAATTAATATGCACTAAAAAGCAAAAAAAATAATTCTTGTACAATGTAGTGCCCGCCCAACCTTACAACAACTTGATAAAAAACAAAATAGAGTACTTAAAAGTCAATCAAATTATTACAAACATAAAAAATAAAAAATACAGACGAATTGAGAACCTCCTCTTTTTTGAAGTCGGTTAAAAATTAGGCTAAACTGGTTAACGATGAATTTTGTGTTGAATTTTCTTTTTCATGTAGAGTTAGCCAGTTATATTTCATAACTAGCAATCCGCCCTCGCTTCGCTTCGGTTATAGGTTATAGTCGTTTTACCCGCGTAATTCCCGTTCCCGTGGGAATACCGGAATAAAATATAGCCTAGTTTACGCCCTGATATTATAGCTTTCCATTGGTGAAAGAATTTTTGAAATCGGTCCAGCCGTTTTGAAGATTACCCGGAACAAACAGACAGACAGACAGACAAAAATTTTTTAATTGCTATTTTAGGCATAGGTGTCGTGCAAATAACCGTGTGAGCATGAAAAAAGCCTATTATTTTGACATTACAAACAGACACTCCAATTTTATTTATTGGTATAGATGGTGTACGGTCAGGAAAGGAATGGATGAAGGAGAAAGATATTACTTTCCTGGCTAGATGGACCGCCATATATATTTTTTTTATTTTTTACTCTTGTAGTTTTTAGTTTATGCCTGTTAGTTATATCTATGACATCCACAAAAACGGAATGGGTGATGACACATTCTATTTTCACTTAAACACTACATGAGAGGAATATAAACTACTGTACCACGCTGGACGGATTAGTATAGGATTTAATTTCGAGCTTCTTTTTCTCTTGGAAAAATGTTATCTGCATATTATCCCTTAGAAGTTTTTGACATTTACGGACAAGATAAGGTAAACTGCCTTACTCCGTCACCGAACAATTTGTTCTTATTTTTTTACTGGGCTCCAAATTCCTTTGTGCCTTAAGAGCTTCACCATAGTCTAAGATATCTCAGCACTCATACATTCATTTTATGGATAAAAAGATAATTTATACTATTGTATCAAAGATTTCAGCACTAAATTGTAGGTATGTTCTGGTTAAAACCATACATTATCACAAATTTTCACGCTACTTTCACGTTTGAAACTCGATACTAAAAGTTTGGTGAAAAACGGTTCGAGATTTTATACGTTCAGAACAGCAGCGCTTGAAGATCAACGCGGGGCTTGTCACTTTTATAGCGCACGTAATTCATGGTAAGGGCTCGTGGCGACAAATCCATCAAAGCGTCGACAGGCCATTTGTTGCGTGTGTTTTCACGCTTGATAAATCGCGCGAGTTGTCCACATTTACCCGATTTATGTACGTTTTAACATCGCATAAACTTAATTGAGCGTATTTATTTAATACTATTATCGCTAAGATTACAATTAACAAATTGAGCAAATAATTTTCTGTCATAAATTATTATATTTATAATTTAACTTAAATTTAATTTATAGTTCCAGACCTTTAGCACCCATAAATAATAATATAACATCCACATAGGCGTCGAGCATTAGAGCCAATCTTTACGATTGTTATAGATAATTTTTATATATCTATATCTATACCAATAAATGAAATTGGAGTGTCTGTTTGTAATGTCAAAATAATTTTTCTTTTTTCATGCTCACATGGTTATTTGCACGACACCTATGCCTAAAATACAAATTAAAAAATTTTTGTCAGTCTGTCTTGTTTGTTCCGGGTAATCTTCAAAACGGCGCGACTGATTTCAAAAATTCTTGCACCAATGGAAAGCTATAATATCAGGGAGTAACTTAGGCTTTATTTTATCCCGGTATTCCCAAGGGAACGGGAACTACGCGGGTAACACGACTAAAACCGAAGCGAAGCGAGGGCGGGTTGCTAGTAGTATAATAGTTTTAAGTTTTGTTTATGTCCAATCTAGGATTCGAAGTGAAGACCTCTCGATCAGTAAGCATGCCTATGTTGCTGCACCAATGAAACGTTTTTTTTACAAATTGAAATTGAAGTAGATATTTTTAATTTTAAAAGAAATAAATCATAAATACATAATTTAGTTGAAAAGTCGGATCGGTCGGATTCTAAACTTATTTCATACATGCAAAAGTTAGTTTGTTAGATTGTTTCGGATGCTTTCACGCGGCACCCACTAAGCCAATTTTAAAAATTCTTTCACATAAAGAAAGTTACATTATCAGCGAGTAATATAGGCTAAATTTTATCCCCTATTACCCACGATATCGGTGACACCACGAGAATTTGCTAGTTTTAACAATATGCCACTAGAAGCATTTTCTCAGCTCTTGCGACAACGTGAAATGTTACTTCAGAGCTTCAGGGTCCTCTAGGACCTCCTTGTGACTCTCCTTTCCTCCCATTATTTACAAACATTCTCTGTGCCATATTGGTCAGGCGGGTTGTCATAGGGTTTTATTTTGAGTTTGCTTTCTCTCGCTTTAATGTTATATGCTCCTTAGTCGTCTTTTACGATGCCCGCATAAGCATCTCCTGGCAATATTTTATTAAGGTATCACTAGAATATCAAACATGTTATATACGTCTTTTGTTTGCAAATACGCTTCTTGCTTCAGCAAATAGGAGAAACGAAAACATAAAATTTGAGTGATTTACATACTAGAAGTGTTCGAAATTTATGCATTTGTGCTAAAGCGTTGATGTAACGAATATTCCTGGTAAATTGTCCGTGAAAATCGATTTTATACCATTGAAAATTTTATTTCAACGAATGAAATTTACAATTTTATTTCGAAACTAGCAACCCGCCCTCGCTTCGCTTCGGTTATAGTCGTTTTACCCGCGTAGTTCCCGTTCCCCTGGGAATACCGGGATAAAATATAGCCTAGTTTACGCCCTGATATTATAGCTTTCCATTGGTGAAAGAATTTTTGAAATCGATCCAGCCGTTTTGAAGATTACCGGAACAAACAGACAGATAAAAAATTTTTAATTGCTATTTTAGGCATAGGTGTCGTGCAAATAACTGTGTGAGCATGAAAAAAGCCTATTATTTTGACATTACAAACAGACACTCCAATTTTATTTATTGGTATAGATGTGTATTAACTTTAAACAATTTTTGTATAAATTATGTATTTTATTAATATACTAGCAACCCGCCCTCGCTTCGGTTTCAGTCGTCTTCCCTGCGTAGTTCCTGTGCGAATACCGGGATAAAATATAATCTAGGTTACGCCCTGATATTATAGCTTTCCATTGGTGAAAGAATTTTTGAAATCGGTCTAGCCGTTTTGAAGATTACCCGGCACAAACAGACAGACAAAAAATGTAAAGTGTATTTTAGGCATGAGTATAATGCAAATAACCGTGTGAGCATGAAAAAAGCCTATTATTTTAACATTACAAACAGACACTCCAATTTTATTTATTGGTATATATATAATAAAAATCGAAAATTCTCTGAAACCGAATCTGATTTAACACTGGGACAAGATTTTGTCTTTCTCTGACTAAATCAATTTTATTTACTTTATTTAAATTCTAGTAAATCTTTGAAATAATTGTTAGAAGTTGCTATTTTCATATTAATAAATAAGATATTTAATTAAACAAAAAAAATATAGTGCTGTTATAGCGGTTTTGAATACTACCAATCCTGTAAGGAGCTCGTAGAATAGAATAATATTTATTTGTTAAGCATAGGTACACAAATGGTCTTATAGTAGTAGTTGATCACTATGCTTTGCCTCTAGACCATACAAAAGAAATAAAACAGGGTGGTACGTAGGAAAATAGGTGTGTAGCTGACCAGGGTCAGCTCCATCTCATGCCGTCTGTTCAACAATTATATTCCCAAGAACGGTTGACATCAGGTAGGCGTCCGGTCATAAAACCATTGACAATCATTTTGCAATACGTACTGTAAAAGTACACATTGATTGGCCCCAAGTAATAGGGATAAGAGGAGGGTGATGAAATATAAGCAGACGTCGATTTTGCAGGCCCTCTTCAGTTAATATAGCGCGTGTTATAATATTGTTCAGAGCTAAGTGTATCGCCGTAAGTAGTATCTCACAGGACACGCTAAAATTATTTATGGACTATTTTATAGCTAAACTTCATTCGTTGCTGTGGTCGCTTTTATTTCTTCGGGAAAAAGTTGCGAGATTTTATTGCCCGTGTGAGATAGGACGCGTTATTGCACTAACTCTGAACTGGCATGAAAATAGTTTTTTTGCGGTCAGTAACGACCACGCTCGGATGTGACGGTGACTTTTTAATGTATGGTAATACACAAATGAATTTTATTTACGACCGTTCTCAATAAATTATCCATACGTTGTTTCATTTACTAATGTCGAATATTATTATTATATTATGTATACAATTACGAAGGGCATCACACTGGAGCTAATACCATATGTTATACGAAGTATACAATTATGTATGTTTAAAACATTAAAAAAAATGACAGCCCGCTGAGTTTCTTGCCGGTTCTTCTCAGCTAGTGGCCGTGTTCCGATCCGGTGGTAGATTATTAGATTGTTAATATGTATAAATTTAACAATATGTAAGTGCCCTTAAGGGGCTTATGCAGAATAAATGATTAGATTTGATATATATTTATTCCTATTATCTAAATAGAAATAAATAATAAATACCCGGATTGTGACTGAAAAGACTGTGCTACTATACGAAATTATCGAACCGATTTTATCCACTAACTCCACGTGAGTCTCGGAAAAAAGGTTTACGATCTGGTTCACATTTTGTAATTAAATAAGATTTGCTTTATTTTAATTTTAAAATGGAAGGAAGGGAGACCCACCACTTTCCCACGGTAATCAATATACCGCACACCACAATAGAAGGAGTACGGGATAGGATTAATGTTTTGGATTGGGTCACACAGCTTTGATGGCGTCACACAGCTTTAATTGGTCACACAGCTTTGATCTTTAACGACCGATGAGATTTGCTTTTTAAATATAACCTTATTAGAATAGAATATGTTTCTCACTATTTAGAATAGAATAGAATATGTTTCCTTAAAACAACGTAATTTTACGCAAAAAAGAACTATAATGGCATTTTGTACACCTTTGATCCCAAAATTATTTAATATTACTTACTATAAGGTATTTAAAATAGCTATTTTTATTAATTTTGCAACAGTATTTTATCTGAAAATATAAGATGTACCGAATACCTCGAATGAAACTTCATCACCCGTGTAAATATATCTTGTAATGAGTATCTATTCCTTATTTATTTCCCCGCGAATCATGAGAATCATTTACAAAATGTAAGTTGGTGATATCACTGCACTAGAGACAAATCCACATAAAATCATACGACTAACCACTCTAGCCAAATGGCTAGAGTTGCTTTCCCATTATAGAGAAGACTCATGTTCTACAGAAAAATCATACGACCTATAAAAAAAAAAAAAAAAAATAATAATTACATTGCGTGTGGTGACGGAGTAAGAATACAATTCATCACTCCCTATCTTGCCCGTGAATGTCGTAAAAGATGACTAAGGGATGAAATTGGCATATAACATCTGCGCAAGAGAAGGAAAGCTCGAAATTAAACCCTCAAAATTTCCCTCCTATTGGAGACGTTTGATCTTAGCAGTGGGACATTTATGAGCTGAGACCATAATTACGTTAAGTATATTTCTTCTAAACATTTATCTATTTATTCTAAACATAATTATTACTTTTCAGAACTCAATTCGACACAACCTATCACTGCACAATCGGTTCATGAGGGTGCAGAACGAGGGAACAGGCAAATCATCGTGGTGGATGATCAATCCCGACGCGAAGCCAGGCAAGTCAGTCAGACGGCGGGCTGCATCAATGGAGACATCAAAATTCGAGAAACGGAGAGGCAGGGTTAAGAAGAAGGTATGGATGACGAATAACCACTGTATTTATGTTCAATTTACAATCCCAAACCCAATATATCTATACTAACTCTTTTCCATTTCCTTTCCAATGTGAATAAGATTTGTGCCAAACAGTGGGTCATATAAATGAAGGTTGAGGAAAATAAGGGATGTTTATGTTCATGATTATGTCCTTTTTATTGTCCTAATATTTTACTTCGGTCTCTATTCTAGTCTAAAATTGGAATAAGATGATTTAAAGCAACCGCCTTGAATACCCGCTTTGCAAACTCCTTTGCTTTATCTATTAGAATTGAATTTATTACGGGTTCTAAAACATACAAGCATTGCTTGTGATTTTTTTATATTCAAACCTATCGTACGCGTAAACCATTGCAGATTTGATGTACCAAAGTTACAGTAAGATTAGTCTCAATTAAAATTGTCAACAAAGACATATCTCGACTTTTAATTGTACATTACAATCGTCTTTTATATTTATAGGCGGAAATATTAAGAAATGGCGCGACAGCAGATGCCACGCCGAGTCCCAGCAGTTCAGTTTCGGAAAGTCTCGACATGTTCCCAGACTCGCCGATGCACAGGTAACAGTATTAACCATAAATATTAGTCCAATTTATCTTAGAAAAATGTTTTCAGCTCTCAGCTTACAATAGAACCGTAGCTCACAAGTGATACAGGTAGATAAAAGTAGAGAAAAGTCGAGAGTAGTGGCATCAAGCCAATAATGGTAACAGTTTCGGACGTTATTCCACGAAACTAATTTGACTTTAAAGGCTCTATAATTTACCTATACGGGTAATGCGGCAGCGAGTTTTGCCAAAACCACAAACATGTGTTAGTATTTATTACTAATAGTACGTTCACATTGAAGTTATTTTTGGTCAAATTATTGTACAAATTTAATGTTGTATTAATGACGCAACTCTAACGCCGCCAGTATACGCCGTAAAACTCATTGTTACTAAACTAATCTTTGATATTAATAAATTTCTTAATATAATTTAAAATTTTCTGTATTCGTATAAATAAAAATTTGGGCACTTATTAGATATTAAAATGATAGAACTAGTGTAACGAAGATAAATACTGTGTATTTTTTTTTAGTAAAATTTAGGTTCCAGGGTGCCTCCTAGCTCTATAGTTATTTTATCAAAACCTTTTTTCCTTTTAGTATATTTTATTGTTAAATTACGGCTTTTGTACATTGTCACGTGAACCAAACGTGTCTGCCATTTCTAGCCCAATAGCTTAAATGGAAGGGGGTGAAATTGTTAATGCAAAATTCCAGGACATACATACAAGTGAAGTTAAATAAAAGCTTTTAACAAAGAAAACCTAAAAGCAACAAGTGGCCGCAAATATTATAAACACGATATTATCATATTGCATGTTATTTTGCAAAAAGAAACACAATAACTTCGGCATGTACCGTACCATTAGTAACGTTAACTCCACGACAGTACTGAAATTTACTGCTCCTAGAAACAATCTGAAGCACGTATGATATGCTCACTATCTTGCTCATAAATAAAAATGAATATGTGTATGATTGGACTTGAAACCCTTATACGTTTGTTATACGCATGCCCTCAAAACTGTGCAAAATAAAATCCCGTATGATGTAAAATAGGGTGACAAATGTCATCTGGTTGTTGCTACTTAGTAACTGCGCGCATTCGGGCCGGACAGATAGTATATAATAAAAAAGCACTGACATAAAGTCGCATTGACCAGACTAATAAAATTGAGTTATTGCAACTCTGGTACTTTATGATAAAAGGTTTTAAATCATTCAGAACCATTAGATGATGAGTTATGTGGATGCTGAATCTCGTCATTTTGCCAATATTTAACATTTTTATTGCCGATTTATTTTATCTGGATTACGAGCATCATAGGCATATATTTACGAATGGTCCGACAAGTACTGTAGGGGCGTGCCTGTAACAGCGTTAACCCGTATCTCATCCAACATTTTTGTCATTATATGTAGTAATAAAGATATTTCTGAGCTGACCACTGAACCCGTTATAGTGTTCGCTTCATTTAGCATACAAATTTATATGTTAGAGGGCGACATAGGCATTAGATTTGCATGGCCCCCATTATATTTAATGTTGAGGTCCTTATCCTAGATCATAGATGATTTAGCTTTAAGATTTCTTTCTGCTATTATTTTAATTTTTTGCATCTCGATTGTAGTTTTGGAAATTATGTGGCAGTTGTATTATATAGAACTGTTTTGGAACTACGATCTTTATTTGTCTGTTGCCGTCAAACCATTGTCTAATCAGACCTTAGATAGACCATTATTCTTTTGTACTTCTAAGCATTCACATAATTTCTTTTACAATCGAGATCGAATGGTTACTTTGACGCTTTTTGCTTGCGCGTAGCAGTTATCAGCTGTCGCCGTCTACCGACTACCGTCAGAGAGCATCATCGAACGCGTCATCTTGCGGCCGGCTGTCACCAATTCCATCTATGGTCACCACTGAATCGGACTGGGGAACTGATTACAATGCCGCTGACTACAATTCGACTAGCGAGTATTCACAAACCGACTTCGGACAAGAAGAATTGGCCGGTTCCCTTGCAGATTCCATGAAACTGGCCGGAGCAGACCCATTCCTCAACACGTAAGCATTTTGTAGTATGCTTTGCATCAGGATTATAATATTGGTTACTATTAATAGGATTATCTTGATGCCATTAATGTTTATTAAAAACTGTCGTAAACGCATTTGTTCTGAAGTAGGTATGCTTGCTTTAGTTAGATTTACATATGATAATCACTTCTACTTGTTACTATAAATTCCAATTTTATTTCTAACAATACTTTTTTCATTCAACTTATAGGATCTTAGTATATTTTTAACTACATAATGATATAGACTTCTATATCGACTAATATTCCCTTTTAAGTGTACTTGCGTAATATTTTTTCACTGCCGCAAAATTTTCGAATTAAAAAGTTTTGAATTCGTGTTCCGTGTGAAGTAAGAAAACTCACCACTCTATCTTGCTCGTGGGTGTCGTAAAAGACGACTAAGGAATATGATATACAGATCGTATCTATGTGGAGGAGGCACAAGACAAACAGTGGCACTTACATATATGGGCGACGATGATGGTGAGATATTATTAATATAGAATCATTAATTTATAATTAAGTAGTTATTTATTTAATTTTTTAATTATTTAATTAATTATATTCTAATTTGTCACTCTAACTAGAAACCGTTTCTAGTTCCAAAATATACCTTATGGGTGTTCTGAAACTGACCAAAGACATTCGTATATGTTGCATGTGGTGACGGATTAAGAATACAATTCACCTATCCTGCCCGTAGATGTCGTAAAAGACAACTAAGGGATATAATAAGCACATAACATTTATACAAGAGAAGGAAAACTCGAAATGAAACCCTATTCCAACACGTCTGACTAGCGTGGAACAGTAGATCAATTCTCATCCCATTATGGAGGAGGCCTTAGCCCAATAGTGGGTCATATATAGGCTGAGATGACGATGATGTCTAATAGGAAAGTTTTGGACTTGGATAGGCATAGATCTAATTAACACATGTGATAGGGGCTACGAAGGGCCACATTGCTCATGGGCGTTGTAAGGGACAAGAGCTTTAAATCCTGGGCTAACTCCATCTGATGCCGTCTGAACAACCGATTTTTTTTGTAATTCTAGATTCTGTTTATAAGTCTGCTTTAAATATAAATGTCACGTATAATAGGGGAGTTATAAGCTAGGCCTAACCAACCGAGTGTTCAATGATAAAAAGAAAATACTTCATAATAAACAGCGTTTTAGTTTTAGTATTTTAAAAAATTTGCATTACATTCCACTAATTTAACGACGATGCATCCCGTCAATACTTCAACCTGATTTTTTTATTATCCGCGACTACCTACGCAAACAATCTAAAATGTGTTGTCTTAATTGTTGTTTAAATGTTAATGCATCTCTTTTTCTTTTAAAAAACAAAAAACCATGCTCTAATGCAATAACTTTTACTTATTGGTATTTACAAACATATAATTATATGTTTGGAAATATCAACTTTCCGTGTGTGACGGAATAAGAATACAATTCACCACTCCCTATCTTGCCCGTGGATGTCGTAAAAGACGACTAAGGGATATAATATGCACATAACATCTGTGCTAGAGAAGAAGAACTCGGATAAAACCCTATACCAACGGGTCTGACCAGCATGGTATAGTAGGTCAAATTCCCTCGCATTGTGGAGGAGCCCGAGCCCAACAGTAGGACGTATGTGGGCTGCGATGATGATGATGATGAAATACCAATAAGTAAAAGAACGTATACAAATAACACCTAAACTTGAAACAAAAATTTGAGGATGGATCGCATAGCGTTATCCTGTGTGGAAATTAGCATAATATGTCGATACCTTAATCATTACTAGGGATGTGCGATTTTTATCGATATCGTTGAAATATCGATATTAACCGCCGAAATATCGATATTTCAATATCGATAATAATAACTTTGAAATATCGCCATATCGATACTATGAACACGATATCGATATTATTAACACGATATCGCTTTTGCAATGAAATGAAAAAAAAGATCATCAAAATTTGTCCGGAGAATTATTAGTTTCTATCGATATTATAAAATATCGATATTTTGTGGTCGATAGTATCGACTTATCGATATTTGTCTATCGATATCAATATCGATATTTTACTAATATCGCTCAACCCTAATCACTACGCCGTCTGTGCAATAAGACCGTACCTACTCTCAGTGCATACAGTAATACTATTGTGAACGTGTTAGGTATGTTCCAACGACGTCATCATCGGGCGGTAGTTATCGGTACGGCGGGTACGCATGTCCGCGACACCCGCCCGGAGGTTGCGCGTGCGCATCGTTATTCACCCACCCCGCGCACCCCGCACACCCAGCGCTCCCACACGCGTTAGACCACTTCAGGCCGCCGCCATCTGCTGATCCAGCTGATATTATGCAAACAGGTAAACTACACTAATATTACTACTACACTAATATATATGTATTCTTAGAATAATAACGTATAGAAGGATAGTATCGGTACTTAAGCGATCAAAAACGTGAAGACAAAAATACTACATTGCAAGCGATTTCGCACGAACACACCATTATACAATAGAGTTGCCTACGCCGTGACCTTGTACACTAAGAAACGGTCCGGCGTCAAGCTCTAATAGGCTCCAATTTAAATGCTTCATTTTTCGAAGCCCAGGGTTTCGAAGCCCAACAGTGGGACATATATAGGCTGAGATGATGGTGATATTTATGATGACTTTTATCTGGTGGCACGGCAGTGCCCCCGCCATGTCGAGCAAAAAGAAAGTCGGGTAAACGCAACACTGCCGTAACATACTTTTCTTAGAATAATAACGTATAGAAGGATTGTGTCGGTACTTAAGCGATCAAAAACGTGAAGACAAAAATACTACATTGCAAGCGATTTCGCACGTACACACCATTATACAATAGAGTTGCCTACGCCGTGACCTTGTACACTAAGAAATGGTCCGGCGTCAAGCTCTAATAGGCTCCAATTTAAATGCTTCATTTTTCGAAGCCCAGTTCGAAGTGGGACATATATACGCTGAGATGATGATGATATTTATGATGACTTTTATCTGGGGGCACCGCAGTGCCCCCGCCAAGTCGAGCAAAAAAAAAGTCGGCCAAAACGCAACACTGGCGTAACATACTTTTCTCGAAGCCATTCAGGCCATTTTCGACCCCCTATAACTTCGTTGTTAATAAAGCTAGAAAGCTGAATTTTTAGTAACCTAGCAGGCATTGTATACACATTGTGTATTTCAAATTTCATTCAATTCGAACTAATAGTTTAAGAATTACAACTAGTCAAAATTTCGTAATTTTGTCACTCACTGACTGACTGACCGATCGTCAATATTAAAGAGGCACTTCTAGCAGACATAGAAGCTTCAAATTTAGAATACAATTAGTGTTTAGTGTATAAATGAAGGAAAAATTATGAAACATTATAATTTTCATCCAGTTTCCGAGATACACTAAATGCATAAATAATTTTGTAAACTCATATAAATATATAGGATTACAAAGTTACATTTGCTGTTAATGAAATGTAACTTTGTAAAAAATAAGAATACATTTGTCGGCACCATTGCTTATCTATGGGAATCGTAACAACCGGCTAAAGACTGCGCAGATGACGTAGTGGTTAAGATACCAACGTACCGTGCTAGTGTCGCGGGTTCGAATCCCATGCAAGACAACACCTTGTGCGATCCAGAAATGGTTGTTCTGAGTCTGAATGTAATTGTCGGTTATTTATATGTTCTTTCCGTATGGTGACGAAGCAAGAATACAATTCACCACTCTATCTTGCCCGTGGATATCGTATAAGACGATTATGGGATATAATGTGCATATACCATCTGTGCAAGAGAAGTAAAACTCGAAATGAAACCCTATATCAACATGTCTGACCAGTATGGTATAGTGGGTTAAATTCCCTCCCATTGTGGAGGAGGCCCGAGCCCAACAGTGGGACATATGAGGGCTGCGATGATGATGCGATGTTGAATTATATGTTTGTAAAGTGCCTCACAATATAAGGATTATTATTCCCTTAGTGCAAGGCGTTGTCATTTAAAAAAAGATTCAACAGGAAGGACAGTGGGCAGCAGCTCTCGCCGGGATTGCCAAGTCAATCTATTTATTTAAAACATAAAAGATCTTTAATATTGATATAGTCACTATAAGAAGTTGTTAGGTTAGCTATTTACGTATTAACTTAAGAAGAAAGGTCCCTTAAGCAGGGACTGAATGAGTTAACCGACTTGGAATTACATAGATCTCACAACTTTTTATGGTAGAAGAACTCAGTTGCGAGGCTTGGCTTTTTTTTACAAGTTTTGTTTTTGATGGTATGTATTATTTACGGAATACTGTTATATTTTGTGCATTGTGTTAAGAAAATATTTTCTTTCCTTCCTCCTTTCTTTCACATTACGGCCTGTTCACACAAATTGTTTTACAGCAAGACCGTATGACCGATGACGTATATACTTATAGGTGGTATACAAGTTTACATAGTATGATAGAGCTCTGTATCCATTTAAAATAAATAACAAACCTTCCCTTTTTTCCGATGACAAAAAATATTACTTTAATGCAATCAGTATATGCATCTAAGTGCATCCATCTGACGCTAAGTAGGTTACATTCAGAGTCGTATTATCTATAAGGCAGTCTAGGCAACTGCCTAGGGGCCCCTAGCATGCACCCATCGGGCGATTTTTTTTAAAATTTGTATGCTCCCTCGAAATTATTCCTTTTTTAATTTCTGTTAGTGGCAAAAGAGAAAATAACACACCTGATGATAAGTGATACTGCTACTGGTGGACCTTAGACCATGGACCTGAGAATTGCATTGCCTAGGGGCCCTGATATAACCCGGCCCTGGTTACATTGCATAAGGCTTTATCTGTAACAAAAGCAAACAACATCAAATGGAAAGTCCAATGGGCTGCCATTCCTTCAATACAGTTGGTCTAGCGATGTTATTCCTAATGTCTTTATCTCAGAAATTACTCAAGTACTCGAAGTTTCATAGAAAAGATGTATGCTTTGCCGGTAATACAGTAAGCTGTATTAAAAATTCATATGAAACTTCTTTTTGACAGAGAACAATCAACCACAAATGGTGACAACTTCGGATACGGCGCTGATGAATGGTGGAATGATGCTGCAGACCGGCGCAATGGGGCCAACCACAGTCATGGGACAAATTATGGGAGCACTCAACACTGGTCTCTCGGAAGATCTCAACATTGAGACTTTAGACCATGGCTTTGACTGTAACGTGGATGAAGTAAGTTAATGGAGGGTTTTTTACACTTTTAACTAATATCTAGTGCTTAAGACCATTTCAATCGATGATATGAGGCAATTGGGTTAAGACGTGAATACGTCGTACTACGTATCAAAATGATAAAACTAGCTGAATTCGAGTGTTGGATTTATTAAAATATCAATACAAATTACACCTTAATAATGAAAAAGGAAAAAAAAAGTATAAAACAGGTATGCCGCCATCACAGCTATCTACATATTTGATCAAAATATTTTTTGCAATAAACTTTCTCAGTTTGAGAGTGTGTATCTATATTTTCCAAAGTACCTACCACTCTCTTTCTAGTTCGTGAGTATTGTAAAAGTCGACTAAGGGATATGATACGCAGATAACATCTATGCAAGAGAGAGAACTCGGAATAAATCGCTATACTGGCTCGTTTGACCAGCGTGGTATAGAAGGTCAATTTTCGTCTAATGGTAGAGAAGGTGTATGGAGCCCAGTTAGATATGATGTGCATTGCTTTCGCGCTTGAAGAACTTTGGCTGAAGTTAGAAATGGTTATCTCAAAACTAGTCACTTCTTCGTGTGATAGTGTCTTTTTGGAGGTTATACCATTGCTTGTGAATGTTGTAAAAGGAGACTAAAATAGAACAATTATTATATCGACGTAGGCCTCCTCTAAGTTTGGCAGGCGGATTGGCAACTGAAGTGAAGTGTTGTACGTCTTCAAGGAGAGAGCTACTGCCCACCTTCCTAATCTCTGAGCTGATTTTTACGTCTCCCACGGGCAAGTAAGGAGCATCGACAATTGTATTCTTATTCAGTCGTCACATGAGGAATGATAACGCGAGCGATATTGCGATTACCAATAGTAATGAACATTCAGACATGATAAAGAATTCAGCAGTTTTTATTTAATTAAAGATATTGTTAATCGAACAGGTGATAAAACACGAATTGAGTATGGAAGGCACGCTTGACTTCAATTTCCCGCAACAACACAGTGCAATGGCTGCGGAAGCTGAGAGCCAGTTCGCTGCGCCCGCGCCGCCCGTACCTACAACATTGTCTGGAGGAGGGCCGCCCCGTACCCCCTATTCCGCCTCCCCTTCTTGGGTCCATTGAAATATAAATTTTATAATAACAGGACCAGTTACCTACTTAATATACATCATAGTATAATAATACTACACCTAACCTGTTTCATTTCATTTGATATTATATCGTTGGTAATCATTACATTCCCAAAGAAGATTTTGAGGTATATAGATAGCCTTTTTCTCCTTAGAAGAGATTCATAGCCGATTCATACTATATAGGGGATGAAAGTCGGAGAATGATAATTGTGGTAACATTTCAAATTGCATTTGGACCGGCTTAAAGATGTAATCTTAAGCCGTTAACGGATTTCAGATGGTGGAATATTATTATATCATGGTTGACGGAACGACGATATAATTTTTTTTTGTACTTTTTGTTACTTGGCATTGTAGAGATTTTTTGTTTCTTTTATCATGTTAACTAATGTTAGAGTTTTATTTAGTGTTAAGGACGGTTACCGATCATTGTTGCAGTCAGTCGTGTTAGTGTAGGCTTTAGTGCTAAGCTAGGTGGAAGCTTGTGATATATAGATAGGGTAATTTGTATTGTTTGGACCCGGAGGGGGATTGAATGTGGGGCACCGTTGGACAGATTTTAAAGGTAAATATACTTTTTTATTACATTTCTTATTCTTTTTCAGCAATTACAGACACTTTGTAATATTGAAATTAAAGGCTCCTGGCCTTTAACATAATTGGAGAAAAAAAAAAAGAACTGAAAGTACTAAATAGGAGAGAATATACGTTGGTTTGTTGTATGATAACAGGTAGAAATACAAATTCTCATCGTAAGCACCTTTTTCATGATCGTAAAAGACGATTATGGAATGCAAGCAGATAACATCAATGCAAGAGAAGGAAAACTGTGAATTAAACCCTATACCAACCCGTCTCACCGCCTTGGTATAGTAAGTCAAAATTCATAAACTGTTGAAAAAAGTTGTAGGACATGCCACATCTCTCGTAATATTCGTTCACAAGTCAATGGAAAAGATAAGTAAAAGTGTCTGTAATGTTTTGGAATTCCCTATTTAAACCCTTATAGGATAAAAATTAAACGATGCTGAAACACATTTCAATTTACTTTTACCAAAGAATATCAATACAGTATTTGAAAACTTAAATTGATCAAGTTTTTTTCTCGTCACAAAAATGTAGCCTAACATTTCACCAATTTGCATTGAATTTCGTTTTATTTCTTAGTGAGCTACGTTACAAAAAGAAACTACTGTCAAAATTCCATGTTTCTAGCTTCTGTAATTTCAGCTGGGCGTTTTATATATAGGAAATATTTCTTTTATCCAACATTGGACGTTACGTAGAAATACTGTATAATGAAATTACATTACGATTGTGAGAAATCTATACATCTCTGCTTACAATATGATTACACATTATTTTTTTATACAAATTGGGACCCTACAAGATATAAAAAGATTTCTTTTTATATTTCTAGAGGCCAATGCCAACTATTTTCCTATTCATAAGCCAAATACTACGAAGAAGTATCAGAGCGTAAATGAATTTTCCCTTTTTACGACTGTATCTAAAGGATGATACAATTTTTTTTCCGTTATAAATATACACAACATTCCTCGCGACCCAAAATTTGTAGTAAAGAAAGAACCGCTTGTCACATTCATATTTACGACATTAGGTATTACAAAAGATAAGTACCGTTGCTCATGTTTACGTATCTTATATGTAGCCTTCTTTATTTATGTAAGACAACAATGAAAATATTAAGTGTAACACCGTATATTTGCAAAACATAGTTCACTATTTTGTCACTGTTTTGCACGTCTTCACGAATCAAATTTTATTACACAATGTGTTGAATTAAAAAGCTCTTAAATATGCATTAAGTTTACCCTACTTAATGTGATGTATGGTGTGCATCTAGAATACAACTAGAATTTTACATCAACATCAGCCCACGGGACATAATGCCGTCTGGTTAACCATCTAATTCCAAAAAGGGTTGCTGTCAGGAAAGCGGCCATAAATTTTTTGCTAAATCTTTTGTTATTGTGTATTATGAAAGAAGACTAATCTTGAGTCGACCCCGATTAATCAGGGTAAGAGCAGGATGATGATAATTTGCTTAGTTGGAATTCTAAGTTTCATTAAAGTGATGTTTTTATGAGACTCTTCCGTCGCTCCGAACAGTTAGGGGCGATGCAAACGGGTTAGTTTATAAAAAAAATCCATGTGATATAAGGATTTTTATACGTAAATTCAATTTTTTTTTGAGAATATAATAGCTAGGTACTTTTCATTGATCCACTCTCTCAACAACTACGAGAATAGTATCGTCCTTTTGAAAGACCATCAATGCCGTCTTAATTATATTTAATTTTATATTTTTCTTTCAGAAGTCATGTATTATAAGTTACCGTAAACTAAGTCTTTACTCGATAATACAAATTACTGCCGATTTTGTTTGACATAACCATAATTTTCCGTATGGTGACGGAGTAAGAATACAATTCACCACTCCCTATCTTGCCCGTGGATGTTGTAAAAGACGCCTAAGGGATATAATATGTATATAACATCTATGCAAGAGAAAGAAAACTGGAAATAAAACCCTATACCAACCTGTCTGACCAGCATGGTATAGTAAGGTCAATTTCCCTCCTATTGTGGAGGAAAATTCGAGCGCAACAGTGGGTCGTATATGAGCTGAAATTATGAAAAATGATGAACCATAAATTTGCCAAATTCTGATCTGGCGCTTAGGATCGCGTAGGATCCGCGCTAAACGCATAAGCGCCACTTGAAATTATATCCAAATCTGTTGAGACATTGTATTGAAAAGACATTTTTTGAAAAAACATAACTGAAACTTTCGCATTTATTACATTAATAATTTTTTATAAATCTCATTTTTTAAAGTAAGTCAAACACGACTGCGATATCGTATTTCATATGAATAATAATCATAATTAGAGTCCGATTGAGCGTGGATCGCCATCGTTTCGTGATTCAATTTTACCTCTGAGCGCTCCTATTTGTACGCTAATGAGGGAGACCGGAGCTAGTAATTAATCATATCATTTTAGCGTAAACGGTACCCGTCGCGTCGTGTCGACCGATCGCCTCCGAATAATGGAATATCACGAAAAAATCTCTAGAACACGACGCTGAATTAAACCCGCTGCGGTAATGACTTGTTTTTTAGGGTTGCAAAAGAATGAATACGTCCTCCGCAGACGGTGAGCTGGGTGGAAAAAATCTTGTTAATTTTTTAATACTTGGATACGGCGGCAAGTTAATGGGGGGTAAAAATCTCCGGATCGAGTAACTCGATTTTAAAGAGTACCGAAACGTGATTTAACTGTTCATTTGGTACGCAATTACGTAATGGGAGTTTTATTTTACGAATTGCTCTATAAATTGCAATATGGAGTGATAAAGAGTGCACAGTTCGTTAATTTAATACCTGTTCTGTTTCTTGTATGTGGTATAGCTCTAAAAAATGCGATCAATGAACGAGATTAACAAGAGTTGATTTTTATAGAGTGCGAGGGCAGCAGACCCGAGGAGACATCTTTTAAATTTCTAAACTCATCCAGTATTCCGTTCGGCTAGCTATGTAATTAGGTACGGGGCCCACCTTTACACACGATTTCCCGGCACTTGTTAAAAGTTTTCAATTGCGTTAGGAGCGGGGGCCCTTACACGGAATTTATTCATTATATTCTCCCCCACTCTTCCACTTAATAAAAAGCTCCTTTGCTCTTTTTTATCCATCTCCGGTTGTTACCTTATAAGTATTTTAAATATTTGCCGCATGGCCTCCCTGATGAGTAATGAATTATACATTTATTTCTGAATTTTTATTACAGATTAAGACTTTTATTTTGAATGCTGACTTAACAATGCCTCATTATTTTTGTGTTCAAAGTGATCGAATATTATAATTTTGAATACTAATTAAGTAATGTATGTATAAGTTCTTAATTATAAAACATTAATTGAATACGTTGTTATCCTTTACATTATTAATATATGTAC
Organism: Lymantria dispar; assembly: GCA_032191425.1. Classification (NCBI taxonomy): domain Eukaryota; kingdom Metazoa; phylum Arthropoda; class Insecta; order Lepidoptera; family Erebidae; genus Lymantria; species Lymantria dispar. The sequence continues at coordinate 11,901,583 of CM063448.1, forward strand.
GTAGTTAGGAAACAGCGCATTTATTAATTTTGCCACTAGCTAGGCAATCCTACTAATATAAATCCTTCCTAGACGGAATTAATATTTACGATTATTTAATATTGCGAAGCACATGTTTATAATATCTGTCGTGACAAAATGGAAAGTTAATTATTTTAGAAGATTTAAAATTCAATATTTACAATTATTTCACTGTAAAATTCAAATTCTCTATTATCTTAATAACTTGAATGTTGTATCAATCTTATTTTGACGATCTTGAATTGGCTCGCTGAATCTCAATTTAGGGGAAAAATCAAATGCTATCAATTCAAAAAGTTGGAGCAAAATTTTCGCGTCCAATATAAGTCTAAGAGATGAGCGTCGCATATCCAATAAGTCTGTAGACTCTACAGCTCTTTATTGTTTGACAGCTTGGTACAGAGTTTGATCAGTTATTTAAATGAGTGCCAACATAGTTAAGGATGTCAATTTTGTTCAGATTTACGTGACCGCCGTTGGAATATTTATTCTTGTCTTGATAAAGAAGGGAACCATCGCGATACTTTACATTTGCAAAGAGTTTTGTTAAATTGTCTCAAAAATTATACTAACAAAAATTGTTATTACATCGGCATATAAATGAATGTCTTTATATCTTTATATATAAATTTCTTGCGTACGTGTGTATGTCACTGAACTCCTCTTAAACGACTGGACCGATGTTGACGAAATTTTTTGTGCATGTTCAAGGTGATTCGAGAATGGTTTAGATTCACAATTGGAACCGGTAGGTGGTGCTTATTTGAACAGAACAACGTCTGTTGATTCAGCCAGTGTATATAGATTATCCATCATCATCCCAGCTCATAAACGTCCAATGTCCAAACGTGCTGGGCTCCTCCTTAACTGTTAACTGCCTTCTCCATAATGAGACGGCAGTTAACCTACTATACCATGCTGGTCAGGCAGGTTGGGGTTTTATTTCAAGATTTCGTTCTTTTGCATAAATGTTATCTGCACATTATATTCCTTAGTCGTCTTTTACGACACCCACGGGCAAGAAAGGGGGTGGTGAATTGTATTCTTATTCGGTCACCACAGATACATATGTCCTTATGTAGCTATTATTATTATGGCCTTGTGTTGTTTGTTCCCGTACATGTTTGTCTCTTAAAATTAACAAAATATACCTGCCGACACTTTTTAGGCTGTTCTAGTAGAGAAAAATATTATTTTAAAATGGTAACCTAATAAAGCTTATATGGAATATCAGCTATATTTATCGTAACAGATATAAGAATATCGTCATCTTATGATTCTTATTGGCATACTAAATTTTAAAATATATTAGCCCGTACAACAATGATTAGTAAGCTATCATCTGTATAAGTCCCACTATTGGACTTGGGCCTCTTCCATAATGAGAGGGAAATTGAACTACTATTTTACCCGAGTCAGATGTATTCCGTAGAAGAACGCGTGTAACCGACACAGCCCGCAGAATTAGCACGTTGAAATGGCAATGGGCAGGCCACATCGCTCGTCGAACCGACAACCGTTGGGGAAGAAAGGTTCTTGAGTGGCGACCACGAATCGGATGGCGCAGCGTAGGACGACCCTCCACTAGGTGGACTGACGACATTCTCAAAGTCGCAGGGAACCGTTGGATGCAAGTGGCGCAGGGCCGTTCCGAGTGGCATTCTCGTGGGGCCTATGTCCAGCAGTGGACGTGTGTAGGCTGATGGATGGATGGATACGTATTGAATTAAGGTTTAGGTATATCGAGTTTTTCTTCCCTTGCCTATGCCTGATAACATATAGATGTTCTATATGTTATCCGCATATTATAATCCCTTAGTAATCTTTTACAACACCCACGTGAGAGAGAGGGAGTCGTTAATTGTATTCTTGCTCCGTAACAAAACGGACAGCAAGTTATATCAGTATTAAAATAATTCTTTCAAAAACAGATACCAAATATGTAAAGACGAAAACTAAGATATGTTAGAAGTTGTAACTAAACTCACTTACCCCAGATTTGTATAACCAACTAGCCTAATTCTATCGTACAACAAAAAAAAATATTCAAGACAACACGTAGTGTAATTTTGGCGAGCTCTTAGCATTCATGCCAATGTCGGTTGACAAAATTGGATTACTTGTTAACTGTCGACCGAAGCACGCCCATAACGATTTTATGATTTTATTGCTACCCTCAGAATGCGTGTCGATTATGAAGATACAAATTAGAGTGGAAATTTTGTCCTTTTATCGCACTAGCTGTTACAGTGTAACATAATTCGTTGTTGAATTTGTTTATTGGTAATCATGTTGCGTGCAGTTTTCTGTTTTGTCAACGTTATAAGAGCTACATATAAATAGGGCTCAATAGTTTAATTTATTTGGTTTAAATACGAAACTTTCCCTTATAAAAAACTGGCTATGTGCGAGTCGGAGTCGCGCACGTAGGGTTTCGTATCATTATCTTAAAAACAAAATCGCCTTTGTTGTATGGGAGCCCAAATTATATATTTATTTTATTTTGTTTTCGTTATTTGTTGTTGTAGCGGCAACAGAAATATATAATTCGTAAAAATTTCAACTGTCTAGTTATCGCGGCTCTTGAGATACAGCCGGGTGCCAGACAGATCAGCGGACAGCGAAGTCTTAGTAATAAGGTTCCGTTTTTACCCTTTGGGTACGGAACTCTAACAATAAATCCGTGTATTGCGAAATACTTTACAAACATTTAATTAACGGACATAATTCACACTTAAAGACAGAACATTCATTTGCGAATCGCACATAGAAATCGCTCTGCGTAGGGATAGAAACCATGACACTTCGCAAAAAGCTCGTTACTTAGGATCTATTCCGTAAAGTATTTGGATTATTTAATTATAACTTAATGCCTACAGCCCTTTCATTATATTCAGTCAGGTTTGATATGAGCCTTCTTTACAATGTGAAGAAAGTTGACCCAGGATTCCGTGATGAACAAACAGATTAGCATATGGTTTCCGGTTTTATGTTTCTTGTATTTTCATCTTACGCCTTTTCACCATCATCATAATATGCATTGCTAGACATAGACTTTCTCACGAGAGGGACTAATACCTTAACTGGTTTTTGGGGTAACTCCATCTGCGCCGGTCAGGTCAACAATTACATTCCCAAGAAGGTTCCGCCACTCATATTACTATTCTTTTGCAATATGTATATCGAAAGAAGAATATATAGTGAGTCGACCCCAAGTAATTGGGATTAGAACAGGATGATGGTGATTATTGAGAAATGAAGATTATAAGAATCTAATAAATTTTAATTAAATATATTTCTAAATACTTCATTTATATATTACAAATCGTTAGAATATTACATATTTAGAAATTAACGAATTTCATTAGTACGGGTATACAAAACGGGTGTAACCGACGTAGCCCGCAGAATTATCACGTTGAAATGGCAATGGGCAGGCCACATCGCTCGTCGAATCGACAACCGTTGGGGAAGAAAGGTTCTTGAGTGGCGACCACGAATCGGACGGCGCAGCGTAGGACGACCCCCCACTAGGTGGACTGACGACATTCTCAAAGTCGCAGGGAACCGTTGGATGCAAGTGGCGCAGGACCGTTCCGAGTGGCATTCTTGTGGGGAGGCCTATGTCCAGCAGTGGACGTCCGTAGGCTGATGGATGGATGGATGGGTATACAAAAGTGTTAGAAACTTAATCCGTGTTTTCACCAAAGACGCAAGGAAGGAAGGAAAGAGTAGACAATACAATTCAACACCCGCCTGTCTTGTTATCTCAACTCAGGGATATAATATGCATATATAATGTATGCAAGATAAGAAAAACTCCACATAAAACCAATTCGACTGATCAGCGCGGTATTGTAAGACAGTTTCCCTTTCCTTATGGTGTAGACTCGAGCCCAGCAGAGGGCCATATATGAGCTGTGACAACAGGCCTATGATTATAATGTTAAAAAAGATTTTACATCTATCGCTCTTCTTATACCTAATTAATTACAATAATATTTGATGCCAAAAAGATTTAGAGACATTAAGTGTTAAATAGATAATTGTAGATAGTTTTTAATTTAATTTTGATGAGTCGAGGGTTCATGCTGGTGTGTTCATTCACAGGATCTCACAAATATCTACGTAAAAAGTAGAAGGTAGGGCATGTAGCGGTTATCACTAACTTGCGTTAAGAGCATTAGTAGGGGAAGTTTTAATACTGGAAGAGCGGTCCGTAATAACAACTTCGCCACAATCCTTTTCAGTGGGTTTCTTCTTCCGGTTCATAGAAGTAAATTAGTTACTGTGTGACCAGCATCCAGCATGGTGTAGTATGATCAATTTCACTCCTATTGTGGAGGAAGTTCGAACCCACCATTGGGACGTATTTGAGCTGAAACGATGATGATATATATATATATATATCTATCTTTTATCGTGTCTTATACCGTTTATTCTTTTACCGTGATATTATCTATATGAAGTTTTAATACTGGAAGAGTAGTCCGTACTAACAACTTCGACAGAATCCTTTTCAGTGGGTTTCTTGTTCCAGTTCATAGCCAGTTCATAGTGGAAGAAAATTAGTTACGTTCAAAACGTCGTATTTTGGGATAGCGGTGGATTTGGTTTCAGATATCTCTCTCTCTCTGTCTACATCATGTTTTTTACCACTACATGTTGTATTTCTATATATGTAAATACAATATAATGTGGTGCGGAGTAAGAATACAATTCATCATCCTTATCTTACCCGTGGATGTCGTAAAAGACGACTAAGGGATATAATACGCATATAACATCTATGCAAGAGAACACTCGAAATTATACCTATACCAATCTGTTTGACCAGCATGGTAAAGACAATTGCCCTCCTATTGTGGAGGAAGTTCGTGCCCAACAATGGGACGTAAGTATTTGAGCTGAAATGATGATGATGATATAGATATATATAGCTACGCGACTACGACGGTAATCAAAGTCAGTCAAAGGATGCCCGTGCGATATTGTATTCTATGAGAAAGTTCTACCTCCAGCGGGGACGTCAGCAGTTTGAACAACGCTTTTGCTAATCTATAGGTATATATAAAAGAAAGTTGTGTTAGTCACTTACACTATTTATAACTCACGAATGGCTGTACCTATTTGGCTGAAAATTGGTTGGGAGGTAGCTTAGAACAAGGAGAAGGGCATAGGATACTTTTTATCCTGTTCGATCGCGTTCCCGTTTCCCGTTCGATAAAATGCCAAAGAAACATAGTATAACAAAACGCATTAACGTAATTTTGTCTACAGTTAATTATGGTTGAAAATTTGATAATTATAATTTTTTCAGAAATCAATAATGAGTAATTTGTATTCTCTTTGAATCATCATTAACACTGCCGCCACCAAGAAGATTGATTCTTTCCGGACAATGTAATGGTTCTTCCAGAGACTATATTTTCGGAAATTTAGAAAATATATTTACGATGTATTGTCAGATTCTCGCAGTTTCACCCGCTTAATTCCCGTTTCCGTGGGAATATGGAGATAAAATATAGCTTATGTAACTCACTGATAATGTGTTATTTCAGTGGTGAAAGAATTTTTGGAATCGGTTTAATAGGCGTGAAAGCGTAACAAATAAACTAACATTCGCATTGATAATATTTAGGTTAATAAAAATTGTGTAATTTTTGTTTCTCTGTTTTTGTTAAATTCTATAATATCTATACCTAGACGTTTGTATTGATTTACTTTTTTTTTTTTTTGACAATTCCATGGTTGTCTGGTAAAATTGCTTTGCATTGTATTTGAGATAAAACCGTCTTTTCTATTATTTCTTGATTACAATTTTTTTAAACTTTCTAATAATTCTGTGTACAATAAGGTTGTCAACCTTAAAATAAATAAAAAAAAACGCTAATTGTGAGTCGGAGTCGCGCACTTAGGGTTCCGTACCATTATCTATAAAATTCGCTTTTGTTGTATGGGAGCCCCTCTTAAATATTTATTTTGTTTTTAGTATTTGTTGTTATAGCGGCAACAGAAATACATAATTTGTAAAAATCTCAACTGTCTAGCTATCGCAGTTCTTGAGATACAGCCTGGTGACAGATAGACGGACGGACAGAGAGCGAAGTCTTAGTAATAGAGTCCCGTTTTTACCCTTTAGGTACGGCACCCTAAAAATTAAATATCATCAAAATAAAAGCAAAATATCATCTAGCTATGTAGTAAAGTTTCAATCGACGATGTACCTAATATAATTAGTTGTTAAAAACGTACTACCAATTTAATTGTGTATTACAGTCGGTCCTGAATCAGAAGTTTAGCATATGTTAGTTTGTTTTGAAACGTATGGTCGAAGCACGTGGTTGGATGGGCGTTGGGCGTGCCGCCCCGCCTACGTGCAACAAGTGCCTCGTACCCCGCACACCTCGATCCTTCAGCATCAGACGTTGCAATTCAAATTCAATTTTATGCTCGGTGTATACTAGCCACAGGCATTATATAAAATACCTTCGCTTATACCGAATATGAATCAGATTATAGCAGAAAGTAATGTTGATTTTAGATATAAATGGTGAAAAGTACTACTCTGCAGGTAGGGTAGTATTTTTTATAAAGATTAGTATTGGGAGTTGATAAAACACATGGACTTCGAAATGAGATTAAGTATTTTTATGGCGTTTGTATTTAATTTGTATTTTGCAGACGTTTCTTTACAGTATTACGACAGACACTTTACAGCGTTCATGGTTCTCCCATGATGACCACCGGTGACTATAAAAACCATAAAAATAATTTTATATCAAATGCGTAATATTCGCGTAAACATAAAACATACTACATTAACTTCAAGTTGTTGTCATATTTAAGTGTTCGAAAGTTTCCATCTTGATACTACTAAACTGGAATTTCAGGCAGTCCTATTTCCCTATGCCCCTCCACAGCGCCCACGGTAAAGATGTGATTTAAGTAGTCTTAATTTGTGGCTGTAGTGGTATTTAAAAATGTTGTGTTTTGGCGGCTATAAATACTAGATTTCTCGTGGATGTTGTAAAAGACAACTAAGAGTTTCATTGCCTAGGAGGATTGACGGCAGGCAGGCGGCCACTCATAAAACAATTGCCAATAACTTTTGCAATATATGCTATGAAAGAAGAGTACATATTGTGATGACCCGAAATAATTGCGATAAGAATGGGATGGTGATAATCATGATATTTGAAAATTTAAATCAAACTTACAAGACTAGGTTCTTATGCTTTTTTAAGGTTCCGTCCTCAAAGGATAAAAGCGGGGCACTATTACTAAGACTAAGCTGTCTGTCCGTCTGTCTGTCACCAAGATATATAACTGCGATAGCTAGACAGTTGAAATTTTTACAAATTATGTATTTCTATTGCCGCTATAACAACAAATACTAAAAACAAAATAAAATAAATGTTTAAGGGGGGCCCTTAAACATTTATTAAGCTTATATATCCCATACAACAAACGTGATTTTTCTTTCCCTTTTTATAGATAATGGTATGGAACCCTTCGTGCGCGACTCCGACTTGCACTTAGCTGGTTATTATGATATTAGTTATCTCTTCACTCTTTCCGTGTGGTGATAGAGTAGGCATACAATTTGCCACTCCCTTTCTTGCCCGCGCATGTTCAAAGACGACTAAAGGATATAAAATGCATATAACATCTATGTTACACAAGTCATCATCATCTTGCTCTTATCCCAATTACTTGGGGTCGACGCAATATGTCATCTGTTTTGACATATTGCAAAAAGTTTCGGCAATGACTTTTATGACCGGCCGCCTGCCTGACGTCAACCCTCCTTGGGAATGTACTCGTTGACCCAAATAGTACCAGATGGAGTTGGTCCGGGTCAATCTAGGGCTCTTAGTCGTCTTTTACGACACCCACGAGCAAAGCAAGGGTTGGTAGTATTCAAAGCCGCTACCACACAGTCAATCTATGTTACACAAGTAAAAGTCGAAATAAAACTATAGGTACCGTCTGACGAGCGTATTATATAATAGTAGGTCACTTACCCATCTATTGCGAAGGGTAGCCCAGTGGAACGCATATAAACTAAGATACTGATGATGAATCTCTTTAAACTTATGTAGTGTGATAATCAGTTTCATATATTATTAAATTGGCTCAATAAATTCATTTGAATTTGCATGAGATTCTCTGTAATCACTAAATTATAACTATAATAATAGATAGTAGCACTCTATGAAACCCATAGTAACTACCGATTGCGGTTGCCAATCCATCTGCCATGCGTTCCAGTTATCGTATTATCACCCCTCTTATGGGAAAGGCGAAGTATGAAGTATATCCAATAGTCTATGTTGATTGGATAATAGATGTAATCGGATAATTTAGTTGACAAAATAAATATCTAACATAGTTATATAGGTTACCTCTAATGTTTGGTTCCTACCATAGTTGTATTTTTTTCGATGTTAATAGCGTTTACCATTTAGAATTTGAGCAAATTCAATAAAAAATTCTGTGTCCAAACGGAGTAAGAATACAATTCACCACTCTTACACGTGAGTTTCAGCGGGTGACGTGACCGGGGAATTAGTCCGTCACCCGCCGAGAGGCCGACCGTGTGAGGAAAGACCGACGTCCTCCCCGAGGGGGGGACGTCGGTCGATGGCAGGGTACCCCAAGTATTTGGGGTATTCCGTCGGGCCGACCACTGATGTCAAGTAACCCTGCTCCGGTGGTCGGCCCAACGACGAAGGCGACGTGGTTTTCGGGTGGGTTGTGGGTGTCGCGTGCTTACGCCCCTCTGTCGCCCCGGACGGAGTGGTGCGAGGAGCGCGCCGACCGCAACCCACCCAAAAAAAAAACGTGAGTTTCATAAAAGACGACTAAGGGATATAATATGCAAATAACATCTATGCACCAGAAGGAAACTAATGAAATCTTCCCTTTGCCAGCGTGGTATAGTAGGTCAATTGCCCTGCTATTGTAAAGGAGGCTTAAGTACATCAATGGCTATGTGAGAATGAAATAAAAATAAACAATACCATGTTTATCATAAAATAACTGGTGTTTACAAAATTTTTGCTTTGGTTTTACAACACATGTTCTCAAAAGACTGTTTTGTCAGTTACTAAGATACTTAGTATGCACTGCACTGATGGCGCAGTAGTTTAAAATTCGACCTCCCATGGCGAGTGTCGTGGATTCTTTCGCTCTTTTAAAGAACACCCTGCATCCTTGTATTGCGAGGGATTTTTAAAACAAATAATTTTAACGGATTCTAATTATGCTCAGACTCAGAATCACAATTTGTGTATCGTACAAGGTATTTTTCTGCGTGGAAATCGACGCACGACATTAGCATGACAGGTCCAACACGCCATCTGTGCAGTCAAGCACATTAAAATTCCACAAACAGGACTTTTTTGTCACACACATTTAAAAAAAGACTCGAGCCCCATTGTCCTCTTTACAGCAGACGTTTTACACGCCATCAGTCGGAAAAGCTTTGATTTAAATTGCAAATAAATTAATAATTTGTATCAAATTACTAAAGTTAAAGAATCGATGCCGGCGGTTAACCCAAATGGCGGTGGCAGGTGATACGGAAGGTTATGGGACTGCATGCCGCTCTCTGCTTACGGCGATAAGATTAAAATACAATTATCATCACCTCTTGCTTCCCGCGGAGTTGTAAAAATTGATTAAGTGTCACGGGGAGTGGATAGCAGCACTCTTTTGGCAAGCGTATACTTTTAGCGTAATATTCTGCGATCGTCAATCCGCTTGCGAAACGAGACAATTGCGACACCATCCCTTCATTAGTAAAAGGTTCTACGTTCAACAGTCTGCGGGTCTATTCTAGACGATGAAAACTGAAAAATAAAACCATATCCTAAACGTAATCAACACAAAATCTCTTTGAGCCGTCAGATTTACTACGACAGGAAAGGAATAATCGTTTATCACTATCGTCTATCACTAGATTTACACATTTCATTCGTTAACGCTAAATCTAGACCACTATTTAAAAAAGAAATACGCAATATCCAACAACGAATGGGCAACAATCGTTCAGGAAGTATGCCCTAAATAACAGGCGAGCTAAGAGGTCGCCAGTCCCCCGTATGAATAAATTTGCGCCGAAGTACACCGAACTCCGCCTCACCGGAATCACTCGATAACCTACAACGCCTATGCTTTATAACCCGTGACATCCGAAACTCGATTTATTATCACCCTGTCATCGTGATAAAAATAATCGAGAATATTTAAAGTAACGCTTTGAAAATCGCCATACTATCAGAATTAACGCTCCGTTTCTCTTTTTAAGCGACTTCAAAAAAGGATGTTTTCAATGCGACTGCATGTTTTTTGTATGCATGTTACACGATCATGCCGCCAATTATGAATTGATTTTGATGATTCTTCTTTTGTTTGGTCGATCATATTTCAGAGGTTTTTTTTATTTTCTTTTTTATTTTTATTTTTTGGGGGTTGGCTGCGGGCGGCGCACTCCTCGTACCACTCCGTCCGGGGCGACAGAGGGGCGTAAGCACGCACACCCGCAACCTACCCGAACACCACGTCGCCTTCGTCGTTGGGCCGACCACCGGAGCAGGGTTACTTGTCATCAGTGGTCGGCCCGACGGAATACCCCCTATTTGGGGTACCCTCTCATCGACCGACGTCCCCCCCTCGGGGAGGACGTAGGTCTTTCCTCACGCGGTTGGCCTCTCGGCGGGTGACAGTCTAACGGTGCTGGCCGTGAAATTCATCAGCAAAAATTAAGAGAGTAGGTAACAGAGATTGGCTGCGAGGTGTGTGTGATACACCTCCCAGGGAATTGTTTTTACTTTTGCTTAGTTACTAAAGATGTGTATCTACGGTCTAGCGTTATCGTGAAGAAAGACCGTGCCCTTTCCGTTGATTAATTTCGCCCGCTTACTCTCAATTTCTTGCTTTAATCTCATCAACCGTTGGCAGAAGAGATCGGAATTAATGGTTCTTCCCGGCGGTAAAAGCTTACAATGAACAATACTCTACCAATCCGCCCATGCATGCACAGCATCACCTTATTGCGAGATAGTCCGGGTTTTGCTAGTCTGTGAAGCTTTACCGACTTTTGACTACGACTTTTTTCGCAAGTTCTCATCGTGCGTGATCCACTTTTGATCACTTTCGATGATTATCAATCTCTTCAAAAACGGTTCGGTTTCATAAGGTTTCAATAAAGGATCGCAAATGAGTAGGTACCTACACGGTTCATTAGGTTTCTTTCAGTAAGCTCGTGTGGCACCCAAATATTGAGCTTTTTTATACTCGCTTTTTCTCACTTGTTTTGTGGTCAATTTCCAGATAGTAAGCTATCTAAGTCGTAACTACTAGTATGACGTTCTTCCCACACTTTTACAAAAATAGAGTCAATTTTAGCAGTGAAAGAAAAATAATGGATGTAATTTGTGTCCGTTTAATTATATGTGTATGTATTTCTCGCGGAAACGCAATGAGTTTCAAAAAATTAAAAAACTGTACGAATGGCGGCGATGTGGCTCGCGACACGTCACGTCTCGTTTCCGTCGGGGGCGAAAAGTGGCCCACAGAGAACCGCTTTGCTACGCTGAATATGTCAAAGATCGTAGCAGGTGGAGGGCAGTGGACTCTGCCTACCCCTATGGGAAAAAGGCGTGAATATATAAAAAAAAAAAAAAAAAAAAATAAAAGAAAAATAAATGAAAATGCAGCGGGCAACAACATTCTACTAAATTGTTTCTTTTTTTGAAATGTTATCTTTGTAATACCATTAAAAAGATAACATTTCAAAACCAGTCAGATACAATTAGTACAGCCAAAGAGATTTTATTAAAAGTTTAAACAGACTATACGCGAAAATAAAGCTATGTAGACTGTAGGTACAACAGCAGGTACGAGATAGTGTCCGACTGTAACTACTTTTTTCGGCAGAAACCGAAACTGAATTTCGCCTTCAGTCTCAGTTTCGGCTGAAACCGAACTTTCTGTGTAAATGATAAGGTCAATATTTTTGTGGAAAGAAAAATAAATAGTCTATCATAATCAATCAGTTTTTACTCTTTACTAATATAAACATAAAATGAAACTTGCAAAACTTAACTATAAGAACAAACGATTTATAATAAATCTAGGTGATAAACCACTCTTGTGTTTGCCTTGTTTCTAAAAACTGCTTATACAAAATATTCTCAATAATTTATTAACTACATCACATAAATAGTGGAATAAAATATACATGTTTTTAAGTGATTACCTCAAACTGCGAAATTCGCGACGCGCGACATAAACGAAAGAACAAAAATTGTGAGATGACTATGAGCGTGGTAAAATGACAATTCGTCTCTCACACCTCGTTCACCGAGCATATCCTAGCGCAGCGCAAAAACTCACGAATTCAGTTTCGGCCGTAGTTGCAGCAGCAGTTCAGCAGCGATTATCATCCGAAACTACGCCGAAACTCGTTTTTTGACCGAAACTCGGCCGAATCCGAAATTTAGGTAGAATACTAGAGTTTGAGTTTAGCTAGCGCCTGCCATTACGATATTGTAACCAGTTTTACTTCCTCAACTAAACCTCCAAATTATTAACCGGCGGCAATCTTGAAACGTATCAACTCAAAACAAAACTACAGTGGATGGAAGTCAAATGTAGTTTACCTTTAGAATTTAAATGTAGACATTTTCATTAAATATTATGCAAGGCTACTTCTTGATAATTATCAGTAATGACTCATAAAAAAAAATTACTCATATAATTCACTTATTGACACCGCTTATCATCATTTTACCACTTAATTTTAAACTGGATACAAATGTGTAGTTTAAAATATTAAATGTAAAGTTGACAGGTCGCTCTTTATGGTGACGGAACCAGAATATAATTCTCCATCCCCTTTCTTGTCTGTGAGTGTCGTAAAAGATGACTAAACGCGAATCATATTCAGGCAAGAGAAGAAAACTCGAAATAAAACACTGTAATAATCCGTTTGACTAACGTAGGTCAATTGATTATTTTCGTTTCCTCTGTTGCAGTGACCTTATCTGTATATTATATCCCTTGGTGGTCTTGTACGACGCCCACGGGCAAGGTGGTAATTATATTCTAACTCCTTCACCACACAGAAAAATAAAAATCTTCACAAATTAAAATTATTTTTTTAACTCTCAATTTTTCTTTAAGGGTTATAAATCCTTGAGCCGTGAAGGATTTGGAAGATACCCAAATTATACTCAGACTTAGTACAATCATTTGGGGATCACGCAAACAATTCCGTGCACGCGGTTCCAATCTACGACACTCTATTCCGGCAGTCGCTTTATCAAGCACTCTGCCATCTGTGCAGTCGAATGGATCATAACTCGTATTTACAATATTTAAAGTAGTAATTAAAGTGTAAAACCGATTATACGGACCAATTAAAAGTACAGATAATCGAAAATTTGGCAGGGACCGTACAACCCCGCTTAAGGCTTAAGCCTTTCGACTGGGTAACCCGTACATGGGGTCACTCATATCGCAGTGTAACCCTTTGTATGGGTTATGTCGGCAAAACCCAGCAATAGGGTAACCCTCTTTGTTACGGTAACCACGTGAAGAGGTTACCCTTTTCAATGAGTTAAGCCTTTGAAGAGGTTACCATCATGAAAAGCTTTTATTCGGGTTACCTTGAATTACCTAATAAAATTGAGCGACATGTCGGTGTAGGTATATTTTGCACTCAACGGCACCTCTTTGCCTTACTATTTTTTTATTTAGGTACCTATTAAGAATTTGACAACAAACAGCGGTAGATAAGTGAGCTAAACATGTTTATGAGAACTGCTTGTTCTGTACAGACGCGAAAAAAGAAATTTTGCAAATTTCTTTTTCAAATAAAAATATTGCCATTAATAAAATATTTCTATTTCGTGTCTATTCATGTTTTTTGATGTAGGTACCTACTTAGTTTTTTTAATAAATAGTGATTCAAGGTTTTTATGTATACATAACATAACATACATGCATAATATAGTAGAAAAATACTGACTATTTTAGAGTCTTCTAATGTGATGTTGTAAATAAAAAAAGAGAGCCGTCGCTCAGGACGCCTGGCAGATGTAAAACATCGCCATTATTTTGTACAAGTAGGTATATAGGTATGCATAATGATATGCTTGTAGAATCTGGTCCAACCATAATCGTTTGAATTATATTACGTATCTTGTAGTTCACACTGGCGCTAGTACTTACAAAACATGTACACAATTTTATATCTTGTAAGAAGAAAAAAAATAATTAAAAATAATAGACAAGCCCGCTCAGTTTCTTGCCGAATCTTCTCAGTATTCAGATGCCAGATCTTGTCGGTCACGTCCGATCCGGTAGTAGTTTATTTTTTGGATAATTTAATTTAATTTTGTAGACTTGACAATATGTAAGTGTCATCTCGGCGTGGATAATAAATGATTTGAATTTAAAAGAACAGATTACGACAGGAATTAATATGACAGAGTATCAATAAAATATTACGACGAATCGATTTGAATCGACGGGCCGGGCCGACCACTGACGTCAAGTAACCCTGTTCCGGTGGTCGGCCCAACGACGAAGGCGACGTGCATCGTGGGTGGGTTGTGTGTGTGTGCGTGCTTACGCCCCTCTGTCGCCCCGGACGGAGTGGTACGAGGAACATGGCGACCGCCGCTCACCCCCAAAAAAAATTCGTCATTTTTATTTCTTATAAAAACCACCTTATATCGTAGCCTTTTCTATCACAATAAAAACTATATTACGATATTACATGACGACCGTTAAGAAGTTAACACTTAAATACATAAAAAACAAAGCCATTTCTGTATTTATAACATTCGTCAAAATTAAGACCTATTTTTGTAGATTCATAGTCTATGCCTTTATGTCCGTAAGCAACAGGCAGAGGTGTAATATACTCCCGTTTTAGAATAGGAATTTCCTATGAAGCTTCACTCAAACTAAGAAATGAACCCGGATCCCTTGGTGTCAGTATCTTGATTTTGTCACTAAATTGTATATTATATAAATACTAAAGAAAAAAGATAATAAATACTAGCTCGATACAGAAATTTTAAATAATAACGTGCTAAATTTCTCTAGAAGCTAAGATGCAGCATGAAAAATCCTTAAAAGAACGAAACTTTAATTGGCATGACTGTCGAATGTGGTGCCGGATATCATTTCATTATATATACGCATCTGTAATAAGGATTGTGGTTGTCACCAGGAGTCGTTGGCTGTAAGCGGCACAGTAAAATAGTCATAGCAAACAGTGAAAATGTCATTAACAGTGAAAAGGTGAAAGAAGTACCCAAAGAATTCTCTTATATACAGACACATTTTCTTTACAATTGATATAAAAGATAAGAACAAAATTCACCCAGACGTCTACATAACATTTATCCTATCAATATTTTATTTCAATCAGAGCGAAAATATCAACCACAGCGCATACAAATATTCCAAAACTTGTTAAGTCAAGCTCGTTTTATGCGAGTCTTATTTCGGGATAGCATGCCAATTATCCACATCACATATTAAGAACGCACTTATTCTGAGCAATGAGTCACACTGGGAGAAAGTCCGTTACATCGCTGAATATGCGACAGATTTATCGCGGTTTTGTAGTGATGTGACCAATGCATTATTAATTTATCGATATAGATTTTATCGGAAAAATCCGAGTATTAAATTCAAATTATAATAAACAGCACGGATTCCAAAGTGTTAAAGCAGACAAACTGCTTCGAAATATTCACTTTTTTCGTTGTAACGAACGAATATGTTCAAGCAAATTTAAAGAAAAATTAACCTTATGATTATCGTAATAGGAATAAATATTGCTAATTTCTACCTCGAATTCGTGCTATCGATATTCTATTGTGATAACGGAGTAAGAATACAATTTTGCCATATAATATGCAAATAATATCTGTGCAAGTAAAGGAAAACTCTAAATAAAAGCGTGCATATTATGGAAGAGACTCGAGCCCAACAGTGGGACGTATATGAGTTATGATGATGATAGTCCTACACGTATGCATCTGCAATGTTCTATATGACGTTCTTCAATCAATAAATGGTAATCAATTTAGGTACATAAACAGGTATAAAATTATGTAAAATAGTCCGTATAAACATCATCATCCGTCACTTATTCCAAATACATGGTCGTTGCAATAGGTACTATACTTCCATTTTATATTTTTAAAATTGATGCAAATTTTATGATCGGCTAACGCCACATCTGTCTTTGGAATGTAATTGTTGACTAGACGGTAACAGATTGAGATGCCCTGGTCGATGTAAAGCTCTTAATCGTCTATTACAATACCCACGACCAATGTAAGGGTTGGTAACATTCGTAATCGTTACCACACACACTCTAATCAATGTAGAATTCAACTGAAATAATTAGCAGTTCATATAACCTGATTTATATTGAATACCTACTATATATTAGATAAAATCAATTACATATGTCGTGGAACTAAGGATGATAAAAGCATACGTTTGCAACCCTACGAGTCGTCACCTGCGAGGCGAGGGGCGCGGGACGACACAAGACTTGGCGACGCTCTGTCGGGCAGGTTACGATTTACACTCCACGAACTCAGCAGAAACTCTGCCCGGACGAGAAATGCTGATAATCCACATCCATAGACGTTGCGCGAGAATTAGATCGAGATTACTATGATACGCTTCGTGCGAGACATTTTATTACTACTACATATTTAATTAGAATGTAAATTGATGACATGGCGTGTTGCGGCTTAGTTTCTTAACTAACATTAAACGTTTTTATTAATATCTAGGTACGTAGTTTCATTTAATAAGAAATTGCATAGGTTACTTAAAGAATTCTATTTGAAAAGACTTCATAATAATAGATAGGTAAGTGCTACGACTTTGCCAAAGAGTTTCTTATCTATATGTATTAGTCCCTGATATTGGTTAAAAAGAAACTGTAAAGATGCAAAACTGGAGTGGAACAGAATATATGGTCAACTAAATGCATTCATAATTGGATAATAATAGGTGCGATGATTTTAACTTACCTACTGGATTTTCCGTGTGGTGACTGAATAAGAATACCTACAATTCACCGCTCCCTTTCTTGCCCGTGTATGTCGTAGAAGACGACTAAGGGATATAATACGCATATGTCATCTATGCAAGAGAAGGTAAACTCGAAATAAAACCCTATACCAACCTGTCTGAACAGCATGGCATAGTAGGTCAAATTCCCTCCCGTTGTGGAGGAGGCCCGAGTCTTTTACGACATCCACGGGCAAGATAGGGAGTGGTGAATTGTATTCTTAATCCATCACCACACAGAAAATGTATTTACTATTTCTTTTTAATAAATGTAATCATTATCATCACAACTTGAGTACCCGCGACAACAAGAGGGCAATTGACCTACAATACCAGGTTAGACGTATTGGGATAGGGATACTTCGAAGGATTCCTTTGCCTGCAAAGATGTTATCTGCATATAATATCAAGACGATAGATAGGTGGCGGAGAAATTCTTACTTCGTCACTGCAACCGAACAATTTAAAAAATACTAGTACATCTAGATCGTTTCTAAGGCATGAAGCCACCAGTTTTTAACTAATCTGATGGGATTAGTCAAATTTATAAACAAGAAATTTCCCTGATAAAAATAAACAAATGTTTAAACAAAATTGAGAACTAAATTGACCATTATTTAAACAATCTAGCGTACTCTTCGTCTATAATTAAGTAGATACTAAACTTGTAAAAATTAAGATAGCTTTGTTCTAAATCAAAAAAGAAATCAAAATTAGCTGTACTTTGCATTAATATGAACCGAAAAGCTAATAATAGTGTTGGCCATATAAATAACAAAAACCCGTTATTTTTATTATAATAGAAAATATTCGTGTGGTGACAAGAGTAAGAATACAATTCACCACCCCTAGCTTACCCGTAGATGTCGTATAAGACGACTTAGTGATAAAATGTGCTTACAATATCTCTGTAAAAGAAAAAAAAAACTCGAGATATAACTCTATATCAAACTCTGACCAGAGTGATATAATTTTAATTTTCATCCTTTTGTGGAGGAGCCTCGAACCCAGCAGTGGGAAGAAAGAAAGAAAGAAAGAAAAACATATTTATTCGATGCTGAGCCACAACCACAATATACATCGTTATACATACGTGTGATATACATAACTTAACAATTAAAAAAAGAAAAAAAAATAAAAGAACAAATCAAAACAATAGGCAGATACTTAGGCGCTATTCCTAATGAGTTGAAGCGCGGCAATAATCGTGTACGAATGCGGCCGATACCACCCGTCCGCTTGCAAAGCAGTTACTAGTTAGATTAGTTAGTCGGCTACTTCGGCTAGTGAGCTGCGATAATAACAGTCGTTGTGTCGCGTTATAATATTATACTGCGTGAGGAATAAATCGTAAAAGTGATCGCCGCTCATACGCTAATATGATTAGAACATTGATGGGTACATACAATTTACCAAAATAAAATATAGAAAGCGCTGAGAACTACATACATTCATAATATTTATATTTTGACAGTTATTTGCTAATTAATGTTCCCATCAGTCTTTTCGACCGATCGCGGCCTGAGACGTACACGGGGTAGGGGTACGAGCAGCTGAGTGCAATAATTGAAACACCATGCGTTTGCAAAAATTAGGACATTTTCTAGTTGTTGATTAATGATTAAAATGATACCTATCTTGGTAAATGAACTGCAGATATCTTTGTAACGAATTCAACTCTAATGAATTCAATTATGTTATGTTCATTACAGTTCATCAATTTGCCCCCAATTTGCATCTTTAGACAGCGCAAATTATATTCAGAATAGCACCTAGTACAATCACCTTTTATACATTTATAACCTATGAATACAAAAAACTTTACTAGCAGACTTGGTGTGGCACACTGCATCGAAAAGGCTACAGCTCAGCATGTGCTGCATATAATACAGCGCTGATTTTCAGCTGCAACCTAGATGGGCAACAGATAGTGTTAACATTTCACAAGAACATTTTTGAGTCAGAAAAAAAATATGTATATAGAAATCAATAAAATACAAACGGTAGATTAAAACAATAATAATCACAATAATTCCATAGAAATAAAATAGCTACAAAACAATACAAAATATAAAAAAAAGAATGAAATATTTAAACTAGTAAAAATTAATAAATATACAGATATTATAAAATTATAAAGATTATAGTGCATCGCTTGTCTACGGATTATTCAGTCATTATATAGATTCCAATTATTCAATTTCGTTGTTGGGTGCTGGAAATTTGCGCCTCAAAGTACAATCGTTTCAATGTAATACCAAATGTATTTACGGTATGGATACGATGTAATGGTGGCGGCAAGTCGTTCCAGCACTTAGTAGCTGCGAACCTGAAACTGCCCCGGAAAGCTGTCGTTCGATGTTGTGGAAACTTTAACGCGTAAGCCGAAGCTCGAGTGGGGTACCGACAATTCTCCGAGAGCCACATTAATTTTGAGAATAGGTACATCAGCGTTTCGGTTTTGATAATGCCGAATAGTAGTTTGGCAAGGTGTAGCTGTCTCCTATACTACATCTTTAGGATATTGTTTGCGTTCAGGAAAGGAGTGATATGACTTCTAGGAGGTATATTGAAACAGAAACGCGCGCACGCGTTCTGTACCCTTTGAATGAGGTTAGAAGTCTTAGCCAAGATTCTGGGTCCATAAACAGCATCCACATAATTAAACTTGGATAAGATTAGTGATTCGACTAATTGAACACGCAATTCAGTACTAAGATGGCTTCTTAGTTTATAGAGTATTTGTAGTCTATAAAAGGAATTTCTAGTAACTTCGGATACATGTTTTTCAAATCTTAGATCCTCATCAATCAAAAGACCGAGGTTTCTACTTTCACGAACTCTTTCAACTGGTGTATTATCTACAATAATCAGTGGATCTTTGCAAGTTAATAATTTAACCTGATTTTTAGATCCTAGAATCATATACTTTGTTTTAGAGCCGTTAAGTACAAGTGAATTGTGCTGAGCCCTATCAGATATGTTATTAAGGTCTTCATTTATCATATTAACTGGATCGTGGACCTCATTAGGCTTAAAAGATAAGAATATTTGGATATCATCTGCATATATGTGGTAGTTACAATACTTAATTTTAGTGATTATATCTGCGCAATACAACATAAATAAAAGGGGCCCCAAAACTGATCCTTGTAGCACGCCTCTAACTAAGACACTTGTAGAAGATATTGAGGTAGATCCATCTACGTTTCTAGTTTAAACAAATTGAGTACGATGTGTAAGATACGAATCAAACCATTTAACTGTGGCAGAGTCAAATCCGTAGTAAGTCAACTTTGATAATAGCAATGGGACATTAATTGTATCAAATGCTCTAAAAAAATCCAGCAAAATTAGAACAGTCCCTTTACCTTCATCTTGGGCACCAAGGATACTTATCCACAACATCTAGTAATGCAGTTGTGGTACTCCTATGCTTTCTGAACCCTGACTGTCTTTCCGGCAAAATGTTGTTTGTTTCAATACAGTGTTTCATTTGCGATCCTACAACTTTCTCTAAGACCTTCGAAAGACATGGAAGTAAATTAATAGGGCGAAGATCTTTCATTTCCAAGGCATTGAGGTTCTTAGGTATAGGCCTTACTATGGCAGTCTTCCAAAGCGAGGGGAATTTCGATGTTAATATTGATTTATTTACAATAATAGTAATGATGTCAATGGTTTTAGGTATTAATAAGATAATCATATCCAATGATAGGCCATCCACTCCTGGGGCATTTGATTTGAGATCACTAAGAATCTTTAAAACAGTTTTCGAATCCACTGGTTCCAAATTAAAAGAACACTGCTTAAATCTGTGGAATTCATAAAACAATAGGAGACTAATAGAGGTGCCAGAATTACCAGGTATATTTAAAAAGTGTTTATTTATTAGCTCAGGGTCATTTAAATGTGAGGGTATCTCAAGTTCCTTAGGTGGGATAACATTCAATTTCAGGTTCTTCCACAACAGTTTAGGGTTTTTGATATTATTATTAATATGTTGATTGAAATAACATTTCTTTTCATTGTATATTGCGGACGTTTATAGCCTAGGTTTATATATATATATATATTGAGATGAGGATGAGAAAATATATCTATTACTAGTTGTCAACCCTGGTTTAATCAACAATTGGTTGCAGCAGCTAGTGATCGTGATCTCTGATTGACTTTAATCAATCATATTATTGTTACAATGGAATATATGTTATTAGGTACTATAGTCATGAATGGTTCTTTTAAGGGCGTGCATATTAAATTCATTGACAACTCAATTTCTATGTTATAACAATATAATCAAATAATATAATATTACCATACATTTAATATTGTATGAACGAAATTTTTATAAGTATTCTGATAAAGCCGAGTCAGAACTCTGGCTATTTAGATTTTGTTAGTGTAAAAACCCTTTAGGTTTCTCAAACCCAATACCGATACGAGAGATATAATATATTGTGATATTTAATGATTTATTTTTCTTTGTTTCAGCTCCGAAACCGTCGGCATTCATATTTTGTGATTGTTCTATTCGAACATAGCTTCGAGCAACATCTTGTCACAGAAAATCACCAGTGTATGGCGATCCATCTAAGGATCGTTAGTGTAAAAAGCAAATTGAAGAATACAACGGACTCATCACAATTACGAACCAAAACTGAAAACCAGTTCAAATCTTGGAGACTGATATGTGTTCTAAAACTATTATTGGCAGTACGAACAAAAGTGACATCTTCGTGATATTTTAAACTTTGAAAATTTTATTTTTAAGGTAAATGTGACCTCGCGTTATGTCTATGTTATGTTACATTGATGTGTAGTTCAAGTGTTGGCGGTCGTCGATTAATGAAATGGACCTATGAGTTTGGACCTTGACCGCATGTCCCCTCCCTTATAAAAAGCTAATTGTCTAGTATAAGTTGGCATCACATCGCAGTGTCCAGAGACACAACAGACTGATAATGAATTATTTCCGAATGAATTGTAACGAAAGATTATTTCTACGTTGAAGATGAATCTGTTTAATTCTAGTTTATTATGAAAATAACCAAATTTAATAACATTTTGGGCAAGCTGTATAAATATTTAAAATTGGCAAATTCGGAAGTGTATATTTATCGAAATTATTGTTTTAATTAACTTTAAAATTAGGAAAATAACAATAAGAATTAACTCGCTAAAGGCCTATCTATCGAAATACACTAGCGTGTTATGAATATATGTATATACATCATACAATATGTGTACTGTGTAAATATAATTGTTTTTGTAATTACTAGGAATGTTACGGACATCAAATTACGGATCTAAATACGGATAACGGATATTAGAATAACGATATACGGTTATGGATGTTAAATTATTCTAGAGTATCGGTTAGTTTCGAATAGTTACAGATTATTAAATTATGTAAAAGGATTTCCCGTTTAAAATTCCTTAAGCATGGTGATTGTTGTATCGTGGAGACCTTCAGGCTGTCGATACACCTGGTTAAAAGTAAACCTTTCGTAACGTGTCTCATACAAACCCCGGTCTTAGTCAAATTTATCCGAAACTTTTGTATCATATTCAGTTACGCTTTCGTATAGTTTTTCATTTCGGGTATCCGATAGTTTTGGTTATGGTTACAGAACTCCATAACAACCCTAGTAATTACATATATCACAGTTGAAACGAGGTATTCTATGAAAATAGTTATACAAAGTTAAATACGTACTCGTTTTTAATGATGCTCGATTTTGATTGAATTTTAATTTTCAAGACGATTAATGACCTAGTTAACTTGTTTTATATGTTATTTATGTACAAAATATGAAGTTATGTCAACGATCAGTACATTTTTATCAATAATGCCATAATATAAATAGATTTATTTTTAGTTACATATAAATACGCCATTTATAACCAAATACTGTTCTTGTGATTGCTCAACATCTATACGCTAGGACTGTGGTATCGTAAACAGTAGCTATAACAAATATAATAAAAAAAACGTAACGTTTTCTATAATTTTACTGTAAAATAATAAAAAAGATTCTGTTCGTTAAGTTGGAACCTGACATTTATTGTCACACGTAGCACATACAAATTTAGCATAGGTCTTTTAAAACATTTACGTATATACCGACGTTTATCGCTAAATCCGCGAGGAATCTTGTATAACGCGATTTAGATACTGCGACCACACTAAACGAGTCGCTAAAACGGCATACAACATCGTCGCTAAATTGTGTGTGCGCGGTGCAGTGGCTATTTAATGTTTGACGGCTGCGGTTGTTCAGGTACAAAAAAGAAATATTTTGCAGTAAAATCTATTTATACGTTGGTATCTTGTCCAAAGGACAAACAAAAATCCATTATAGTCAAATATCTAGTCTCAGATATTTTTGTTTCACTAAGCTACTCTTACGTCAAAGTGTAAGCAGAACTTTACTCATACATAGATAAGCACAATTGGGGGCTAGCCCGTTTACTACGTAGCAAAAAAAAAGAAACAAGTTAATTTTGTGAATTACCTCAAGAGGACTGTTTGTGATAGATTTAGCCAATAAGTGTTCAAATTAATACGTATATCGTGTGAGTCAATTCTTTTTGGCGTCCATTTATATATATTTTAAAAACAGCATTTGGTGTTTATATCTGAAAACTTTTAATTTATTCACGCACTATTTAATACGTACACTGCTTTATACTTTATTGGGTATATTTGCAGCTGATATTGGTGCTATAGATAATATTTTAATAGCGCATTTTAAAGGTTTTTTTATCTAAATGAAACATGTTAAGGACGTACAAATTGATATTGATATATGTAAGTGTAAATTTTTCCAACGCTACATTGAATGTTACAAATGAATTGATAATATTGACACGTTAATATGAGCACACATTGTAATTTCTATAAATATGTAGATAGTTAATGTTTAAGTTTATTTCATGTGTGACTTAAAGTCATTGGATGTTGAACATCAGTACTACGAACGTGATGGATATAATAGTAATAATTTGCCAAATATAAATACGTAAAATCCAATAACAAATCGATTATGTGTAATCGGAATGAAATAATTAGTTATGTGTGTTTTAGAAGAATGTTTTTAGACTCTTCGGAGGTATCTCATGAATTAGTTAAGATTAGTTAATATTATCTCCTGGTTGTTGAAACGTAATATTACTATATATAACATTAACGATGTATAATTAATCTGTCAATCCATGTGGTCAATTAAGAGTGGACCGAATTAAAGTCTGTTCCATTAAGGCCTAGCGTTAATGTGAATGAATGAACCTAATATTAGATTGGTGTTGTGCTTTTAGTCTTGGTTCGCTGAAAGGCTTCGTGATGTAGTTTTTAGATTATAAGACGGAACTTTCAAACGAAATGTTGACAATCAAATATTTTTTAATTGCGCTAGAGTTTATTATTAAATGGAATAGTAATAAATATTAAACTCGAGCGCATCTATACCCGTTCAGGGTGCCAAGGCGGTTAACTTCGATCATGTCATGATTTATGTTCATTCACTTCGATCATGTCTTTGCATGTTTCACTACAAAATGTTATTTTTTTCAAACGATGAAACGCAATGACTTCAAAAAACGCATTCATGGTATTATTGTGGTAATTCGAATTTGGACCCTGTTCGAGTTTCAAACGCGTTATTGTAATCGACATAAAAAGCAGGGTTACCGTTCGTACATCCCACTTCTGATTTTAGCCGTAATATTCAAGAATAGTCTAATCATTGCCTGTACTGGCATGTTATCCCAACTCTGATTTTATCCGTAACATTCAACAATAACCTACTCATGGCCTGTGTTGGCATCTGTACCTATAAACAGTCCAACAACGAATCCTCATCGCTAGTTTAAAGTTAAATTGAAAATACAACGCCTAGGAGACAGAAAGAACGGTAAACTTTATGTATATGTGCTTGTTTCAATACAATTAATGTACGAAACGTGTGGTGGAAATACGTTGTGGATGGTGTGATAAATTGTATGTTTTAGATTTAAGAACGATTTGATCTAACTAGATTGAATTGTATTATTGGTATGCGTAAACGCATGTAGGCACATGCAATCTCCCAACTGTTTTAATACCTTTGGGAGTTGTCATTAGTTCGTAATAGATAATATATTTTAATATTAGATTATGGTTATTGCATTGTTAGTAATCATGTATTTATAGAAACTGGGTGTTTGTCCCCGTTACAGAAATAATATTCTACGGTATAAATTATTTTGTACAATGTCTAAAAATCGATGTTAGATTTATTATTTTATGGCGTAACTTTTATTAGATATATTAATTTGTTGATTTTTATTTTCAGTTGCTTAGGTAATATTTACTTTTAATAGTGTACGACAACTTCTGAAACATTTAGATGAATTAGAATGAAATTATGTGTTTTAATGTAAATATATAGACAAAACATGTATGTAGAGGTACATAAATATTATTTATGTATTAAATTTGATATTGTTTTCAAAATTTAACTGGCTGTTTTATTCGTAACTAGCAACATGCCCTCGCTTCGCTTCGGTTTCAGTCGTCTTACCCGCGTAGTTCCCGTGTTAAGCCCGGGATAAAATATAACCTATGTTACTCCCTGATACTATAGCTTTGCATTGGTGAAAGAATTTTTAAAATCGGCCTAGCCGTTTTGAAGATTACCCAGAAGAAACAGACAGACAAAAAAAAAAATAAAGTGATTTTTAGGTATACGTATAGTACAAATAACCGTGTGAGCATGAAAAAGGCCTATTATTTTGACATTACAAACAGACACTCCAATTTTATTTATTGGTATGACACTTATCCCTAATTTCAGTCCTAAATATTTCAGGTAATACCTATGGCAATTTAAATTGCGTTAGTTTTATTTAATGACTTTTATTAAAACAATCCAATTAGAAAACGAGAAAACCGATCGAATTATATTACCGAAATTTCGTAATAATCAAACAAAATTCCTTATTTTAAGTCACTCTGCAGACATAACGCATAAATTACATTACACCGGCACACAAAAAAAAAGTGGAATGTACTTTGGACCGGACGTACCTACCGACATGTTTTTCGACCCGCTGAGTCTGAATTTCAAGTCCGTTTGGCCCGGTCACCCTCCAGTTTTGAGTAAAATGCAAAAAACTTCAAAAAAAGGCCAAAAATTGCAAAGAACAGGGAGAACGATTCCATCAAGACATAAGTGAAATGGAGACTAGATATCAAGGAAACTGGACACTTAAAAGGGATACACTAAGAGATAATAACAAACAGAAGAAAAATCCACTGCGTAGATCGTTTGAGAACGAAAGAGTTCGATACCAACGAAGAACAGTTTGAAATTCGAGAAAATCGTTCTCTTTATACTAGTTATACGTCATTTTTTATAGATTTTTTTTTTGTTTGGATCGCCCTTACGGGCAGGCTAAAGTCTTTTCGACCATACTGCCTTGTCTTACGTAGCTTACTTCTTTACATATTATTTACTTCTTCATATTGTATAACTTATTTATTGTCATGGTCCGTCAGTAAGTGAAGTCGTTATCATTAATTAGGCGCTGAAAACCTAATTAGATGATTTCTCTGGGAATTCCGGTTGAATATGGAAATACACGTAAACCACTCTTATATCACATTCACCACATTTCAGCACCTTCATTATATTATATTACATAAAATATCAGCAAAATTATTCAATATAACACTAAGACAACCACTATAAGACAACCGTAAGAAAACCATTTTTTATAGATATTACAATTTTTTGTTTTCAATTTCTTAACTGGTATTTTATGCGTAAAAAATTTTTTTTTTTTTTACATTTTTAATTGCAAATTGCCCGATTTTTTGGTTTTATGTCATTTTTTAATTTTAAAACGTTAACGGGGCAAGAAAACTTCAGATTTAAACTCAGCGGAACAAAATACATGAAAATCATACTCAACCTGAGTCCAAAAAAAAATTTATTTCGAAAATTCAATTTTTCATGATTTATTGGCATTTTTTTTAGGTGTTTCGTTTTTTTGCAAATTTGGACGGCTCACCGGGCTAATTAACTTTTAGATTTAGATTAGTTATTTGAAATACACAAAAATCATACGTGATCCGGGTCCACAAAAATTTTTTCATTGCTGTGACTGCAATTTTTGGCCTTTTTTTTGAGGTTTTTAGCATTTTACTCAAAACTGGAGGGTGACCGGGCCAAACGGACTTGAAATTCAGATTCAGCGGGTCGAAAAACATGTCGGTAAGTAGGTCCGGTCCAAAGTACATTCCACTTTTTTTTTGTGTGCCGGTGTTATTAACTATAGACAAAGAAATTAGAGCCGGCAAGAATACTACCAAGCCCTTCTTAACGAGGAGTGTTCACAGGAAACGCAAACAATTTTGCCATGTACTAAAGTACCAGTCGGTGCAACCCTATCGCAGGAAGCCAAATTAACTACCCAAAAAAAAATTAAAGATTGCAAAGCTACCAGACCAGATAAAATTCCAGCCGCGCTATAAAAAAAAGTAGGTAACACAAGCATAGCACAGCTTATAAAGTTATTCAATGAAATAGTTATAAGTACCAAATACGTAGAGATCTAACAATCTGATACATCATTCATCATAATTTCGGCTCATACACGCCCCACTGCTGGGCTCGAGCCTCCTCCATGATAGAAAGGAAATTGACCTTGCTATACAATGCTTAATATACAGAAGACCGAGGAGTATAATCGACCTCTGTGTCTAGCGTTTGTGGACTATGAGAAAGCCTTTGATTCTGTCGAAACTTGGGCAGTGCTTCAGTCCCTTCAGCGGTGCCAAATTGACTATCGATACATCGAAGTGCCGAAGTGTTTGTATAGAAACGCCACTATGTCAGTCCGCATCCAGAATAAGAGTACGAAGCCGATCCAGTTGCAGAGAGGTGTGAGACAGGGAGACGTCATCTCTCCGAAACTGTTCACCACTGCACTGGAAGATGTCTTCAAGCTCTTAGACTGGACCGGACTCGGCATCAACATCAACGGCGAATACATTACTCACCTTTGATTTGCTGACGATATCGTAGTCATGGCAGAATCCATGGAGGACCTTGGCACTATGCTCAATGACCTCAGCAGGGTATCTCAACTAGTGGGTCTACAAATGAACATGGACAAGACGAAAGTCATGTCTAATGCCCATGTCATTCTTGTACCGGTCCTAGTTGGGAATGCGATTTTCGAAGTTGTGGATTATGTTTACCTAGGACAAGCAGTCCAGTTAGGTAGATCCAATTTCGAGAAAGAGGTCAGCCGACGAATCCAACTTGACTGGGCAGCGTTCGGGAAACTTAAGAGGATCTTCTCGTCCAATATTCCGCAGTGTCTGAAAACAAAGGTTAACACAAACTGGTTATAAAACTAGGGTGTGTTACCAGCGATGACTTACGGCACAGAAACGTGGTCTCTAAATGTTGGCCTCATAAAAAAGCTCAAAGTCGCTCAGCGTGCTATGGAGAGGGCTATGCGCGGTTTTTCTCTACGTGATAAAATCCGGAACACTGAAATTCGTAGAAGAACGGGTGTAACCGACATAGCCTACAGAATTAGCACGTTGAAATGGCAATGGGCAGACCACATCGCTCGTTGAACTGACAACCGTTGGGGAAGAAAGGTTCTTGAGTGGCGACCACGAATCGGAGGGCGCAGCGTAGGACGACCCCCCACTAGGTGGATTGACGACATTCTCAAAGCCGCAGGGAACCGTTGGATGCAAGTGGCACAGCACCGTTCCGAGTGGCATTCTCGTAGGGAGGCCTATGTCTAGCAGTAGACGTCTGTAGGCTGGATGGATGGATACCATGCTGGTCAGACAGATTGGTATAGGCTTTTATTTCGAGTTTTCCTTCTTTTACATAGATGTTAAAATGCGCATTATATCCCTTAGTGGTCTTTTACGACATCCAGGGGTAAGATAGGGAGTGGTGAATTGTATTCTTACTCCGTCACCACACGGACAATAACCTTCAACAGAAATGAAATGAACGTTACAAACTGTGGAAACTACAGGGAAATTAAAATAACTTCTTACATAACTTACTAGTACTTACTAAT
Organism: Lymantria dispar; assembly: GCA_032191425.1. Classification (NCBI taxonomy): domain Eukaryota; kingdom Metazoa; phylum Arthropoda; class Insecta; order Lepidoptera; family Erebidae; genus Lymantria; species Lymantria dispar. The sequence continues at coordinate 11,930,827 of CM063448.1, forward strand.
TGTCCATATTAAGGAATCTGGGCAAGTATTCTCTTTAGAAGGTTACTAAATATCTCACAAATAACATCAAACCAATTCGAATTCATCAGCGGCGTCGACACTGCAATTTCGATTGATTCAGCGAAAATACTAGCGAAAAGTTTATGCCTCGCATACAAGATTTTTTACTTTGTTTCACCATTTTTTTTTTAATTAGCTTACTAGCTAACCCAACAGACGTTGTTCTGTTTAAATCTAATAAAATAATAATTAAAAGAAATCTCCCAGCGCCATCCTTGAAATCGATCCCAGCGTCACCTATCGGTTCCAATTATTAATCTAAAACATTCTCATATCCATTGGAACAGCCACAAAATATCATCAAAATCGGTCCTGTTGTTTAGGAGTTCCGTATATCCGTGGCTGGCACTGCGGGTTACCCGCTCAGTACTGTCTCCTTGGATGCCCCAGCAACAACGATAATTATAATTATAATAATACTGAGTGTCATTCTCACGCGGTTGGTTTCTCTGCGGGTGGCACACTAATCCCCGTTCTGCCCACCGGTCTTGTTTTTATTAACCTTGAAAAAGCTTTTGACCCGATCCTGAGGTAGCTTATCTGACATGCACTAAGTACATCACTAGTGCAGGACCATTAAGCTCCTTAAAAACCTCTACCGGAATATAACCGCAAGACCGCTCCGACCTGCGGGAACAAGTGAAGCTTTTAAGATCAGAGTGGGGTGCATCATGGTTCAAGTCTGAGTCCTCTTCTATTCAACATATTGTATGTCGGCAGGCATACAGACACCAGCATCGTGGTCACTATTGTACGCTGGCAATGTAGTTCTTGAGACTCCATCATTAATAGAGGTACATTTATAAGGAGAGGCTTTGAAGACTAAATATACGTATTGCAATTTCTTAGAGTATATTCGTTACGGTAGGCAACCTAGCTGTATTACCCCTGGTATTGCAAAGATCCAATGTCTGCCATTGAGCGGCAGTATCACTTACCATCAAGTATGGTGCTTGCTCGTTTGTAATCAATAAAAAAACATCGGGTGCAAATCACCTGATTATCAAAGTATTCAGAACATCCCAGATTAAAGATATATGGCTAAGGTGCGTACACGAATTTTCTCTTATCGTACATCGAACTTATACATTGTATAGGTGTGGCCCATTGTTTTGTCATGCTATCTGATAAAATAACGCAAGCCAATCTGATCGTTTATTTGATAATTGATGAATGAGTATGATAATATATATAATTTTCAGTTTAGTGACGGGTTAAGAATATGATTTACAATCTCCTTTTTTGCCCGTAGGTGTCAAAAGAGTCGACTAAGGCTAATATGTAAGAGCAGCTAACGTGCCGGCCAATGCGGGCAGTAAGGATTCTCTTCAACAGCTTGTGCGCATCGTCCAGCAACACAATGGCCCTGTAGGCTGCGGTAGAGTTGGAAGACCGTCCCGACTATGGCAGGAGCACCAGTCTTCCATCTTTCCAACTAACTGCCCGGACGCTAGTCAAGCGTTATACGGTCCCCCGAGTTGTTTGAGGACCAGGACCAGCACCCGGTTGATATACTGTCTGGTCTGAAAGCGGTAGTCTTACCACTTACCTGCCCACCATAGGAACAAGTCCTCGATAACTCTGGTGAGGAGGCCGGGCTGGATGGTCACGCGATAGACCCCTAGCCACTCCAGTATCTCTACTCCGTTCGAGGCTATCCAGCGTCTCCTGCTGACTGATGTCCTATGTATGATGGACGGCCAGCCTGAAGGCAGACCGCGCACTGTGGTAGGCCTTGTACGCCGTCAGCTAAGTGGATATGACCTTCGGGCACATAAGCACCCAGCCCAGAGATCCGCAGATCTGCGTTAACGCACAGGGAATGCGGCCAATCTCACCTTTATGTTTATTCATTCATTTCAGTTTATGAACTGAAATGAATACGTCTTATTATTGGGCTTCCGTGTGGTGACGGATTAAGAATACAATTCACTACCCCCTATCTTACCCGTGGGTGATCGTACGAGACGACTAAGGGATATAAAACGCATATAACACCTATGCGAGAGAAGGAAAACTCGAAATAAAACCCTATACCAACACGTCTGACCAGCGTGGTATGGTATGTCAATTACCCTTGCATTATGGAGGAGGCCCGAGCCCAACAGTGGGACGTATATGGGCTGAGATGATGATGATGATGATTGGTCTTGAGCCTCTTCCATAGTATAATGGAAATTGACCTATTACATCACATTGATCAGACGGATTGGTATAACGCTTTGTTTCGAGTTTCCATTCTCTTGCAGTACTGTTATCTCCAAATCCCTTGAGTATTTTTTTACGACACAGGAAAGAGGGAGGTGGAGGTGAATTGTACTCTTTAACCATCGTCACATGGAAATCACTCCACCTAACGATTCGATATTACAACAGAGCAGCATGGTTCGTCATTAATCTCTCTACAACAGGGGCCTAGAGCAGCCGTGTATTTATAGGCAACACGTACCATCCTATAGGGTCTCATATATGACCTGCCAAGTCACAGCAGAGGTGCACAGGACTCCACAAAACTTCCTATAAACAGGGTATTAAGCAGCTCTGGATCTCCAGGCAACTGATAACTTTCACTACGATCTGCAACTTGCCTAACAAGTTATGCGATTATGGAATGATCCCCCTTAGTGAGGAAACCTATATACAAGTAGACCGTATTTCGGCTTAGACCTGGATAGCGAATCTTTTTAGTCCACATAAGTTCCACTGTTGGGCACATGCCTCCTCCACAATGGGAGTAAAATTGACCTACTATACCGCGCTGGGCAGACGCGGGTTTATTTCGAGCCTTTTCTTCTATAGATATTATCTGCATACGATATCCCTTAGTCGTCTTTTACGACACCCACGGGTGAGACAGGGGTAGTGAGTTGTTTTTCTCCTGCGTGTGTAATCACCCATACGTAAAACGAACGGTTAACAAATACTAGCTAATTATGTAGGAGTAAGACTTACAATCGAAGTGGTAGAACAACACTGTCGACAGTTTTCTGTCTACAGTCGCGGGCCGGTCCGTCCGGGGTAGTAAAATAGTCTCGCAGAAAATCACCATCTGAGTACCAATTAGTTCCTGCACTTCGTTCGGTGAGCGAGAGAGTCAATAGCCCAAATTTATGAGAGTGTTTGCGTATGGTGAGTTTTAGTGTACACAGTATACCTTCGTAGACATCGACTAGCAAAGGGCTATAAGCGGCAGTAACGCTTATCATCAGGTATGCTCGTCTGCCACAAACATCAATAAAAAATTAATAAAATCAAAAGCATCATACTGCTCCTTAACTTACTCATAATCTTACATAATAGTAATACAAGTATTATTTTATTTAAAACTAGCTGACCCGGCGAACTTCGTACCGCCTTTTTTCGTAATTATTTTGCTTTAGTATTTATCAGTTTGGTTTTAGTATAATCCGTGCGGTGACGGAGTAAGAATACAATTAACCACCCTTGGGTGTCGTAAAAGACGACTAAGGGATATAATAAACTCATTTGCAAAAAAAACGGGCGGTTTTGATTTTCATTCATATTTAAAAAGATACAATACCAAAAAGGTTTCAATCGTTTGTACACGTTACTGGCCGGTTTTAAAAATGCTGTGGTATTTAAAAAAGTACGTTCTAAATTCAATTTTTCATTTGATGTTCATTTTTACAGAAAACCCCTTTTTATCCTACATTTTTGGCGCGAAGTTCCAGAAGTTAACATCGACTTTCATAACTTTTATTCAATTTTTATCGATTAATTTCATATCCTTGACTGTCAAAGCTTTATTTAATGCTGTTTGGCTGTATCAAAAATGGTAGATAAAGTGGTAAAAGCTACCAAAATTATCGCGCTGCTTGAAGAGGGTTGCAGCCAATGTTTCGTGGCTAGGAGGCTAAATGTTAGTCGCTCGACAGTCCAAAGGACCTGGCAGCGATATCAGGAGACTGGTTCCGTCGAGAGAAGGCCTGGTTCTGGAAGAAAACCATGTACCCAACCACGGGATGATCGTTTTCTTGTGAGTCGCGCATTGAGAAATCGCAAATCTTCGTATGTGGATCTTAAGAACAACCTCCAAGAAGTAAGAAATGTGCATATTAGTCTATGGACGGTCAGGAGGAGGCTTCTCGCTGCCAATATACGCAGTCACCGCCCGGCCCGCGGCCCCAAATTACTCCGTGAGCACAGAGTTCACAGGCTTAGGTTCGCTAGAAATTGTGAATCATGGACTCAAGACGATTGGAATAGGGTTTTGTTCTCTGATGAAGCCAGGATATATCTGTTCGGTGAAGATCGACGTCGGCGAGTGCTAAGAAGACAAGGAGAACGCTTTGCAGAGGCATGTTTCGAAGAAATCACACCTTATGGTGGGGGCTCTGTTATGTTTTGGGCAGGAATAAATTCAATGGATCGTACAGAGTTAGTCTTCATTGAAAACGGCTCACTGACTGGGCATCGATACATAACGGAAGTTCTAATTTCTTATGCACAACCCGCATTGGCCGCTCTAGGTGAAGACTCGATTTTTATGGACGACAATGCTCGCGCCCACCGATCCCGCGATGTTAATGCGTATGTGCAAGAGGTCGGCATTCGTCGTTTGGATTGGCCAGCTCGAAGTCCCGACCTCAATCCCATAGAGCATGTCTGGGACGTTCTGAAACGGCGTGTGAGATCAGTACACCCGGCTCCGCAGACCATCAGAGAGCTGAAGAATGTGATTACTGCGGAGTGGGAACGTATTCCGCAAGCAAGTATCCGGGATATACTCGCTAGCATGCCCAGACGAATTCAAGCTGTGATTTTAGCTAGAGGGGGTCACACTCGATACTAAACATTTATCTGCTTTTACTTTATTAAAGAAAAACAAACAAAAAAACTTTTTTATTTTTACTTCATGAGCATATGCACTACTAGCGAATATACACTACTAGCGAGGTTTAGCATTATTTCCCATAAATTGTATCTAAATTTTATGAAATACTGATGAAAACGATTATTTTCTTATTAATTTAGCAAATTGTGTGGATAAAACTACCTATAATTATCAAACAAAGAAATATTAACATTTGAAATGGTTCATTGCTTAGGTGCCCGTTTTTTTTGCAAATGAGTTTATGTATGCAAGAGAAGAAAAACTCGGAACAAAACCTATACCAACACGTCTGATCAGCGTGGTATAATAGGTCGATTTCCCTCCCATGGCGGAGGAGGCCCGAGCCCAACAGTGGGACGTGTATGAGTTGAGACGACGATGGTGATTTATCAGCCTCCTACAAATGGCGTAAAATTGAGGATTAAAGAAATATAACACTTTCAGTAAATTCAATCCAGTTAGACTGTCAATAATACCATTATATTGACATATTTGTGGCTGAGGCCGGAGACCGTCCCACCTTCGGCAGGAGCACCAGCCGCTCCTCCTTCCAACATCCAGGGAACTGGCCAAACGCTATTCAACCATTGTACAGACCCGTGAGATGCGGTACCAGGGACTGAAGGACCAGTGCCAGCACTCATTAGGGTAAACCGTCTGGCCAGAGAGTGATAGATTTAAATGCGCCATTGTCGCCTCATCTCCGTGTCCGTGGCGCGGCGGTTCTCGGTTACTATCCAGCAAAGCAATGTTTCTCTCCGCGGTGGAAAAAGGTCCTCGACAACTCTGATAAGGAGATCTGTTTGGAAAATTTCGGTGAGGGGAGGAGGGCGTAACTTACTCGGCACTGCGCGATGAAGGGGACCCCAAGGGTCACATTCAATACTGTCCTGAATTTACTACTGATTGATCTGAAGAAGTGAAATCTCTACTTTATGCCGCACAATGAGGACGATTCCCGGAGTCACGTTCGACACTCGCCAGCATCTCCTGATAGGTGGTGAATTGTATTCTAGCTATTTAATATACCGCCTTTTCTTATCGATTCCAAAAACTTTTTTAATCTATACGGGACGAACATAGAATAGAATAGCATTTATTGTCACATAATAACTAATAATTAAAATACATGTTTTTAATTTATTTTGACAATAGGGGAATGCTCAGCATTGTGCTGCATAGAAATTATGCAGGGCTGGTTTTCAGAAAACCCCTTTCCTCAAATATATAAGAAAGAAAAATAACAAAAAAAGAGAAAAGAAAATAAAAAAGAAAAAGGAATAAAATAACTTACAATAAGAATGATAACAATATAAATAACATTAATGAATTGAATTATGAAGGATGTGCTTCTGTATGATGAGTTCGCTTTTTCATTTTTGTCTGGAAGAGTGTTGAGTGTTTGTTTGCGTGTGTGATTGTGTGTATGTGTGTGCGTATGCGTGTATGTGAGCAGCGATTGACGTATGTATTTATTACAAATTTGTAGCTTATGTCATGTAATTATTCATCAGTTCGTTATACAAATGTCGCATCAAATATGGTTTTATTTCGGTATTTTTTTTTTTTTTGTGGGTGGGTCGCGGTCGGCGCGCCTCCGCACCGCTCCGTCTAGGGCGACAGAGGGGCTTAAGCACGCAACTCCCGCGACCCACCCAAAAACCACATCGCCTTCGTCGTTGGGCCAACCACCCTTCGTCGTTGGGCCAACCACTTTATTTCGGTATAATAGTAGTAGTTTAATTTTTTTTTTAAAGCTGTTAAAACTTATATTTTGTCTCAAAGGAGGAATGTTTTTTTTTTTTTTTTTATGGGTGGGCTATGGTAAGCGCACGCGCGGTCCTGCCCGTCCAGGGCGATGAAAGGACGGCGCGCGGGCCCATAACCCACCCGTACTCACGTCACCTCGTTGTTGGGCCGACCACCGGAGTAGATTGACTTGTCATCAGTGGTCGGCCCGACGGAATACCCTTTCGGGTAACCTCTCACCTCTCGACGTACTGGGACTTCGGTCGCCGTCGCGCGGTCAGCCTCTCTGCGGGTGACGGACAATTCCCCGGTCCGATCACCCGCGGCCTCGGCTAGGGCGGCATTAGGCGCAGATACTCGCGCCTGCGCCGCCCGAAAAGGAGGAGGAATGTAATTCCATATTTTTGATGCACTATATTTGAAACAGCCTTTGAAACCATTAGTCTTGTGCATTGGTATTTGAAGAGTATAAGATGAATTAGAGCGTATAGTTCTTGAGTGAATATCTCTAAGCCATGTAAGTTTTTCAAATAAGTATTCAGGGTTTTTATTCCATAATACTTTTTGGGTCGTACATGCGAGCTGGAGCTCTCTTCTTGATTTCATGTTTAAAATTTTATGTTTGATCATATATGGCGTTACATGTTCCATTTTAGGTATATTAAAACAGAATCTCATGCATGCATTTTGTACTCTTTGTATGGAATTTTCAGTTTTAGTATATAATCGTGGACCATAAACAGTGCTACAATAATCAAAAGAAGATAGAATAAGGAGGTCACATAATAAATTACGAGTTTCTTTTGACAAATGTTTCCTAATACCATATAGTATTTTCAATTTAAAAAAAGCAGTTCTGATCTTTTCACTGATATGTTTTTCAAATCTCATTTCACTATCGAATATAAGACCCAAATTTCTAGTTTCAGTCACAATAGGTATAGAGATATTATTTATTAGTAACTTTGGGTTTTGACATTCTACTTTTGTAATTTGTGATTTAGTTTCTAATATTAACATTTTAGATTTTGTAGGATTTAGTGTTAATGAATTACAATTAGCCCATTTATAATTCATTTAGGTCTTCGTTAATCATACGCACAGCTTCTAATGTATTGTCGGCTTTAAAGGAGTAATATATATATAATATATATATCAAATGTATGTATAATATATATATCAAATGTTTGACAGGTAAGAACAGTTTGTATGGGAAAATAAAATCATTGTTTTTAGTATTTTACTCGCAATATTTCCATATTTTCTCACCGTATAAACCTCGCTGGACTTCCACAAATAATTCAAGACCAAAATTAACCAAATCGGTCCAGCCGGTCTCGAGTTTTAGCGAGACTAACGAACAGCAATTCATTTTTATATATACACTAGCTTTTGCCCGCGGCTTCGCCCGCGTAAAAACTAACATGCATATTGAACTATTATCTCAAATAATATTATCGACATAAAAAGTATTCTATTTCTTAATTTAAGAAATACTCTATGTGTCAATTTTCATCCAAATTTGCTAAATAGTTTATGCGTGATTAACAGATATCCAAATATTTTCACAAACTTTCACATTTGAATATTACTTCTACACTTGTAGTTCAGATTCCCTTGGAAATATGGCTATCCTTAGTCCCTGATAATGTAGCTTTCCATTGATGAAAAAACAATAATATCGATCAACCTCCCACAGTTTCACCCGCGTAGACCCCATTCCCATGCGGATGCCGAGATAAAAAATGCCTATGTTCCTTGCAGATATTATAAGTTGGTGGTATGGATGTAAAAAAAATATATTAATCAAATCCCATATATATATCCGAGATAGAAATTGCCTATGTTACTCGCTGTTAACGTAGCTTTCCATTGGTGAAAGAATTTTAAAAATTCGTTAACATTCCCCGGTTTCACTCGCGGAGTTCTCGTTCCCGGGTAAATACCGGGATGAAAATGCCCTTTATATGTTATTCACTGATAATGTGGCTTTTCATTCGTGAATAAATTTTTAAATCTATTAAATTCCCGCAATTTCATTGTGCCCGATCCCGTAGGCATATCGGGATAAAAATAGCTTAAATATGTTAATCGCTTCAAAATAGCTGTCGATAAGTGAAATAATTTTAAAACCACTAAATTCTCACAGTTGCTCCAGCCAATTGTGTGAGCATAAATAAAACCTATTATTTTGACAGACAAACAAACGCTTCAAATTTATTTATTTGTAGAGATAGAAAATTGGATTACTATCTTGATTGTAACTTACTGTCTGGTAGCGGCTAGGAATATTACCACGCGTTCATTGTTCGTGGGTGTCGCAAAATACTACTAAGACAAAGATTTACATCGACCTGGACCAATTGGTGAAGCCGTCTGGCCGACATTATTGTCCGCCAGGCAGCCGGTCATAAAATGTTGCTAGAACCTTTGCAACATATCTACGATGGCAGAAGAGTAACTACATATTGCGTCGACCCAAAGTAATTAGGATAAGAGCAAGATAGATGTTATATAGATAGAAGATAATGACGTTATATAGGCTGGGTGTCTTGGACTATATGCGTTTCACCCCTTTGGGGCTGTCCAAAATTGTTTCTTAGTGAGCGCTTACCCCAAAAAACAGATCGGTACACAAAATTTCACATTCCTAGGCCCGGTATCTTTGGCTATTATACACTTTTCACCCTCTTAGGGATTCTATTTGCAAAATTTTTTTGTTAGGGCTCGCTTATCCCAAAACAGAACTTTCACGTTCCTAGGACCATTGTTTTAGGTTATACACTTTTCATCCCCTTAGGGGCGAGATTGCCAAAAATTCTTTCATAGCGCTTGGTAACCGAGCACTAAGAAAAAATCTTGGTGTAACCTAAGAAAGCCGGCCGTGTACTAAAACGATCGTTGCCAGGCTCAGTGATTCCGTTTATACGCTTTTCACCCCCTTAGGGGTAAAATTGCAAAAAACTCTTTTTTAGTGAGCACTTTCCTCAAGAAAGACTACTTCATACAAAATTTCACGTTTCTAGGTCTAACGATTTCGGCTATACATTTTTCACCCCCTTAGAGCTTGAATTTCAAAAAATCATTTCTTAGAGCTCACTTATAACAAAAGAAAGAGAATCGCATACAAAGTTTTAGGTTCCTAGCCCCAATAGGCCCTATACGCTTTTCATCCCCTTAAGAGGGTGATTTTCCAAAAATCCTTTGCTAGTGCTCGGTACTCCAAGAAATACGACAATGTAAAAAAAAATAGTTTCTAGGCCCAGTGGTTTCGGCTGTATGCTGTTTGGTGTTTTAGGGGTTGAATTTCATCCCCATGTAAGTGAAATTTCCAAAACGCTAGAACGAATATTTATTTATTTATTACCAAGTGCCTTAATACAAAGATTCATAGTTCTATCATTGAAAATGACGAATTCCCATACAAAATGTCATCCCCTATTTCAACCCCTTATACCCATTTTTTCGCAATAAAAAGTAGCCTATGTCCTTTCTCAGGCTTTAGTCCACCGCTGTACCAAATTTAATCAAAATCGGTTCAGTGGTTTAGTCGTGAAAGGTTATACGCTTTTCACCCCCTTAAGGGGGTGATTATACAAAAATTTTGCCTAGTACTCGTGTACCCCAAGAAATACGACGGTGTAAAAAAAAATAAGTTTCTAGACCCAGTGGTTTCGGCTGTATGCTTTTTGGTGTTTTAGGGGTTGTATTTCATCCCCATGTAAGTGAAATTTCCAAAACGCTAGAACGAATATTTATTTACTTATTATCAAGTGCCTAAATACAAAGATTCAAGTTTCTTTTATCGAAAATGACGAATTTCCATACAAAATGTCATCCCCTATTTCAACCCTTTATACTAATTTTTCACGATAAAAAGTAGCCTATGTCCTTTCTCAGGCTTTAGTCCATCTCTGTACCAAATTTCATTAAAATCGATTCAGTGGTTTAGACGTGAAAGCGTAACAGACAGACAGACAGACAGACAGAAAGACAAACAGACAGAGTTACTTTCGCATTTATAATATTAGTAAGGATTATACTAATTTTTTCACGATAAAAAGTAGCCTATGTCCTTTCTCAGGCTTTAGTCCATCTCTTCCAAATTTCATTAAAATCGGTTCAGTGGTTTAGACGTGAAAGCGTAACAGACAGACAGACAGACAGAGTTATTTTCGCATTTATAATATATAAGTAAAATATTAATATAACCGTATTATTATTTAATTTATTTTTACTGAGCGGGGATTAGTTTACCACTCACAACAATACCAACTGTATGAGGACGACGCGCCGGTAACACTATTGTTTTTGCCAGGGCGTCGACAGGGAAAATACTAAAAAGAAAACCTGCCGGGCTGGTCACCGAACTCAAGAAATTGGTGCTCAGCAGTGCAATGTCGATGAGGAGGGTATATTGTAAGTTATCATATCGCACTCCGACCTTCCGTCGCCCTGGACGGATTAAACTGGGTGTGTTCAGATGATAGCCTACCAAAAAAAAAACAGAGATGACGTCTAAGGTTGTATGGAAGAGGAGGACATTATGCGTTCATCCCAATTAATTGGGATGGGGACAGGGTAATCATCAATTCGCCTTGCGTCAACACCAAATAATTCGAACAGCAGGATAATGATGATGACGGAATTTTCCGGTCTTAGGTTATCACACCAGACAAGTTATCGGATTCACGGTTCCTAAAGTGCTCATTGTTGGTTACTCCTGATATACAAGCAAACGGCATTTCTATTACAACGTGAATGATTATAGTTATTGTATATTCGGACAAAAAGTCGGCGTATATGACTTTTTTAATTTACAATAATAAGCAGGAACATAGGGTAATAAAACAATTTCTATTACCACATCATAGGAAGAAGTATTTTATCTGAGAAGCTCTCAACGTTTATGCTGCCTACCCGCAATTCCACATTAGTTTCTCTAGGGACATTTTTATTGTTAAACTTTCAGAATATTTAACGCTTTGTAACGGAGATTTTTTTATTACGACTTGGTGAAGTTTTTATTATGCCGAGAGCTATTTCTAAAGATTTTTATGTCTGTTTCAGTATCAAAGTCATCAGTTTATAATAAAGTTAGTATATAAAATAAAATTATGATGTCACGAGTGTAATCCGCGAGATAGTCAAACTTGGTTTGAATGTTATGTTCTACTTAGTTATTTGTTATCGTAATGTTTTATATATTTTTAAATTCTCTCAAATATCTTTTTTTTTCTTTTTTTTTATTGCAAACGGTGGCAAACGAGCAAACAGTACACCTGATGGTAAGTGTTGCTGCCGCTCATGGACATTTACAAGGCCGTTGCCTACCGCGAAGAAAGTGAAGGGAGTGTGAATGCGTACATTGAGGCTCGATGATACCAAGGGCACCACCTAAACCCTCCACACGCAAACACCCTCAGAAAGTTGGGCTTGTTTTGCATCTTGTTTTATCCAAAGACTCAAGAAATAAATAATTTATATGGATTTTATCGCGTTTTAATTCTGTATGTTTCTATCTTAAACGTTCCAAGTATAAAAAATACAATTTTCTATAAAAGTGCATATATTTCTGCTATAACGGTCTACAACCATTTACCTGGACATATATTATAGTAAAACTTGAAGATAAGTATTTCAAAAACACTGAAAAATGGCTAATTGAAAATTAATTTTATAATGTAAAAGAATACTTTTCTAAGAAAATGCAGTAATTTCAGCATATTATGTTTTATAAAGACAAATTACATAATCTAACATATTTTAATATGTATTAAGAAATTAAGACTATTTATAGAATTAAGCTATTATTGCCATACCCAATTGGGTCAGCTGTTGATACCAAAATTTTGTAAACATCCATGTAAACACGGTTTATACACGGCATAAATATTTTTATATCTTAATATTTTTCAGCATTCCTAGTCACGGGGAGTCTAAACTGTATTTGACATCCGATATATCATGGTTATTAAAACATTTTTATTTAATATTATATAAGGTCAGTGGCGGACTAACCGGGGGGCGGAAGGGGCGGACCGCCCCGGGCCTCTGGTCTTGGGGGGCCCCCAAATGCCTTCGCGTTCCCCTGATCAAATCATAAACAAGACCTTAAAAATGTGCTTAGTATCTTCATAACTTCATCGAGATCAAAACACTACAGCCATCTAGACTTTTTACGCGGTACTAATATATTTTTTAATTTTACTGAATCCCAGAAATCCCGTTTTTGTAGCGGGCTCTTCCACAGGAATCCCTGAATGAATGAACACATTTTACATTCACTACATCGCTTATACTTCAATACTTTTTGACCATTTGTATCTCGGTTGCATCACGCGAGAGGAGTTTTTCGAAACTTAACTCATTAACGACCGAGAATCGTACTTTTTTTTTCATCATTTTTAAGGAAAATCCTCATCATCAAAAAACGAGAATTTTGGAATGAAAAATATGATCTCCCGTACTCTGCAGTGTGCTCTTTTAGAATCTGGGGTTGAAATTGCGATTTTCCACTACAAAAAATATGGACACTTTTAAACAAAAAACCTACGAAAAATCGAAGACATTTTTTTTCATGTTTTATTTTTTCTTGTAGAACGCCGAATGACCCCCTCTTTTTTTCCATTCCAAAATTCTCGTTTTTTAATGATGACAATTTGCTTTAAAAACCGGCTAAGTCAGAATCGCGCACGAAGGGTTTCGTACCATTTATCTATAAAAAATAGGGGAAAAAAATGTTTTTCGTATGGGAGTCCCGCTTAATATTTATTTTATTTTTAGTATTTGTTGTTATAGCGGCAACAGAAATAGATAATTTGTATTATTTTTTTTTTTGTATTCTCGTATTTTATTTTCCTCACCCGTATCCATTCCATAATTTAAGTCTCACTTAAATTTCAGTTGCTAGATTTTAACGAAATAAACATAAACGCTTTTTATACATGCAAAGATGAACTGAATAAAAAGCTTTTTTTAAAGTTGGGGGCCTCATTCAGCTGTGCCGCCCCGGGCCTCTGACGGGCTTAGTCCGCCACTGTGTAAGGTATCAATACAAACTAATCTATACCAATAAATAAAATTGGAGTGTCTGTTTGTAATGTCAAAATAATAAGCTTTTTTCATGCTCACACGGTTATTTGCACGACACCTATGCCTAAAATAGGAATTAAAAAATTTTTGTTTGTCTGTTTGTTCCGGGTAATCTTCAAAACGGCTGGACCGATTTCAAAAATTCTTTCACCAATGGAAAGCTATAATATCAGGGCGTAAACTAGGCTATATTTTATCCCGGTATTCCCACGGGAACGGGAACTACGCGGGTAAAACGACTATAACCTATAACCGAAGCGAAGCGAGGGCGGGTTGCTAGTTGTATATATAATTGATATTGTTTTGACTACTCCCAGTTTCACGGCTATCTTCCATATTGTTTAAAATATTAAAAAAGGGAAGATACCCGGTCCTTTGAAAGGCTTACATGGGGATATGGATCCAACACGCAGAGGCCTTTGGAGAAATTTAATGTTAAAATGGGATGGGACGTCTACCGATGACACTCCACGTTTGCACACAACACTCGTGGACTGCCAACGGTAGGTGTAAAATTATTGTGCAATTATGATATCTAAAACCAGTTTATGGGGTTGTAAAGTTTGATGGATTGGATTAAATGAAACTATTGATTGAAAACTGTCGTCTGCCTTCAATACCTTTATCGTCTTGAACTATTATTAACATTAATTTTCCGTGTGATGACGGAGTATGAATCAATTCACTACCTATCTTCCCCGTGGAGGTCGTACAAGAAGACTAAAGAATATAATATGAATATAACAACTGTGCAAGAGAAGTAAAACTCGAAATAATATCCTATACCAATACGTCTGACCAGCACGGTCTAGTAGGTCAATGTCCCTCCAATTGGTGAGGAGGCTCGAGCCCAGCAGTGGGACGTATATGAGCTGAAACAAATATTTTATTCACGGATATGTTAACATATTCGTTCGCTGCTCTCGACTGGCTGACTTTATAATATCGTGAAGGGAGTTGACAGCAATGTAACACACTGATGTTTTATTGATCTTTTTATTCCCCATTATCCACCACTTGTGACGAGTCATCCGTACAAAAGGAGTCCTGTATAAAAACTAAAAACAATATATACAGAGTGTCCCTAAATTAAACGTCCAACGGCAAGTGGGTGGTAGATGACTTTATGACAACTATGAAAAAAAAATTCCATGTCACTTTTTTTTGATATGAGCTTATTACTAAAAACGGTGAAAAATTAGACCTTGTACGATATTTTCAAGTACTATAACGACAAATAGGCTAGTTTTGGCATCGGATATTTCTTGTTGGAAGCGCAGATAACTGCACTATCAACCACAAGTACAATTAAAACTAGACATGTTACAATAACGTAAAAAATATACATTTGTTATGGCTATTCCTTAATTTTTTGGAAGAAAACGTTAATTATTCATTATTCCAAAATGGTACCTTCTACGTGTTATCGTAACTTTAGAAAAAAAATGTTTTTGTTAAAGACAACGAAGTTTATGAAAAATTATTAGGTATATTTTTATGTTCTATTTTATTAGACATCATTAAAAAAATCTTATTGCCTGTTTGAAAGAGAGACAGAGAGTGACGCCTATTGTATTTTATTGGGCACTAGGTAAATGTCCCTCCGAATATGCTCAAGGAACATTAATGAACACTCGATGGTCTGGATAGCGTTAAGTATTCGGATATCGCTCACACAATAATCTACTTGCAGCATGATCATTGCATTTGTACTCTTCATAGATCAAATGCATATTAGGGGATTCTAACATTGTATAAGAAGACGGCATCATAATCACACAAGTCACTTTTTATTTTTAATGTCACTCTTTCTATACTAGTACTAATCTAATTTATGCAAATAAATGTCGTGGCTGCTGGTGACCGGACCGTGGCTGCGGGTGACCGGACCGGGGATTTAGTCCGAATACCCGCGGAGAGGTTAGCCTCGCGACGGCGGACGTCGACGGGAGAGGGTACTCCCTTGGGGTATTCCGTCGAGTCGGCCACTGAAGTCAAGGAAATCTGCACCGGTGGTCGACCCAACGACGAAGGCGACGTGCTATACGGGTGGGTTACGGGTGTGCGTGCTTACGCCCCTCTGTCGCCCCGGACGGCGAGGAGCGAGGAGTGCGCTGCCCGTAACCCACCTCCCAAAAAAAAATGCGAATAAATGGCGTAAAACATAAATGCTTTTCTTAAAAAAGAATAATTTACAATAAACTTCGTTGTCTTTAACTAAAAAATTGTTTTTTCTAAAAGTTACGATAATACGTAGAAAGTATTATACCATTTTGGAATACTGAATAATTTGGCCATCTTTTGAAATTACTTGCCACTATGGTTATGGTACATTATTTTTACAGCGTGGTGTGTTAAAGTCAAATGATTAATGTTTTCTTCTAAAAAATTAAGGAATAGTCATAACAAATGTATATTTTTTATGTCTAGTTTTAATTGTACTTGTGGTCGATAGTGCAGTTATCTGCGCTTCCAACAAGAAATATCCGATGCCAAAACTAGCCTCTCTGTCGTTATAGTACTTGAAAATATCGTACAAGGTCTGATTATTCACCATTTTTAGTAATATGCTCATATCAAAAAAAAAGTGACATGGATTTTTTTTTTCATAGCTGTCATAAAGTCATCTACCACCCACTTACCGTTGGATGTTTAATTTAGGGACAGCCTGTATATAGGTATACTGTATACGGTATTTTTTTTTTATTTTTCTTATCTGACAGTGATTTCCACCTCCTTAGTCATCTCATACGAAACACCCAGGTCCGTACTGTCTAATAAAAATGTTACTGGCAGCAAAACAAATTTAAAAATGATAAATAGAGTGTTGTCATCTGTCAACAAATGTTATTATTATATTAAATCACAAATATTAAATTGAAAACTAATAATCATGAGAGCAAGGATATTGAGTTTAAGAAATAATATCGCTATTCTCATAAGTCGACGACATTTCGGTAAACCGCGTAAGTATTTTCTTTCTGAATTTCATACAATAGTTCATGCATATTATATAAATGTTAGCTACTTTTAAGCGCTTTATCAGAGCTAATAGTTGTTATCTGATAATAAACAGCGAAATAATCTATGGTGGTAAGGTGAAATAAAAGTATATATAGAACTATTGCCATATAGGTAAACACTCAAGTAAAGGTTGTAATCAGACGCGCATATTAACGCGGGTTACTTTTAATCCATTGATATATGTAGAAAGGATAACGATCCTTACTAATATTATAAACGCGAAAGTTTGTATGTATGTGACGATGTTTGTTGCTCTTTCACGCAAAAACTACTGAATAGATATTGATGAACCTTCACAATAATATAGCTTACATATCAGAATAACACATAGGCTATAATTTATCCCGTTATTCCCACGGGAAGAGGAACTGCGGGTGCAACCGCATGGCGCTGCTAGTACTTATATATATATATATATTGTTCACGCTTCATAATTTAGGTATATTTTCCATTGTCAATATTTAGGCTAATTATTGTTAATTTGATCATTCACAATATTCCGTATTCCTTGTGGTCGCGGAGTAAAAATGCAATTCATTACCCCCCCTTTCTTGTCCACGGGTATCGTAAAAGACGTTAAGGAATATAATATACAGATAACATAACCTGACTATACGTCTCGTTGTTGCGCCGTTCACCGGTATCGAGTTACTTGTCCTCCGTGGTCGACCTGAATAATATTGAGGTACGATGGAAACGGCGTACATATTGTGCCGAACCCAAGTGAATAAAATAATAGCGTTATGACGATGATGACCTATAGCGGATAGATAAAATCCTCCGCAATAACGATGACTTTTTCTTTTGCCGAGTGTTGACGGAGTAAGAATACAATTCATCACTTCCTATATTGTTCGTGGATGTCGTAAAACACTACTAAGAGATATAATATGCACATAAGATCTGTGCAAGAGAAGGAAACCTCGAAATGAAACCCTAACATGCCTGACCAGCACAGTATAGTAGATTTAATTACTTTCCGTTGTAGAGGAGGCCCGAGTCCAACAGTGGGACCTATGTCATATGTATCCTCACGAGACTGAACGCTGGGGTTCAAAACACCGGGCACGTAAAAATGAAATACTAAGAGGATAAAATTTCTGACCTTAAATTATCGAATATATTATACCTGGTGCAATTAATATACTCGTAGTTTTACATACAATTTTAGCTCGTTGTGACGCGCATATGAATGAGTTACCGATACCGTGCGGTTCATGGGAGCCTTGGTACACCGCGAAACAGAGCCTATATAATAAGATCTTACTTGGTGGAATATTATGGTTAGACACTCTTTTTATTGTGCTAAAATTACTATTACTGGATAGTGATCCAGTAATAGTAATTCTTTTGAAGATACATCTCTGCGCACAGTAGAATTTTCCCTTTTATTTTTTACTGGCCGGTTGAAGACTGCATCCACTCGGTCTTCTGAGCTTAGCTAACAAGCGTGGTGTAGTAACATCCATTTGAGTCGTGGAGATCTGTACTCATGGTGGGCCAATGATGGAACGAATATGAAGTAAAGAAGTTGTAGGAAGCGAATATTTTGAAATTGGTAATATTGAAATACATCGAAAATAATTATGAACAAAAACCCAAAATAGAACTGGACCAAATTGGAATGCTTGCAAGCAAATATAGTTTCTTGAGATATTCCTTACGCAGTTAATTTGCTACCTTCCGAATCAGGGTCGTGAATAGGGCGTGGGGCCCAGTCACAGGGTACAGATATTGGTGGACACCAAAACTTACCACTGTATGACATTAGATCACAACTCGCTTGACCTCGGTAGACAGCTTGGCCTTACCCTTTTGGGTAACGTCCTCGTCGACGCCCTGGCAACAATAACAATGTTACTGGGGCGTAGCCCTTTCTGCAGATGGCGGACTGATACCTGGTCCGTCCACGTGCGAAATGGCTAGGGTGGCATCAGGCGCTGGTACTCGGGCCTGCGCCGCAGAGCAGATAGGTTGCTAATGATTACTTGGCTATATAATTAACAGTCAGTTCTATGTAATCATCAACTTTTCTTAAATACATACTTTATTAAACAGAACCTTTTCATTGCGTATAATAATGCTTTCAGGTGGTTATTTTCTTTAGGGATGATGATATGGACAGACAGCATCTTCCTTAACTGGGGCCCGCCTGTAAATCCTGGGCCCCCGAGCGATATGGTTGAAGAATGTGACGATAGTGACACATAGGCAGTTCATTTTCTGTAATAAACTATTTGGTCACTAATTTGTGTTTATAAATAGCCTATTCTTGCCAGCAGTTTATGCCTGGACTACTAGTCGACTTGCTATCTGAGGAGACAGCAGATCACATTTGAAAGTTTTACTAGTTTATCCATACATTTTAATGCCATAAGTGGGATGTTGAATGGTCGTGCTCCCTCAGCTAAATTAATACCCGATGCGTACGTTTTAAAATGTACTCTCACATAACTAGGGCGATGTCGACATACGTCGCTGCACCAATATTTGCATTGTATGTCGGCGATTTTTCTTGAAAATATGAATAGAGTCGTTAAAAACTAATAGGTTTGCATAGATGCAATAAAAACCCCTATATCTCTACGGATGTACCGCGATGGCAAGGGCACGGATCTAATGTCTATGTCCTTCAAACCAGTGTACGCAATGAAAACATAAACAAATGAGTACGTGTAACCTTTACTAGCACAAAGCCATCTGAATAACTAAACTCATTTGCAAAAAAAACGGGCGGTTTTGATTTTCATTCATATTTAAAAAGATACAATACCAAAAAGGTTTCAATCGTTTGTACACGTTACTGGCCGGTTTTAAAAATGCTGTGGTATTTAAAAAAGTACGTTCTAAATTCAATTTTTCATTTGATGTTCATTTTTACAGAAAACCCCTTTTTATCCTACATTTTTGGCGCGAAGTTCCAGAAGTTAACATCGACTTTCATAACTTTTATTCAATTTTTATCGATTAATTTCATATCCTTGACTGTCAAAGCTTTATTTAATGCTGTTTGGCTGTATCAAAAATGGTAGATAAAGTGGTAAAAGCTACCAAAATTATCACGCTGCTTGAAGAGGGTTGCAGCCAATGTTTCGTGGCTAGGAGGCTAAATGTTAGTCGCTCGACAGTCCAAAGGACCTGGCAGCGATATCAGGAGACTGGTTCCATCGAGAGAAGGCCTGGTTCTGGAAGAAAACCATGTACCCAACCACGGGATGATCGTTTTCTTGTGAGTCGCGCATTGAGAAATCGCAAATCTTCGTATGTGGATCTTAAGAACAACCTCCAAGAAGTAAGAAATGTGCATATTAGTCTATGGACGGTCAGGAGGAGGCTTTTCGCTGCCAATATACGCAGTCACCGCCCGGCCCGCGGCCCCAAATTACTCCGTGAGCACAGAGTTCACAGGCTTAGGTTCGCTAGAAATTGTGAATCATGGACTCAAGACGATTGGAATAGGGTTTTGTTCTCTGATGAAGCCAGGATATCTCTGTTCGGTGAAGATCGACGTCGGCGAGTGCTAAGAAGACAAGGAGAACGCTTTGCAGAGGCATGTTTCGAAGAAATCACACCTTATGGTGGGGGCTCTGTTATGTTTTGGGCAGGAATAAATTCAATGGATCGTACAGAGTTAGTCTTCATTGAAAACGGCTCACTGACTGGGCATCGATACATAACGGAAGTTCTAATTTCTCATGCACAACCCGCATTGGCCGCTCTAGGTGAAGACTCGATTTTTATGGACGACAATGCTCGCGCCCACCGATCCCGCGATGTTAATGCGTATGTGCAAGAGGTCGGCATTCGTCGTTTGGATTGGCCAGCTCGAAGTCCCGACCTCAATCCCATAGAGCATGTCTGGGACGTTCTGAAACGGCGTGTGAGATCAGTACACCCGGCTCCGCAGACCATCAGAGAGCTGAAGAATGTGATTACTGCGGAGTGGGAACGTATTCCGCAAGCAAGTATCCGGGATATACTCGCTAGCATGCCCAGACGAATTCAAGCTGTGATTTTAGCTAGAGGGGGTCACACTCGATACTAAACATTTATCTGCTTTTACTTTATTAAAGAAAAACAAACAAAAAAACTTTTTTATTTTTACTTCATGAGCATATGCACTACTAGCGAATATACACTACTAGCGAGGTTTAGCATTATTTCCCATAAATTGTATCTAAATTTTATGAAATACTGATGAAAACGATTATTTTCTTATTAATTTAGCAAATTGTGTGGATAAAACTACCTATAATTATCAAACAAAGAAATATTAACATTTGAAATGGTTCATTGCTTAGGTGCCCGTTTTTTTTGCAAATGAGTGTATATAGTCACATAAAAAAGGCCTTCACTCGCGGTTAAAGTAAAACTTCTTTACCTTTTATTATTAGGTTGGTAATAATATGACACGGCGCAGCATACGCTCGAGATTTGTGCCGCCTGGGCAGAGCAGCGTCGTGAACTCGTCGCAATCATCGGTGTCGACATGACGCTGCCGACCATCGCCAGGGCGATGCTCGACAGCGTCGGGAACTGGGACGCGGTCGCAGCCTACTGCGAGGCAGTAGTCTCGCGGAAGGAGGCGGCGGAGCGCGTGCGCGAGGAGCGTCTCCTCGACGACGCGAACCGCCGCCGGCGACTGGGGCGGCGCAGGCGCGACTACCTGCGCCTCATGCCGCCCTAGCCGAGGCCGCGGGTGACGTGACCGGGGCATTAGTCCGTGACCCGCCGAGAGGCCGACCGCGTGAGAAAAGACCGACGTCCTCCCCGAGAGGGGGGGGACGTCGGTCGTCGGCTTTACGACGAAGGCGACGTGTCTCGGGTGGGTTACGGGTGTGCGTGCTTACGCTCCTTTGTCGCCCTGGACGGAGTGGTGCGCCGACCGTAACCCACCCCTAAAATAAAAAAAAAGGTTGGTAATAATATATGCCATGTTATTATAACGTTAATGTATGTTTGGTTAAAAATTATATATTAATATATGAATAACCCATGTGCTTACACTATAGGTGGTCTACCTATAGTGTAAAAAGCTTTACTTCAAAAAATCTTGTAGTCTGCCTTATCTCTGAACAAAGAATCGGGGTCCCAGATATGATCAAATCTTGTTGTGTGTAATTGAACTCCTTATTAACGGCTGGACCGATTTTGATGATTTTTTTTTGGCTGTTCCGATGGATATGACAATGGTTTAAATTAATAATTGGAACCGGTAGGTGGCTCTGCGATCGATTACAAGGAGAATTCCTTTTGCTATTTTTTTTTAGAATTGAACAGAACAACGTCTATTAGGTCAGCTATTATACTATAATTTTCCGTGTGGTGACGAAGTAAGAAATTCACACACTATTTTACCCGTGGATGTCGTAAAGACGACCAAGGGATATAATATACGTAGCATCAGTGCAAGAGAGGGAAAAGTCAAAATAAAACCGTATACCAACATGCAGCGTCGGACTGGCCATATAGTCGGGATGGCATTTGCCAACCGGGCCCAGCCTGCGCGGGCCCCCCAAGGGCCTAATATGCGAAGCTTGCGGGCTTGCAACCGTAAGATAGAAGGCCCGCGCAGGCTATAAAATATAAAACATTTAATACATCTAAAAACTGAGTTTTCCAGTACAATGTATAAAGATGTTGTTAAAATTATATATTTTTATTTTCCTGAAAAAAAAATTACATTGGAGCTAATATTATACAGAATGTCTCAGGTTATGGCATAGCTGATCAAATGGGAGTTAGGCAAAGGTACCAAAGGAACCCATAAAAAAATTGAGGAAAAAAATATCGATTATTTAATGAACTATAAAGGTTTCAATTTTGTTATCGTTTTTTTTTTTTTTTTTCGGTGAATCTGATTGAAATGTATAAAGTCAGTGATACTTAATCGGTAACATACTCGTACTTTGTTAAACACCTTAATATCAACTGAGTACACAGGAAAGAAGGGTTCAACTTGTGTCTGAAATCGAGCGCTCTCTATTGCGGGCCTCAGAATGGGATGAACGAAGCTTAGTCCAGTTGAATCTCACAAAGACACAAGTTTGTGCTCTCACTGCAAATAAGGACCCGTTTGTCATGGCGCCTCAGTTCCAAGTAGTAACCTCCAAATTTCTTATAGTACTGGGACGTTCGGCGTCGGAAGTATCGAGCAAAGTTCTATTTGGCAGTCATTTGGAGGACAAAGCCAAATTGGCAAACAAAAAATTGGGCGTCCAGAACAGAGCCAGGTGGAACTTCACACCGAGACAGAGTCTTATGCTATACAAGCACGAGTTTGCTCTCATTTTGTTATTGTATAGGTCATGGTCTGTACACACGCCGTCCACTCCGTCCGGGATGACGGAGTGCGTCCCCATAACCCACCGTATCCCTTCCCTTCGCCATTGGGCCGACCAACGGTATAGAGTTCCTTGTCGTCCATGGCCAGCCTGGCGGGCTACGCTTTCGAGTACCCTCCCTCCCTAACGTTTCTTATGGGACGTCGTTCGCCCTTACGCGATCAGCCTCCCTGCGGCTGACGGACTATTCCCTGTTCAGTCACCCGCGGCCTCGACTAGAGCGTAATCAGGCGGAAGTATTCGTGCCTGCACCACCCCAGTCACCGGCGGTGGATCGTGTCACCGTAGGGGAGTTTCTCACACGCTCCGCCGCCTCCTTCCATGAGATGACTGCCTTCCAGAAGGCGGCGATCGCGTTCCAGTTTCTGACACTGTCGAGCATCTCCCTAGTGATCGATAATTGGATGGATAATTGCGACGAGTTCACGGCGCTGCTCTGCCCGCGCGGCAAAGTTCGTCCTCATGCTGCTCACATCTCTGGGCAGGTGTGCCCAAATATTAGCTAGATTCACTTGACTCCATGCAAAGGCGTGCTGTTCGAATAGTCAGGGATCCCAAGCTTATGGTCAGATTGGAGTCGCTGGAGCAGCGAAGAGACTTTGGGTTACTTTGCGTAATCTACCGGCTCTTTCATGGCGAATGCTCTGAACTCTTTGACTTGGTACCGCCATCACCGTTCTACCAACGTACCACTGGACACCGTAGCAGGGTTCATCCATTTCATCTGATAACGTTATGATCTTCAACTGCGCGTTGCCAGCGACCATTTCTCCTACGTACGTGTAGACTCTGGAATGAACTACCTGCTGCTGTGTTTCCTGAGCGCCATGACATGTCCTTCTTCAAACGAGGTTAAAGAGCATTTTCTTCACGGTAGGCGATGGCCTGTGCCTGCAGCATCGCAAAGTTCCATGTGCGGCAGTATCACTTACCGCCAAGTATGCTGCTTGCTCGTTTGCCACCAACGGCAATAAAAAATGAACAAAAAAAGGTGACGGTTAGGTACCTACTAATACTGTTGACGCGACTTATATGCCTAAATGTATCATGTTCGTTACACGCAGCATTTAAGGCATAACTCTTAGGCCCTCCGCACATGGAGCTACTGAAAAAATACTAGTTGCAAACTCAAATTACTAACAAGTAGCTTGAGCGTCACCACCCATACGTTCTCATTGAGGTTCGCACACGACGCGACTAGTCACCAACCGGTTAGTAACGCGTTAGCAACTGATCACGCGTGTTGCGTCGTGCTGGTCGGCGCGCTACTGGTTACCAGTTTTCTGTTTTTGTTACGAAAAATTAACGATCAAACCCTAAATATTAAATTTGTGCAGGAGGTGGAAAAGTATCCATGTTTATATAATTATAAACTGTCCGATTACTCGAAACTTAATGCTATAAAAATTCTTTCTTCTGCACTCACGCACCCCTGCATATTAGTATCTTTTTTACAAATAGCAGGCGATATCAACTGCATCAAATTTAAATAGCTATCTTTGGACATTCTATAGAATCCCACAAATTTATTATCTGTTTCACGCAGCTCTCGTGCTGCAACTGACAATCTGCAGTTCACATTATTTTGAATATACTGGTGAATCCAATAGTGGATCGTGCCGGGACACTAGCAAATGTCACCTACAACATTCCAGACATTAACGTGGTCGACCACTACAATTACCTTGGCTCCCAAATCTGCAGCGATGGCAGCTGTGCCCCCGAGATAAAAAGACGCATCGGAATGGCTAAAGATGCTATGACCCGTTTGAACGTCATTTAGAAGAAGAGAGGAATAGGTATAATAACCAAGATGCGGTTGATCCGAGCTCTGGTATTCCCTATTTTCCTCTATGGCGTAGAAACGTGGACAATCTTAGCCCGAGAACGACAAAGGATTGATGCATTCGAGATGTGGTGCTGGAGGCGATTACTCCGAGTACCTTGGACCGCAAAACGCACCAATGTGTCTATCTTGAGTCAACTCAGAATAAAAACCTGTTTGTCGACCATATGCCAACAACGCATACTTTCCTATTTCGGACACACAGAGCGCAGAGACGATGAGAGTCTGGAAAAGCTGATTGTCGTTGGGAACACCGAAGTGAAGAGATCGCGTGGTCGTTCACCAACTAGATGGACTGATCAAGTGAAAGACTCATCGTCCTCCAAATTCTATGCAGTCGTAAGAGACGCGCTGGATCGAGACCGGTGGAGGCAGATCATCCGCTCCAGATGTAACTCCGATGCTAACCACGATCCTCAGATATGAGGGACCGACTATAGAGAAAGGTGAATCCAAAACCCGCGAAGATTCGTTCGGCGTCTATTAAGGTAGTAATATAATACAACGTCGTCGTCATCCTCGCTCGACCCACTCGATATGTTTGATTTTTTTCCTAACATTTCGTCGTTATCTAATCGTGTGCTTGTGTGAGAAGAAATTACAGAGGTGACTGAAACCTTGCAATTTAAGTAGCGTCGTGTGCGGGGTACAGTTTCTAACTAGTTTGTAATTGTAGTTACTGATCAATTCCGTCATTTTTGGGTAGCTCCATGTGCGGAGGGCCTTAGACACACATTTTTGAAATCACTATAACTATTGTTATATTATTTTTGTGTAATATACATTCTAATAATCATATATAACCATTAAACTACAACATACTCGAACATTCAGTTCCAAAGTCTGAGTCACTGTGTATTATTTTGCGGCGTAGGCGCAACTATCTGCGCCTCATGCCGCCCTAGCTGAGGCCGCGGGTGACGTGACCGGGGATTAGTCCGTCACCCGCCGAGAGGCCGACCGCGTGAGGAAAGACCGACGTCCTCCCCGAGGGGAGGACGTCGGTCGATGGGAGGGTACCCCAATAGGGGGTATTCCGTCGGGCCGACCACTGACGACAAGTTAACGCTGCTCCAGTGGTCGGCCCAACGACGAAAGCGACGTGGTTTTCGGGTGGGTCGCGGGAGTTGCGTGCTTGCGTTGCGTGCGTTGCCCCTCTGTCGCCCCGGACGGAGGGGTGCGGAGGCGCGCCGACCGCGGCCCACCCACAAAAAAAAAAAAAAAACTATTATTTTATTATTGATCGAGATATCTAACAGCTAACAGCAATTTAATATATGTATGTTTGAATTGTGTTACACATAAAACAAAAGCCAATAAAAGGACATCATTGCCAAAGTAACCAAGCAGTCAATGGTTGTTATTTTATATTAGTGTAATTTAAAAAAAAAAACACTATTTAAAGGTATGTAATAATGTAGGTATGTAAAGTAGGTAATGTACATTAAATATGTACTAGGAAAATAAAATAACCTACAGCCCATTAATGTTAGAGGAGAGACTATACAGGATGTATCAGGTTATGGGGCAACTGGTCAAACGGGAGTTAGGCTATGGTGGTAGGAACCTAGGAACCCATGAAAAGAAATTTGAAGGAAAAATATCGATTCATTAAAGATTTAAAGACGTCTCAAGTTTTCAATTTTTTCGTCGCTTTTTCGTATAAATCTGATTAAAATGTATAGTCAGTGATACTTAATCTGCAACATATTCGCACTTTGTTAAATGTTCATAAGAAATTGAATAATCCAATGACTAAGTTCCCATAAGCAAAACAAACTTCGCTTTAAATCAGCTGATCGGCCGATGACCGTTGGCGAACCGTCTTTGTACCTACGCTATCATTGAAGCGTTTGCGCAATTCTAGGTATGAATGAATGAAATTATACTGCCGAAGCTTTACGTGCCTACATGTATCCTGTCCGTACTTGCCTACATAATATGTACGTAACATTTAAGGCATGGACTCTTAAGACACACATTTTTGTAATTACTACAACTTTTATGTTTGTTTTTTGTGTAATATACATTTTAATTATGATCTATGACCGTTGAACTACAACATACTCGAACAGTTGCCCCATAACCTGATACACTCTGTATATATAATTAATATCAGTCTCTAGTATGTAGCAATTTACAAAAAAACGCCTTTCTTAAATGTGTGTTAAATATAATTAATAATTATAGAAATATCTATCAGGTTACTGTTATACTTTGACCTTAAACTGAGCTCGAGTTATGTGAAATTGTCCTACTAAGGGAGGCCTTTTTTGGTAGTGGGTAACTTGATGTCCTATTGTCCGTACCTAATAATTTATTACATCTTTGATAATTAAATTTTATATTTTGTTTATCTTAATATTTTCCAAGTATCCCATCTATCATCATCTAGTCTCGGGCCTCAGGCTTGTAATCAGCCAGCCAGGCCCTTCCGGCCCAGTCCGACCCTGCCAACATGGTAAGTTTATTTTCCTCCTATTGGGAAGGAGGTTCGAGCCCAGCGGTGGCACGTGTATGAGCTAAGAGGACTATAGATTCGCGAGCTTGTACAGTTTCAAGCTCATTAAATGCCACTCATTTGTGCAGATATGATGCATTTCTTTCGACTGGCTTATTCACCTTATATGGTACCTTTGATGAATTTTTGGCTCGTCTGTAACCATTGACAACACGAAAGGAATTTTGGGCCACAAATTGCCACTGGTCAATAAAATTATGAGAAAATAGTACCTTAAAAATACGAAGTTTCTTTATAAAGTGTAGATGGTACTGCACATACGTATTGAATTTAACATTTAAAAATTAGCTAAATAAAATGTTGTTTCTTTTCTTTATTTCATATACTTACTACTAGATACATTTTTAAATATTAAAAAATATTTAAAAATATAAATGTTGTTTATTATTATTACGTTACTTAAAATAATCACTTAATGTTTGACAAAAAGGTTTTGAGGCATAAGCAATTACAAGATTTTCAACGTAATTTAATTTTCCAAGTGTGTCTTCGCTTGATTCAAAGAAGTTAAATAGCGTCTTAAATCTATTAACTGCTGATAATGCCTGGGCGTGTGACAAAATCGGAGCTGACTCAGCTTCTTCTTGGTCATTATCACTACGCTAACCAAGCGGATTACAATCAGATGGTGCTGTTATCTACAGTACCATTTGATTGTAGCGTGTATGGTATTCTTAACCTGTCGACACATACGTAACTTTTACTTCATAGTAGTAAATTTTGATAACAGTTTTATGACCGGCCGCCTGCTTTGGAATGTAATAGTTGACCGGTCCGCATCAGATGCAGTTGGCCCATGTCGATGCAAAGCTCATAATCGTCTTTTACGACACCCACAAGCAATTTTAAGGGTTGGTAGTATTAGCAGCCGCTACCACACAGCAAACAAACGACATGTTATTAATTCTCCATTATAATTAGAACCTATAGTAATTTCTATACGAGTAGACATATTTTCTACTGCATAAATTATAACTAATTACAATTATTGATTGAGAAAAATAGTTGCGATCCATTTTTTTTTTCACTTTAGTATTCAACACAGCCGTTTCTATATTACTCCAACCAAACCGGTACTTGTGTTTCTATTAACTTTAAAGTTAAGGAGAAATATCGTAAGACTTAAATGTATGAAATAAAGGTTTTATAATTGGCCACAAGGCAGGATAAGTGGCGCTAGGGTTATTATTGGAACGAAGTTCCTTATCGCATGGTACAAGCATTGCGGATGGAGGCTAGGCGGCAAAAGAGTGTCAGAATTTCCCTTCCTTTCAATAGTGCAGACCTGTTCATCCACAGCGCGTATGTGCATATTGGCTCTGCCCAGTTATAAGTACGGTGTTCAAGACTCAATAAGTTCGCTAGAGAATGTATTGATGAAGTTTATAATGAATTAGATGTATTAAAGTATGTATAATGAAATGTTAATTTTCAAAAAACCTAACTATTACGAAATAACCTACCATTGCTCCGATTAATTAGTTATTTCTGCGTTTCATTTAATAGCTCTCAGACGCTAGTAATCCATATTTGTATTAGTTAATCAATATAACACGTTATCAATAATAATATACTACGAAAGGAAATTCATTCCAATAGAATTTGCCATGACAATTACGCATTTCTTTTTAATAATAATGCTATAATTGGCCACTAGCCAAAGTGGCGCTAACGTTGCGTACAGGATTATTAGTAATATTAAAAGTACCATAATTTGCCACAAGAAAATGGCGCTAGAGTAGCGTTTATGATTATTATTAATTTACATAGTGATTGAAATTTAACGTTAATAGGAATTGTTATTGAAAAGAAACTATTACCACCAATCTCGTTTATGCATTTTTATTAATACATTTTATATGCGAAGATATTTCTCCATAACTCAACATACCAGTTTCTATGGTCTATCTAGCAATACTTAAAACATAATTATTATTATGATATAAAACAAATCAGTAGATTACTTAGTAGTGAAGATACCTACCTAAGGTACCAGTGTCATGGGTTCCAATCCCACGCAGGAGAACACTTTGTGCAATACTTAAATTGTTGTTCCAGTCTTTTAATTATTTGTTTGTAATGTTCTCCACAATACAAGGATTATTTCCTTAGTGTAGTGTGTTGCCTTTATAAAAAGTAAATAATTGCCGTATGAGAAGTAATTGATGTAAAACAAAATTAATATTACTAATAATATTATCATATTTGTGATTCCTTCGTTACTAGTTGTAACAAGTACTACTAACTTAACTTCCTTTGCTCATATTTTATCAAGAATTCGAACATGCCTCGAATATGGCAATTTTACCTGGAGGAAATAGTTTAACTGTCTTACTAATAATCTTTTACAACCGACGTATACCGGCATTATAACGTCCATGCTACTAATAAACGTCATTTGACAGTTCTTTTGTATACATCTGTTGTAAGGGTTGTGTAAATTCTATGAAAGTTATACAACCGTTATTCAGTCCGCAACCCTTGTTTAACAAACGTATAACCAAAAATTTCTTGACTGCTTATTGCGCTTTAAAAAAATATGTCTGCTAACAATTGATTATTTACACTATTTTGATATATTTGATGCAATAGACAGCGAAGAACCACCAAAAAAAAAAAAGAAATCCTACAAAAATCGCTATAAAATTTCGGGCGAAATATAGATTTAGCTAAATATATGCAACAAGGATTGTAGACTTAGATGTGACATTTTAATTTTTAATAATAAATATGGTTTAATAAAACTAAATTAATTAAAACGAAGGAAAAGGCACATTCAAATAACGTATTACCTGTAGTCATTTACGTTCGAAATCTTTCGTTCATAAACATAAACTAAGTACCTACATATAAAAAGTTAAACTTTTAAAGAAAATGGAGAATAATAGCCTTCACTGAATGGAAGACAGTAATTTATATATTAATTTTAATTTTTTAGTGTTAAATAACTATATTTACCATAATTTTAACAAATTATTAAATAGAATAGTATGGAGCAAATATAATTTCTGAACGTTAATAATGGATGTTGCCAGTAAATTTTGACTAGTTAGTTGTTTAACTATACTATGCTTATACACTGATTATTAGTAAGAGGCGTGTGTAACTCCTATTCATAGCTTATTCATTGATTAAGTAGACAGCTGTTAAACACTTGTTTAACTTATTTTTATTAGTAAGGCAGTAAGTGACTAATGCATGAAAGCGTAATAAAGGAGCAAAATTTCATTTATAATATTAGGTAAGAAGTTAGATCCAATGTTTTTTTCATATTATAAAGTCATTATATGGTGAAATATACAGGGTAACTGTTCGTGTATGTTGTAGTTTAACGGTCATAGATCGTAATTAGAATGTACATTACACAATAAACAATATAACATAAAAGTTATAGTGATTACAAAAAAATGTATCTAAGAGTCTATGCCTTAAATGTTACGTATTATGTTATAATGTTACGAATCAATAGTTTTCCTTCAAATTTTTTTTATGGGTTCCTACCACTATTGCTCTTAACTCCAGTTTGAACAGTTGCCCCATAATCTGATACACCCTGATACATATGTATTTCATTTCTGTTTATCTCTTTGCAGATTTTATATACATATACACACATATATGAATATAGCTTTTTATAACTTAGACACGTACATGCATGGAAACTATATTTTTTGTGATTAAATAGGCCTATAGGCAAATTTACATATAAATTTGCTCGCTTTATATGTAAATGAGGATATCCACAACATTACTGATTCCCTGTGAAAAAATGATATTAGTTTGGGTTACCCAACGCAAATTATTGGAAATCCAAAATGAAAATACATCCGAAACCATAAACAAATACTGATATTAAAATTTCAAATATTTTTCGATGGGGTCTGTGTCTGTATGAGACACGTGACAAGGCACGTTTTCTAACAACCAGCTGAACTGACAATCTACACATAAGTCTCGCCAAAGTAGAAAAAAATACAATAATTACCA
Source organism: Lymantria dispar (assembly GCA_032191425.1). Taxonomy (NCBI): domain Eukaryota; kingdom Metazoa; phylum Arthropoda; class Insecta; order Lepidoptera; family Erebidae; genus Lymantria; species Lymantria dispar. The sequence continues at coordinate 11,962,308 of CM063448.1, forward strand.
TACTTAAAAGTTTATTTTTACAATTCCCTATAAATTCAATATCCAGTATCTCACACGAAGCAGTATTCGGCAGCAGAAACCGGTATTCATAACAACCCTAAAAAATCATAAAATTAGTCAAGCCGTTAAGTATGAAAATTACAGACACAGACATCCCAATTTTATATTTAAAATATAGTACAGTAATACCCCGACTTACGCTACCCAGTTTTACGCGAATTCAAAGATACGCGGTTTTTCTTGGAGTGGCTTTAAATTAACTTATTTATTCGAAAATTTCAATTACTTTCTATATTATATTTTAACCATATTTTTAAAATAATTATCTTCTTTGAACTAGTTTAAAATAACCATTTTTTTTGTACATTAAATAAGCAAATTAAATCCCGTCTTACGCGAATTCGACTTACGCGGTTATCGCTCGGTCCCACCTATCGCGTAAGTACTACCGGGGTATTACTGTAATGGTGACCAGAACTTTTATAAGTAATTAACTTATATGATTTAATAGTTGCCATTGCATATCTATTAATTAATTTATGATATAAACAATCTACCAATTAATAATAATATTATAATTCATTCTCTCTCACAGGTTACCTTAGGTGTTATAATTGCTTTAATAAGAATAACTACAACCTTTGTGAGAGACTTGTGCCTGAAGTAGGTGTTTTTATATAAAACCTGTACTACAAGACACCAGGGCTCCCGTTAAAGGAGAATGATAGTAATGGGTGATGATTGTAAAGTTAATTATTATTAGATAGACCATAGTTCTATTAATCTTTATGATACACTTGTAAACAATCACATGCCTATCCATCAACTATAGTAGATTCGAAGTAAAGCACTAAACCAAACTATTATATTCTATATTAACTATTAGTGAGAGTTATCTACTCTCAGGTTTGGGTTTGGGCGGCTTGAAACCTTGGATTTTCTTCTTTTTCTTCTCTTTACCGCCGCCAGACTGGAAGGTTTTCCAACTATCCACACGATTTTGTCTCGATTCCTGGAAATATATATTTATTGTATGTATACATGCATGTATTTCATGTATTAAAAAGGAGAAAACCAATTAGATTATAATAATATTAAAAAAAAAACATTGCTTTGTCATCATCACCATACAGGTTCCACTGCTGGGCTTGAGCCTCCTTCATAATAAGAGTGAAATTGATCTACTATACCATGCTGGTCAGATGGGTTGGTATAGGGTTTTATTTCTACTCTTTCTTCTGTTGCATAGACATTATATGCATATTTAGTCTCTTATGGTCTTTTACGGTACCCAACAGCAAGATGGGGGTCATGGGTTGTATTCATACTCCGTCACCACACGTAAATTACTTAACCCAATTAAATTCGTTTATTATGTATAAACGCCATGAAGGCACTTACACATTAAATTTAACTTAAATTAATCTAATGAACTACCAGCATTTGGAATGTGACCTCTACTGAGAAGATCCTGAAAGAAACTCAAACAGGTTTGTCTATTAGCTCCAATGTGATATCCTTTGAATCACAACATAATATAATTCACAAATATAATATAGGTCGCGTCAGGTAAAAAGAACGCTAGGGGTCGAGCTGTGCATTAGGCGATTTATCGGTCTATTTGGTGGTATGAGGCGCGGTGCGGAGCGGGCTGCTCACGCGTCACATTCTAGCCAGCGTTGCCAACCATACGATTTAAATCGTATTTATACGATCTTTTTGGTTCTTGTACGATGTACGATCAAGTGATAGAAATCGTACGCAAAACATACGACCTTTTGAATGAAATTTTATGTGTTATTTTTAGTAAATAATTTAGATTTTTTTAATGTTGTAGAACCGTATATTTAATATATCCATCCTGCTGTAGTTAAAATGTAAAATATCCGACAAACTTCCCAAAAAAAAAGCTCATCAGAATTTGCTCGGAGTCATGATCATCGATGTTGAAATCAAAACATCGACGATACACAAATTTCCTAAAAAAAAAAAAAAAGCATCAAAATTTGTCCAGAGAATTTCGATGTATGGTTAAAATGTTAATTGAAAATTATAATTACATTCCGCTTTTTAATTGTTTTACGGTAATTTTTTGCAAATTTCATTGCGTACTATTATATTTCTTGAATTCTTGGCAAAATACTATCCTTTTTAGTCCGTGGTACGATCTTCGAAAAAATAAAGTTGGCAACACTGATTCTAGCAGGTGCGCTATTGGATCGTCAGTTGACTTTTGCTTCCCGCTTTGTCTACACGTTACATTTGTTCACAAAATACTATCGCGCACAAAAGTTGTTAATTACGAAATGGTTTTACATAGAGAAGTTAGAAAAATGATTTATGACGTATATTGTTTTATGAAGAGACAGGCTGATAATGGATCGGTTGATAACATAAAACAATGTATGAAACGGACCGCAAAGGCAACAAAATGTTCAGAGTCTACAGTGAGACGAATTGTAAAAGATTCGGAATTTCTTACTGTCTTCCGAACGCCCGGCAAAAATAAAAGAGTCAAACAAAAAACAAACATTGACAGCTTTGACCAGGCTGTTATAAAAAGAATTATCCACAATTTCCAAGTGAATAAAAATTACCTACTATAGGCAAGTTGCAGGATGACCTACATTTCCAAGGATTTGCAGCAAGTCTCAGGCGAATATTAAAAATATTGTATTGGGGTTTAAGTGGAAAAAACCATAGAAAAAAAAATATAGAGAGGAAGGAAGATCTATCATTTACACTGATGAATCATACGTCGATAGTTCTCATGCGTCTCACCATTCTTGGACGGACAGTTCCACACAAGGCATAAAAAAAACCCTGTATCCAAAGGTAGCCGCTTGGTCATAGTGCATGCGGGTGGTGAAGCAAGTTTTGTGGCGAATGCTTTAGTGACATCAAAGCCGGTACAAAAAGCAGCGACTACCACGACAACATGAATTCAGAGAATTATGAGCGGTGGCTCCGTACTAAATTGCTGCTGAATTTACTGCCTAATTCAGTCGTGGTAGTCGACAATGCATCGTACTACAATACACAACTTGATGCTGCACTTGGCTTTGCCAAAAAGGAATTGAATACGATGAATCCATGCTAAAGCCGGAGTTGTACAACTTAATAAGAGCAATTAAACAAAGAGCAATTTAAAAAATTTAACATCAATGCCATATTAAACGAAGCAGGCCATTCTGTACTTCGTTTGCCACCATATCACCCGGACCTAAATCCTATCGAAATGGCCTGGTCCCAAATAAAGGGATATGTTGGCAGCAGAAAAATGTAAATTGGAACCTTACAGAGATAACTAACCTAGTTAACGAAAAAATAAATTTAATGGGGGCAACAGAATGGGGAAAATTATGCACCAAAGTAAAAGAAATAGAAGCCGATTACTGTAAAAGTGATCATGTGGTCGACAAGATGACAGAAACATTTATTATTCGTGTAGGGGATGATGATTCTGACTCTGATGTGTAACGTTGGACTTTCGGTCTCGTCACAGTATGCATTATGCTTTAGGCTGTATGCGTGCGTGTTCCCTGTGCCTATGGCAGCAGGTAATAAAAAAAAAGTTGCTGACATTGCACACTTGTCAAATATGTCTTACTTTTCGATCCCACCTCGAATGTCAAAATGTCATGTAGTGCTTTTATATTCTTTTCATTATTTTAGTGTTTTAAAGTGTTATATTGAATAATTTTGCTGATATTTTATCTAATATAATGCAGATAAAATTCTGAAATGTAGTGAAAATGATATAATAGTGAATTACGTGCATTTTGACATTCTGCCCAAATTTCCAGAGACGCATGACTTGGATCAGCACCAAGTCATGCTAAAGACTGACTGAAAGACTAAGACTAAAGACGTGAATAATAATCAATATACTCGACATTGGCACCAATAGCTCATATTATTGTAGCTCATTGCCATTAAATAAGAAGAAGAAGATCCCACCTCGAAATGTCGAAGGCGTAATTTTGTTAAAACTGCATTATCACGGTTCAATCTTCGTTCCTTATACGAAGGATTGTTGCTTATTTATGGAAGGGCTTATACACCTTATGGGTGAAGCCATATTTTTTAAGAAACCGTTAAGATTTTCGGTTAAATGTGATAATGTCGTGGCTTGTCTTTGCCCAATACTTTCTTTTACAGCTATAGAAAGCGGTTTCTTTCTCTCCTTCTTTCCCTTTCTTATTTTGGATATTTCTTCGTTTCGTGTATTATTCCATGGATCAGTGGTTTATAAATTCTTCTTTCGCCTTTACGTCGACCGACATTCATGGAACTGCCATTTGCGATGTCGAATGTTAAAGCGTTAAATGCTTGCTGAAATAGACCTCTTGGAAACCGTAGTTGACGCCGCATGGTATTGGTGAATTTAATTAATGGTTTTACAGCATAAAAGGTATTCAATTAATTTTGTTATTTTCTCTCATATTGCAGACAATGACCATTAGAGTTATTTAAACTTTTATAAATAAGTATGTATTAGATTACTTTATTAAATTTCAAGTGTATCATAATTGCTCTCAAAAGGAAAATAAAGTTAAGGAAGGCTCATGTTGCTTTTTTTTTACTGTCCCCTTTGGACCCTTCCGAGAAGTTAAAGTTCAATGATTCTTGTCCGGCACTATAGAGCTTCATCTGGCGCCCGATTAACTTACTTTTAGACTACTTTATTTGGTGAAGCCCTGACCACTTGGTATGTATTATAATAATTGTTTAAATTTTTAAACATCCCACAAATATACCACTTCTCTTTTTTTAATATTACAATTAGCTCCCGAGTAAGGGACGGTAAAAAATTACTATTTTTTTAATATTATTCCACTAACTCTATTTATTTTATTTAATATTACAGATGGTAGTGAAGACTCAAGTGACGATGATGATTTCATCATCGTCACTTGAGCCACCTCTAGCACCAACACCGCGTCCTCATCTGGTTACTACGTCACCCACAACGACCTAATGGAAGGAGTTTCCCCATTACTTTAATTTCTATTTACTTATTTTTTGCACTGGATTAAACATTCTACACCAAATCAAACATATTTTTATTTATTCTATCTAATATATTTTTTAATGTACCAACCAATAACCAATATACAAAGCAGCAAGCGAAAGACTACTTAGTACTTTTGTGCGTGAATGTGTCCATGCGCACCCAGATTATAATGCAGTGTGTAGTGTCGCACTTCGGACTTCAGCCAAAGTTTCTAGAGTACTTCGTCGAGGAACTTCGCGAGATAGAGGAGGCATTAAACTACAACATAGTCGAACAGTTGTTCCTTACCTCAGACACCTATATAATTGTGAACATTTGTTGTACCTGTGGGTGACTCACATCTCACCCACCACCTACACTTACACTTAATACACATTCACATTCATACACAACACCTATAAAACATTTACACTCTTAACATCAATAACACTGCAATAAAACATCAGCCTATACACACGACGCGGCGCGCATCTAACGGGACTAGTCACGATGCGCCCGCGTCTGCGACAGTCGGTGACTACACGCTGTTAAGGCAACCCGCGTTCGCTTGCATAAAAATCTCGTTTGCTATCGCTAGTGCGTAATTGTATATTGTTGCTTATTAATTCAATTCTATTATTATTCAATTCTATTCACTCCTGTCTACTCTATCTCTCCTTCTTTAATTTATGTGGTACCTGTGTTTGTGATCTACATTTAAAACTGTACAATAAACGAACTTTGTGCCGAGACTGTGTACTCTTTATTTGAGAGCTGAAGAACATTACACTCAGGTAACCCATAACTGGTGACCCCGTAAGAACATTTAATAGTAACAAAGTGACAAAAATGAGTAGTGACAGCAGCGATACGGCAACATCACAACGTAGCCGACGCCCCAGCCGCAAGCCGAGCAAATGTGAACGCCTTTCCACGGAACCGGAGAATCCGTCCATGGAATTATTTAGAGTAGGAGTCCGCATACCCCCTTTTTGGCCAGAAAAACCCGTTATATGGTTTTGCCAAATTGAGGGTCAATTTAAATTAGCCAGAATAACGGACGACTGTACAAAGTTCCACTACGTTCTCGCCCACCTGGACCGACAATACGCCGTAGAGGTCGAAGATATCATTACTTCACCTCCCGCGACTGGCGCGTATGAGAAATTGAAGAGCGAGCTTATTAAGCGTCTGTCAGTTTCTAAGGAGAAGAAGGTGAAGCAGCTCCTTCAGTTGGAGGAACTAGGTGACTGTAAGCCATCACAATTCTTGCGGCACCTACAACACCTAGCAGGACCGATGATCCCAGAGGACTTCCTGAGGACTATCTGGTCCAGTCGCCTACCAGGTAACCTTCAGACTATTATTGCGTCCCAAATGAGCTTGTCACTCACCGAGCTCGCTGACCTGGCTGACAGGGTCCATGACATGGTACCCCCAGCCCCTCAAGTAGCGGTAGCATCCACCTCAAGGGCAGATCCGGCAGTGGATATGATGCGGCTCATCACGGAGCTGACTAAGAAAGTCGACGCGCTGACAGAGGAACTACATGGGCGCTCCCGACCTCGCGGCAAGCAAACCTCTGCCAATAGACACCGCCGCGGGCAGTCCGTAATGACGACTGAAGATTGCCCTTCCACAACTGGTCGCCTGTTTGTGACGGACCGTAGGTCGAAAGTCCAATTCTTGGTGGACACCGGAAGCGATTTGTGCGTCTACCCTCGATTTGCGCTTCCTAAATATAATTGTGTAAAAACTGATTACGAATTGTGTGCAGCTAACGGTTTACCGATAAAAACATATGGCTATATACAGGTTGTTTTAAATTTAGGCCTTCGTAGAGACTTTACATGGCGCTTTATAATTGCAGATGTAAATAAAGCTATTATTGGTGTAGATTTATTATCACATTTTAGCTTAATAGTTGATGTACGAAACCAACGCTTAATTGATAGCACCACAAATGTATCAGCTGTAGCATCTATCGCTTGTACTGATAGCCTAATTTCTAGTGTTAAGGTTGTTACTAGCAATGGCAAATACCGTAACTTGATTTCCGAGTTTCAGGAAATTACACGGCCGGCTGGCGCTCCACACACACCAAAACATAACACAAAACACCACATACACACCACATCAGGCCCCCCAGTATCTTGTTCACCTCGTAGACTAGCCCCTGACAAATTAAAAATCGCGAAGGCTGAGTTCGAGGCAATGTTAGCGAGCGGCACAGCGCGACCTTCAGAGAGTCCTTGGTCATCACCTCTCCACCTCGCGCCGAAGAAAGACAACGGCTGGCGTCCATGCGGTGACTATCGCCTTCTGAACGCACGGACTATACCAGATAAGTATCCGATTAGGCACATATAGGACTTTTCCCATAGCTTATCTGGCTGTAAGGTCTTCTTCACCATCGATCTGGTCAAGGCGTACAACCAGATCCCCGTTTTCGAGCAGGATATCCCCAAAACCGCCATCACCACACCGTTTGGCCTTTTCGAGTTTCCCTTCATGACGTTCGGTCTAAGGAATGCTGCCAAACTTGCCAAAGGTTTGTCGATGAGATGACGCGTGGTTTAGACTTTTGTTACCCGTATTTGGACGATTTTCTCTTGTTCTCCAAGTATGAAGAAGAACACGAGAAACATCTTCGTCAGCTGTTCCAGAGAATGAGAGACTATGGCATGGTCATAAACACATCTAAATGCGTATTTGGAGCCTCGGAAGTAACGTTCCTGGGCTACCACATCTCACAACACGGCACTAAACCTTTGGAAAGCAAGGTGCAAGCCATAAGGGAGTTCCCAGTACCCAAGACCGCTAGGCAGCTCAGAAGGTTTCTGGGCATGGTAAATTTTTATCGGAGATTTTCCCCAAGCTGCTCAGATTCAGGCACCTTTACATGCCATGCTGACTGGCACTGTAAAAGCTTCGCATCCAATCGACCTGAAAGGTACCTCATTAACCGCTTTTGAGGAGTGCAAAGATAGCCTTTGCAAAGCGGCAATGTTGGCACATCCCGAATCAACCGCTAAGCTAGGTATGGTCACGGACGCGTCTGATTTTGCCATCGGCGGCGTCCTCCAACAATTTAAGGATGGTAACTGGCAACCTTTAGCATTCTTCTCTAGGAAGTTGAGCCCAGCACAGCAGAAATATTCGCCGTATGATAGAGAGCTCCTTTCCATTTATGAGAATATTAAATATTTTCACCATTGGCTCGCCGCTACCACCTTTACAATCTATACCGACCACAAGCCTCTAGTGTACGCTTTCCATCAGCGGAAAAGTAACTGTTCGCCTCGTCAGTAAGGTATCTAGACTACATTTCGCAGTTCTCGACCGACATTCAGCACATCGCTGGGAAAGATAACGTCGTAGCTGACACACTTTCCCGTGTCGACGAACTGCAAAGCCCTGTAGATCTAGATACACTAGCCAAGGCCCAATCTTGTGACACTGAGCTTGCTCAGTACCTAGGCGAAGACTCTTCCCTGCGCATCAAAAAGATGAGTGTTCCTGGAAGTCGTACCGAACTGTACTGCGATGTCAGCACAACGACTCCCAGACCCTTCATACCTAAACATCTGCGCAAACAGGTCTTCGACTCACTACACTGCCTAAGCCACCCTGGCGCTAATGCAAGTGCCAAATTGGTAGCACAGCGCTATGTTTGGCCACAGATGCGGAAAGACTGTCGCGATTGGTCTAAGGCATGTTTGGCATGTCAGCGCACGAAGGTGAATCGACACGTTTCAACCCCTTTGGGTACCCTCGATTTACCTTCGGCAAGATTCAAATATGTCCATCTAGACCTCGTCGGTCCCCTACCGCCTTCCAATGAATATCGATACTGCTTGACACTCATCGATCGCTTTACGCGATGGGTTGAAGTTGTCCCAATCATCAATATTACAGCGGAAACTGTGGCCAAAGCATTTTTATCAGGATGGGTAGCACGGTTCGGATGCCCTACCGACATTGTCACCGACCGTGGTAGGCAATTTGAGTCGAGCCTTTTCCAATGCCTCGCAAAGACCATTGGTTTCAAGCATCGTAAGACAGCTGCGTATAACCCGCGCTGCAATGGCTTGATCGCGCGCTTCCACAGGCAGCTCAAATCGGCAATCAAGTGCCATGCTGATAGCAGCTGGTCAGAATCCCTGCCATTTGTGCTGCTTGGCATAAGAAGTTCCTTCAAGGAAGAGCTTCAAACCTCGTCCGCCGAATTATTATATGGCGAACCTTTAAGACTCCCTGGTGAGTTCTTCGGCCAAAATGTTGACAAGTGTACGACTGACATCACGGACTTCATAGGCCGTATCAGATCATTTGCCAACAATTTACAGCCGGTACCAACCTCACACCATTCAAATGACAAAATTTTTATACACAAAGATTTGTCAACATATTTGTAACATTCCCACGTATTCCTGCGGGATGCATTGCATGCATTAAAAGGCGCACTGCAACCAGCATATACTGGACCATACGAAGTGATCGAAAGAGGTAGCAAAAATTTTAAATTAAAAATAAAAGGGAAAACCATCACAGTTTCCCTCGATCGCTTAAAACCAGCATACATTTTAGCCGACAACGACGATACTGCTGATCCTCCTATTGCTGAGCCATCACCTTCCACTCCACTAGTCAAAACCACGCGTTCTGGTAGGAAAGTCGTTTCTAGACTACTATCGCCCGTAGCACGGTCTCTGGAGGGGAATGATGTGGGTGACTCACATCTCACCCACCACCTACACTTACACTTAATACACATTCACATTCATACACAACACCTATAAAACATTTACACTCTTAACATCAATAACACTGCAATAAAACATCAGCCTATACACACGACGCGGCGCGCATCTAACGGGACTAGTCACGATGCGCCCGCGTCTGCGACAGTCGGTGACTACACGCTGTTAAGGCAACCCGCGTTCGCTTGCATAAAAATCTCGTTTGCTATCGCTAGTGCGTAATTGTATATTGTTGCTTATTAATTCAATTCTATTATTATTCAATTCTATTCACTCCTGTCTACTCTATCTCTCCTTCTTTAATTTATGCGGTACCTGTGTTTGTGATCTACATTTAAAACTGTACAATAAACGAACTTTGTGCCGAGACTGTGTACTCTTTATTTGAGAGCTGAAGAACATTACACTCAGGTAACCCATAAACCTGTTGTCCTTTTGAACAATTTATTACGTCTATTATTTTGTTTGGGAAGGAAGGAAAAGGATGCACAAGAACTGATGTAAATTAATTTGATAAGTTTTTAAAGAGATTAGTGATAGCCTATGCTGCTTCAAGATTTCTACCTGCAACCATAAATGGACTGGTTCCTCATGGGTTCTACTACACTCTAGCAGAGAATCAAAGTCCTACTAAGAGGAATTTGTTCCTGGATTTTGTTCAGTGAGCGAGAAAGCTGGAGTTACCCTTCCTCTTTGCAACTATACCACTAATATTCTAAAGGAAATTTTACTAACAAGGAGACCCTCAGACGTGTGGGTCGGAGATTTCCATGATTTTTGATGGGGTGGTAGAGGGGGCCCGAGGCTACCACATCTACTAGATATTAGGGTCAACTGGGCCCTCGTTAAAAAGATTTTAAGGGTCAAAGTTGGATGGGTAATTTACTCGTATGTACTAGAGAAATTCGCACTCGAATCGCCAGTTAACGGTAGCCTCGTGGTAACGTGCTCGCCTGCGGAATCTATGGTCTCGGGTTCGAGACACGACTTGTTTTTTTTTTTTAATTATCACAATATTGTGTAATTTTACAGAATTATAAATTATTTTCCTTTTTTTCACGATCTCGTTTTTTTCCGCTCTTTCTCGGAGGGGACTCCCGCAGCGGTCGTTGACCGTTAGGAACCGAAAAGGATCTGTCAAAGGTTCATGGACATCACAATGTATGTTTCTCGGGTGATCATCTACAGTCACAATGCGAATGTGGAAACAAAATGTTGACAAAATGTAGCCGGTACAAACAATGTCTGTTTTTTGCGTGCTTTTACCAGAAATTCCATCCAAAAATTTGTAAGGTTGATTATGAAAAATGTACATTTATACGATAAATATAAATATTGATTTTTCACAATTTTATAATTATTTATTTTCGTTGGCTAACGCCTCAATTTTCATATTGAAGAGTTGATACATGGGAGTGAGCGAGAAAGGGAGGAGATCGTAAAAAAAAGCAAAATAATTTATAATCGCAGAATTATTATAAAATTATGAAAAAAAAAACAAATTTTTACATAATATTGTGATAATTAAAAAAAAATAATTTGTCGGACCTCGAACTCGAGACCATAAATCCCGCAGGCGAGCACGCTACCACGAGGCTACCGTTAGTTGGCGATTCGACTGCAAATTTCTCTAGTACATAAATTACCCATCCAACTTTGACCCTTAATCTTTTTATGAGGGCCCAGTTGACCCTAATATCTGGTAGTTGTGATACCCTCGGGCCCCTCTACCAGACTACCACCCCACCAAAAATCATGGAAATCCCCGATCCACACGTCTGAGGGTCTCCTTGTAAATCAAATTAATGTACCAACCTCAAAATTCTTGGCCCACTCTTTTTCAAAAGATTTTTGTTCCTCCTGTTCAATCTCTGCTTCTCGTTTTCTTTTCCTCTCCTCCATGTCACGTACTTCAAGATGTTGGCGTTTTCGTTCCATATCCGCGAAGAGCTGAAATGAATGCAACACAATTTTTTTTAGTCCTGTCCGGTAGATTAATGAATACCACTCAGCTGGACAGCATTTGGGAAACTTCATAGGATCTTCTCATCCATTATACTTCAGACTTTGAAAGCACAGGTTTACAACTGGTGTGTGTTACCAATGATGACTTTCGGCACGAAAACATGGTTCTTAAATGTAGGCCCTATAACCATGCTCAAAGTCGCTCAGTTAGCACACTGATGTGGCAGTGGGCAGATTACATCGCTCGACAAACCGACAACTGCTGGGGAAGAGAGATCCTTAAGTGGCGACCACGTATCGGACGACGCAGTGTAGGACGCCCCTGTCTAAGTGGACCGAAGACCTGGTGAAAGTTTCGTCCTTTGATGCATACAGCGCATCACCGCACTTTGTGGCGAATCATAAGGGAGACCTACGTCCAGCAATGGACGGCGATAGAGTGAAATACAAAAAATGTTAATGCGCTACAAAATTATGTCTAACCTAAGACAAGTCATACCTATCTGTTAAGGAGGTTAATTCAACATGCATACATCACTTAAACAGATTGCAATGGATTGATACATAATTCAGATTTAGATCATGTAATGTCATATACAGACTGATACTTTAAGATGTGTGTCTTCCCGTTACTCTTAATTCCACACATTTGGCATATTCATGGCAACCCTACATCACTGAGACCATAACAAGAAGTTGAATTCTTTAAGGGTACATACCGTTTCACGGTTCTTATCATTAACTTCGGTGGCAGATGAGCAAATATATGACAGAATAAGATGACAAGGCTTGATTTGAAAATAATAATATGTACATAACTTATATGACTAACACTGCTGGCATGGGTAAGGAAGCTGACGTAATATCATCAATACAGACTAAATATAATCTTCTTGTCATGCTACATTCGTTGGATATAGGCATAAGCCTAAGGTGGGATAAAGCTTATTCACTAGTGTTACCCAAATGCAAGACCAAGACGAGACTTGGACCAGTCTTGGTCTTGCAACAGCACACCTGGTCTCGTCTTGGTATTGCACACTCGAGTCTTGGTATTGCAGCAAGAGTCTTGCAGTTGGAATAACGTAACAGTCATTTATCATGGCAATGAAAAATCCAACTAAATTAATCAAATATCATCCTATCCTACCTATCCATCTGCTAGCCTATAGTCCACTATTGAATATAACCCTTACCACTGGGGAAAATTACTCTCCTATTCCCCTGGTGTTACATTAGACAGAGTTACTACTCCTATGACAAAGGAAGGCATTTCGACCCTGTTTTCTTAAGACGTCACCACACGGGGCAGTTGATACAATAAATTTTATGTCATTTAACATTCCCCTTTCCAACAAAAAAGATTTTTTCAATTTGATTGGCAAGCGACGGAGTTATTTGACCACTGACGACAAGTCACCCTGCTCTGGTGGTCGTACCAACAACGAGGCGACGTGGGTACGGTGGGTTATGGGCCCGCGCGCCGTCCTTTCATCGCCCCGGACGGAATGGACCGCGCGTGTGTACCATAGCCCACCCATAAAAAAATAATGGCTTGCTAACACCATTGCCTCGGTCCGATTTGATACAACATCCACGGGTAAGAGAATGGTAAATTGTATTCATACTCTGTCCCTACACGGACATTTATGTAGATTAATTGTAGGCATATTTCTATGTCCAACAGTGAATGTCATTGGGCTAATGAATAAACGGATATATAAATATGTATAATGGGCAAGAGCACTCTCGTGATTACGGTATTTTTGTCCTTAAGCCTTTCCAAAGAGTAATTCTGAAAAGCCAACACCAACATTAGGAATCGATTGGCCAATAGATGGATATCTGAAGACTGATTTGACTTGCCGTGTAGTGAGGGAGTAAGAATACAATTCTCCCCCCCCTATTTCACCCGCGAGTGCGAACCCAAGACTAAGGGCTATAATATATAACATTGGTGCAAGAGAAGGAAAACTTGACATGAAACCATGTAACAACACGGCCGATCACCGTGGCGATTCCTCTCCGGCCACGGCCGATTTCCCTCCTATTATGTAGAAGACACGAGCTCCGCCGTATATAAGCTGTAATGGTGATTTGAATTAAATGCAAGACCGCAAGACTCTTGTAGGCTCAATCTTGGTCTTGCTTAAGTCTTGCAGGGCCAGTCTTGGTCTTGCAAAAATTAAGCGGTCTTGGTCTCGGTCTCGCAAGACTTTTTTGGGCAACACTATTATTCACCATGCTTAAAGCCATGTTGGTTATCTGAGATAAGACAATCTCACTTATAAAATTAAGTTACCCAGGAGATTTTCACTGCCCATTCTCCCTCCCAACTGGTTTTTATGACTCCAATAGGTAAAGGGCAGTGTCACATTAACCAGTCATCACATCACGATTAGAGGCATGTTTCTGCAAGTAGGAGATTAATATCATCATCTCGGTTCATATAAGTCCAACAGTTGGGTTCAAGCCTCCCATATTGTGTCCAATTTTCTTAGATGAATTAAAAAGAAGAAATAATTTACCTTCATAGTCATAACATATATAGCATGTTTGTACTTCACAGGATCATCTTCAGGAATACCTTCATCAACACGGTTATCCTTTTTTTGCTTTTTTCTTTTTTGTTCAATCTGTAAATGTACATTATTATTGTATCAATTTTAAATCGAAATATAAATGACAATAATTGTTAATAATTTTAATGATGTACATCATTGCATGAAACAGGCAGAAGATTCTGAAAATGAACAAATTGTCATAAAAATGGTACCATATTAAAATTTACCATATGATCAGTTCTTTCTTTAGCCTCCTCACAAATGTCTAGACATTTTTTTCTTGTATCGTCACTCTCAAGTGTCTTCCATGCCCTGTTTGCTATTTCGAAAGCTTGCTGTGCTCGTTCTGAATCATCCTAGAAATTAACATAAAATGAAATCAGATTAAAATATCATTTGGCTCAATGGCCAAAAATAAGTGCATAATTTATTCTTCTATTTTCAAAAATCATTTTCTAATTGTTGTCAATCTCTCGCACCTAAGATTCCTTACCTATTATGAGCTGGTTCACGGTGCCCGGTCGAACGATTCCATCTGTGGATAAAAACGAAATGTTGACGGGCATAACCGTCTCAAAGAATCCTACATTTTGGCTTTAAATACTAATTAGAGATATCTTAGGTGGTTTAAATATAGACATTGATAATGAAATAAAATTATTATAATATTGGGGCATTTGACTTGAAAATTATAAATTATAAAGAAATTCTTTAAGATAAATTTATGAAAGTATACTATTATTTTAGAAGTTTAGTAATGATACATGGTATTGCTTACTATATTCTTATCTGGATGCACTAATATAGATAACCTTCTGTACTTCTTCTTAATCTCATCTAAGCTAGAATCTGGGTCGACTTGTAACACTTCAAATGGATTCAAATTAAAGTAAGTAGACCCTGGACGTAGCAATCTTTCTATTTGCTGTTTTGGAGTTAAAACCGCATCACGTTTTTCGATTTCTTTCACCTGCAATGCGTAATATACGAATGACAAATTTGGAAACACAATGATCCAATTATATTATAATCATCATATCTAATAATGTTTCGTAACAATGTTTACGGTTAACAATAACATAATAAGAGCGTAAATATTATATTTGTAATGCATAATGAAGACAAAATGACAACAAACACCTTGCCAGTGGCTAAGTACATATAGTCGGAACGATAAGTATCTTTTCAGAAATTATTTACAGATCTAAAAGTAAAGGAAAAGTAATGCCTACCTCGGTGTAAAATTCATCAAAAGAATCGGATTTCGCAGCAGATGCAACGGAAGACATTTTTTTCTGAATCTCGCAGACAACGCTATTTAGACGGGAAGTGAAGCCAAGGGTCCCGAAGCTTTAGCTACAATAATGTTTTATCTTGCTATAGTTTCTATGAATAATATAATTGTTTATGTGGACAGATTTCACATTTATATCGTTTTGCGATCTAAAACAATCACCATGTTCACTACAATAAATTACATACCTACCATTCTCCCATTCTTTATTACTTTCAGTGTTCTCGAAAGTCAAAGCGATAAATCGGTAGAACTGCCCTTAAATATCGGTATATATTTGGAACTAAAATCGGTAGATAAAAAAAATCAGAGTCTTCCGCTCGCCCATTGACCGCGTTAAGCTGTTAAGGCCATCTGCGACCAACAGCTACATACTCAATAAAAAAAAAGGGAAGATGAAAAAAATCAAATTCGTCTCTGAAATCGATATTTTGTAATATCGATCGAAAGAAAATTCTCCGGACAAATCTTGATGAGTTTTTTTTTAGGACATATGTCCCGATGTATTATTAAGATACAGCAGGACATACGACGAAGTAACATCCACCGCGCAAATTTTGATGAGCTTTAAGATACGAGGGCACTTTCGACGAAATAAAATCTCTTTTGCCAATTTCAATCGCCATTCGGTAGAAAATCGGGAGATTTGCCGTGTATTCTCGGAAATCGTTGCATTTCGGTATTTTGGTAGATTGCGGCCCATATCGGTAGAAATACTGAAAATCGGTAGGTTCGAGAACACTGATTACTTTATTATCACACAGACTGCACAGCAAAATGCAAAGCAAAGTTGCCAACTTTATATACCAATATTACAACTGTAGCACTAGTAAACCGTATCTATTAGGTATTAAGTAACAAATTTAGTACGAAGTAACGAAACGTTACTCATAAATCCATTTCGTTAACTCGTTTTTTTCGTATTATGGATACCTACACTGTTTTAGTTCACACAAGTACCATAGATGCCTGTAATAAAACGTTTGCGGATTGAGTATATTACGCATCCGGGCGCTGATTCGGTTAATTAAAAGACGTAAGTACGTTATAAATAACGATGTTTGTTTCATAAGATAATTTGGAAATTCGTCGTCCAATTTTTTTACTGTTTATTAAACATATTGTGTTTGTAGACAAAGTTTGAGATTTGAAAATAACATAAGCTCAAATTTTTTTAAATAGTAAATCCATTGCAAATTTTTATAGATTCTGACAATAGTTCATTCTTAGTTTAGACGTCATAGTCATACTGTAAGCATACGCAATAGGTACGACTCGATTCATTATTCTAACATAATAGTGTTTTATAAGGTATCAGAAGTAACGAGTAACGTAACGATACGATAGTAACGAGTTCTGATTGTTATAGTATAGAATACATACGGGTACGCTTTTCTTCTTCTTTTTTTGTCTTGGCAATCAGCTATTAATACAAGCCATTTTTGCCAGTGTCGAATTATAATTTTCTTTTCAAATTATCAATTTCTTCATGTCAGTAATGGTCCGTCAGCAAGTCAAAGTGTCGCCTCCGACAGTGTAATGGCCACTGTTAGGGGTATCTTCTGAGAATATTGGTGTAAACAAAAAGGTATGTATAGCAGTTTTATATCATATTCACTACACCTCAGCAGTTTTGCCACTAAATATTACATAAAATGCCATCAAAATTATTTAATACAACACGTTAAAACACTAAGATATTGAATATAACACAAGAACACCACATGACACTTCCAGATTCCCGCCAAAATCGGGTACGCTTTTATTTGTTACTTTTGCATTTGTATTATATATATTTATTACATATAAAATTATCATACTATAGACTAAAAAATAGTGGGGTGTGATTTTATAGAACACGATGTAAGTGCATTGCATCGTGTCTCAGTGTTCAGTGCAGTGCACTGAACATTTTCCGAAAATTATTCAATTCAAGGTATTGAAATCGCATTTTAAATCTTAAATTAATAATTAAAAAATGGGAATGATAGCGGTAAATTATTGTTATATTACAGACAAGAAAGACACTTTACTACACATTTTAATTTCAATTTTCGTGTTAGATAGGGGCGTAGTTACTGCCGTATCAACCGTATCAATGGTACCAGGGCCCTAGACTGTAAGGGGCCCGAATCGTCTATATCCAAACAAAAATGCCTAAAATGTCATAATGATATAAACATTTTTGAGACCAACTACTAGGAAAATCATTTAAAGAAAAAGCCCATTATCATTTGCTTTCTTCTTATTTTTGAAAAAACTTAACCTTTCTCTTAGGTCATCTAACACAATTTGATACAGGGACCTTTTTCTCTTTAGGTATACATTAAAAAAACTCATAGAATCCATTGCGTAGTTTAAAAGATCAAATATAAAGATAACGGGAATGAGTTTGTTTTATATTATGTAAACATTCCGCACGCAAATTGAAATTTAAATATATAGTGGAATATCTTGTTTACTATTACTATTATAATTTCCAATTGTTAATATTAAAAACGCGATTTTAATACTTAGAGTGTAACCCGCGTCAATAAAGAAACCTATCGAATATGGCGGTTACACCTTCTAACTTGGACCGCCAGCAAAACAGAATTGTCAGATAGGTGACTTCTTTAATATAGACCTTTATTGTTAGGTATTAAACAGTGATCAAGGTATTTAAAAGCCAATAAATGTTTATCAATCTCGCAAGAAGTACGGGTTCAATACTTTTCTAGAAGCATATAACACTTACCACTGAACACCTACATAATAAAAATATTATAAGTATTCAATAATAGTTTAATTTCTTTGCTCGAGTCCAATTAACACTTGATCGGATTTAGTACGTATGTTATTGTATTTTTATGCCACTACATTATTGCAATTTATAAATAAAGCAAGAAATTAATTTCGTTTAACCAACCAATATACTTATAATAAACAAGAACAAACGACAATAATAAAGAAAAATCATAACAGAAAATAAAGAACAACGACTAATAACAATTCTATCATGAATTTAGAAAGAGTAGATCCAGACTGATTAATTTGATTATTTATTTGTGTACTGTAGCAACGTGTGTGAGTAAAGGCAGACTTAACGATAGAGGGAGAGGGAATGATTATTACGATTTGTTTTTTTATTGACGCGGGTAATAACATGTATTAATTTTCGTGTATTATTTATGGTTAGTTGGGCAAAATTTCATTTAAATTAAATCGTGCCTCCTAAAATCTATCATAATCATCAAAGGAATTTAATAAAAATAAATGATTACAAAATGTCATAATCTAGTTAAAAATCCCAATTTGATGATTGGTCTCTCTCTATTAGTGTGACCGGAACTTGGTCAATGTTACGTCTACTAAAAATCTAACGCTGGTTATATCACTCGTTAATCTCAGTTTATAAAATGTACTCTGTGCTCGTTAATGACATCTCTAGAAAAGTCACACGTATCACATTTCGAGTATTCTAGATTCTAGACCTCTATTATACAGTCATACGTCATCTTTGCATTTATGATAGTGTAAGACGGATGCACTATAAATATTATAAAGTGTAGGATATTAAATTTATACGTAAGTGTATCTTTTAAAATATCTTTGATTAATTACAAACATCACAAAATTAAATAAATAACGTTGATTTTGTTTAATATTTTACTTATTGTACATAGTAGTAGATACAGGGTTAGGGCTACTTTATTAACGTCGTTGCGGGTTATGTTATTTTCTTAATTACCTAATTATTAACATAACCTAATCTAGTAAATATCTAGGTAGATATTATTCGTTATAACTGCTTCCACGCCAATTTAATTTGTACTTGTTTATACTTTAGTACTTGTAGATACTACCTAATAATTTGTAACATTTGGAGTGAAATCGGCGCAATAGTTATTAGCTCTGTTTTTAAACCATAAATGTCACCGTCTCTACTTGGAGGCACCTGCTAATTGTCAAACCAGTTCTAAATAATATAGTGCACGATTTATTTAATTATCAATAATAAAATGACTGATTCATTGATTCTATAAGTATGCGATTGCCGATCGAAATGTCCTAAGTTGAAACCTCAGCCGGCCAAAAAGTGTCGTATAATAGTAATATTTTTGGTTTCGTATATTTGCGAAGATCTTTCTCTTAGTTGATATTTAAGATTGTAGTTTATGTTTAAGATTACGAAGGACCACTGAAGTCAAGGAACTCTGCACCGGTGGCTTTTTTAGCACTGGTGATTTTCTTTTAATTTTTTTTTCTAATTTTTTTTAATCTTTTAATACTGATAAAAACACATGGAACCAAAGAAGTTTCACTTCTGACATGCGTACTTAGTACTCACGCTATTTTTTTTTAAACGAGGTTTTCTTTTATTTCGTATGTGTAATAATCCCTGTAACGACGGCAATACAATTCACCACCCCTTATCTTTCTTGTGGGTATCGTAAAACACGATTAAGGTAGATAATAAGGAAATAACTTTAATGTAAGAATAAGAAAACATGAAATAAAATCCTAGCCAATTCGTCTGACCAGCGTTGTATAGTAGGTCAATTTCCTTATCATCGCAGAGGAGGCTCGAGCACATCAATGGGGCATATATGAGGTGGTGTTATGTATATTCACGTAAGCGTCAAACATAATTTTTAACTGACTTCAAAAAAGGAGGTGGTTCTCAATTAGATTGGATGTACCGATTTTGAAAACTTTTTTTTTTATTTGAATGCTGGACCAAATTGGAAGATCAAGACCACACGGGAAGATGCTTCCCGTGTGGTCCAATTTGGTCCAGTTCTTATTATGGCATCCATGAGAAAACGGTTGAAGTCGTCTTTTTTTTGTTCAAATTATATTCTATGCGCGCTTATTCTAAACCGTAGTGTCGGTCATAGCAAAATCAGCAAATAATTCAAATCAAGCCAACACGATTTCCTAACCACGCAGATTAAGCGCCCAATCATCGCCTGTTGTTAAAAACTTTTCTCGACTTAGCTTCTCTAAATTGTGTTAATATTTTGTCTATCAGGTATCAACAACTGAAGATGTTTTCTAACAAAGTAGTACTTATTACTGGCGCGAGCTCTGGCATTGGTGCCCAAACTGCAATAGATTTTGCTAAACACAATGCGAAGCTAGTAATTACAGGCAGAAATACGGAGAATTTGAATAAAGTAGCGAACCAGTGTGAAGCTGAATCGCCAGATAAACTTAAACCACTGATTGTAGCCGCAGATATGAACAAGGATTCCGATGTGGAAGAACTTATTAAAAAAGCAATACTAGAATATAACCGCCTTGATGTGTTAGTTCATAGTGTTGGTATATTAGAATCTGGCAGTATAGAAAGTACTGATATTGACAAATTTGATAGAGTTATGGAGACTAATGTTCGTGGTCCATTCCTGTTAACAAAATTAGCAGTTCCTTATCTTATTGAAACTAAAGGAAACATTGTTAATGTATCTAGCGTGACCGGATTAAGATCATTTCCGAACGTTCTAGCTTATTGTGTGTCTAAAGCGGCTTTAGACCAATTTACAAGATGCATAGCTTTAGAATTAGCCCCGAAAGGGGTGCGTGTAAATGCTGTAAATCCTGGAGTAATAACTACTGGTATTCATATGAAAAGTACAATGAATCAGAAGGAATATGATGAGTTTATAAAAAAATGTGCGGCAACTCATGCATTGGGTAGAGCTGGTGAACCGAAGGAAGTCTCGTCTGTAATCATATTTTTAGCGAGTGATGCAGCCAGTTTCGTTACAGGTGCTACTTTACCCGTAGACGGCGGTCGTCACGCTATGTGCCCTAGGTAAACGTTTTTTGTTATCATAATTATAAAATGAAGGCCAATTATCAACGAATTTGCATAAGAAATGCAATTATTTATCAACTGTATTAACTTAGTTTTAAGGTTTATTATTGTTGAATTAAGTCACTGAGCATGTATTGTAATAAATTTTCTCTCAATGTACGATGTTTTATTTCCTCAGAAAAAAGGTTCTGCTTTGTTAGTATTTTTAATACTTAACTAGTTCAAAATGCGCGATTCATAGCCTGAGAGCGTGGGTGGCGGTCAATCAATTGATAGACATCTGCGCTTGCATATTACGTTAACGTGATTCGAATCTTCGTATTTGAACTAAACAATTCTGTAGTTAAGCTATTGCTTTAACTTTTGCGCTAGACAAGTGACATGTTAACAAATACTTTGTTGGGTTTACGTGGGCTTGAGTCCTATGCCAACATGTCTGACCAGCGTGGTATAGTAGGACAATTTCCCTCCTGTTATGGACTAGGCCTGAGCCCAACAGTGGGACTTATATGGGATGAAATGATAACTACAAAATGACACAGGTACCAATCACAGTTCCACTAGTTTATTGCTATATATCAGGTAAAATTATGTGCTTACTATTCATAATATTTGAACGGCTGCTTGCATGCTATTCGTAATATTTCGAACGGCAGTCATTTGCGAATGCATTGAATTAAAAAAAACTAATGCATTTTTTATTAGATCAGAGTTATTATTTTATGAATATTTTATACTAACTCAGTCGCAGACCACTAATAATTAGCATGAAACATAGTGCCAATTGCAATATTATAAATCGTATAGTGCACATTCTGGAGAAGTGTGTTCAGTATGAGTTGGATAGAGAGAGAATTGTTACACTTTTAAGATTAAACGGAAATGAATATCATTTCCGCATGCATCATAAGATCTTAAAATTACCTAGGGATGTCAAGAAAAGCGACATTGCTATATGATTATGTATATAAATGTTTATTACTTAATGCTAATTAGTAAGTATTGTGAAAGATACGATAAGACTGATATGTAAATGTGTACAAAAGTCCCAAAATAAATTTAAAAAAAATCGTATAATGATTTAAACAGTATATCATATCATAATAGAATCTAGGGTCCACAGGCTCTTAGTCTAATAGCGACGTAGGTATAACTTACAGTTCTGCGATAGTATTGCATATACATAGAATAGCAAAGCATTTTTAGTGTCACATAACAATTATATTACAGTTATTTTTATAGTTGAAGTTAATAACAGGTAGTGGTGGTCGTTGAATAAACGAACAGTTTTTTTCGACTGTTTCTTTGCCGTGAACTAATAAACCAGTTTATAGTTGACTGATAAACATGTTTATGTATGAACGGCTTCGCAAATCGGTCGCCGGATCAACGAATGAAACGAACGCGTCGACGACGACTTGCGAGTATTCGAAAGCGCCCGAATCGGCCCGAACTTGGACGACGCGATGCGCGCGCGCGCTCATGGCTCGCTACGCTCTTTACCCGCCCCGCAAACCTCACCGTCCGTAGGCGCGAGTCGAGCCGAAATCATAACGTATAGATAGATTGATTGCAATTCATTGAACTCTGCTATCATGTGATGGGACTATCATTAGATATTGAAGCGTCAATGTATACTGTACAATTAAACTGTTGTCTAATAAAATTCGTTGAAGTTTCGTTGTCCTTTACCAATGGACGATCAACGTACGTCATAATATAAACTAAACGTCTCGTCTTGTCTAAGCGTCGACGACGTAAACTAGTCGAAAATTAGACTGTTTTTTCAACTAGTTTATCATCGACGATAAACGGTCTCGTTGCGTCGACTGTAAAATCGTCGACGACTCACTACTAATAACAGGGAATGTCTCAGCCATGTGCTGCGTAAAAATTATGCAAGGCTGGTTTTAGCAACCCTCCTTCGAGAAAAAGAGAAAAAAAACAGAAATAAAATAATTAACAATAAGAATTATAAATAGAAAGATGCATAAAGGGCATAACTACGGGGAAACCACGGCGGGTCTCCTTTATCAATGACTTGCGATGGTGAAACCGGCGCCGCACCGCCCAAGCCACTTTCACCAATATTGCCCCCTGTTGCCCATATGGCCTGCGTGTCTGTGGCGACTGTTTAGGGGGGCCCATTCAGTGAATTGGGGAGTCATCGTCTGCCAAAGTTCAAGATGATAAAGGTATTGAAGGCAGACTACAGTTTTTAAATCAATAGTTAGATAGTTAAACCAGACCACCGAAACTCTAACCCCATAAATAGATATTAGATACCATCATCACACAATAGTTTTATGCTTATCGCTGGCAGTTACGGGTGTTATGTGCAGACGTGGAGTGTCATGGGTAGATGTCCCATCCCATTTTTACATTAAATTTCTCCAAAGGCCTCTGCGCCTTGGATCCATATCCCCATGTAAGCCTTTGAAAGGACCGGGTATCTTTCCTTGGAAGATTCCGTGAAGTAACAGAAGACACATAAGAATGATAAAAATGTAAATAATGTGGTTTCATATGATGCGTTCGCATATCAGGTACAGTTTCTATTTATGTGCTTGCCAATAGTGATAGCTAGCGAACCATATCATTAACCTGTTTCGCACAAAGCTAGAAAATTTTTAAATGATGTTTTTGTCAGCTAATTTAGAAACCACCGTTCTGGCAGGCATCTCGCGGCTCCACTATGCTCCCTTAAATGATTGAAAATGTATTTTTTTCCTGTTTAAATATACTTAAACAATTAAAAGAACGTTGCCTCAAAATTCGAGCCTTGTAATAAGATAAGGTAAGGTTCCCTATGAATTACTCTTCTTATGACAACTTTGTTATTGTCTGGCACATAATTGCAACCCTAAAAAAGGTTTGCAATTTTTTTTACATCTAAACATATATAGTATTTGAGTGTCGGGTAAAATCAGTATGAATATACACATTTCATTAAGTATAATATTATGATATAAACATTATAAGATATTTGTATGCAAAATATTCAAAATTAGTTACATCCTTACATGATGTATGTGTATACAGATACACATACATCATGTAAGGATGTATGTGTATCTGTATACACATACACACATGTATCTTTATATATCTACTGGACAAGTTTTGATGATTATTTTTAAATTTTTTACAGCTGTTCTTGGCAGAATATCAGCGCTATTTCTTTATAAAGAAGTTGCGAGCCGAGCCAATATCCTTTTTTATTCCTCGTTCAAATGAAATTATTTTACATAACAAGCTCTTTTCTTCAGTTATGTTTATTTTTTTTTATTTTACAGTTTACAGTTCTAAACTTCGAAATCGTTGTATGGTTGGTGCAAGACTGCAAGTTATAAGTAGTATACACAGTCACCATTATTCTTTTTTAAGGCATAAGTTCATATACAGATTTGATATTTCGGCGAACACTAGAGGATATTTTTTTTTTATTGCAAATGGTGGCAAACGAGCAAACAGTACACCTGATGGTAAGTGTTGCTGCCACTCATGGAGCTTTACAAGGGCGCTGCCTACCGCGAAGAAAGTGAAGGGAGTGTGAATGCGTGCATTGAGGCTCGGTGATACCAAAACCCTCCACACGCAAACACCCTCAGAAAGTTGGGCTTCCGGCTCTCTCGCTTACCGAACGAAGCGCACTAACAAATTGCTACTACTCAGACGTCGATTTTCTGCGAAAGTGTGGTACTACCCCGGACGGACCGGCCCGCGGCTGTAGACAGATAACTGTCGACAGTGTGGTCCTACCACTCCATAAGGGTAATATAACATTAAGAGTTTCTATCACCATATTGCAATCAATTGTTTGATATAGACACCCATTGCGGGTTAATGCCTAAAAAACTACGCTTTGTAGACGGGTGGTGATTGCTGTTGACCTTTTACGATTTTTTTTTTAGGGGTGGGCTGCGGTCGGCGCGCTTCCGCACCACTCCGTCCGGGGCGACAGAGGGACTTAAACACGCAACACCCGCAACCCACCCGAACACCACGTCGCCTTCGTCGTTGGGCCGACCA
The DNA here is from genome assembly GCA_032191425.1 of Lymantria dispar. Taxonomy (NCBI): domain Eukaryota; kingdom Metazoa; phylum Arthropoda; class Insecta; order Lepidoptera; family Erebidae; genus Lymantria; species Lymantria dispar. The sequence continues at coordinate 11,987,725 of CM063448.1, forward strand.
CTGGAGCAGGGTTACTTGTCATCAGTGGTCGGCCCGACGGAATACCCCTATCCGGGGTACCCTCCCATCGACCGACGTCTCCCCCCTCGGGGAGGACGTCGGTCTTTCCTCACGCAGTCGGCCTCTCGGCGGGTGACGGACTAATCCGCGGTCACGTCACCCGCGGCCTCGGCTAGGGGACCTTTTACGATTCCCATAGGAAGGTCCTCACTTTTCGTGCACCTTATATTCTTCACTCGTTACCACATAGGTAAATATATTGGAGTATGCTGAAAATTTTGAATAGCATATTAGAACTTAGGCATGTAGACTACCCTAACTACTATTATAAAACTAATATTATAAATCGGCAAGGAAGTTTGTTTGTTTGTTACGCTTTCAAACTTAAGTCACCAAATTGTTTTCTAAAATTCATTCACCAATGGAAAGCTATATTATCAGAGAGTAAAATAGGCAATTTTTTGTTCCGGTATTCTTACGGGAACGGTGATTACGCAGATACAACCGCAGGAATTTGAATAATTTAAAAAATGCCTGCACCTTCACAATGCTACATTATCAGTGACTAAGAAAGGCTATACTTAACATCGTATTTCAAATGGGAATCTGTACTATGCGGGTAAAAGTGATATTATAAATGTGAAAATTTGTGAAGATGTTTGGATGTTAGTTACTCAATCAGGCGTTTACGCATTATATGTTTTTATTGGGATAAAAGTTCAATTTTAGGAAAGTTAATCTTCATGTAGGCGAAGCCGCAGGCAAAAGCTAGGCTATGTATAAAGTATAAACTTTCATTATTCTCCTTCAAGTCTGTTATACTTCTGTATACCTTTCAGATATAAATTAAATTTATAAAATAAGAAGGTGAGCGCTTTCACGCTTTATATATTTACTAGCTGACCCAACAGACGTTGTTCTGTTTAAATAAAATAACGCCACCTACCGGGTCCAAATGTGAATCTAAACCATTCTCGAATCCCCTCAAAGACACACAAAAAATTTCATCAACATCGGTCCAGCCGTTTACGAGGAGTTCAGTGACATACATACGTACACAAGAAATATATATATACTAGCTGACCCAACAGACGTTGTTCTGTTCAAATCTAAAAAAATCCGGTCCCAATTATTAATCTAAACCGTTCTCATATCCATCAGAACAGCTACAAAAACATCAAAATCGATTCAGTCGCTTAGAAGGAGTTCATTTACAAACATACGAACAGAAGAATTATATATATATAACGATAGAAAAGTATATATAGTCATAAAAAGGTTACATTTGAAAAAATTATATAGTCGTTAAGTTTTCTTAAATTTTCTAATTTTCTGCGCAACTTTCTTAATTTCTTTTTCCGTAAAAGTCATTTTCAAAACTTAAAAAAAAAGATGGACGAAATCGGTAAAGTCGATCTCAAGTTATGTTATTGTCCTGCCCGAACAGCGTCACCTACTGGGTCCAATTGTGAATCTAAGCCATCCTCGAATCCCCTAGAATACACACAAAAAATTTCGTCAACATCGGTCCAGCTGTTTAGGAGGAGTTCAGTGACACACACACGTACGCTAGAAATCCTTACTAATATTATAAATGCGAAAGTAACTCTGTCTGTCTGTCTGTCTGTCTGTCTGTCTGTCTGTCTGTCTGCTACGCTTTCACGTCTAAACCACTGGACCGATTTTGATGAAATTTGGTACAGACATGGACTAAAGCTTGAGAAAGGACATAGGCTACTTTTTATTGCGAAAAAATGGGTATAAGGGATTGAAATAGGGGATGACATTTTGTATGGAAATTTGTCATTTTCGATGATAGAACCACGAATCTTTGTATTATGGTACCTGATAATAAATTAATAAATATTCGTTCAAGCGTTTTGGAAATTTCATTTACATGGGGATGAAATTCAACCCCTAAAATACCAAAAAGCATATAGCCGAAACCACTGGGCCTAGAAACGTATTTTTTTTTACACCATCATATTTCTTGGGGTGCACGAGCACTAGCAAAGGATTTTTGGAAATTCACCCCCTTAAGGGGGTGAAAAGCATATAGTCTTTCACGTCTAAACCGATTTTGATGAAATTTGGTACAGAGATGGACTAAAGCTTGAGAAAGGACATAGGCTACTTTTTATCGCGAAAAAATGGGTATAAGGGGTTGAAATAGGGGATGACATTTTGTATGAAAATTCGTCATTTTCGATGATAGAACCACGAATCTTTGTATTAAGGCACCTAATCCTTACTATAATATTATAAATGCGGAAGTAACTCTGTCTGTCTGTCTGTCTTTCTGTCTGTCTGTCTGTGTGTCTGCTACGCTTTCACGTCTAAACCACTGAGCCGATTCTGATTAAATTTGGTACAGAGATGGAATAAAGCTTGAGAAAGGACATAGGCTACTTTTTATTGCGAAAAAATAGGTATAAGGGGTTGAAATAGGGGATGACATTTTGTATGGAAATTCGTCATTTTTGATGATAGAACCATGAATCTGTGTATTAAGGCACTTTATAATAAATAAATAAATATTCGTGCTAGCGTTTTGGAAATTTCATTTATATGGGGATGAAATTCAAACCCTAAAACACAAAAAAGCATACCTACAGCCAAAACCACTGAGCCTAGAAACGTATTTTTTACACCGTCGTATTTCTTGGGGTACACGAACACTAGCAAAGAATTTTTGGCAAATCACACCCTTGAGAGGGTGAAAAGCGTATAGACGAAACTATTGGGGCCAGGCACGTAAAACTTTGTATGCGATTCACTTTCTTTTGTTATATGTGAGCTCTAAGAAATTATTTTTTGAACCTCAACCCCTAAGGGGGTGAAAATATATAGCTGAAATCATTAGGCCTAGAAAAGTAACGTTTTGTATAAAGTTGTTTTTCTTGGGGAAAGTGCTCACTAAAAAAGAGATTTTTGCAATTTTACCCCTAAGGGGTTGAAAAGCGTTTATCCGAAATCAGTGAGCCGAGGAACGGTCATTTTAGTACACGGGCGGCTCTCTTGGATTATCCCAAGATTTTTTCTTAGTGCTCGCTTACCAAGCACTATGAAAGAACTTCTGGCAGTCTCACCCTTAAGGGCATGAAAAGTGTATAACCTAAAATAATGGTCCTGGGAACGTAAAGTTCTGTTTTGGGATAAGCGAGTACTTACATTAACCGTGTGGTGACGGAGTAAGAATACAATTCACCATCCCCTATCTTACCCGTGGGTGATCGTACGAGACGACCACGGATATAAAACGCATATAACATCTATGCGAGAGAAGGATAACTCAAAATAAAACCCTATACCAACACGTCTGACCAGCGTGGTATAGTAGGTCATTTACCCTTCCATTATGGAGGAGGCCCGAGCCCAACAGCGGGACGTATATGGGCTGAGATGATGATGATGATGATGAGTACTAACTAAGAATTTTTGGAAATTCAACCCCTAAGAGGGTGAAAAGTGCATAGCCAAAGATGTGTGAAATTTTGTATACCGATCTGTTTTTTGGGGTAAGCGCACTAAGGAATAATTTTAGGCAGTCCTAAAAGGGTGAAACGCATATAGTCGAAGACACCCATCCTACATATCATCATTATTTTGCTCTCATCCTAATTACTTTGGATCGACGCAATATGTAGGTACTCTTCTCCCATCGTAGATATATCGCAAAGGTTCTAGCAACATTTTATGACCGGCTGCCTGACGGACGACATTGTTGGCCAGACGGCATCACCAATTGGTCCAGATCGATGTAAATCTTTGTCTTAGTAGTATTTTGGGACACCCCACAAACAATGAAAGCGTGGTAATATTCCTAGCCGCTACCAGACCGTAAGTGGAGATATTAAGTCAATTTTCTATCTCTACAAATAAATAAATTTGAAGCGTCTGTTTATCTATCAAAATAATAGTTTTTATTTATGCACATAATTATTTGCACGATACCTTTATCTAAAAACGGTTAAAATTTTTTTGTTTTTGTGTTGTGAGTCACATAGGCATTTTTTATCTCGGCATTCGCATGGGAATGAGGTCTACGTAGGTGAAACTGCGGCAATTTAATCGATATAATTTTTTTTTCACCAATGGAAAGCTACATTATCAGGGACTTAGGAAAGACATATTTATCATCGTATTTCCACGAGAATCTGAACTACAAGTCTGGAAGTAATATTCAAATGTGAAAGTTTGTGAAGATATTTGGATGTTTGTTACTTAATCACGCGTAAACTGTTTAGCAGATTTGGATGAAAATAGACACATAGATAGAGTATTTCTTAAATTAAGAAATAGAATACCTTTTATGCCGATAATATTCTTTGCGATAATAGTTCAATATGCAAGTTAATTTTAACGCGGGCGAAGCCGCGGGCAAAAGCTAGTTTATATATAAGATAACGATATGCCACCATCATGAAATTTTTCACAGGCACACTTTATGAGCAGTACAGGCAAATAAACAAAATACCTTTCAACCAGAAAATATATTTAATTATTTTTTAACCGGTTTTTCGTTATAAAAATTCGGCTTCCTGACATTAATATAATTATGTACCCTTATCGGACTGTGCTACAGTGCAGACAAATTAATAAAGAACAATGGTCTTGGTATTGCGGACGAAAATCTGGAGTTTCAAAATAGAGCAAAGCTATAGATAGACCCTTTTAAATATTGATTTAGGATAAGATATAGACATAAATATTAGTAATGTTATTTTAAATTATAACGGCGTGAGATTGTAAATTTGGACGAATAAAAAAAAACATTGAATCCTTCATTCATATTAAAAAAAAAATAACAGTTATGATGGAACGATCTCTTAGAATAATAACGCATTTAAAGTGGAGCCTAATGGAGCTAACGCCGGACCGTTCCACAACTCTTAAAAATAAATAGGTAATTATGACGATTTGTGCATTCAAATGCAAAATTATGAAAACATTACTTTTAAAAGTATTTCGACAATTTAAGTTAATGAAAAAATCAAATTTGATTTCATAATTTGTATAGTGGTTGGAGTATGAACATGTGTAATCGCTTGCACGCATGTAGTATTTTTGGCTTCATGTTTTTGATCGCTTAAGTACCGACACTATCCTTATATACGTTACTAGCAATCCGCCCTCGCTTCGGTTATAGGTTATAGTCGTTTTACCGTACCGCGTAGTTCCCGTTCCCGTGGGAATACCGGGATAAAATATAGCCTAGTTTACGCCCTGATATTATAGCTTTCCATTGGTGAAAGAATTTTTGAAATCGGTTCAGCCGTTTTGAAGATTACCCGGAACAAACAGACAGACAGACAGACAGACATACAAAAATTTTTTTATTGCTATTAGGCATAGGTTAGGCTATATATAGTATTAGGCATAGGTGTCGTGCAAATAACCGTGTGAGCATGAAAAAAGCCTATTATTTTGACATTACAAACAGACACTCCAATTTTATTTATTGGTATAGATTATTCTAAAGGACGATCTATTAGCTCTCTAAAATGACTGCATTTTTAATTGACATCATTCATTTAAATTTAGTCCCTCATTTAAATGAGTTATTTCTTTCATAGGTGTGTCGAAAGAACAAGATAACAAAACGTAACACTTTTGTTTTCATAGTACTTAACATGTTTCTTTTTGTCATGTTGAATAAATTAACATTAATGAAATGTTAATTTTGAAACAAAATGTTACTAATTTCTGTTTCTTTGCATTAATAATAAAATACGCTCTAACCCAAATTTTAATTATATAAGATTATAATCGTTCTCAATTAAAACAGGTCACGATGTGTAATGATAAATCGATCTTGAAAATAAAGCATTAATTACTTTTTTATTACCTACTTAAACACATATTATATTATTCATAACACAAAAAAAAATCGTGAAACACTGATAACATCCTACACGGATGATAACATTATCAGTGTTTCACGTTTTTTTTTTGGAGAAGAAAAAATTTAAATAAAACTCTGTCTGAATAGCTGGTTAATTCCTCGCATTTTGGAAGAAAAAGTATATATCTACTGAATAATGAGATGTATATGGCCATATACATATCATCATCATCATCGCAGCCCACATGCGTCCCCACTGTTGGGCTCGAGCCTCCTCCTCAATGGGAGGGAATTTGACCTACTATACCATGCTGGTCAGACATATTGGTATAGGGTTTCATTTAGAGTTTTCCTTCTCTTGCACAGATGTTATGTGCATACTATATCCCATAACGGTCTTTTACGATATCCACGGCACGGTAATATAATCTACCAGTAATCCAACTTCATACAAACGGACGAAACACGAGCTATACCTACGCGCCTCGATCTCGGCATGCGCTCGGCATGCAGACAGTCGCGACTGTGCTGCAGTGATGAACGAACGGTGTGTTGTTTTTAAACAATAACTGCGCGAATTTTTCACTAAAATACATAATTATACACATATTTAATATGACAAGTAGAGTATATTGTGCTGTTTTTGGTTGCATGAATTCGTCAATAACGAATCCAGAGATAACTTTTTTAGATTACCTGGAAACTCTGAAAGGTAAGATTATAAAATAATTTTACTTACTAGTAGGTAGGTACATAATGTGTGTCATTTTAATTTCCTTTTATCTCCCGAAAAAAAATTGTCTGGATTAATAAATAAAGTGACTAAAGTGATTGACACGAGTGAAATAGGTAGTTATAGGCGGTTCATGAATCATGTTACGGTACGCTTGTGTTAAAACTCATAATGTGTTTTGTTTTTTTAGTTTATATAATTCAAAGTAAAGATGTGGTATTTTATTATTAATAATATATGTTTATTGTACTATGTGTATGAATAGTACTAGAAAAAAATAATTTGACCGTCTGTCTGTCACTAGATAATTTAAATTTATAGACCGATTTGTTATTTAAACATAAACATGTTTTTTTTTTAATTAAAACTCATCATCATCTTGCTCTTATCCCAATTACTTGGGGTCGACGCAATATGTCATCTGTTTTGACATATTGCAAAAAGTTTTGGCAATGACTTTTATGACCGGCCGCCTGCCTGACGTCAACCCTCCTTGGGAATGTAATCGTTGACCCAAATGGTACCAGATGGAGTTGGTCCGGGTCAATCTAGGGCTCTTAGTCGTCTTTTACGACACCGAGCAAAGCAAGGGTTGGTAGTATTCGAAGCCGCTACCACACAGCATTTAATTAAAACTACCAATCAAAAATCAACACGCATTCTTATTGAACACTTCCTATTCAATTCACAAAGTATTTTATTTGTTTATATAAGAAAAGTATATACAAAACTAAATGGAAACACAAAGTAGGCAAATGTAATTAAAATGCTGGAGGCGGGCAGCCCTATCACATGTTTACGTTTAGGCATTTAATTCAAGGTTACGGCCGAGATACATTACTGGATAGATGACTATACTGTGTCCACGGGCAAGATAGAGAGTAGTGAATTGTATTCTTACTCTGTCACCATACGGAAAGTGTGTGTGTGTGAAAGTCATCGGCCATAGGTATACATATAAAAAAAAAATTGTATTTTTCCAATTGCTTGTTGCAAAAAAAATATATTTATAAAAATATTGCCTATTTTAACAATATTTTACCGGCAGGTACCTGTCTATATAAGGAGTAACTTAGACTTTTTCCTCCAGGAATCAAACCTGAGTCGCGTATCGTAATATTTAATAGCCTTACCCCGCATTTTAAATCGACATTAACTAATGTCGATTTAAAATGCGGGGTAAGGCAATAAAATCGAAGCAAAGCGAAGGCGGGTTGATAAAAATAAATTTATTACAGACAGTCTTATCTCGATGGTGAGTGTGACGTATTTCTGTTGCTCCCTGTAACTCCTTTGCTGCTAGTTTTATCGTTCCAAAACTGTAAAGTTTTGTAAGTATTTTAAATATTATGGCAGAATATTCCACAAAAGAATTAAAGTCTCTTAAAATCGCTATAATTCATCTATTTGACTGCGCAAATGACGCAGTTAACCCCGCTGCACATGCCCACGCTCGCATTGGCCGTCACGAGCTGTGTGTGGCAGTATTTAAAACCTATGGCGTACACGCTCATATACGTGCCTGCGTCGACACGTGAGAGCAAATGCGGAGTTTGGTAATTTTTTTTTGTTTGGTTGTAGCTGTTGGTCGCAGATGACCTTGACAGCTTAGCCCGGACTATGAGTGAGCGCTGATGGCTCTCAACCCGGTAAAAAAGTTAACGGAGTTTGGTACTGCGCCATAGGTTTTAAATACTGTCACTAAGGACACGATATCAAACAGAAAGTATCGATACTGTACTCATGAGTAGTATCGAAGAAAAAGTATCGTACTCAATAAAGTAACGATACTTCAAAGTATCGAGTACTGAGTACTTTTCCTAGAATCTGTGTCGTGAAGAGTTTTTTTTTAGAAATTTGACCGTCTCTGAAAATTTCGAGTCACGTTTTAGAAGTTTCATTATGTTTGAACTAGATGGCGTCACCATAAACATGAGTCTTAAGGTCAAGTTTAAAGAGTTTAAGATACCTGTCCTAAAGTACTCATTGAGTAAAAGTATCGAATCCAAAGTATCGAGTACAAAAGTATCGGTATCGAAAGAAAAGTACTCGAAACCTAAAAGTATCGATACTTTTTTTGTGTCCCTAACTACCACTCGCACACGGCTCGTGACGGGCAATGAGAGTGTGGGCATGTGCGGCGGGGTTTACCGACCTACAGTGCCAGTGTTCTGGCTTTGTGCCATCCAAATATTTTGTTTTGAGTCTCGATGTAATTTGTGTTGTTGGTTAGTTATATGTTTGTAAAGTCTCCCGCAATATAAGGATTATTTCTTTACTGCAGAGGCTTTTTTTTTTTTGCGGGTCGGCTGCGGTCGGCGCGTCTCCGCACCACTCCGTCCGGGGCGACAGAGGGGCTTAAGCACGCAACTACCGCAACCCACCCGAAAACCACCTCGCCTTCGTCGTTGGGCCGACCACCGGAGCAGGTTTACTTGTCGTCAGTGGTCGGCCCGACGGAATACCCCCTACGTGGGGTACCCTCCCATGCCTTACTGCAGGGTGGGGTCTGTTTAAAAAAAAATTACCTGGAAACGTTATCGTCCGTAACGTACACGTTGTCAGTGTACATTTCGTGCGTCTAGGATCTGGAATGCACTACTGCTTCTGTGTTTCCCGAGCATAGCGGTCGTTATGTCCTTTTTAAAAGGAGTTTATTAAGGGTACTTTCTTAACGGTAGGCTTGTTATAGCCCTTGGCAAAGGGCCGTGAGGGGCAGTATCACTTACCATCAGGGGTGTTGCTTGCTCGTTTCATCATCTATCTGATGAGTGCGAATACAATTAATTCCATCCTTTCTTGCCTGTAGTTGATACTCACAATAGTAAGAGACGACTAATATTATATGAAAATAATATCTATATTACTCCGTGTGGTGATGGAGTAAGAATACAATTCAACACTCCCTATCTTGCCCGTGGATGTCGTAAAAGATGACTAAGGGATATAATAAGCATATAAAATCTGTGCAAAAGAAGTAAAATTTGAAACAAAACCCTATTCCAACACGTCTGATCAGCGTGGAATAGTAGGCCAATTCCCTCCGCCCATTATGGCCTGAGCCCAACATATATAGGCTGAAATGATGATGATGAAGAATATCTATATTCAAATAATATCCATGCAAGACATGAAAATCTCGAAATAAAACCCTATATCTACCATTGATGTAACAAAAAGAGGTCTTTGAAGTGAAACTTCTTTAGAATCGTTGTGATTTCAATGAAACGATAAAGCGAGTTCCTAGAGATATAAACACGTAAATATATAGGATTCAGCCGGCGAGAGAATGAGATAAAGAATGAAGGATGAAGAGTGAAGGATGAAGGATGAAGGGTGAAGGATAAAGGATAAAGAAGTTTCACTTCTGCCCTGCCATGCGTATTTTGTTCACACGCTCTTTTTTTTGTTACATCAATGCCCTATACAAACAAACCTGTCTGATTAGTTTGGTTCTAGAAAGTCAATTTCCTTCCTATTGCGGAGGAAGCTCAAACGTAGCAGCAGGGAGTAGATATATGGAGAGTGTATGAGCTAATATGACGATGAAGTAAACTTGCAAATAAAGTGTGAATTGCGGTTTGAAAATGCGTCTTTTGAACTCATGTTGATAACGAAATGATTAACAATATTTCATAATTATTATAACTTTGTCTCTTTATCTATAAGAAGTATATAGTGGTGTACTACATTCACAGTTATTACCAATATAATGTCTGTGGTGCAAAAATCCTATGACTTCAGATAAGGGCCAAGATTGAGATGAGTAATTACATTATGGACTAGCAATTCGCCCTCGCTTCGCTTCGGTTATAGGTTATAGTGGTTTTACCCGAGTAGTTCCCGTTCCCGTGGGAATACAGGGATAAAATATAGCCTAGTTTACGCCCTGATATTATAGCTTTCCATTGGTGAAAGAATTTTTTAAATCGGTCCAGCCGTTTTGAAGATTACCCGGAACAAATAGACAGACAGACAGACAAAAATTTTTTAATTGCTATTTTAGGCATAGGTGTCATGCAAATAACCGTGTGAGCATGAAAAAAGCCTATTATTTTGACATTGCAAACAGACACTCCAATTTTATTTATTGGTATAGATATTGACCTTTATTAGAACAGTTGTTCTCAAAGCCATTGATTTTTGAAGTGAAACCTATTTTAGGCACGTTGATTACTTTTTTGCGTGACAAAAATCACGGAACTCGTGTCGTCACCGAACGCCCGTTTCGAGAAATGATATAGAGCGCATGCGCGTCTGCTCTTGGCTTTCAAATCCACAAATACCAAGCGCTAAAGAAATGTTATTCTACTTTTGTTGAAAATATTGCGCTATCTTAATATATATAAATCACCTGTCACGATGTTTGTCCGCGATGGACTCCTAAACTACTTAACCGATTTTAATCAAATTTGCACACCGTGTGCAGTTTGCTCCAACTTGAAACATAGGATAACTTGGATCTTTAATTATAGTCGCAATTTTATTTTATTACAAATTATTTGTCTATAATTAATTGACAGTCACAATTATCTGTTAACTCCAAAAGATTCTAACAGATGGCGATATCTGTTGACTGGATTTAAGTAATTTGTGTGTGCTCAATGAGATTCGAGAATGGTTTAGATTCACAATTGGACCCGGTAGGTGGCGCTTTATTTGAACAGGACAACGTCTGTTAGGTCAGCTAGTACATCTATATATTTAAAAGAAGGTGTTGTTAGTTACACTATTTATAACTCAAGAATGGCTGTACCGATTGGATTGAAAATTAATGGGGAGGTAGCTTAGGACCAGGAGACGGAAAGAGGATACTTTTTTGCGTTCCCGTTTCCCGTTCGATAAAATGTCAAAGAAACGTAGTATAACAAAATCGCATTTGATATGTACTAACAAAACGCAAATGACAGCTAAACGTAATTTCGTCTATAGTTAAGTATAGTTTCTTTTGACGCGAATGTCAAAATGTCATGTAGTGCTTTTATATTTTTTTCATTATTTTAGTGTTTTACTGCGTTGTAATAAATAATTTTGCTGATATTTTATGTAAAATAATGCGGACAAAATGTTGAAATATAGTGAATAGGATATAATAGTAAATTGCGTGCATTTTTATATTCTGCCAAAATTGCCAGAGGAACCATGGATTGGTTCTCAGCTAAGTGCTGATCCATGGTAACGACTAAGACTAAAAGACGAAGACCGAAGACGTGAAGAATATATATTATAACTCGACACTGGCATCAATAGCTAATAATTGTAGCTTATTGCCATTACTCAAGAAGGAGAAGAAGAAGAAGTTAAGTAGGTACCTATGGTTGAAAATTTGATAATTATAATTTTGTCAGATATCAATAATCAGTAATTTGTATTCTCTTTGAATCACCATTAACAGTGCCGCGACCAAGACCATCGAATCTGACTGGACAAAGCTGTAATGGTTCTTCCAGAGACTATATTTTCGGTAATTTAGAAAGTATATTTACGAAAAACATTACGGTGGTACGAAGTTCGCCGGGTCAGCTAGTCTATATATTTAAAAGAAAGTCGTGTTAGTTACACTATTTATAACTCAAGAACGGCTTTACAGATTTGGCTGAAAATTGGTGGGGAGGAAGCTTAGAATCAGGAGTCGGACATAGGATACTTTTTATCCCGTTCTTCTTCTTCTTAATGGCAATGAGCTACTTTTATCCCGTTCGATCGCGTTCCCGTGTGACGTGACATAAAATATCAAATAGACTTTTTTTGTTTCTGTTTGTCCATTCGGACCGGCAAAGGGATCAAAGCCCATACAGCCAAGTCTGATACAATTTTCTTCATATTATTTAACATTTCTTTATATAGAATTTAACATTTATATAGAATTTAACATTTATATAGAATTTAACATTTATTTATAGTCATATCCGTCGGTAAGTCAAGTCGTTACCATTAATTAGGCGCTGAAAACCTAATTACTTAAATGACTTCTCTGGGAATTTCAATAGAATATGAAAATACACGTAAACCACTCTTATATCATATTCTCCACACTTCAGTACCTTAACTGTATCATATTACATAAAATATCAGCAAAATGATTCAATATAACACTTGAAAACACTAAAAAAAGTAATATAATACAAGAGCTTAACATGACATTTCCATATTCGCGCCGAAACTCATGTCAAGGAGAATATAAGTCACTATGAAACGTAAGAAAACAAAAACGCATTTGATATGTAATAACAAAAGGCAAATGATAGCTAAACGTAATTTTGTTTATAGTTAAGTATGGTTGAAAATTTGATAATTATAATTTTGTCGGAAATCAATAATCAGTAATTTGTATTCTCTTTGAATCATATATTCGGCAATTTTGAAAATATATTTACGAAAAAAATTGTGGCGGTACTAAGTTCGCCGCATCAGCTAGCTTTCTAGTAAATAATTAGTTATGCCTATAATTTAGATTGTATTTTTTAAAGAACTGTTTATAATCAAAGATTAAAGTTTAAATTGGTCATTAATACTTCTTTTCAAACCAAAATAATTCAAAAATAATTATCAAATAGCTTGTCGATACAATTTACAAGTTACTTAGTTTTTAAAAGCTTTTAACTTGCCCTGTTAGTATGTTAGTATGAGATAAATCTTGTGAGTTAAATTAGAACCATTTTCTGTCGTTGGGATTAGGTTGAAATTTGGTTTACTTACGTAACTTCGGTGACAATGCAATAATATGGTACCATTAAGCTGCTCTCAAGATGGCCTCGGCAGGTGGCTATAGAATAGGCTCCTAAACTAAACAAGACAAAACCATCGAGTTTGTACTCTTCTGAATAGTCTTGACACGTTTCTTCGTTTTAGAGCATTTAAATAAAAACTTGTTTTAAAAAAAAAAAAATAATTTATATTTTATTATTTCTATCAAAAGTCGCCAAAAAACCGCTTTTTTGGAGTTTGTCTATACGATAGTACATGCGTCACATAAAAACTATTACATGCAGTTTTCACCGATGTATTCCTGGAGGTGTAACTTTAAAACTTGTTATCTAGAATAAAAAATAATAAATATCTAAGTAATCCACGCAACCAAACCAGTGTGTTCTAAAAGTAACACAAAGAGTAATTAAAGTAATTTAAATTAATATTAGTAACATTAATAATTAAACTTTACGACTATTATTTTGTTGTGGATTAAAAAGTATAATTACTAAACATTATTCATATTTTTTTTTTTTTTTTTTTAGATTACGCATCTTTAAAGTATTCTAATTAGACTATTTATTTTCTATCAACTTATAATTTGTGAGTCAAATAATTTGTAATTGTGTCCAAAATACATACAAATTTTAATATTTTAGCTTACGAAGCATGTATAGCTTAGTAAAAAATAAAGTAAAAGCAGGTGAAATTCATTGTCCATTGTCGTGAGAAAATAATGAAATATGTAATAATATTATTGCTTCCATCAGAGGTCAGCCGGCAAATCCAGCTCAGCTAGGCTTCGTTCGGGAAACTTAAGGGGATCTTCTCGTCCTATTGGACGAGTGCTGCAGTGTCTGAAAACAAAGATTTATAACCAGTGTGAGTTACCAGCGATGACAAATGGCACTGAAACGTGGTCTTTAAATGTCGGCGTCATAAAAAGACTCAAAGTCAACGTGCTGTGGAGCGGGCTATGCTCGGTATTTCTCTACGTGATAAAAGCCGGATTATGGAAATCAGTAGAAGAACGGGTGCAACCGACATAGTCCGCAGAATTAGCACGTTGACATAGCAATGGGCAGGCCACATCGCCGAACTGACAACCGTTGGAGAAGAAAGAGTGCCTCAAGTCTAATTGGTTTCTTTAATGATATCCAACAACTAGAGTTAAGTTTCATAATAAAAACAAAACAAGAATGTGATCACGTTATTGTAACCGATAAAAATGCTCTTAGATATAATAATTAATTCGTTAGCGCGTAGTTTAAAAAAATACATAGGCGGCAACAGTATTGTCTGTTCTTTACTTTCATTCTCTTTTATATAATGAAAAGTTTGTCGTCTATGCCCGCAGCAAAGATTACATTGCTAATAACAATTGCATGGAATATAACTAATGCCAAAATACCGACTTATTAGAAGCTTAAGAAGGTATCTTCTCAAGCCATATGGGTTCAACTGTGGGGCACAGTCCTCCTTCAGTACAAGGAAAATTGAGCAACTATGCTACGTAGGTCAGACGGATTGGAATAGTGTTTTAAGTAAAGTTTTCTTTCATTACCATCAATGTCATCTGCGGATTATATCATTAGTCGTCTTTCAGGAGAACCACGGGTAAGAAAGCCCTGGTGAATTGCATTTATTTGATTTTATTGATCAGTATAAACTTTCAAATAGGATTACAAAAGTTTGGGCAGGCGTGATAAATGCACGCGTTAGATACAGGAGGTATTTTCACCTATATTTAGGTTTCAAAATAATAACGTAGAAACATCATACTTACATAATGAGATTTTATTAACAACTCGATAATTAATTGTATTATTCACTGACAAATAAATGTAATAAAACAGTTATTCGTAATAAATATTCAAAGAAATCGATTAGAATCTTAAACGAATCAGGCAAGTGGCCTACAAAACTTAAATTGTAATTTAAACTTAAAAGGCTTAGGTAAACAAAGATGAAATTCATATTACAGTTATGGTCATTTCTATTATTTAATAATATAAACTTAATCAATAGTAATTAGTGATTTGAATGACGTCTTAAAGTAATAGAAGTACCTAACTACATGAAATGTGGCCTGCTTGTAGCTGTTGTTTTTCGAAACTATTTGAGCCTGAGCGTCCTATTGTAGGCACTACTACGCAAACGCGTAGTTTTGGGAAAAGTGCAACTTTTGCCTTTTCCTAATAACACATTAATTAAGAATACAGCTTATAAAATTTAACTAATTATATGGTAAAATATTTTGAAACTGAAAAAGGTAAGTCTCGTCAGAACAGCATGGTATAATAGGTCAATTTCCAACCCATAATGCAGTAGGCTTGTGCCCAGTAGTGGTACATATGTGAGCTGTGGTGATGAATAGAAATCTACAATTTTTTTGATAAATTAACAATTATTAGCACTCGTTAATTCAAATATTTTTACTTAAATTACACATATTAATTAGAAGTAATGTGCTATTACAATTTATTAACAAACTATATACATGTGTAATCCAGGCATCAATCATCATCGCTCGTCGATCCGACAACCGTTGGGGAAGAAAGGTTCTTGAGTGGCGACCACGAATCGGACGCGGCGCAGTGTAGGATGACAACTAGGTGGACTGACGACATTCTCAAAGTCGCAGGGAACCATTGGCTGCAAGTGGTGCAGGATCGTTCCGAGTGGCACTCGCGTGGGGAGGTCTATGTCCAGCAGTGGACGTCTGTAGTCTGATGGATGGATGGATGGAATCTAGGCATCACAAGCCGAACGCTTTGGCCGATTGTGCCTCTCCATCGCTTGTTCCGCGCTCTCACTTGCGCGCTCGGCTCAGGCAGAACGTGACAATGTATATATATGTATATATATATATATATATATAATATATATATACTATATATATATATATATATATATATATATATATATATATATATATATATATATATATATATATATATATATATATATATATATATATATATATATATATATATAGTATATCGTTTTATTTACGTTATCACGTTAAAAAAAAGTAAGGTAGGGTCTGATATAAATATGATTGCACACAATTTTTAGTTCCACAAGTCTGGTGACTGCACAAATCGCGTAGTGGTTAAGATACGGGCATACTGCGCCGTCTTACGAATATTCGATCAGGTCACGTGTCCTGACGCGAATTTAACATTTTTTGCCCATCCCAAATAAAATGTACAACGCCTCTAAAGAAGTTTTCACCTCAGGTCAAAAATCAGGTAGATACAATTCTTAATTTTGTGCTTATTATTGAATAATCAAATGTTAGGTTTCAAAATCCGCACCCATTTGCTGATTGTAATAGATTAAAAAAGCAAACTGTCATGAAATGTAGTTTTTTTTATTATATTTATGAATATTTTACACTAGTCTCTTACAGTCAGTCCCATATTACTAATGATTAGCATGAATACAAAATTACGATATTATAAGTAAATCTTATAATTTATGATACAATCATGATTCATTGTTGTAAACATTTTTTACCGTATGGCTTATTACAATCACAACTTTCGTCATATTTTTTACAATCACAAACCAAATCTGAGCTACTGCCAGTCTTGTAAGGGTATTCACCCATGAAATTGCCCCTGAAAAAAAAAATATTAAGATTTATTTAATAGATATAAAAATACATATTATCTATACTTGCGTGTGATGACGTAATAAGACTACAATTCACCACCCCCTTACCCGTGGGTGTCATAACATGATTAAAGGATATAATATGCAGATAACATCGATGCAAGAGAAGGCAAACTTGAAATGAATCATCCCTGTACCACGTCTGATCGGCATGGTATAGTAAGTTAAATTCCCCCTCGTAATGGAGGAGGCCTGAGCCCAACAGTGAGACGTATAGTCACCGTCCTCAAGGAACTTGGTACCAGTGGTCGGTCCAACAGCAAACGGGAAAGAATAAGATAGGCTATTATTGACTTTGGAGCAAGCTTATGTCTATAATGTATATACGTAGTCGCCACGTTTGGTAGGCGGGTTGGTTTCGCAGTGAGATTTCATACATTTCCCCGGTGAGAGCTGGTGCCCACTCTTCTTCCTGTTGAATCTTTTTTTTTTAAATGACAACGCCTTGCACTAAGGGAATAATAATCCTTATATTGTGGGGGACTTTACAAACATATAATTCAACATCGCATCATCATCGCAGCCCTCATATGTCCCACTGTTGGGCTCGGGCCTCCTCCACAATGGGAGGACATTTAACCCACTATACCATGCTGGTCAGACATGTTGATATAGGGTTTCATTTCGAGTTTGCCTTCTCTTGCACAGATGGTATGGCATATTATATCCCATAGTCGTCTTATACGATATCCACGGGCAAGATAGAGAGTGGTGAATTGCGGAAAGAACATATAATTAACCGACACAAATTACATTCAGACTCAGAACAACAATTTGTAGCTCGTACAAAGTGTTGTCTTGCATGGGATTCGAACCCGCGACACTAGCATGGTACGTTGGTGTCTTAACCACTACGTCATCTGTGCAGTCTTTAGCCGCTTGTTACGATTCCCATAGAGAAGCAATGATGGCGACAAATGTATTCTTATTTTTTACAAAGTTACATTTCATTAACTACAAATGTAACTTTGTAGTCCTATATATTTATATGAGTTTACAAAATTATTTATGTAGTTAGTGTATCTCGGAAACTGGATGATAATTATAATGTTTCATAATTTTTCCTTCATTTATACACTAAACACTAATTGTATTCTAAATTGGAAGCTTCTATGTCGGCTAGAAGTGCCACTTTAATATTGATGATCGGTCAGTCAGTGAGTGACAAAATTACGAAATTTAGACTAGTTATAATTCTGAAACTATTGGTTCAAATTGAATGAAATTTGAAATACACAATATTTATAATATATAAGGGCTGCTAGGTTACTAAAAATTCAGGTTTCTAGTTTTATTAACAACGAAGTTATAGGGGGTCGAAAATGGCCTGAATGGCTTCGAGAAAGGTATGTTACGGCAGTTTTGCGTTTTGCCCGACTTTTTTTTTGCTCGACTTGGCGGGGGCACTGACGTGTTCCCAGATTCACACTCAACCATTGTGAATTACACAAATAATCGAATTCATGACACTACTGACTGCAAAACCGTCTGTTCTGATCTGTTCTGTCTGTCCGTCACTAGGCTGTATCTCAAGAACCGCGTTAGCTAGATGGTTCAAATTTTTACAAATTATATATTTCTGTTGCCGCTATAAGAACAAATACTAAAAACAAAATAAAATAAAATAAATATTTAAGGGGGGCTCCTATACTACAAACGCGATTTTTTTGCCCTTTTTCTGCTCGAGATCAATAATGGCAACAGGTAGGTCCTTGAAATATTCACAAAATACTCAGTTGTATTTTTACTTTAATAATAAATAAATAAATTAAAATCAAGTAGATATTTAAGGGGGGCTCTCATACAAAAAACGCCCTTTTTACTTTTTATAGATAACGGTACGGAACCCTTCGTGCGCTACTCCGACTCGCACTTAGCCGGTTTTTTAAGTCCGTAAAACAATAGTGAAAAGCTATTTATGATAACATGTATGTACATATGTAATTAAATCACTTACGCTGGCCCGTAATTACAGACGACTAAGAAATTGTCCCAGTCACCTTCCTTAGTTTTGGATACCGCACAGCCGACTAACACAGTTTCTGACCAGACCATCTGAAAGCAATCACAAAAATGTTAAAGGTGAAGGGGTGAAAGGTTGTGATTATTATACGCGTCATAGCACTAGATGTTTGTAAAAAAAAATTCAGGCACATTAAAACTATTTAATTCTATCATCATACATCCAAGGACGCCCAGCAACTTTCACAGTTGGTCGTTAGCCGTTAGGTGGCGCTGCAAACCCCAGGCGGGGTATGCCACTTAGATCCAGCATGCCAATCCGACTGGATACGATGAGCACTGCTGCTTTCTGTGCTAACCGGGCAATTTTTCGGCAGTCCGTCTCTTTTATCGTGATGAGTGTGTTATCGCGTGCCAAGCAAATGGTCCTCATCCCGGGAAGGAGGTAACACCGTAGAAGCCAGTAGAACCCTACATTCCAAAGGATCAGACTGAGGACCGACCCTGTGGGACGCCGCATTCTACGCAATACGCCCTCACAGAGCACGTGCCTATGCTGGAAGTACGCCTCCAACAGCCTCCACGGTACCGCAACGCCTCATTCAACGCTTCGTGTGAGAGAATGTTGCAGGCATTCTTTTACTGTACTACGCTGGTCAGACGAATTGGTATAAGATTTTTCGGATTTTATTTACATATTACATTTCTTAGTCATCTCTTAAGACACCCATTGTTAAGATAGGGGGTGGCGAATTGTATCATTATTTCATAGAGGACTAGAAGAGTAACCAAAATTAAGTCTAAACTTTTATTTACCTGTGTGTAATGACCAATTTGATAACTTTTAGACCCATCAAAATCACTACTTTCTATTTGGTTGTATTTGAACATCTTATGTTCGTCGAACCAAGATTCGAGTGCGTTATCAACATTTAGTTCTTGGTTGCTATTCATAGCAGAGTACCAATATAAGTTCTCGCCCGTCGTGAATCTACCAGATGCTGAAAACATAAAGATATTTTTATATGTGGGATATATGTACATACTTCTAGTATATAGATATCCACTGTTATTAAGCCCCATTGTTAATATGAAAATAATAATATAGGCACGCTTGAAGATTGCCGGATTAACTATGGATGTTGATGTTATAATTTGCCCGGGAGAATGCCCATGTCTTGCCCATTCTCTTGGTGATACTCCGGCCGCTCCTACGACCCTACGCTCCTACACAAAAATGTATGTCGCAGTTCAAGTCATTCGTCGAATGTGTCTGTCAGAGATCTCGGCGTCAGATATAAACAGCGTCACACATGTTCACACTCTAAATATTATCGCAATTAATGACGCGTGTGACTGAAGCTATTAACTGCTATTAACTAGGCGTAGTTCAAAAATTTGAAAATTCTCAAAAATCTTCCTGCGTGTTTCCTTTACTTGTTGATTACCGGCTTAAGTCCCTTCTAATGAAACCTATTTGATAAAGAGGAAATGACTGCGTATCTTAGGATATATAGGAAAGCAAGGAGTGATAACCTATTGTAAATAGGTTTTTAATTCTGTGTTCTTAATCTAAATTTGCCGGTAAATTTTGAGATCGATCCTTTTAAGTTTACAAAGGATTTTAAACTGTATGTTTCTTTGATTAGAACTATTTCTAATGATAATGCTTTTAGGGGTGGCCCATGGTCAGCGCACCCGCCGCTCGGCTCCGTTTGGGGCGATAGAGGGGCGTAAGCACGCAAACCCGTAACCCATCCGTGACACGTCGCCTTCGTCGTTGGGCCGACCACCGGTGCAGGGTGACATGTCGTCAGTGGTCGGCCCGACGGAATACCTCTTGAATATGTTAGTTATCAATTAGAT
This sequence comes from Lymantria dispar, assembly GCA_032191425.1. Classification (NCBI taxonomy): domain Eukaryota; kingdom Metazoa; phylum Arthropoda; class Insecta; order Lepidoptera; family Erebidae; genus Lymantria; species Lymantria dispar. The sequence goes on from CM063448.1 coordinate 12,008,502, forward strand.
CAATCTTCGTTACCTTGGAGGACACCCATTAAAGTTATTATTTGTATATCACGTAACCATACGGATTTAGCGTAAATTCTGAATAGCAGTAGCTTAGAACTGTGAACCAGTAAACTACAATAAGCTCAATTGCCTTAAATTTGTCCACAAACATGTGACCTGAGGGTTGCATGGAGAAGTATATATAAGCTTATTAGCAACCCGCCCTCGCTTCGCTTCGGTTTCAGTCGCCTTACTCCCGTAGTTCCCGTTCCCGTGGGAATACCGGGATAAAATATAGGCTATGTTACTCCTTAATATTATAGCTTTCCATTGGTGAAAGAATTTTTGAAATCGGTTCAGTGGTTTGAGCGTGAAAGCGTAACAAACAAACAAATAAACTTACTTTCGTATTTATAATATTAGTAAGGATTCCATCTCTGTATACTTTCAAACGTGAAAGCGCTCGTTTATTATAAATAAAAAAGTGAGGTTGCTTCTCAAGCTTCAACGATTTTTTTGTTTGCATTGGTAGAGGTTTTCAGCGATACAGAACAGGGGTATATAAAGTAAGGTAAGGTAAACCTACTATTCAAAAAAAAGTATTGATTCGGAGGTATGATTATTAAGAGGTCTTTTGGGGTTATAATTCGGTTGTATAGTATAAATGTATTCTATTTTTATCGTGCTGTGCTGGAGTACCTACAGAAAATCTGAAAGAGAATAATGTTTTCGGTATCCCAGAAGAGAATCTGATATCCTGTAAAACGGCGAAGCCACGGGCAAGAATTTTATTTAGCAATATTTTTCTAAACAAATAGTTGTACAGTAATACCCCGGACTTACGCGATAGGTGGGACAGGGCGATAATCGCGTAAGTCGGGATTTAATTTTGCTTATATTAAGTGTACAAAAAAAATCTTATTTGGAATCAGTTCAAAGACATTACACGTTGTAAAAAATGTGGTTAAAATGTTAGATAAAAAATAATTGAAATATGAATAAAAAACGTAAACCTAAGGCCTAATCGCTCAAAGAGAAAACCGCGTATCTTTGAATTCGTGTAAAACGGGGTAGCGTAAGTCGAGGTATTACACTTATCGTTACAAACATATAAAGTGAATGAGTCTCTCATTCAAATAACCTGCTTCTTTAGGTGTGCTAACAAGGCACAACGTAAAAAAACGAAATGAAATATACCGTGTTTATACTATGCCTGTTTGATTACTGAAAATTCAGGCTTCTAGTTTTATTCACAACGAAGTTATAGGGAGTCGAAAATGGGCTGAATTGTTTCGAGAAAAGCATGTTACGGCCCGGCCGTCGTGATTGCAGCTCCCTAGGCCCTAGCCAAAGGTGGGCATTAACTCGTTAATCCATTAATCGTTAATTAACGAAGTTTACTATCTGGTTAACGGATTAACTTTTAAATTAACTTCAAAAAATGTTAACGCTCTTGTTAACTTCCGTTAAATCGAACTTCCGTTAACTTCAGTCCGTTACATTAGTTTGTTGACATGCTGTCATTTTGTTTGAATTACGCGCCACGCCAAACTCATAAGTTCCAGGACGCTTGCGCCGCTCTAGTTGCCGCCGGAGGATCGTGTCGTAGAGGAGTTCCTCCCGCGCACGATCCACCCACTCTTGCCCTGATATAATTGCCACTTGGAAGGCGATGCTCGCGTCTCTGTTTCTGACACGAGCGATAGTCGGCAGCTTCAGGTCGGCACCGATGATTGCGACGACTTCAAAACGCTGTTCTGTCTACGCGGCACACATCTTGAGCGAGCGAGGACAATACACAGGTAGTGTCCTCGTCGCTATCGCAATAGTGACAGGACAGTGTGCTCTCCTTCCTTCCACGACCTTGTGCTAGTACTTAGAGAAGTGTACCATGTCTCGTCAATACCTGTACCAGTCGGAAGGAGAGCACCGTCCGAACACCGTACCGAGACTTCCCTAATCAGAGTGCCTAACGGACAATGACGTGATGGCAGGCGTTGTCCCGCCAGGCGGCCATCTCACTAAATGAGATTAAGCTGCTCCTCGCCACGCCCCGCGAAAAAGGAAACTGAGCCCGAGTCTTCTTCAATGGTTGTGAGTTCTTCTATTGTAGATTATGATAGTAGCAGAAGGGGTTCTCACCTCCACTTGGTTATTACTTAAAAAAGCATCGTAAAGTTGGTGATTCATTTGGTATCCCGGCCACCGGCAGTAACGTATCCCAAGCTAGTATGGACAGATGCACGCCAACATAATTCCACTACATACTGTAGAATTTGTCTATTTCTCTCTGGCTAAAAGCAGTATAAGTTTTAAATGGTTAACTTTAACTTGCGTTAAATTTTCGCAATTTTAACGCTTTAACAATAATCGAAGTTAACATTTTAATTAACGATTAACCAAGTTAACTTTTGGATTAACTGTGCCCACCTATAGCCCTAGCCGGCTGACTGCTTTGTGGGCGGACGAGTGGTATCGGCCGCGTTCATACACTTCGGCAATTGTCGTGATTCCTTTAAGCACACTAAGAATAGCACCTAACTACCTACCTACATATTTATTCTGTTATTATAATATTTTAATGTTTATTTTAGACGTAATATTTTTAAACATATATAGCTAGGTTTTATTTATAGAAAATGTTGATTTGTCGGTGTTTTTAGCTAATCAATACAATGACATAAAATGTCAATAGAATATGGATTCAAATTTCGCCGTCAACGTCAAGAGTGGCGATAGCTCAGTTGGGAAGTTGTCCAGTCTACTTTTTGCTTTGTTTTAGCATTCAAACAGTGTGGGATCGAATCTCGGTGTTATTATTATTCTGTATTTGTAATTTTTGATATTTTTACATTATTTAATTTTTATTTTTTATTAATATATATCTAAATAAATTTAACAAAAATGCAACGAAAATATACGGAGCGAAACTCGGTCAACCTGATATTGTATGCTAAACCATGTAAATTGTGACGTGTGGCTCAGCATCGAATAAATAATTATGTTTTCTTTCTTTCTTTCTGTTACGGTAATGTTGCGTTTTTGCCGTCATAATACTTGAACAGTATTTTTTTTTGTTCTGTTCAAAATTATCTTACGTGCTGTATTTACATACAATTGCACGCTTTTATACCTGAAGAGATAAGCAAAGGTATATATATATATATATATATATATATATATATATATATATATATATATATACCTTTGCATTTTTTAACATTACTACACGTAATTTAAGAATTACGTGTTCTTTGTAATTAGTAACTGAATTTCACTTAATCAAATTATAAGAAGTATTTATTACGATAAAATTACGAATGAAACTAATCATTCCTTCGTTTCCTTAATTTTAAACACTAATGAAATGATTTTTTGTTTCTTTGAATAAATAATAAAATACACTCCTCATCCCCATGGCTCATATACGTCTCACTGCTGGACTCTAGCCAGGAGGCTGGGAAGACCGAATAGGAAGGAAATTGACCTATTATACCACGCTGGTTGGCCGGGTTGGCATAGGGTTTTATTTCGAGTTTCCTTCTCTGCTGCATCTACATATTGTTATTCCCTAGTCGTCTTTTACAACACCCATGGGCAGGAAAGGGGGTGGTTTTGTATTCTTACTCCATTAGTTCACGGAAGGATTGTTAATTAAATAAAACTAGCAATCCGCCCTGGCTTCGCTTCGGTTTCAGTCACCTTTCCTGCGTAGTTCCCGTGCCCGTATGAATACCGGGATAAAATATAACCTATGTTACTCCCTGATATTATAGCTTTCCATTGGTGAAAGAATTTTTGAAATCGCTTCTGTGGTTTAAGCGTGAAAGCGTAACAAACAAACAAACTTATTTTTGTATTTATAATATTGGTAAGGATTAAAATCATCTTCGACCTACTACACCACTCTGGTGAGACGGGTTGCTATAGAGTTTATTTCAAGTAGTGAATTATATTCTTACTCCGTCACCACACGGAACATTTAATTCGTAATTTATTTAATCAATTAAAAATATAAATTTATACTCACGGATAGTTTTATCTGGATTATGACCTTGACCATTTTGTGCTGCCCATTGTGCTGCTTTTTCTGCTAGTTCATCGTCCCACAACTGTAATATTTTTTTAAATATTTTATTTTTTATGGCAGGGCAATTAAAATTATTACTTTAATTTTCTTGAAACTACCATAATACGAATGTTGTAAGGTATTCGTGTGAGGAAACAGGTTCGTAACAAATTAACTGAGAAAAATATATAGTGTGTAAAAAGATGACCAAATCCTTTCGTATTAATTGAACGTCATAGCGATAGTCATCATCATCATCAGCTCAATTTATACAAGTCCCATTGTTCGGCTCAGGATTCCTCCACAATGAAAGGGAAATCGGCCTTCAATTCATCGCTGATCAGACGTGTTGGAATAGGGTTTTATATCGAGTTTTCCTTCTTTTGCTATATTTACGGTAAGAGGGGTGGGAATTATATTCTTACTCTGTGACCGTATAGAAACCACAACCGTACCTGCATATAATTAAATTACAATCGATTGACGTTTGTACATTATGGAAATTGAAAAAAAAATAATATGGCGGATCCTTATCAGAGCAAGGGGAGCAACAGATGAACATCTTTTTTAGAATATTTGTCAGTCTGACTGTGTATGTTTGTATACGCATTACGTAAAAACTATTGCATAGGATTGATTGCAGTTTTCACAAAGTCCGTCAAGGCTAACTTAAAACAAGTTGTTATTTCGAATAAAAATAATAATGTCACCTCATATCATCATCATATGGTCATATACCTACCTGTGGGGTTCGAACCTCCTCCATATACCTACCTGTGGGGTTCGAACCTGAGGAGGTTAATGGAGGATAATGGAGGCATTATGGCAGGCAAATTGAGCTACTCTAGCACGCTGGTCGGACGTGTTCACATAGAGTTTCATTTGAAGATTTTCTTCTTTTGCATCGATGTTCTATGCATTTTATATCCCTTAGTCATCATTTACAACACCCACGGGCAAGAGAAGGGGTAGTTGATTGTACTTTTATTCTACACGGAAAAGAGTAATTAATTTAAATTAATAATCATACAATAAATAATTAAACTTTACGACTGTTATTTTGCTTCGCAGGTTTCTCTGTTTAATGGATTGAAAACTATAATAACGAAACGTTATTCATATTTTTTATATATTACGCATCTCTTAAATATACTAATTAGGCTCGCTTTTCTTATAATAATTTATGTTTAAATATACTTATAATTTTACAAATACTTTATAACTGTGTTTTGGACATTTATAAAGTATGCATACATATTTTAATATGTTAGACTATGAACAAGCATGTCTATAGTAGTATAGTCTTGTTAATAAAGAATCAACTAAGAACGCGTGTTTATTGCATTTTTCGTGAGATAATAAAATAATAATATTATAAAATGAAACTGTAATCAATTACTTGTAAATCAATAATGAATGATTGTAAGAACTTGTAATAATTCAAGGAAAGTAAGTACCGAAATAAAATGCACTAACCCACCTGACATATTAGGTATAGTTGTTTCCCTTTTAGTATGTAAGAGGCTCGAGTCCAGTAGTGAGATATATATGAGCCGAGATGATGGTGAAAAGAATATAATTCTCAAAAAGAAGCTATGTAAACCTCAAGGACCGCTGGCTACTCTGACTAGCGATTTTAGGAACTCATCATTCATCATTTCGGCTGATGTATGTCCTACTGTTGGGCTCGAGCCTCCTCCATAATAGGAGGGAAATTGACCTTACTATACTATATTTTTGGACGTCGGTCGCCGTCGCGCGGTTAGCCTCTCTGCGGGTGATGGACAATTCCCCGGTCCGATCACCCGCGGCCTCGGCTAGGGCGGCATTAGGCGCAGATACTCGCGCCTGCGCCGCCCGAGTCGCCGGCGGCGGAACGTGTCGCCGAATAGAAGCTCTACTCGCACACGATCCGCCGCCTCCTTCCGTGAGATAACGGCCTCACAGAAGGCGGCGACCGCGTCCCAGTTCCTGACGCTGACGAGCATCTCCCTGGCGATGGTCGAGACAGGTTGGTATAGGGTTTTGTTTCGAGTTTTCCATGTCTTGCATAGGATGTCATATGTGTAATATATCCCTTAGTCGTCTTTTATGACACCCACGGATATGAGAGGGGGTGGTGAATTGTATTCTTACTCCGTCACCACACGGAGATAAAACTTTAGGAACTATCACTACACTTTTTAGGAACTTTCTTAATTTATCTAGAGATTCTATAAACGCCTGAACTAATAATTCAGCGTTATCAAGAAAGTGGATAAATTCGTGAACTTCACACCTACCACCGTTCAAATGGACGGTATTTAATTTTAATTACTAGCGTAAAATATTATGTCTTACCATAAACTTCATTTCAGAAGCTGCTGGTTGATTTGCCACTTCTCCTTTGGCCACTTTCAACCGTCGCATATTATGACCATCGACGAATGCTCGAATTTGTTCACATGATAAATCTTCCACTGTAAATATGAATAAATTAATTAATTAGTGCCTATATTTTTAATATTATAAATATAATGACAGAGGACTAACATTCAAATGACCCGTGAATTAGAACACACAAGAAAATTAGAATTGTTTTCATTTTGTCGGTACGTAATGACAGCTATGTGACGAATTCAACTAAAGTTTTAACAGTGAAAAGACGTTTCAAGTGAACTGTTTTATATACTACAGCGTATGAGTCTAAACGATGACAAAAACTTGATAAGTAGTCTGAGGTTCCGTATGTATAATAACTAATAATTTAATACAAATATGATGGAGAAAGATTTATTATTATTATTTATGTATCTCAGTGTCACGGGTATCTTACAAAGGAATATACCCGATCCTTTGGTAGGCTTACATGGGGATATGGATCCAACACGCAGAGGCCTTTGGAGAAAGGACAATGGGCAAAAATGTATGGCGCTTGTCCCATCGGCGGCCACATCTGTCCTATATATTTTTTAGTCGACAATTATGTATATATTAAGACTGCAAAAAATTATTTCGGCAACTTGTTTAGATAAAAAGTTATAAAGCGTTGATCATATAAAAAAATCGAATTAATTAAACTGAAAGTACGTAAATGATAAAACGTAATGCATGTCTAAGTATAAGATAATGATGGATTAAATAAAACTAAAGGTTAATTGGTTATTAAATACATCGATTTATTGACAGACACATATACAATGCTCGTATATAATGCTAGTATTCCTTTAAAAAAAGAAAATGATGGGATTCAATTGTCGTCTACAATAATATCGTTTAAAAAATGAGCTGGTAAACGGATATCTTCCTCTTGGTTTCTCGCCCACCCTAAATACCACACTACACACATAATGTGGGCACAGCAACCAAGAGTGCGCTTACCGCTTAGACAACTGCAATAGTAGTTTTCTATGGCTTCTCTGCCGCTTTTCTCTCTATCTACTATAATGTACGAATAATATATTTTTGACCTAGTATGTCTAGATTGTATTCGACATCTTAGCAGCCAAACATTTGTTGCTGTGATGCCGCACCTGCCTAGGCCTGTAACATCGGGGTCCCTATACGTTTCTATATTATAGAGACCTTGTCGCACATGCTCCGCATAATAGCTGCGGGCTAGCTTCACTTGGTATGTACCAAGTGCAAAAATGGTTAAATCGTCCTCAGTCAGCAAAGGAAAATCACTTATGTTAGGTTGGTTTCCTGTAATGCTATCGAAACTAGCCCGTCTACGATTAAGGTTGTTGGCTAGGACATACTCTGCTAGGTTATTTGGTTGGTTCACTCTTTGGTTTATAACTTCTATAAATGTTTCAGCGTGAACGTTATCTGACAATGGTTCTCTGCAAGCATTCAATAATGCAGCACCTATTCTAAAATCTGTCATCATATGAGGCAAAGCACGATTGAAAAAGTCTTGTCGGAATAGTTTAAAATCGCGTTTGAACCAACCATTTATAACTTCAACAACCCAGCGGCACATAGTAACCAACCTAGACTTATTCGCTTGTTCTGTCGTCAATTGATCTTCGTCTCTATTTTTTGTTTTCGGTAAGTGAGCTTCATAACCATAGGCATGTAAGTCGTCGATTACGTCGCGAAACCCACGGTCTAAGATGAACACATCTCCATGTTCAAAAAACCAATGGAAAGGATTTCCTTCGTCGTCAATCATATTTTTCATTATTTGTGCATCTGATTCTATGGCTGAATATGGCCCAAAGGCATCTAAAATGTGGCCATCGCAGCACACTATTAAAAACGGTTTCAACAAATTCGTGTATTTGTGTAGACTATATGATCGCTTTTGGAATAAATAGTTTGCGGACTTTTGTATATATATATATAATTATGTATAATAATAATAAATAATAATAAATGTAAAATAATTTGTATATATATATATATATATATATATATATATATATATATATATAAGTGGCGTCTGCTATCACAATTGCCTTTCTGTTTAAGGCATTTGCATTTCCAAAAATTGCATTTGGAACTTGTAGGTTTCGGTTAGCTACATCAATTCTATTGAGATGATCATAACCAAGATGCCGGGGAACGAAGTCCAGTAAAAGAGAGTCTCTGGCGAACGTTAAATGTCGTTCTAGGGTTCTACGGCTCATATTAAAAAGCGTCGCCAGCCTTTCATTTGCTTACCTCAGGCGGCTGGTGGCAGACTACTTGGAGAGGCGCAGCGTCCTCTACGTTGACCGAGTAGGGGACGTTGTGCGAACGCCCATCACGTGCGGTGTCCCACAGGGGTCGGTTCTGGGTCCGACCCTGTGGAACATCGGCTACGACTGGGCGTTGAGAGGAAGCCTCCCACCCGGGCTGGGTGTAATTTGCTACGCCGACGATACACTCGTCACAGCCCGGGGTGGGACGCTAGAGGAGGCGGCACGCCTGGCAACTCTCGGCACCGAGGAGATTGTTAGGCGGATCGAAGCGCTGGGGTTGAGGGTAGCCCTGGAAAAGACGGAGGCCCTTCTGTTCCATGGCCTCCGTACCGCCGGGCCTCCCGCCGGCGCTTCGATCACCGTGAAGTCGGTCACCATCAGCATCCAGGCCCACATGAAGTACTTGGGCCTGGTGCTCGACGGGCATTTTTGGTTCCGGGAGCATCTCCATCGACTTGTTCCCCGGCTTGTCGGCGCGGCGTCCGCCCTTTCGCGGCTGATGCCGAATGTGGGTGGACCCAGTGCTACGTGCCGACAGCTGTACGTGGGGGTGATCCGGTCGATGGCCCTGTACGGCGCACCGGTGTGGGCGGGGTCCCTGACCGTCCGTCTTAGGGCCCTCCTGTGGCGACCACAGAGGGTCATGGCGATCAGGGCCGTACGCGGTTACCGCACGGTGGCGACGGAGGCAGCGTGCCTCCTGGCCGGAACTCCCCCGTGGGACCTGGAGGCGGAGATGCTCGCCGACATTTATCGGCGGGTGTCGGAGAAGCGCGCCCGCGGCGGCATGGTCTCCATCACAGAGATCACCGCCTGGCGGGTCGACGCCCGCCGAGAAGTCATTGCCCGTTGGGCAGTCCGGCTGGAGAGTCCTCGGTATGGTGTAAGGACCGTCGAGGCCCTCCGGCCGGTGCTGATGGAGTGGTTGGAGCGGACGCACGGGGTGCTTTCCTTCCGACTGGTGCAGGTGCTGACGGGGCACGGTTGCTTCGGGAAGTACCTGCACAAGATTGTCAGGAGGGAGAGCACACCGTCCTGCCACCACTGCAGTTGCGACGAGGACACGGCGCAGCACACGCTCGAGGAGTGTGCTGCATGGGAGGAGGATCGCCGTGAACTCGTCGCAATTATCGCTGCCGACCTGGCGCTGCCGACCATCGCCAGGGAGATGCTCGTCAGCGTCAGGAACTGGGACGCGGTCGCCGCCTTCTGTGAGGCCGTTATCTCACGGAAGGAGGCGGCGGATCGTGTGCGAGTAGAGCTTCTATTCGGCGACACGTTCCGCCGCCGGCGACTCGGGCGGCGCAGGCGCGAGTATCTGCGCCTAATGCCGCCCTAGCCGAGGCCGCGGGTGATCGGACCGGGGAATTGTCCATCACCCGCAGAGAGGCTAACCGCGCGACGGCGACCGACGTCCCAGGTCGAGAGGTGAGGTTACCCGAAAGGGTATTCCGTCGGGCCGACCACTGACGACAAGTGACATCTGCTCCGGTGGTCGGCCCAACAACGAGGTGACGTGGGTACGGGTGGGTTATGGGCCCACGCGCCGTCCTTTCATCGCCCCGGATGGACAGGACCGCGCGTGCGCTTACCATAGCCCACCCAAAAAAAAAAAAAAAAAAAAAAAAAAGCCTTTCATTTGCTTCACCGCTTCGCAGTTTCATTAAGTAGCATGCCAAAGATGTTTTCGGGCGTGTTGATACGTTCGACAATGAAGGAGTTTGTTCCAAAATATTCATAAATTGGTCTCGACTAACGCCTAATCGGATGTATACTTCATTTGGGTCCATGTCATCTATATTATCAAAATCTAGTATAGATCCTCGAAGCACCGCGATTTTCATGAGGCTCATGATATGCACAAAATGTGTGGCATTGAAGTCGTGGAGCAAGTTAGGGCTGTCAATTATTTGATCCCAATCATTGGATACCAAATGATGATCGCAAACTCTTGCACTATTTGGAATATAAAAATTAAAATGAATCAAGAATGTCACTTTAATGTTATCCGGAATCCTTCGGAGATCCGTTCGTCTGCAGTTTTCATACATACAACGCGTTGCTGTATTAGGGAGTCTTGAATATTCTTCAATATGTAATACACATTCGTGTGGACGGTCTTCTCTTGGCTGCGCAGCTCTTTCTGCCCGTTGCCAGCATGGTCGACAAATGTACTCCTGACCATTGTATTGTATCTGAAAATGAGAGTATTACAATTAGTTAAAACGCTTAGTTATTTTCATTGAACGCTGTTCAAACAAAGCGAAATATAAAGAAAAATATTTTACTCGATTGCCTAAGCAGTATTAATTATCTCGCTTACTCATACGTAAATACCGATACTTCTATCCCGTTCTCGCCCCGTGGATCAAACGGAACGACAACGTCGCCGCGTCGGTAACAGTTTACTTACTACTTACAGCGAAATGTAATCTCAATGCGCGAGAGTTAAAACACTGTGACCACCTCAAGTTAAACAGTACTATATTGTTGACGTGACAACTAAGAAATAATGATTTCGTTTGATGTACTTACCTGATGTTCAGAGGTAAGAGCTTCAAAGATATATTGGCCTACAGCGGGATGTTCTTCAAACCGAGCACGGGTTATTTCGTATCTTCTTCTGTTTATCACGGCTCGATTACATAAAATACACACTTGGCGATTATCTGCCATTGTTATAGGAATCTGCTTAAAAAAAGTGCAAAAAAACGAGCACAAGTCACCAAGATAGATATTAACAAGTCCGATATGCAAGCCAGAGTCAAAAGAAATTGTCAAACAATAATAATCGCACAGTACTCAACGAAACAAATGTCAACGATGGACTGCGCTATGCGCTCGAGCATAACGGTAATCGCCGAGTCGCCGAGTGCGAGCGGCGCTCGTCGCTGATTGGTTGACGCATGAAACATGGCGAGACCGATTTTAACAAAGGTTCTTAGACCTCTAATAGAAAAAGTATTGAATATTAGGATACATAAATAATAATGAAAAAAAAAATAGTATTTTAATAATAGTATTTTAACTATATTTTTTTTCCCAAACGGTATTTCATAGTACTCCTTGAACAATATTTGTTGTCAAAGATCTCCCCTTTCAAATGACACTAGTTTCATTGATGGCCGCTCATGGGCCGCAATGCCCATTGTCCTTTAATGTTGAAATGGGATGGGACATCTACCGATGACACTCCACGTTTGCACATAACACTCGTGGACTGCCAACGGTAGGTGTAAAACTATTATACAATGATGATATCTAAAACCTGGTTATGGGGTTGTGAGGTTTGGTGGACTATTTTACTTAAAACTATTGATTTTGACCTATCGTCTGCCTTCAATCCCTTGCATCGTATTGAACGGTGGCAGACGGTGACTCGCCAACTCACTGAATGGGCCCCCCCAAACGGTCGCCACAGACACGCAGGTCATACGGGCAACAGGGGGGCAACATTGGTGCAAGTGGCTTGGGGTGTCGAGGGGTGCGGCGCCGGTTTCACCATCGCAGTGGTTTCCCCGTAGTTATGCCCTTGAAAATGACACTTCCACCCCTGAGCATATAGCTCTGGCGACCCTTCTCTGACCAACCGTTTTAGGCAAGCCAGAGTTGAGAATCCTGCGGGCACTCTACGGTCTCCACTCCAGCCAGCCAGTAAATGCGAGCTGGATACGAGGCCCTGACCGACTCTCTGGTGCACTCAGGACTGCACTGTCGCCACTCACATTCAGCACGCCACATGCTGCCCTGCGGTTTATTGGCTTTTCTATAAATCTTGTGATACATTTTTTCTTTTATATCAAAAGAACTTAGAGAGCCATATAATGTTCCTCCGAGGTTTGCGTTAGTCTCATGGTGAGATAACGACTGGCCCAGAGGGTTTTATTATTATTATTATACATTCAATGGATCCCGTCTCACGTACAGGTAAAAGAAAATAATGAATGTCTAGTACTAGCTAAGCAAGCTATGGTTGATGGAATGCCCGCAAGAATCACTCCGCTATACTAGGACCACTTCATTAGCATAAAAGAACGTTGTTAGAAGAATGGCAAGAATAATTCGATGCAAACTCAAGAGAAAAGTCATATGATATCGTAATATCCAACCTCGTGTCTTGGATTACCCTTGGATATATAAAGTAAATTTAAATAAATAATTTTTGACTGTTGCTCTTAAACTACGTTCTGGCCATATTTCATCTAATCAATTCAGATATTTAATAAAAAAAAGTTTCTTCTAATTGCATCACGTGTGAAGTTGTTAAAGATGTCACATACTATTATATTCTAATGGAGTGTGCTTGGAATTCTAGTTTAAGAAATTAATTTTGTGAACATCAAATAGCTTCTATTTGATCTTAGTTTTTGTGGTAGCATTTTAGCTAGTCCATCTTGAGATGCAGCATTTTTTTTGTATAAATTAGTAAATAGGGTAATCTTGTTGTTAATTTTGTGATTGTAAAAAGCGATGTTATCACTAAGCGATAAAGACTTCCTTCAATAAATAAATAAAAAGATTTATTAAGAAGTTGATAAAGTAAAATGCTTCGAGAAAGTATAAAGCAAAAGGTATTGAAAGACTTGAATACGTTTATACTACGCATTAATTATAAATTTTATGCTATAAATTCACATATACTTAGACCTATAATATCCGTGTTGATGTACTGCTGCGCTTTTAAAATCTCGTATTATCCGTGTGGTGACGAATTAAGAATACAATTCACCACTACTTATATTACCCGTGGATGTCGTAAAACACGACTAAGTAATATAATATACTATAACAGTCTGTGTAAGTGAAGGAAGGAAGGATTATTGGTTGATTAGTCAATTTTGGTTCATGTCTTCGCTTGTTAGAAGAGGGAACAGGAATTCTTCCAACTTTTATTTTTCTGTTACAATTTAAAGCATTTTCCGCCACTCTTGATGTTCAAAGCTCGGTATTATTTATAGAGACCCTTGTGGATCTTGGCTTGCAGTAATTGCAATGGTGGAAATGAGTGGTAGGATGATGCCGAAAAAAAACTAAACCACAGATCATAAATCAAATACAAGCACGATAGGTATAAGTTTTGTACCTCTTTTTTATGGTAGACTATGTTCTGAATTCACCCTGTCCAATCCATCCTAGGCGATGGAAGAGAGGCTTGCGGCTCTATAGCCAATCTTATTCCCCATCGTCGTTAAGCTGACTACTGGTTCCAATTCCTTGACAACCGTGGTTGAAATTTACGTTCCACTAATGCAGTGTCAAATGTCTAGATGGTCTAAGATCCCACTATACAACGACCTTCACCGAGATGCTTATTTGATGAAACTTATGTTTTATGTAATTTAATGTGTCAATAAATATATTGCATATGGGTTGCCTAACAAATTTTAGTCCAGAGTATGATTCATTAATTTTTTTCTTTTTTGTACATTGCACCGGGTTGATTGTTAGACAAATTCTATACCAATCGAAAGTATGAAGCCCATAGAATATGCAAACGTCGATCAGACCGGTGCAAAATGCTAGTATCGATTTATCTGTTTATACCTGGCTACCCGAGAGTTGTGACTGGAAAAGAATAGGCAATCTAACGTTTGCATATTCTATGGCCTTCATACTTTCGATTGGTATAGAATATGTCTAATAATCAAACCGGTGCAATGTTCAAAAATATTTTTTTTAAATAATTAATCATACTCTGGACTAAAATTTGTTAGGCAACCCATATGCAATATATTTATTGACATATTAAATTACATAAAAAATAAGTTTCATGAAATAAGCATCTCGGTGAAGGTCGTTGTATAGCGGGATCCTATACTAAGAGTGAAAAGTTCTGTGAGCTGAATATAGCCTACCTAAAAAAGTGTGAAAAGTTTGTTATTTTATTAAATCTGCTTCAACGGCTAAGATTGTACATCATCATCACAGCTCATAAACGGCCCACTGCTGGGCTGAAGCCTCCTTCGCAATAGGAGGGCAATTGAACTACTATAACCACGCTGATCAGACGGGTTGGGTTTTATTTCGAGTTTTCTTGCATATATATTATAAGCATATCCCATGCATGATATTATTGCATAGATATTATAGCATATATTGTTGTAATAAGAATAATCATGGCCGCAGTATTTATTACATACTAGCAACCCGCCCTCGCTTCTCTTCGGTTATAGGTTATAGTCGTTTTACCCGCGTAGTTCCCGTTCCCGTGGGAATACCGGGATAAAATATAGCCTAGTTTACGCCCTGATATTATAGCTTTCCATTGGTGAAAGAATTTTTGAAATCGGTCCAGCCGTTTTGAAGATTACCCGGAACAAACAGATAGACAGACAGACAGACAAAAATTTTTTAATTGCTCTTTTAGGCCCTATGCCTATCGTGCAAATAACCGTATGAGCATGAAAAAAGCCTATTATTTTGACATTACAAACAGACACTCCAATTTTATTTATTGGTATAGATGTGTATTAAAATTTTATTTATAGAATTTAGAATTTAATAATTATATAGGTATGTAAGCAATTAAATAGTTTGAGAATCTAATTTGTTTCATTGAATATTTATACAAATAAAAGTTTATTACATTTATTTTCCAGTTAATAAAAACATAATTAATTGTCCGTATCGTATTATTGTAGAAAAATAAAATCTCGTTATGTATGGTGTTTCTGCGTTATCATTTTTATCTCTAACAAATTAGGTTTTAATTTTTTTTTATTTATGGGAAGGGGTGGCAAATGAGCAAACAGTACACCTGATGGTAAGTGTTGCTGGCGCTCATGGACCTTTGCAAGGCCGCTGCCTACCGCAAGAAAGTGAAGGGAGTGTAAATGCGTGCAATGATACGTTCGGTGATACTAAAAGCATCACCAAAATACACCACACGCAAACACCCTCAGAAAGTTGAGCTTCAGGCTCTCTCGCTCACCGAAAGAAACGCAGTAACAAATTGCTACTATTCGGACGTCGATTTTCTGCGAGAGTGTGGTACTACCCTGGACGGACTGGCCCGCGCCTCTAGAGCAACTAGGCAACTATTAACAGTGTGGTCCTACCACTATTAATGTCAAGTTTTTCTTCTCTTGCATAGTTGTTGTTGAATTAGCACGTTGAAATAGCAATGGGCAGGCCACATCGCTAGTCGAACCGACAACCATTGGGGAAGAAAGGTTCTTAAGTGGCGACCACCGTGGTATAATGTAGCCGAGGCCGCGGGTGATCGGACCGGGGAATTGTCCGTCACCCGCAGAGAGGCTGACCGCGCGATGGCGACCGACGTCCCAGTACGTCGAGAGGTGAGGTTACCCGAAAGGGTATTCCGTCGGGCCGATCACTGATGACAAGTCACATCTGCTCCGATGGTCGACCCAACAACGAGGTGACGTGGGTACGGGTGGGTTATGGGCCCGCGCGCCGTCCTTTCATCACCCCGGACGGACTGGACCGCGCGTGCGCTTACCATGGCAACACCCATAAAAAAAAAAGTGGCGACCACGAATCGGACGGCGCAGCGTAGGACGACCCCCCACTAGGTGGACTGACAACATTCTCAAAGTCGTAGGGAACCGTTGGATGCAAGTGGCACAGGACCGTTCCAAGTGGCATTCTCGTGGGGTAACCTATGTCCAGCAGTGGACGTCTGTAGGCTGATGGATGGATGGATACCTAGTTGTTATCTGTATGATATCACTCCGTCATCTTTCACGACACGCATAGGTGAGGGTCGGCGGCGTTAGTAAATTGTATTCTTGCACCATAACCACACGGACAAGTTAATAAATTGGTCATAATATAATAATTACCATAAAACTAAATATTTATTAATAAATGAGCGAAAACAATATATTTTTTATACAAAATCATATTTTTGTGCTGACAATGAATTTTTATCAAAAATGTGGGTAAAAGTTTAATAATTACTGTAGAAGGTAGATATAAATCTTTGTAATAATCTTCTGCGGTGACAGAGTAAGAATACAATTCACCACTCCCCTATCTTACTCGTCGATGGCATAAAAGACGACTAAGTGATATACAGTACATATAACATTTGTCCAAGAGAAGAAAACTCAAAATAAAACCCTATACCAATATCTCTGACCAGCATGGTATAGTAGGTCAATTTCCCTTCTATTGTGGAGGAGGCTTGAGCCCAGCAGTGGAACGTTTATGACTTGAAATGACGACAACTTGGTGACAGTTCACAAATCACTACGACGTCCGTGTAATTACCATGTTTTCTGCTTTCATTCACTAGTCTCATAGAGTACCTGTGGAATGGAAGAGGAGAGGAATTGTATTTTATTTATTTATTTATTAAACTTCATGCAACAATGCAATGGCGGACTTAATGCAAAAGGCATTCTCTACCAGTCAACCATAGGTGATGCAGAGACGAAAAAAAGGTAGGTGCATGTTCCGAGATAGCTATATTATTGTAAAATGAAAAAGAAAATATGGGTGATTCTCAGATAGCTGTGATTTTTCGTGTCTAGTACTATAATTATTATTCAACATGATTTTTTCGATCAAAAAACTATAAATATAATAAATTTAATAGTATTTTACCTCTGACATTGTATATTGAAGCATAGGTATTCATGGACTATGAATAACTTACAGAAATATACCCAAAATGTCAGTACCGTGGCATGTCTGATTTTCGTTTTTCAAACTAAATGTATAAATTTCTATAAAACCTCATCTTATAATCTAAAGTTGAGCTTTTCTAACTAAAATCTATTGTATATTTCATCAAATTATACTGCAATCATACCCCAATATTGATTGGTAGAAAGGAATAATAGTTATTGATTTATGTCCTGGAATTTTATTCAATTTTTAAATTCAAAATATTTGCCGCCTAATCGCCATCTTTTATTAAGTTTCGTTCGCTCGCTCTGGTGGCATTTTAAAGAAGCACTATTTGTGTACTATTCACAGCTGTGTATTTATTTTTTAGTCCCAATGTTATGACAGAAATAATTTGTTTTATTTTTAAAAAGGTAAGTCATAAAATTACATGTCAGTACCATGGTATTGAAGTTTACGCATATTAAATACAATGTTTGGGTTAATTATACTAAATATTTATTTAATTTCTCGTGTGAAATCGAAATTATTTGGAAAATTATTTTAGTTATGTGTAAGTAATTAGTTTAGGTTAATTAAACATTTAAATGTCAGTACCGTGGATGTCAGTACCATGGTAAAAATAATAAATTAGATATAAATTCATATTTTCTTAATATTTTAATTTATTATCATTTAAAAATGTTCTAGTATTATGAAAAATGGCCCCAGTACTCCGGACAAGATTGAAAAATACACCCGGGCTTCAAAATTTAGGTCAAAATAAGCTGGCTACAAATAAGAAAGGTGCATTAAAACAGAATAAAAGATTGTTAAAATAAAGAAAGAAAATACCAAAAATATCTCTGAATAATTATTAAAGTCTTATAATTTATCATTTGTTTTATTAGTTTAAGATTTTTGACAGATTTAGGCAAGTACTTTGAATATTTCATTTAGATGTCAGTACCGTGGCGTTAGAATTTCGAATTTTCGTTCTAATTTCTTGCCCGTTAAAGTTGTAGTAGAACTACGTTAGAGGCTTAATTCTGAGCATAATCAGAGACCCTTAGTATCCAGAAAAAAAATTTTAAAGCATTTTTAATTTTTAAAAATTTTGAATTGTAAAAATCACAGTTATCTAAGAATCACCCATATATTTTACATAGATAAATAGGTATATACGAAAATATATAATACATACCAAAGATACATACATACCCAAATACAAAGATAGATATGATATATATTAAGATATATAAATATATACATACACAGTATATATACATAATTATAAGGACATTATATCAGTTGTGATGATTCTGCCAACTCGTTTAAGAGATAGAGTCGAACGCTCTTCTTAAATGTTTGACGACTAGTTGCCATCCTGATACCGAGAGGTAGTGAGTTCCAGAGGAGAACCGCCTGGACAACGAAAGAGGAATGCACACGATCAGAGTGATGAGATGGACAAAGTAAGAGCAAGTTTTTGGAGGAGCGAAGGTTTCTGTCATGATTAGTAGAGAGGTATTGAAAGAAACAAGACAAGTAATTAGGAGAATTAGGAGAGTTGAGGATAGAATATAGAAAAGTAAGGGCACGCAAACTACGGCGTTGTCGAATAGTTAGAAAATTGAATTGAGAATGATAAGCAGAAATATGATCATACTTGCGAAGATTATATATGAATCGAATGCAGTTATTGAGAAGACGGTCTAGTTTATTAAGAAGATCTGCATTCAGGTCAAAATAACAAACATCACCATAGTCAATTAGAGGAAAAATTAAAGTTTGGACAAGCGTCGTTTTAGTTTTAACCGGTAGAAAATGTCTCAACCGATTGAGAGCACGTAAGCTACAGGTGACTCGCTGACTTACTCTGGTTACTTGAGTTCTCCAATTGAGAGAGGAGTCGATATATAAGCCAAGGTCTTTTACGTCAGGGGACAGCGGTACAATAGAGCCGTCGTACAATATAAAGGGGAGAGATTTGACGTCTACTCGGCCTATCATACGCTGACTACCCACAATTATTGCCTGACACTTGGTAGGGTTCACCGTCAACCCGGCAACACCAACTTTTTATGCTGTCAAGGTCTGTATTGATTTTGGCAATTGCTGACGGCATATCCTCCACACTCGCTTGACAGTAAAGCTGCAAGTCATCGGCATAAAGATGATACGAACACTGAAGATTATAAGTAATGAGATTAATAAAGATAGAAAATAACAAAGGAGAGAGAATACCGCCCTGAGGGACGCCAGCGCTGAGGTCGCACCAATTCGAAAAGCTGTCTTCGATGCGGACACACTGCTGACGCCCCTGAAGATAAGAAGAGAACCATTCCAGTGCGTTGGGTGAGATCAGATCAGAGATCAGATCCGTCAGAGGTGACGGAGTAATAAACTACATTATCGCTTATTCATATCTGTGAGAACAGATATGAATAAGCGACAATGTAGTTTATTAGAACTGGATCAGTTAGCACTAGGTCATTGTAATTTGTAACGGAATCAATGTACACTTATCGGTTTGTGGCTTATCATTTCCTCCTAAGAAGTACATATACCTAAATTAAACATTGGTGTTCAATATATTATGTCATTTAAACCTAATGATGAATCACTATTATGAATGAAGTGACAGACTCATAGCTTTTACTGACTACGATTGGCATTGATTTTTATTCATCATTATCGCAGCCCACATACGTCCCACTGTTGGGCTCGGGCCTCCTGCACATTGGCAGGGAATTTGACCTACTATACCATGCTGGTCAGACATGTTGGTATAGGGTTTCATTTCGAGTTTTCCTTCTTTTACACAGATTTTATGTGCATATGACATTGCATAGTCGTCTTTTACGACATCCACGGGCAAGATAAGAGAGTGGTGAATTATATTCTAACTCCGTCACCACACGGAAAGATGGTTTTATTGAAATTATTTAAAACTAGCAACCCGCCCTCGCTTCGCTTCGGTTTTAGTCGTTTTACCCGCGTAGTTCCGTGGGAATACCGGGATAAAATATAGCCTACTCCCTGATATTATAGCTTTCCATTGGTGAAAGATTTTTTGAAATCAGTTCAGCCGTTTTGAAGATTACCCGGAACAAACAGACAGACAGACAAAAATTTTTTAATCTGTATTTTAGGCATAGGTGTCGTGCAAATAACCGTTTGAGCATGATAAAAGTCTATTATTTTGACATTACAAAGAGACACTCCAATTTTATTTATTGGTATAGATTATCAGCAGTGGACGTCTGTAGGCCACCCATCAGGGTGGATAGATTATTTCAATTAGCATGCTGAAGTGGCAATGGGTAGGCCAGATTGCTCAATCAACCGACAACTGAGAATAAATAAGTTCTCGTGTGGCGACCACGTGTCGCACGACCTTTTTTTTTTTTTTTTTTTTTTTTTTTGGGTGGGCTATGGTAAGCGCACGCGCGGTCCTGTCCGTCCGGGGCGATGAAAGGACGGCGCGCGGGCCCATAACCCACCCGTACCCACGTCACCTCGTTGTTGGGCCGACCACCGGAGCAGATGTCACTTGTCGTCAGTGGTCGGCCCGACGGAATACCCTTTCGGGTAACCTCTCGACCTGGGACGTCGGTCGCCGTCGCGCGGTTAGCCTCTCTGCGGGTGATGGACAATTCCCCGGTCCGATCACCCGCGGCCTCGGCTAGGGCGGCATTAGGCGCAGATACTCGCGCCTGCGCCGCCCGAGTCGCCGGCGGCGGAACGTGTCGCCGAATAGAAGCTCTACTCGCACACGATCCGCCGCCTCCTTCCGTGAGATAACGGCCTCACAGAAGGCGGCGACCGCGTCCCAGTTCCTGACGCTGACGAGCATCTCCCTGGCGATGGTCGGCAGCGCCAGGTCGGCACCGATAATTGCGACGAGTTCACGGCGATCCTCCTCCCATGCAGCACACTCCTCGAGCGTGTGCTGCGCCGTGTCCTCGTCGCAACTGCAGTGGTGGCAGGACGGTGTGCTCTCCCTCCTGACAATCTTGTGCAGGTACTTCCCGAAGCAACCGTGCCCCGTCAGCACCTGCACCAGTCGGAAGGAAAGCACCCCGTGCGTCCGCTCCAACCACTCCATCAGCACCGGCTGGAGGGCCTCGACGGTCCTAACACCATACCGAGGACTCTCCAGCCGGACTGCCCAACGGGCAATGACTTCTCGGCGGGCGTCGACCCGCCAGGCGGTGATCTCTGTGATGGAGACCATGCCGCCGCGGGCGCGCTTCTCCGACACCCGCCGATAAATGTCGGCGAGCATCTCCGCCTCCAGGTCCCACGGGGGGGTTCCGGCCAGGAGGCACGCTGCCTCCGTCGCCACCGTGCGGTAACCGCGTACGGCCCTGATCGCCATGACCCTCTGTGGTCGCCACAGGAGGGCCCTAAGACGGACGGTCAGGGACCCCGCCCACACCGGTGCGCCGTACAGGGCCATCGACCGGATCACCCCCACGTACAGCTGTCGGCACGTAGCACTGGGTCCGCCCACATTCGGCATCAGCCGCGAAAGGGCGGACGCCGCGCCGACAAGTCGATGGAGATGCTCCCGGAACCAAAAATGCCCGTCGAGCACCAGGCCCAAGTACTTCATGTGGGCCTGGATGCTGATGGTGACCGACTTCACGGTGATCGAAGCGCCGGCGGGAGGCCCGGCGGTACGGAGGCCATGGAACAGAAGGGCCTCCGTCTTTTCCAGGGCTACCCTCAACCCCAGCGCTTCGATCCGCCTGACAATCTCCTCGGTGCCGAGAGTTGCCAGGTGTGCCGCCTCCTCTAGCGTCCCACCCCGGGCTGTGACGAGTGTATCGTCGGCGTAGCAAATTACGCCCAGCCCGGGTGGGAGGCTTCCTCTCAACGCCCAGTCGTAGCCGATGTTCCACAGGGTCGGACCCAGAACCGACCCCTGCGGGACACCGCACGTCATGGGCGTTCGCACAACGTCCCCTACTCGGTCAACGTAGAGGACGCTGCGCCCCTCCAAGTAGTCTGCCACCAGCCGCCTGAGGTACACGGGCACCCCGTGATACCTCAGCCCCTCCCTGATGCAGCTGAATGGCAGACTGTTGAAGGCGTTGGCGATGTCCAGGGACACCGCCAACAGGACTCCTCCGCCGGTGACGGCCTCCGCTACCACGGCCTTCAGGCGCAGCAGGGCCGCGATCGTCGAACGCCCTCTCCGAAAACCAAACTGGGCGTCCGACAAATCGGGCCCGTCCCCGACGAGGTGCCGCTCGATGCGGGCAGCCAACACCCTCTCCAGCAGCTTGCCCGCATCATCGAGCAGCACGATGGGCCTGTAGGCCGAGGCCGACTCGGGAGACCGTCCCGGCTTCGGCAGGAGAACCAGCCTCCCCTCTTTCCAGCACCCACCAACTGTCCGGACGACAAACAAGCGTCGAACAGTCCCCTGAGGCGTGGTCCCAGGTGTTCGAGGACCAGGGCCAGCACACGGTTCGGAATACCGTCGGGCCCGGGGGCGGTGGATTTCACTCGCATACGCGCCACCGCCGCCCCCATTTCCGGCTCCGTGATGGGCGGAGCACTTTCATCGTTGGCCTCCCGGTCGCTGTCCGGCGAAGCCATGACCGGGGGCGTGTGCTCCGCCCGCCGTGGAAAGAGGTCCTCGACAACTCTGGTGAGGAGGCTAGGCTGGAGAGTCTCGGTGAGGGGGGGGCCCCGCCCGCGGAGCTTATTCAGCGCCGCGAGGTAGGGGCGACCCCAGGGGTCACGCTCGAGACTGTCCAGCATCTCCCGCCGACTAACGTCCTTGGCGGTACGGACGGCCAGCCTGAAGGCAGACCGCGCACAGCGGTAAGCCTCGTACAGCTGGCCCTCCCGCTCAGCGTCGCGGTGACGCGCTCGGCTGCGGGTGTAGGCCCTCCGGGCACGTATGCACGCGGCCCGAAGGTCCGCCAATTCTCGGGACCACCAGGGGACCGCACTCTTCGGGGGCAGGCGCCGCACACGGGGCATGGCCGCATCGCAGATCTGCGTTAACGCACAGCGGATGCAGCTAGCCTCGGCATCCACCCCGTCCGCCTGGGGCGGTGAGGACAGCCATGACTGAACGATGGCTGCCTCGGCCAACAGGTCCCGATCCAATCGACCCACAGCCCACCGCGGAAACGCGGGAGCTCCGTCCGCCGTGTGACCCCTGCTGGGCTGCAGGAGGGTCCGGGAGACCTCTATCCGGATGTATCGGTGATCGGATAGGGTCTCAACCTCCTCCTGGACGCACCAGCTCCTCACACGTGCTGCGACATTAGGGCTAGCGAACGACAAGTCCACTATCGACCCGCCCTGCTGCCGCACGCACGTTTGCACCGAGCCCC
Source organism: Lymantria dispar (assembly GCA_032191425.1). Classification (NCBI taxonomy): domain Eukaryota; kingdom Metazoa; phylum Arthropoda; class Insecta; order Lepidoptera; family Erebidae; genus Lymantria; species Lymantria dispar. The sequence goes on from CM063448.1 coordinate 12,032,156, forward strand.
TGTTCAGCAAACAGAGGCCCAGTGCCGCCGCCCACTCTTCGACCGCCCGCCCGCGGGCATTCGTCCTGGGGGACCCCCACGCCGTGGACTTGGCGTTGTAGTCCCCCAGAACGAAGACTTGGCGCGGTGCTAGTCGCCGTATCGAGGCCCCCAGGATGGTGAGGAAGGCCCCGAAATCCGTCGCGCTCCTGTTAGGGGAGAAGTAAACACCAAATAGCGTAACCTCTCCCCATTCCGCCGCGACATACCCATCGCCCCTGTCCTTGAGCAACAAAGGCGGACCAAAGACCTAAGGAAAGTTTCGGGACGTCATTAGATGCAGGCGGTACAAGACCGTATTCTGTGGCACAACATCCCACGTCCAGCAGCGGACAGCGAGAAACTGAATGATGATGATATCAACGTCTCTGAATGATGATGAACTTTGAGGTGTTTGTACATTCTTGAAGTATAGCTGTTTGTAAGAAAACGCTCAGAGCTGTTTTTCCTAAGGGTCACCCCATAAACAGAACTGTAATTTAATAAATAAATATAGACTTTCTATGCCAACCTCTAGCTTATCATTGTTTCATTCATGACGTTCTGTTATGACTATAGAATAGAGATAGTCGGTACGACTATGACTATGGCCAACTAGCCGATTAGTCAGTTGTAAAGAAGTCTACTAATCCGCCGATTAGTCGGCCCAGTCGATCACGTTTCGTTGATGTTCGGAAATTTACTGTGACTATTCGTTTATCTACAGCTGATTCAGGCACAAGGAGTACTATCTCCACAAATGTCAAAGATTCGGTATTAGTAGTCGGCCCAATGACAATGGGGAGGAAATACAATGGGTTATGGGGTTGTAATATATTGTACATTAAAGTAATAGAGCTTAATTAAAATATAATCATTTCAAAAAGTATGGATTTTTTTTTGGCCATTGGACAATGGTGAAAGTGGTGTGTCACAAATGTCTTATGATAATTTCTCTTAATGGAAAATCCTCAGAAAAAAACAGCAAACACTACTAGTATGATAACCGTATTAAATTTAATTCCTCCTATACACCTTATTGAGAAATACATACCAAGTAAGAAGCAGGGTAGTCGGCGCTCTTTGCCGAATAATTGCAAACTACTATAATAACCAGATAGCGGGTTTTACCGACTAGTCGGCACATAACTACTTCTAGTATACAAAAAAATACCAAGAAAACTAAAAAAATAACAAATCAAATATATTTAAACTTCCAGCCGCCCAAACAAGCCGGCTTCCGAAAAGGCTATAGCACCATAGACCATATCATCTTGCTTCGGCAGATTATACATAAGAACGAGGAGTATAATCGGCTCCTGTGTATAGCATTTGTAGACTATGAGAAAGCCTTTGATTCAGTCGAAACTTGGGTGGTGCTGCAGTCCCTTCAGCGGTGCCAAATCGACCATCGTTATATCGAAGTGCTGAATGAAGTGTTTGTATATGAACGCCATAATGTTAGCCCGTATCCGGGATAAGAGTACGAAATCGATCAAGTTGCAGAAAGGTGTGAGACAGGGAGATGTCACCGGCGAATACAACACTCACCTTCAGATTTGCAGACTATATCGTTGTTATGGCAGAATCCATGGAGGACCTTGGCACCATGCTCAACGATCTCAAAAGGTTATCCCAACTAGTGGGTTTACGAATGAATATGGACAAGATGAAAGTCATATCAAACGTGATTCCTGTCATTCTTGTACCGGTCCTAGTTGGCAATGAGATTCTTGAAGTTATCGATCATTATGTTTACCTAGGACAAACAGTCCAATTTCGAGAAAGAGATCAGACGATGAATCCAACTCGTTTGGGCAGCGTTCGGGCAACTTAAGAGAATCTGCCTGTCGCCCCCGAGAATGACAGAATTAAACAACTTGTGTAGGTCTTTTAGAACTGGCTTGCCGCCTGCCCTCAGGAGTTCTGTGGTAATTCCCTCATCTCCCGGTGCGTTCCCGTTCTTTAATTGTTTCAGAGCCATTCTGATTCTGATGAATGCAATAAACTATTTGAATTTGAATCCTTTCGCAATTGCTTTAGCGGTATAAGTAGGCTATTATCGAAAGTAAGAGCCCGAGTTCTAATCAATCCAAGCATTATTTTGCACATAAATTTGGACTCTACGGAGTCCGTAAAATGATACAAACCTTATGTTCTCGTGGGCGTTGGTTAAAGAATCACCAGGAAAATGGGCAGGAGTAGTCTCCTGGCAAATTTATTATAACTTTATTTGGTGCGCATAAATCACATTTTTTTTACCACAGGGCCTGATCATAAAGCTCCAAATACAGTAATATCTGCATATTTACAACTATAAAGTGCTGTGTGACTACCGATGAGCAATTATCGTCAAAGAAAGCCATTGCAATACCGGAGCTATCTTCGGCTTCTATTGAAATAGTGTTTACAGACGCATCAGTTATTGTTAATGGTTTTATGTATTCCTCATTAGATATAGAGCCATATCCACTCCGACTGTGATATTTATGCATCACAGACCGAGCCGGACATATCGGTGAGTACTTCAAATAGGACAAAATAAATATAATTAAATTAATAATAATAGACCTTAGGCCTCTGAGCCTGCTGTTATCTCACCGTGAGACTCACGCAAACCTCGGAGGAACATTATATGACCTTCTAAGTTCTTTTTATACCAATAATACCAATAAACTGCAAGACAGCTTATGGCGCGTTGAATGTGAGTAGCGACACTGCATCGTCCTGAACACCCCAGAGAGTCGGCCAGAGCCTCGTATCCGGCTCGCCTTTATTGTTTGTGCTACCGCCACCTAACTTCGTCCAGGGCGACAGAGGGGTGGAGCGCGTATAACCCACCCGTAGCGCGTCGCCTTCGTCGTTGGGCCGACTACCGGTGCCGAATTCTTTGTCCTCAGCGGTCGGCCCGACGGGGGGTACCCTCTCCTCTCGACGTCCTCTTTCCGGGATGTCGGTCGCCGTCGCGCGGTCAGCTTCTCTGCGAGTGACAGACTAAAATCCTCGGTCCGGTCACCCGCGGCCTCGGCTAGGACGGCACCAGACGCAGGTACTCGCGCCTGTGCCGGTCGAGTCGCCGGCGGCGTACTATGTCGTCGTGGAGGCGTTCCTGACGCGCACGATCCTCCGCCTCCTTCCGCGAGATGTCGCAGTTAGGTTCAGAGGCTAGGTTCTCATTGATATAGTGTAATGCGCGAGGAAGGAAGGTTCTCATTGATAGGTGTGACCTATGCTATAATTTAATTCAGATAACGTTTGAATGATATTTGATTGGCTATTTTATAAATATATACACGTTGTAATTATTCTTTAAGTTGCTATTTTAAGTACTTTTAAAATAATTTTTAATTAATATTGTTATTACGCTACTAGACAAATGTCGTTTCAACAATGAAGTCATTAACTTAAAAATATTTAGGTTTGATCCTCACTCTGGAAAAAGAATTGCGCAATCTACAAATAATTCGGTGTAAAGTGAATATGGAGTCTATTTGGACTGTATGGTTATAAAAGCTTGCTCCCTGATAACAATACCGCTTGAGACTATTTTTATTTTGATACGTATTTTTTCTAAAGGAGGAAGCGCAGAGGTCCCCGAACACAAGGGTTTGGTGCCAATGACCCGCCGATATGGCGACAGACAGGTACGTATACCGCAGATTATTAGGTTACCGTATCTGCCGCTATCCCTGGTTTGATCGAGGGACTCGGGTCCCGTAGAAACCATACCCAAACAAAAGAAAAACGGGGCAAGCACATATGTAAATATCGTCATCGTCGTCATATTCTCAGCTCATACATGTCCCACTACTGGGCTCGAACCTCCCCGAGAGGAGGGCAATTGACCTTACTAGACATGTAGATACAGAGTATTTATTTCAAGTTTTTCTACTCTTGCACAGATGTTACAGACATATTATATCCCTTAAGTCGCCTTATCCCACATCTACGGGTAAGATTGTGGTGAATTGTATTCTTACTCCGTCACCACATGGAAAGATGTAAATATCTATAGCTTATATCTATAGCCATTAAATTTTTATTTTCCCAAGTCTATAGCTGTATATTAGGTAGATACAGTCTGTAATATTGTGTCAATCATTTGCTCAATTAACTGCAATAAAAAACCATCTCTCTTGAAATATATGTTTTATTTTAATGAGGCTCAAACATTCAGAGAATCGTTAAACTAATTTATGAATAATGATTAGATTAACATAGAATCAATTGCGATGTTATAAATGTTATAATCAATGATAAAATAAGATCATGATTGAGACCTTTCAACATCTGAAACCGTAAGGATTATTACAATAACAATTTGTATCCTGTTCTTCACAATCACAGATTAATGCTGAATTACCAAAGCCGACTTTGTAAGGCAATTTTCCTATGTAATTGCCCCTGAAACAAATTTGTTTGTTTAAATCATGATCATCAGTTCATCATTACATGTATGTCCAACTGCTGGGCTCCAGCCTCTTCCACAATAAGAAGGAAATTGATCGATCTACTATACCACGCTGGCCAAACGGGTTTTATAACTATTCAATATTGTGTAATTTGTAATATTTTTCTGCATGACTGTATGTGCAAAAATAAATAAAATAAAAAAAATTACATTTATTTGATACCTATATATAAAAATATCATCCTGGTGTTATTTCTTAGTCGTCTTTTACAAAACTCACGGGCAAAACAAGAATTTTATTATTTCTTTGTTACCAAACGGAAGAATATGAATATATTATACCTGGTACGAATTATTGCCTTAAGTCTTAAAAAGCCCTTTTTTTTTGGTGTGGGTTGCGGTCGGCGCACTCCTCGCACCACTCTGTCCGGGGCGACAGAGGGGCGTAAGCACGCACACCCGCAACCCACCCGAACACCAGGTCGCCTTCGTCGTTGGACCGACCACCGGAGCAGGGTTACTTGACGTCAGTGGTCGGCCCGACGGAATAGCCCCTGAGGAGTACCCTCCTATCGACCGACGTCCCCCCCGACCCTATGTCAACCCTTTTGACGTGCTTAGCAATAAAATCAAATTGAACTATCAAGTTTTAATGTCCTTGCCATTACGGTAGCAGGGACCGAGGTAAGTAGGGACTACTTAATAGCGGGACGTAAATGGTTTGAAGAAGAAAGAAATATAATAAAACGAAGTTTAAATCATGAATTGACTATAAATAAAAAGATACTTACGATGGTCCATAATTGCAAACGACAAAGAATTTATTCCATTCACCTTCTATAGTTTGAGACAGCGCACAACCAACGTACAATGTGTCGGACCAGATCATCTGAAATTATTCATAAAAAAATAAAAATTAGGAAGGAGCGATTGTAATATACTGTATTCTAAACCATCACAGCCTTAGAATAATAACGTATAGAAGGTAAGTCCGCGCACAATTGATTTTCACACCTACATTTAGAGACCACGTTTCCGTGCCATAATTCATCACGACTAACACACACTGGTCGTACACCGTCGTCGTCGGATAGAGTGGGAAATTCTATTCTCACTCTTTTTTTTTTATGGGTGGCCTATAGTAAGCGCGCACGCGGTCCATTCCGTGCGGGGCGACGAAAGGACGGCGCGCGGGCCCATAACCCACCCGTACCCATGTCAACTTCGTAGGCATGTGACTTGGAGGGAAAATAATCGATTTTTTAAATAATAAATTTTTTGTTCTTTAATATAAATGGATTATAAAATAATCGATTAATTAAAAATAAATAATCGATTATAAAATAATTGATTTTGTCTACCAACAGGATTATGAGGACCTTTTTTTTAGGAACTGTGAGCTTTATTTTCTAATATAGTATGAAACAATGGTGATGACCTTTTTTTAGGAAATCTGGCAGTGAATAATCGATTGATTTCGATCGAATTTCTAATAATAAAAAATCGATTAAATATCGATTTTTATTATTTTGATAATCGATTGTACGTCCCCGTCCCGGGACGTCAGTCGCCGTCGCGCGGTCAGCCTCTCTTCGGGTGACGAACTAAATTTCCAGGTATTCTTACTCTGGCAGTTACTTTGCAATATATACATATGTACTATTCTACACGGAAAGTAATAAATATAATAGTAAAAAAAAATTTTAAAAATACGCTTAAATGGCTAATCCTGATTATCCTAGTAAGGATAATGGGTCAAACTGTTTAAAATATTGAATTGACATCGGTCCTTAATAAGTATGCCAAATTTCTAGTTAATCCGACGTTTTGAAGGGGGTCAAAATCATGTTCAAAAATTCCGTTACATACCAACATACTAACATAGATACGTCTGAAGCTAATAAAAGCGTATTAAAAAAACTTGAAAACAAAGAACTTATTTAAACTCAATGTTATATGTTATTTATATTCGCTTAGGAGTTGTGTAAAATTAAGAAGCCGGCATTAGCGATTTAACATAAAGTAAATGTATATTAAAATAAATTTACCTGTGTGTAATGACCGATTTGAGCATTTTCATCCACATCAAAATCACTATTCAGTATTGGTCTGTAAAAGTAGTTCTTATATTCGTTGAACCAAGACTCAAGGACTTCTTCCACATCCAGTTCATAGTTCATATCGGTAGTAGAGTATTCAAATAAGTTCTCGCCCGTCTCGAATCTACCGGAGGCTGAAAACAGGTCAAATTCCCTCCCATTGTAGAGGAGGCCCGAGCCCAACAGTGGAACGTATGTGGGCTGCGATGAATGAATGAATGTGTTATAGATATGCATATTATATCCTTCAGTCTTTAAGCTACGGGCAAGATTCCGGACTAGTCGGACGGGTTGGTATAAGATTAATTTCGAGTTTTGCTGTTCTTGCATAGATGTTATCAGAATATGATAGTTCTTTAGTGTTATACGACACCTACGGGCAAGAAAGCAGGTTGTGAATTGTATTATTACGTCCATCACCACATAGAAAAGGTTCCATTATCTGTTATATCATCATTCATCATTTCAGCTTATATACGTCTCAATGTTAGGCTTAAGTCTCCTTCATAATTGGAAAGAACCTTCTATATTACAATAATTAGACGGATTAGTATAGGATTTTATATCCAGTTTTCCTTCTCTTGCATAGATGTTTTATGCGTATTATATATCTTAATCGTCTTTTACGACACCCACTGGAGAGATAGGACGTGGTAAATTGTATTTTTATTCTGTCACCACGAATGACTTATTACGTTTAAATTAGGCATGAAACTAAATTATCTTGTTTATTTAATTTTAAACATAAATAATATCTATAGTCCGGTCAAATTAGACCAAAAAAGAGGAGTAAAGTTACATAAATTTACAACAAGCTTAAAATGCTTGGACTGGGGTTGGAAGTTGGTCGATAATATATTAGAACCAATTCAGACTTTACTTCCACCTGCGCCGGAAAAACTGCTGAACACAATTTTTTGCAACTGTGAAAAGGGATGCAGTGCTAAATGTGGTTGTAAAAAAGTTGGACTGTTTTGTTTTTTGGCATGTACAAACTGTCAAGGTCGGTCATGTTCCAATATTGAATCACCAATGGTAGAAGATTCGTTTGATACTTCCGAAGAAATATGCAATACATCGCTATTGACGCAATTTACTTACACCCAGGATGAAGAAAATTAACAGGATCAAGAAGAAGAAGAAGAAGTATTCGAAGGTTATGAATCAGATGAATAACTTTAACTTTTTTATAATTGCCATCGCTTTTATCATCTCCAATCCTTACATCTTTTATTATACAATAGTTTTCAATTAAATAAAATCATAACAGACATGTGGAATAGGCCTGGGGAAACCACGTTAAAAAACGCGCTAAGTACACTACCTCATAGGTGGCGTGGAAACGTGTGCATATTATGACGCTTACAACTTTTTAACGCGCTATATCTCAGAAACGGTGGCTCTAAAGAAAAAAGTATAAGTACATTTTTATAGAGAATTTTATAAGTTACAATTTTTGTTTGATGTAATTTTGCGATAAAACTTACCGTTTTCCTTAAAATCGCGATAAACCTACTTCTGTCGAGATTTTCGACCTTTGACCTCAAATAAAATTTTGCCAGGTACCGGAATAATTCGGCACTTCTGAATATTATTTTTAATCATGTTTTAAACAAGTGAAAACATTTTCAGCTTGTTGTTTGTCTAACTTCGAATGTCTAATTTGACCGGACTAGTACTTTTTGTATTTTTGAATTAATTATAAAATACGTTCTAATTCAATTGTTAAGAGCGTTTTCGGTAATAAGCGGCCGTAAACCCAAAAATGTGGTTTTTTGAGGACTGGTTACTCGTTCATGATAATAGCTTACTAAAAATTTATAAACTCATTTGCAAAAAAAACGGGCGGTTTTGATTTTCATTCATATTTAAAAAGATACAATACCAAAAAGGTTTCAATCGTTTGTACACGTTACTGGCCGGTTTTAAAAATGCTGTGGTATTTAAAAAAGTACGTTCTAAATTCAATTTTTCATTTGATGTTCATTTTTACAGAAAACCCCTTTTTATCCTACATTTTTGGCGCGAAGTTCCAGAAGTTAACATCGACTTTCATAACTTTTATTCAATTTTTATCGATTAATTTCATATCCTTGACTGTCAAAGCTTTATTTAATGCTGTTTGGCTGTATCAAAAATGGTAGATAAAGTGGTAAAAGCTACCAAAATTATCGCGCTGCTTGAAGAGGGTTGCAGCCAATGTTTCGTGGCTAGGAGGCTAAATGTTAGTCGCTCGACAGTCCAAAGGACCTGGCAGCGATATCAGGAGACTGGTTCCGTCGAGAGAAGGCCTGGTTCTGGAAGAAAACCATGTACCCAACCACGGGATGATCGTTTTCTTGTGAGTCGCGCATTGAGAAATCGCAAATCTTCGTATGTGGATCTTAAGAACAACCTCCAAGAAGTAAGAAATGTGCATATTAGTCTATGGACGGTCAGGAGGAGGCTTCTCGCTGCCAATATACGCAGTCACCGCCCGGCCCGCGACCCCAAATTACTCCGTGAGCACAGAGTTCACAGGCTTAGGTTCGCTAGAAATTGTGAATCATGGACTCAAGACGATTGGAATAGGGTTTTGTTCTCTGATGAAGCCAGGATATCTCTGTTCGGTGAAGATCGACGTCGGCGAGTGCTAAGAAGACAAGGAGAACGCTTTGCAGAGGCATGTTTCGAAGAAATCACACCTTATGGTGGGGGCTCTGTTATGTTTTGGGCAGGAATAAATTCAATGGATCGTACAGAGTTAGTCTTCATTGAAAACGGCTCACTGACTGGGCATCGATACATAACGGAAGTTCTAATTTCTCATGCACAACCCGCATTGGCCGCTCTAGGTGAAGACTCGATTTTTATGGACGACAATGCTCGCGCCCACCGATCCCGCGATGTTAATGCGTATGTGCAAGAGGTCGGCATTCGTCGTTTGGATTGGCCAGCTCGAAGTCCCGACCTCAATCCCATAGAGCATGTCTGGGACGTTCTGAAACGGCGTGTGAGATCAGTACACCCGGCTCCGCAGACCATCAGAGAGCTGAAGAATGTGATTACTGCGGAGTGGGAACGTATTCCGCAAGCAAGTATCCGGGATATACTCGCTAGCATGCCCAGACGAATTCAAGCTGTGATTTTAGCTAGAGGGGGTCACACTCGATACTAAACATTTATCTGCTTTTACTTTATTAAAGAAAAACAAACAAAAAAACTTTTTTATTTTTACTTCATGAGCATATGCACTACTAGCGAATATACACTACTAGCGAGGTTTAGCATTATTTCCCATAAATTGTATCTAAATTTTATGAAATACTGATGAAAACGATTATTTTCTTATTAATTTAGCAAATTGTGTGGATAAAACTACCTATAATTATCAAACAAAGAAATATTAACATTTGAAATGGTTCATTGCTTAGGTGCCCGTTTTTTTTGCAAATGAGTGTATAACCACTACATTAAACACATCTTTATATTGTGTTTGTATAGAATTATAACTCAATATTGTAACTATTTTATTAAAAGGCAAGGGTATTTTGAACCTAAGTTCATGAGATTTTACGAAAACGCTGAGTTTTGAAGTTCAGGTACGAATAAACCATAAGTCATGGCAGCTCGAAAAAAATTGTAGATGTTAGGAAAATTACTGTTCTTGTGTATGTACAAAATGAAATTCAAGATTTCTTCCTTTTAAAACTAAAAAAAAATATTTCCTTAAGATTAATTTGACGAAAATGGCTCCTGTAAAACATTTAATTTTGTGAATAATACTAACCTTGGAACATTTAAAAAAATATCCACTATTTGTTCGACTATTGTAGAAGCAGTAAAAAAAAAACAAATTGAAATACGAATAGTCACCCTCGTAATTAAATTTTAAATATTACTATAAATTGAACGGCATAATTGTTCATAAGCCAACATTCCGCGTCGGAGACCCGTAGCGCACGGACGTGCGCCTCGCTGCTCTCCATTTCGCCGCGCTCACCCCGCACCCACCCCCTGCGGTCGTGCGTTCTCGCTCCGTCTCGCTCGCTCTCGCAGCGAACCACGCGTCGCGTCAAGCCGCCATCTTGTTCAACGTCTGTGGCCGTTCAGTGGCCCGCTCCGGGTGGCCGTGTATACGGTTGTCTGTGGCAGTTTCGCTGTTTGGACGCAGGTGTTGCCGGATCCCAACTGCACGAGTCGACTTTTTCAAGACGTCGAGTGCAGATTTCTACCGTTGGTAGATAAAAAGTCAACCCATTTTGGCCCCCTCAGGGCAGAAAACCATATTGTTTGGTCCCCGGCGGAAACCTCACGGTGTAAACGAAGCCGGGTGAGGCAAGGCCCCGATTTGCCTGCCGAGCCCCTTCAGGGCAGAGCTAACAATCGGAAGGGGTTAGAGCATCCGGCCTTGGGGGATCTCCTAGTCGGACCTAATCTACGGCTTTTCATCATTTTTCTGCGAAGGCCTAACGGCCCGAGCAGCTAGGAACCTATCGCACATTAAGATTGGCGAAGGAGTACAAGCTTAGGGCACATTAGTTAAGTACACATCCTCCCGACCTGCACCCGGTTGGGAGGGACACACACTACACACAACCCAGGGTTTACCCCACCCAGGGCGATAGGACACATTCCTGCGAACGTTTTTCCCGCCAGCCCACGATGGCGGAAAAAACTATCACCATCGACGCCCTTCTGGCGATCCCCGAGATAAAAGCCTACATCGCTCAACATTTTGGAGCGATAACTATTCTTCCACCGCAACCCCTGCGCGCTCACTCCACCGTCCTGCCGCTCAAACCGGAATTACCGCCCACCGGCACGGCGATGGATACTGAATCGGTCCCCTCCTCAGCCTCAGCTTCATCTTCCTCCGAGTCGGAAGATTCGCCCAATGAGGGCTCCTTCATCGAAGTTCGCTCCCGTAAGCGTACTAAGAAGGCAAAAGCCAACAAAGAGGCCCCCTCTAAGGCCCCAAAAATAAAGCCGACCGAATCGGCCATAACTCCAGCCGCAATCCCGTCTGAAACGACCGCTACGACCGCCTCGGCCCTCCCTGTCGTCTCGCAGACAGCCCCATTCTCTGTCCCATCCACTACGGACAGCAACACCGTCGCCCCACAGACGGTCAAAAAACCACTGGCTCCGCCGCCCCTATACATTAGGGATAAAGAGAAGTGGCTAGCCATCTCCGCGTGGCTAAACACCAACAGGATTTCGTACAAATCTGCGAAATCCACCCCCCAAGGCATACGAGTGGACCTTCACTCGTCAGCTGACCACCGCTCCGTGTCAAGCATGCTAGGGAATCAACAGATTCCCTACCATACATACACCCTCCCTGAAGCCAAACTTCTGCGTGCTGTAATACGCAACGTACCGAGGGAAATAGAGACCAAAGAGATTCTAGAATCTCTTAAAACCCAGGATCTACCGGTTGTAGAAGTACACCGGATGATCCGGGGTAGGGGTCGTTATCCCCTCAACATGATACTCGTCTGCCTTACAAATAACGCAGAGGGTAAAGGCATTTTTAAAATTAAGACCATCTGCGGTCTATCTGGGGTCTCGGTTGAGCCCCCACACAAAAATGGCAACCTGGCACAATGCCACAAGTGCCAACTGTATGGACACTCGTCCAAAAACTGCTTTGCCCGTCCTAGGTGCGTTAAGTGCCTAGGTGACCATCACACCTCTCAGTGTGAACGGCCAAAGGACATCTCACTCTGCAAAGAGCCACCAGCGTGTGTTCTCTGTGGAGAATACGGACACCCGGCTAACTACCGCGGCTGCCCAAGAGCGCCGAGGAGGTTAGTCCGCCAGCCCAACACAAACGGCAAGGCCTTGTACTATAACAAGACCTTCGTCCCAGCCCCCTTACCAACCCACAATGCGTGGGCTCGCCCCCTGCTAAACAGCAAGGAGGCTTTCCCAACCCTGCCCAACAGGCAGCCCGCTGCCCCACCCGCAACATCTCAACTCAAACCACCAACAACCGGGCCAAACCAGCCCACTGGTGGTAATCCCAAGCCCCCTCAGGGCGCCCCTATTCCTATCGTCGTCGCTAAAAGCGCGCCCCCAAAAGCCCCCCAAGGACTAGATCCAGATCTAGCCCTGGTGGCCAACTTCGCAGCTCAAATCAATTTCACGGAAATCCGCGAAATTGCAGCCGAATTAAGAAGGAACGAGGGAAACAACCTCGCCCTCCTTAATACCGCAATTAAATTTTCCCCCACGTTAGAGCGTCTAGGCTCGCTTAAATTCAAATAAAATGGATAGGTACACTCCAGGCAGAGTTAAACCCAGACACCTCAAAATAGGGACATTCAATGCCAATAGCCTAACCCAACAGAAGGATGAAGTAGGCACATTCCTTCGGGAACACCAGCTCGACATCTTGCTAGTACAAGAGACGTTCCTTAAACCATTTAACAAGGACCCTAGAGTCGCCAACTATAATATAGTTCGCAACGATAGGACAACCTCACCAATGGGCGGAACGCTTATCTACTACAAAAGGTCGCTGCATTGCACACCTGTGGATCCGCCCCCTCTGATGTACATTGAAGCTTCAATTTGCAGACTAGCCCTCTCAGGCCATCAGCCTATCACCCTTGTATCCGCATATCTCTCTCCCAATAGAGAACATTCGAAACAGTTGGTTGAAAAAGATCTAAAAGCCTTGCTAGAATTGGGAGGCGCCGTCATCATTGGCGGTGACCTTAACGCCAAGAACACCTCTTGGAGCTGTCAAAGTTCCAATAAGAGGGGCAAGACTTTAGAGCTATTCGCTGACAGACTGGGATTTGATGTCATAGCGCCCATAGAGCCGACACACTTCCCCTTTAACGTTTCGCACAGGCCGGACATACTCGATATCTTTCTTCTCAAAAACATAAACCTTCGTTTATGTTCAATAGAAGTTCAACACGAGTTAGACTCAGATCACCGCCCGGTGACTCTGGAATTAGCCTCCCGCACCCCCGGCCCCTCAGGCCACAATAACGAAAGGACCAAGATAGCGACTGACTGGGCACGGCTACAGAAAAATCTCAAGTCAACCTCATCGGTCCACCTTGATCAAATTCCCAAAGACATTACGTCTAAGGAAGATACCTCTCAGGCGATCGACTCGCTCACTAGTCACGTGCAGTCAATAATGGACGACTGCTCGCGGCCGGTACCAGATACGAGCGATCGTAAATGGCGCCTGCCAGACGACGTCCGTGACTTGTTGAGACGGAAAAACGCCGCGACACGCGCTTATGACCGCTACCCTACGGAGGACAACCGTACCCGCCTACGGTCACTCCAGAGGGAGGTTAAACAAGCAATTAAAAAATTGAGACAGAGCAAATGGGACGCCATGATCGAGGAGCTAGAACCCTCTCACACAGCCTTTTGGCAGCTTTCCCGCTCACTCAAAAAAGACATCGTGTCCACTCTCCCTCCTCTCACCAGACCCAACCAGCCTCCGGCATTCATGGACGATGAAAAGTCAGAATGCCTGGCCGACTGCTTAGAGCTTCAGTGTACGCCGAGTACACTACACCCCGACGCCGCGAATCACCGCTTCATCGCCGACGAAGTGGAACGTCGTAACACTCTCTCGCGCTCGTTAGGAAACGACAGCCCCGATCAGCCAATCCCAGCAGTGACCACCGATGAGGTCGAATCGTTAGTCAGGGATCTCAAAACCAGGAAAGCCCCAGGTTCGGACGGAATCTCAAATAAAGTCATTAAACTATTCCCCGCCCACTTGATAATCCTGTTGTGCTGCATCTTCAATGCAGCACTTAATAATAACATCTTTCCCGCGCAATGGAAAGAGGCCGTGGTAATAGGAATCCACAAACCCGGCAAGCGCCGTACCGAACCTAGTAGTTACCGCCCGATTAGTCTACTAAGAGGTCTAGGTAAGATCTACGAACGAATAGTTCTCAGTAGACTACGTACATTCGCCGAGGCTAACAACCTCATTCCCGACGCACAGTTTGGCTTCCGAGCTAAACACAGCTGCGTACAACAAGTTCACCGTTTGGTAGAATACACAAGTAGTCAGTTCATCATGAACAGATATACGGGTGTATTATTCCTAGACGTAGCGAAAGCATTCGACAAGGTTTGGCATGAAGGCCTAATCTACAAACTCTATCTCCTCAAGATCCCTCACTACTTAATTCACATTATACATGACTACTTAAGTCATCGCAGCTTTCGCTACAGGGTGGAAGGGACGTTGTCGACCTCCCACCCTATCAAGGCCGGCGTCCCTCAGGGGTCGGTCCTCTCCCCATTTCTCTTCACGCTATACACTAGCGATATGCCCAAATTCAACCGGGTACATAAAGCGCTTTACGCTGATGACACCGCACTCTTTTGTGCTGGTAGATCCCCGACAACAGTAGCCAGGACTCTCCAAACAGCGGTTACCGCCCTAGCCAATTGGTTTAGGAAATGGAGATTAGAAATCAACCCCGAGAAGAGTCAGGCGGTCATGTTCACTAGACGAACTGCCCGTTCCTACTCTATCGATAGCATTCCCCCCCTTAAAATTTTCAACAAGCCGGTCACTTGGACCAGGCAGGCCAAATACTTGGGTGTGACCCTTGACGATCGACTCAGCTTCGCTCCTCACATAAAGAAAGTCCGCGCACGGGCAGCCTTTGTGATGGGCCGTCTCCACTGTCTACTCAACTCTAGGTCGCGTATGCCCCTGAGTAGCAAAGTCCGACTTTACACCACCTGCATACGGCCTATCATGACCTATGCCAGCGTGGTGTTCGCGCATGTTAAGCCACACAGGATCCACAGGCTACAGACACTACAAAATCGTTTCATGCGCCGAGCTACGGGAGCACCGTGGTTCATACGAAACGTCGATCTCCACATCGACCTCGAACTGCCGACCATCAAGCAGTTTATGAAACGGTGCTCTCAGAGCTACTTTGACTCTGCCATGACACACCCCAACCAACTAGTGGTTGGGGCGGCTTCCTATAGACCCTCCAAAATCTCCTCCATCCGACGTCCTCGTCACGTCCTCGACGAAGAGGACGACATTATCACACTCGCTCAACAAAGAGCCTACACGGCCCGCGAGGCCTTAACAAATAAATATCCGCGGTTCCGCCCTCGCCGTCGAGGTGCGAAACCGCGCCGCGCAAAAGTCACTACCAAAAACGTGGGCACGCCCACTTTGCCTCCAGCGACGCCCCAAGCCGAGGTCCGTTCCCCACAGGGGGAGCCCTTGGGCGATGTCGCTTAGCATACTTTTCTCCGGGTTGAGAGCCCTCAGCGCTCACCCATAGTCCGCGTCAAGCTGTCAAGGCCATCTGCGGCCAACAGCTGTACACACACAAAAAAAAAAAAAAAAAAAAAAAAAAAAAAAGTTCATAAGCCAGTCGCGCATTGGCACTCAACGGAGTAGGATCGTGTCGCTCTGGCTCTCGTCGGCCAGTGCAAAAACCGACAATACGGACTTGAGCGTATACTGCGACTGATCGATTTTGATTCGTAAGTATTTATTACTACCTAATTCAGTTAATTACTTTCATGCGATCTCTATTAAGAATAATATAGAATCTTTTTACGTTTTAGGTGATGGGTCGAAAAAGCAGATTGTATCTTGGGAACAAAATCGGTTACAAGGCAAGGAAAAAGAGAACACACGACAAAACTGTAAGGTACTTAAAGTTTCAAAAGAGTAAACGAAAAGAAAAGTGAGCCGTCACTCAGGACGTCTGGCAGATGTGAAACATCAAAATTATTTTGAAGACGTTACTACAAAGCATGGCGTTAACGCCGCTTTTAATGCCACGCGACGATCAGGTTCACCCTCGCCTATAGATGTTTCACATCAAAAATCCGAATGGAACATTTATACAGCCTCATCTTCTGAAGATTATCAGCTAACTCAAATTTAATGTTTAATAATTACTAACCATACACAATATAATTTTTTCATAGAGAATCATTTTCTTCTTGTACTAGCAATAAATATGTATTAAAATGTGGGTCAAAATTTAATAACTAATTTCTGTAATGGGTAGATTTAAATCTCTGACTGGACTTGTTAGACATCCATGGCCATGGCGACTAGGGCATTACTCGACTACTGCACGGCAGCCACGGAGGCAGCGTGCCTCTTGGCTGGAACTCCCTGGTGGGACCTGCAGGCGGAGGTACTCGCCGAGCTTTACCGCCGAGTATCAGAGACGCGAGCCACATATAGTCTCAATCAAGGTGATTGCCGCCTGGCGGGTCGACGCCCGCCGAGACACCATTGCTCGTTGGGCAGTCGGACTGGAGAAGTCACAGTACGGTATCAGGACCGTCGAGTCCTTCCAGCTGGTGCTGATGGGGTGGTTGGGTCGGCAGCACGGGGTACTTTCCTTCCGACTAGTGCAGGTATTGATGGGTCACGATAGCCATGTACCTGCGCAAGCTCGTTAGGAGGGAGAGCACACCATCCTGCCACCACTGCTATTGCGACGTGACCACGGCGCAGCACACACTCGAGGTGTGTGCCTCGTGGGCAGAGCAGCGCCGTGAACTCGTTGCAATCATCGGTGCCGACCATCACTAGGGAGATGCTCAGCAGCGTCAGGAACTGGGACGCGGTCACTGCCTTCTGTGAGGCTGTCATCTCACAAAAAGAGGCAGCGGCTCGTGTGTGATCGATCTTTGGTGACACGTTCCGCCGCCGGCGACTCGGGCGGCGCAGATGCGAGTAACCGCGCCTGATGCCGCCTTAGGTGAGTCCACGGGTGACCAGACCGGGGACTTTAGTGCGTCACCCGCAGAGAGCCTGACCGCGTGACGGCGACCGACGTCCCGGGATAGGGACGTCGTGAGGTGAGGGAGGGAATCAATTTATAATTCTGCGTAAAATTATAAAAAAAAAACAAATTATTTTTTAAATTATTACACAATAATGTGATAATTAAAAAAAAATAAGTTGTAGAGTCTCGAACCCGAGACCAGAGTTCCCGCCGGCGAGCACGTTACCACGAGACCACCGCTTGTTGGCGATTCGACTGCGAATTTTTCTAGTACATAAATTACCCATCCAACTTCGACCCTTAAAATCTTTTTAACGAGGGCCCAGTTGACCCTAATATCTGGTAGTTGTGATACCCTCGGGCTCCCTCTACCACCCCACCAAAAATCATTGAAATCCCCGACCCACGCGTCTGAGGGTCTCCTTGTAAGTTATACTCTGTGCCTATATTTTACTATTTCCTATACTTTGCATATTAAAAATACAATTTTAACCGTTTTACTGTTATGAGTTTTGGTTTTTAATTAAAATTTTAAAATTTACATTATGTAGATTTTTGAAAATCTACTTCTCCGAAGAATATATTACAGATTGATTATAAGCGCCAAGGCTCAAGACTGGTCATTCTATGAACTCTACGCGTTGTTGACAGTAGTCTAAACTAGTGTAGTGCATTAGTGTGCGTCGATATCGGAACGTAGCAAATTGCCTACATGCGAGAAGTGCCGATTACCGATAACCCTCTTAATTATATAACATTAAATTCGTCATCAATTAAAAACACAATGTTCGTATTTCTTGAAAATGGCTATTTAATTACTTTTCTATTACTTATAAATATATCACACATCCCCATTACGACAACATTTCTGGAAGATAAGGAAAACTCGAAATAAAGGCTCTTTACTAACTCGCCTAAAATCGTAATTAGTCAATTCCTCTTATTGTAGAAGAGGGAAGGTTTATGCTCAGTAATAGGCTGAAAAAGAAGAATATTTATTTTATTTCAACATTTAAACATATAAAAATAAATTAAATACTTACGGATAGATTTATCTGGATTATGAAAGTGATGATTTTGTGTTGCCCAGAATGCCGCCTTTGCAGCTAGTTCGTCGTCCCAGACCTGTAGTATAAATAAATTAGTTAGGGTAATTAATTAAAAAAGGGTAATTAAGTAAAAGACCGGGGATTTAGCCCGTCACCCGCCGAGAGGCCGACTGCGCGACGGCAACCGACGTCCCCGACGGGGGGCGGCGTGAGGAGGGGGTACTACGCGACCGGGCCATTCTGTCGGGCCGACCACTAAAGACAAGGAACTCTGCACTGGTGGTCGGCCCAACAACGAAGGCGACATGTTACGGGTGGGTCATGGGGCCGCGCGCCGCCTCTCTGTCGCCCCAGAATGATCCGGGCGGCGGGGGCGCTGACCATGGCCCACCCCCTAAAAAAAATAAAAAAGGTAATTAATTAGCAGAAATATTGTATAAAAAAATAATAAGGTTTCTTTAAACAACTATGATAACGATGCCGTCAGGACTGTTAAATATTATTGTTCTTTTCGGATACTGTAAAGCAGGTATACTATAGAACGGAGCTCTGTATCGTAACCGAAACTATCAGATATCGGAAAAGAAAATATATCCGACACCGCAGCCGAATTCGGAGGAGTCGGATAGATACGACATCTGAAAGAGTCACGTTACGTTTTTTCTTTTTTTTTTTTGGGAGTGGGTTATGGTCGGCGCACTCCTCGCACCACTCCATTCGGGGTGACAGAGTGGCGTAAGCAGGCACACCCATAACCCACCTGCGACATGTCGCCTTCGTCGTTGTTGTCGAATGTTTATCTGAAAATTAAGTCAAATCGTTATTTGCGTTTTTATCTCAGGTCATATGCAGCTGGGCTCGAGTTTCCTTCGCAATAGAAAATAAATTGATATACTACTCTGGTTAGACGGGTTGTTATAGATGATATCTGCATATTACATCCCAGAGTCGTCTTTCACGACACCCAGGGGCAAGAAAAAGTGGCGACGAGCTGTAACGTAAGTAGGAAAGCGGTTACTACACGAATGATTTTTAATTTAACAATTCCTTAAAAAAATCACTTCAGCGGATATTATTATTTTCTTAATTTCATTTATTAACGGATATATTACTTACGTTAATTATTTTAGTCATGAGCTTTTTAATATTAAATAATATTTATTATTTAATTATTAAATAAAAAGATAAATTAATTCTGTTTTACAACTAAAAAATTATTTAAATTAAAAAAAATCTTTCTCAAAAGAAAAATGAAAAAAATAAAAATAAAAAATAAAGAAGAAAAATAAAAAATTTATATGTTTAAAAAATAAAGAAAAAAATATTGCCATATGATTCGCCTTGCGAATCGGGCGGGAGACGGCTAGTAATAATAAACTCATTTGCAAAAAAAACGGGCACCTAAGCAATGAACCATTTCAAATGTTAATATTTCTTTGTTTGATAATTATAGGTAGTTTTATCCACACAATTTGCTAAATTAATAAGAAAATAATCGATTTCATCAGTATTTCATAAAATTTAGATACAATTTATGGGAAATAATGCTAAACCTCGCTAGTAGTGTATATTCGCTAGTAGTGCATATGCTCATGAAGTAAAAATAAAAAAGTTTTTTTGTTTGTTTTTCTTTAATAAAGTAAAAGCAGATAAATGTTTAGTATCGAGTGTGACCCCCTCTAGCTAAAATCACAGCTTGAATTCGTCTGGGCATGCTAGCGAGTATATCCCGGATACTTGCTTGCGGAATACGTTCCCACTCCGCAGTAATCACATTCTTCAGCTCTCTGATGGTCTGCGGAGCCGGGTGTACTGATCTCACACGCCGTTTCAGAACGTCCCAGACATGCTCTATGGGATTGAGGTCGGGACTTCGAGCTGGCCAATCCAAACGACGAATGCCGACCTCTTGCACATACGCATTAACATCGCGGGATCGGTGGGCGCGAGCATTGTCGTCCATAAAAATCGAGTCTTCACCTAGAGCGGCCAATGCGGGTTGTGCATGAGAAATTAGAACTTCCGTTATGTATCGATGCCCAGTCAGTGAGCCGTTTTCAATGAAGACTAACTCTGTACGATCCATTGAATTTATTCCTGCCCAAAACATAACAGAGCCCCCACCATAAGGTGTGATTTCTTCGAAACATGCCTCTGCAAAGCGTTCTCCTTGTCTTCTTAGCACTCGCCGACGTCGATCTTCACCGAACAGAGATATCCTGGCTTCATCAGAGAACAAAACCCTATTCCAATCATCTTGAGTCCATGATTCACAATTTCTAGCGAACCTAAGCCTGTGAACTCTGTGCTCACGGAGTAATTTGGGGCCGCGGGCCGGGCGGTGACTGCGTATATTGGCAGCGAGAAGCCTCCTCCTGACCGTCCATAGACTAATATGCACATTTCTTACTTCTTGGAGGTTGTTCTTAAGATCCACATACGAAGATTTGCGATTTCTCAATGCGCGACTCACAAGAAAACGATCATCCCGTGGTTGGGTACATGGTTTTCTTCCAGAACCAGGCCTTCTCTCGACGGAACCAGTCTCCTGATATCGATGCCAGGTCCTTTGGACTGTCGAGCGACTAACATTTAGCCTCCTAGCCACGAAACATTGGCTGCAACCCTCTTCAAGCAGCGCGATAATTTTGGTAGCTTTTACCACTTTATCTACCATTTTTGATACAGCCAAACAGCATTAAATAAAGCTTTGACAGTCAAGGATATGAAATTAATCGATAAAAATTGAATAAAAGTTATGAAAGTCGATGTTAACTTCTGGAACTTCGCGCCAAAAATGTAGGATAAAAAGGGGTTTTCTGTAAAAATGAACATCAAATGAAAAATTGAATTTAGAACGTACTTTTTTAAATACCACAGCATTTTTAAAACCGGCCAGTAACGCGTACAAACGATTGAAACCTTTTTGGTATTCTATCTTTTTAAATATGAATGAAAATCAAAACCGCCCGTTTTTTTTGCAAATGAGTGTATAAACGCAAAAGTTTAATCTATACGAAGAAAAAATACAATTCACCATCATGAGTTATCGTAAAAGTTCCACAAGCACGGTATAAATCAATTTCTCTCTCACTGTGAACAAGGCCCAGTAGTGAGATATATAAGAGTTGAAATGATGATGGCCAAATTGTAATCAACCAGAAAACGTGATGAAGATCTCAGTGATTGCCTGGTAGTGGTAGTTAGCTCACAAGATGGAGTGATTTTTCCATATGTAGTTTTAGAAAATGTACTTGTTAACTTCTCTAATGAGATTTTTCTAGAAATTCCTGAACTAGTAAACGACTTATTAGAAAAGCGAACGAATGCGTGAACATTAGACATCTACCATGGTTACTGTGAAAAAACTGTGTTTAATTTTAATTATTAACATGAGATATTATGTCTTACCATAAACTTCATATCGAAAGCCGGTGGTTGGCCCATAATTTCTCCTTTGGCTACTTTCGATCGGCGTAAATTATGACCATCGACGAATGCTTGAATTTGGTTACAAGATAAAGCTTCCACTGTAAATATAATCGAATTAATTAAATTGTTGATTTTATTTTAATATTTTAAAATAATAAAATGGACTAACATTCATATGTCGCGTAAATTAGAATACACAAGAAAATTAGGAATGTTTTCATTTTGCCGATATGTAATGACTGCTGTGTGACGAATTCGACTAAAGTCTTAATAGTGAAAAGACGTCTCCAGTGAACTATTTTATATACCGCAGCGTATGTACTTAGTACACGCGATGATAAACACTTGATAAGTAGACTGAGGTTCCGTACGTATAATAACGAATGATTTAATAAAAATATCCCGAAGAAAAATTTACTAAGAAGTGGATAGGAAAAAGCTACTTCGGGGAAATATGAAGCAAAAAATATTGAAATGCATGACTATATTTTTATCAGCTGTACTATTAGTTTTAATAAACCATTAATACTTAAATGAGGTATAAGATTTATACTCTAAAGCATAATTTTTCATACCACCATCCTCATCCACATCTCGGCCTACATAACGAGACTGCACAGAGTAGAAGCGCCGTCTATTTCGCATTATGCCAATCAATACGGTACTGCGTTATGGGGCGACGTAGCATCAACTATCTTAATCCAATTAGAGAGAACTCAAAGGGTTGTAATTAATGTCGTGAACACATATACATATCGACACCCTACATAACTTGTATACTAATAATTTTCTGTCCTAAGAGTCAGACAGTTATTTATCCTAAAAGCCACGCTTCTTGTACACAAACGTTTTAAAAACCGGAAAGATTATCAAGAGACAATTAGGAAAAGAATATTCAGAATCCGCTTCCCGCGAGTAGACTCCCTCCTGGAGAGACGAAGCCCATTATTTTTACATCCTCACATTTATAATGCCGTACTAAAATACTGCAATTTTAAAGATCTTTATTCCACTTCATGCAAAAAACGGTTATGCTCCCTCTCCTACGATTCAGGCAAATACGAAAAGTTCATCAATGCTATTAAGTAACGACATAGACGATGACACACATACACATACTCTCTCGCACAGATACATAGTCACACGACAAATAACACACGCCCACATAAGCATGCACACAGGCACAGCCTGCCTCAACCTTTCACACCAAACCCTAATCTTGCAGTTGAGGAAAGAAATAGTGCTAGGATCACACTGTTGACAGTTGTCTGTCTACAGCCACGGGCCGGTCCGTTTGAGGTAGTACCACACTCACGCAGAAAATCGACGATTCGAGTAGTAGCAATTTGTAACTGTGCTTCGTTCGTTGACCGAAAGAGCTGGAAGCACGACTTCCTGAGTGTGTTTGCGTGTGGAAGATTTTAGTGATCGGTAGTGGTCGGTATCACCGAACCTTATTGCACGCTTTCACACTCCCTTCATTTTCTTCGCAGTAGGCAGCGGCCTTGCAAAGGTCCGTGAGCGGCAGCAACACGTTGTTTCATCAGTTTGCTCGTTTGCCGCCGTTTGCAATAAAAAAAATTTAAAAAAAAACAAATCTATCATACAAAGTACCAGACGGGTTTCTATTAATAATAAAGAAGGCGGATTTTAAGTGATAAATCGATTAATATACTGTTAGGATAATTGGGTACTATTATCTCTATTAATTACACGTAGGCTATGTTTATAAAAGATATGAAACAACTACTGCCAGGTTGATGACTTCCAATACGTTTCCAAAAAATAATAAATAAGCATAAGGTTTCATGTGGCTTACCGTGTTTCCGTGTGGTGACGGAGTAAGAATACTATTCACCACTCCCTTTCTTGCCAGTGGATGTCGTAAAAGACGACTTTTGGATATAATACGCATATATCATCTATGCAAGAGAAGGTAAACTCGAAATAAAACCCTATACCAACCTGTCCGACCAGTATGGTATAGTAAGGTCAATTTCCATAATAGGAGGGGAAAAAAAGACTGTTGGCAGTGGGACGTATATGAGCTGATAACAATGATGATGAGGTTTCATAACATAGACTTCAAAGGGATTGTGTCCGTTATTTTAATGTTTGGGAAGATTCTCTGTGATAAAATAATTAAATTTTTAGCCAACGCTAAGGTATTAAAAAATTACCGGTGATGGTTTTTTAGGGTCATTACTTTAGGAATGTTTGAGGTCAGTGCGAAAAGTTTGTACTTTTAAACAGTCTCCCTCAGCAACTAATACTACGTTGCCGATAATCATAGATGGAATGTAACGAATACCAAATAGTGACTTTGGTATATAGTAGTTATCTTCTTCTCCACACCCATTGGTTCAAATGCTGGACACGGTCCTCAAACACGTCGTCTCAGCTCATACACGTCCCCCTGCTGGGCTAGAGTCTCCTACACAATAGGAGGCAAATTGGCCTACTATACCATGCTACTATAACATGTCTATGTTGGTACAGGTATTTATTTCGGGTTTTCCTCCTGTTGTACAGATGTTATATGCATATTATATCCCTTAGCCGTCTTTTACGACATCCACGGCGAGATAGGCAGTGATGAATTGTATTCTTACTCCGTCACGACACGGAACCTCCTCCACAGTGTGAGAAAATTGGACTTTCTGTTTTACACTAGCCAGCTAGCCAGTTTTCTTACTCTTGTATTGCTGTTATCTGCATATTATATACCTTAAGAGACCCTAACTACAAAAGACAAGTTTTTATGACACCCATGGGCTGTTTTACTAGGAGGTTGTAAATTATATTCTTAACTAGTCATGACACGAGGAAACTATAGTTGTCTTGATATAGTTGTCTTGTAAATATAGCATAAGCAGTAGCTTATGCTATATTTAAAGTAAAGAGTACTTTACATAGAGAGCTGACTGGTAGTAAAATATTATTATAATCAGTCCAGCCGTTTGAAGATTAACCGGAACAAACAGACAGACAGACAGTCATAAAATTTTTGAACCGGTTTCTAGGTATAGGTATCGTGTAAATAACCGTGTAAGCAAAAGGCCCACTATTTTGATATTACAAACAGACACTTCAATTTAATTTATTTGTATAGAGTATAGATTTTGATTCTTTGGTTTGCTTTTAGATTTTAATATTACAATCAATTAACTTTTCGTTTAAAATATCTGTAATTAATCGTCGATGTTTGTGACGTATCTATGTACATACTAAGGGTTTAAGTCATTAAATTTAATTGCTATACTAATTACCATTATTATTCAATTTATTGTTAACACTAAGAGTCTGT
Organism: Lymantria dispar; assembly: GCA_032191425.1. NCBI lineage: Eukaryota > Metazoa > Arthropoda > Insecta > Lepidoptera > Erebidae > Lymantria > Lymantria dispar. The sequence goes on from CM063448.1 coordinate 12,057,238, forward strand.
TAAGGAGTAATAATGGCGGCGGATCGTCTGCGCGAGGAGCGCAGCCTCGATGAGGAGATCCGCCGCCGGCGAATGGGGCGGCGCAGGCGCAACTACCTGCGCCTCATGCCGCCCTAGCCGAGGCCGCGGGTGACGTGACCGGGGATTAGTCCGTCACCCGCCGAGAGGCCCACCCCGTGAGGAAAGACCGACGTCCTCCCCGAGGGGGGGACGTCCGTTGATGGGAGGGTACACCACGTAGGGGGTATTCTGTCGGGCCGACCACTGACGACAAGTAAACCTGCTCCGGTAGTCGGCCCAACGACGAAGGCGAGATGGTTTTCGGGTGGGTTGCGGGAGTTGCGTGCTTAAGCCCCTCTGTCGCCCCGGACGAAATGGTGCGGAGGCGCGCCGACCGCAGCCCACCCACAAAAAAAAAAAAAGGAGTAATAATACAATTCACCACTCCTTTTCTTACCCGTGCATGTCGTAAAAGACTACTAAGGGAAATGTATATAACGTAAGTACTATGCAGGAGAAGGAAAACTGGAAATAAAACATTATACCAACCCGTCTGTCAGCGTGGTATAGTAATACAATAGCGCTACTATTATGGAGGAGGCTCGAGCCCAACAGTGGGACGACGATATGAGCCGAAATGATGAAATGATGAAGAGTCGGCAGTTGAACTTTTAGCAATATTTTATTTTATGGGTATTGTGTTTAAATACATTGTTTTATTATGATTTTACTTAGGTACAGGACCATAATTTGTAGTAAAATATTTGGGCCAACTTCCAGCAGAGGCTAAGTGATGATGATGATTTGGTGAATAAACGGATCTGAATGATTACCTCTCGCCATTGCGCTCTCGCTCTTGCGGTTTAAGAATGCTATTATCGAAAGGAAGCGCCTGAGTTCTAATCGATTGCAACGTAGTAGTCCGCACGGAATCAGTAAAATGCTATCACACCTTATTTTTTCATTGCAAATAAAAGTTAATGAATCACTAGGAAAATGACCAAGAGTAGTCTCTTAGGAAATTTCATCATCATTTCAGCCTGTATAAGTTCCACTGTTGACCTCGGGCCTCCTCCATTAAAGTAGAGAAATTTACGTACCATTTTATAATACCCACGAGAGGGAAGGGAGGTGGTGAATTGTATTCTTACTCCGTCACCACATGGTAGTCTCCTGGGAAATTTATTATAATGTAATTAGGTGCTCATAAATAATTTTTTTTACCACAAGCCCCGATCCTAAAGCTTCTGATCCTCCAGATCTTGTAATATTTAAATATTCACAACTACAAAGCGCCGTCTGACTACCGACGAGCAATTATCAACAAAGAAAACCATTGCAGTACCGAAGTTGGCCTCGGCTTCTATTGAAATAGTGTGTTAAGACGCATCAATTGTTGTTAGTGGTTTGATCTATTCCTCATTAGATATAGAACCATATCCACTTCGTCCATGATACATAGTTCATGTATAACAGACGGAACCGGACATATTGCCGAGTACTTAAAGTATAGAATACGTATAGGGCAATTAAATCCGGTTTGTATTGAAAATAAATAAAATTACAAACATCTGTGCCGATGGTGTTAATAAGTAGGTAAGTGGCCAACAGTTTTAGAAAGTAGAGTAGAAATAGGGCTATATAGACTAGTCAAATTTGAAAAATATTTATTACTTTTTGAGATATTTGCAAAAAACTAATCCTCCCTTTTTTTTAGTTAATTGTTAATAACTTTTACAATTTTTGCAAGCGGAACTTTCTTTTTTTTTCTAAAATCATCTAGATGCCATGCCGAATCGAATGACACCTCATTTATAATTTTTGGAGACTGATGAAAAAAAGTTGATCCAAAAGGCACTTGTTGATGATTAGTCTAATAATTTTATGAACTTGCTCATTTTACTGAAGCCCAAATATTCAGCAATCTTGATTTCAATCTATAATATTCAATTCAGTTCACTTTATTGGCTCAAATATGGTTTAAACAGGTGTTAAATTTAGATTATGTACATCATAATCTGCCCCGTGGAGCGTGCAAATGGTGATGTAGTATAAGTATGTATAGGTCAACATCATAATTTTAATTGTCAGTAATATATTTATTAGATACTGATGGGGATTGTACGCCAAGTGGCTACCGATACCCCCATGTGGGAGTTTCTGGTGTCTTTAGAGCGCTACTTGTTGTGGAAAACTTTTAGGCATCTCAATAGGAAGAATGTTAGCGAAGGTAGGGGAAGAACCCGTCCTTCCCGCTACCCCGTCTTGCCCCCGCAAGACGGGGTAGCGGGCAAGATGGGGTACCGGGTATTATAGGCCGTACAAGTAACCAGTCACAGCCACTCTGGCTCATAATGACGCGTCATCATCTAGTTTATCAGTCAGGGTTGTAACAGGTTTCCGAGTCCACGCGTGTTTGCCCTAGCGCCAAAAACTTGGTTTTTGTCGCGCTTGATGCCATTTTCATGTTGTACAGCATAGGTGTTGTGTACCTCAATATTAGTTATCTAGAATTGATTGAAAGACATCCTTTTTTATCAAAGATTACACCAGCAGGTAAGAACGTTTTTGTTTTCATATTTTGATTCACTTTTTTAAGCATGCAAGACATGTTATTTTAAGATGGGGTACTATACCTCTCGAAGAAAATTTTAGTTATTTCTTTAAGACACTAGGATTTTTTATACGTAATTGAGCTTAATCTTGTTTTAGAATGATGAAAAATTATAGAACGGAGACGGAGACGGGGAATTGGAGTGTAGAGAGTATGAAAAATGCAATAAATATTGTAGATAAACGGGAAATGGGGTATAAATTAGCGGCGAAAACATATTCTGTGCCAAAATCTACTCCCTAAAAAAAGTTAAAGAAGCTCGTCTAGCCCTAAAAGATCCTGCTGCTTCTGCAACTTTGGTGAAAGTTCTTTTAGGCCCAAAAAGAAGAACATTTTCTAATGCCGAAGAGAAAGAACTTTGTGACTATAACGTTGATATGGAGAGTCATCTGTACTTATAACAAAAGATTTAAAGACATTGGCATATAATCTGACAGTAAAAAATGGTAAGCAACACTTTTTTAACACCGGAAAAAAAGAAGCTGTCATAGATTAGGTGCAGGGATTTTTAAGCAGGCATCCACAATTATCACTACGAAAGCCAGTAAGCACTTCAGCTACATGTGCCACTGGGCTTAATAAGCAAGATGTTAAACAGATTTTTAACTTTTGTCAGTCCTCAACAAGTTATACCTTACCCTGCAACTCGCAAAGTGACACGCGTGAAACGAGAAACGAGGAAAAACAGCTACAATAATTTCGTCTCCATGTTAAATTTCATTAGAAGGAAAATAAAAAAAAAGCTTGTATTATATAACCTACAAGAAAGAAAAGGTAGAAGAACTAATAAAGAATAAGAAAATCAATTTGGCAAAGAAAAATAACAGAAAGAAAACCAACAATAATCTAAATTCTAAACCAGAAAGTTACAACTATGGAAATAATATCCCTTGCTTTTACTGCCATGGAAAATACTTAGATTTAGATGAAGGATGCGCTGCATGCACTCTCTGTAGGCAGTGTGCACACTGTAACTGTGCTGGGGTAGAAAAGGATGACGACGAGGCAATTTTTGTTTGCGAGTTTTGCAACCAAAAATAAATACGTTTTCCATACCCCATCTTGCCCCATAGGGTACCCCATCTTACCCTACGGAGGGGGCAAGATGAGGTTTTTGACATTATTGACAAATTATTATATTTAAATTTTCAACGAGTCTATAGAGTTTCTCAAGTTCCTTATTTCCAATGACTGATTATGCAAGAGTAATTATAAATAAATAAATATTCCAAACAATTAAAACTGTCCCTCTTATTACGCTCGAAACGTTAAGTACCCCGTCTTGGCCTCCCTCTCCCCCTCCTCTACTACATAGATTCTTACTCAGTCTGTGAATATAATAATTCAAGGACAAAAAAAGACGCTACTATCTAAATATCCAACTATTCAATCTTATGCCTGTGCTAGATTTGGGCATACTAGAGTTCAATGCAGATCAAAATCTTGGTGTAGCCAATGACCATTTAGAGAATAATTGCGAAATTTAAGAAAATGATACCACATGTTTACACTGCTCAGAACTTAAAAACTACAAACGGTACAGATCATTGTTGCCTATGAGAACGCTACCTCCTAATTTCCTAGTCGCCCGTCTCAGAAATTGTCCAAAATCCAGTACCCATTAATTGCACACGGTAGATCGTCTCTTTCTCGGTCTCATTTTTTGAGGAATGTGACTACTAAATTTGATTAATCAAGGCGCCTTTTCCGCTTACATTGATCTCCTTGCTCTTACCTTCTGTTATATCGCGGCAAATGTTCTATATCTTTTGATGATCTTTTTGTCATCCTAATTTCTGCTTCTAATAAAATCAATAAGTGTCCTTTATTAAAATATAAACTATCCTTAGCAGACTACCAGTCCCGTTCTTCTTCTTTTGATATAAAACTAAACTGCTCTTCTATGTTGCCCTTAGAAATTGAAATCCAATTAGTTATTACAATATATTTGTAAAATACATAGTCTCTGCTGCAGCTGTTTATATTCCACTTAATAATATTGCTAGAAATTTTAAAGTTTCCACTCCTTAGAGAACTCAAAGAACAGACAAGCAACAACAATTATGCATTCTCTCACTTCTTATAATTATATATGAATTCTTGCATGAGTGCGAGAAACTTTTTAATTTAGCAACGAGTTGTTGCACAAGTTGTGCCAAAAAAACGTCGTCTAGTTAGACTTTTGTAAAATTATGTCTTTAGAAACTCTCTCTACCATAGGTTGGAATCAAATAGCGCTTAGAGAATTTATGCGCACGGACAATATTAGTCACAATGATTCATTAATTTGGGTATACCCAAGTTCTATAGAACTTCTTGGACAAACTGACTCCTGCTTAAGTTCCTACGCAAGATTCTAATTCAAATTCAATTCATTTGTTATGTATTAACCACGCGAGAGCACTTAAATATTGTCAATTTTAACACTATTAAATTAAATTATTCTAATAAACCACTACCGGATCAGAACGTGACCGCTAAAAATATTTAGGGTTGATTCTCACTCTAGAAAAAGAGTTATACAATCTACAAATAATTGAGTATGAAGACTATTTGGATCGTATGGTTATAAAAGCTTGCTCGCTCGCTTGTATGCACATATGTAAATATAGCCACAAACACTTTTTAATTCCACAAATCCATAGCTGTATATCAGGTAGATACAGTCATTTTCTGATTGGCCTGGATTAAAAAAAAACAATTTGTCAATATATTATTTATTTTAATGAGCCTCAAACAATCAGAGAATCGTTATCCTAATTTATGAATATTTTACACTAACTTAGTCATATATCACCAATGATTACATTTACACAGAATCAACTGCGATAAACAAATCTTATAATGAACGATACAATAAGATCATGATTCAGACTTTTTAACATTTGTCACCGTATGGTTTATTACAATCACAATTTTTATCATATTTTTTACAATCACAGATTAATGATGACTTGCCACCGCCGGTCTTGTAAGGGTATTGTCCTATGTAATTGCCCCTGAAACAAATTTGTTTATTTAAATAAATATTAATATTTTCCGTGTGGTGACGGATTAAGAATACAATTCACCACTCCCTCCCAAAAGACGACTAAGGGATATAATATGCACATAACACCTGTTCAAGAGAAGGAAAACTCGAAATGAAACCCTATACCAACATGTCTGACTAGCACGGTATAGTTGGTTAAATTCCTTCCCATTATGGAGGAGGCCCGAGCCCAACAGTGGGACGTTTGAGGGCTGCGATGATGATGAAATAAATATTATTTATTTAATATATATAAACATATCATCATCATCTCGGCTTTTATACGTCCCACTCCTGGGCTCGAGACTCGCTCATAACAGGAGGGAAAATAACTTACTATATCATGCTAGTAAAACGGTTTGGTATCCGATTTTATTTTGACTTGTTATTCTTTTGCACAGAAGTTATGCCTTTTTTGGGGTGAGCTACGGTCAGCGCATCCGCCGCTTGGCTCCGTCCGGGGTGACAGAGAGGCAGCGCGCGGCCCCGCAACCCACCCGATAGCACGTCGCCTTCGTCGTTGGGCTGACCACCGGCGCAGAGTTCCTTGACTTCAGTGGTCGGCCCGACGGAATACCCCGAGGGAGTACCCTCTCCCATCCACGTCCCCTTCCCTGGACGTCGGTCGCCGTCACGAGGTCATCCTCTGCGAGTGACGGACTAAATCCTCGGTCTGGTCACCTGAGATGTTATGCCTTAGTCGTCTTTTACAACACTCACGAGCAAGACAGGAGATGGTGAAATTTATTTTTCCACCATCACCAGATGGAAGAATATATTTTATACATGATATATATTATTGCTGTGTGGAGTAAGTATAAAATTCACCATCCATTATCTTCTTCCGCGAATATTTACGAAGACAACTAAGAGCAACTAAATAATATCATTGTATAATCTATAATTTTTAACAAAAAAAAACCGACTTCAAGCAGTAAACTAATAAAATTTTAAGAATTTCACCAATTTCTCAAGGATACCATCATCAGATCCTGACCTGATGACTATGGGACCACCTGAGAAGTATACCCTAACAAACAAAAAAAGAATTTTGCAAATCGGTCCAGGCGTCTTTGAGTAATCGGAACATACATAAAAAAAAACATTCCGACGAATTGAGAACCTCCTCCTCTTTGAAGTCGGTTAAAAAGAAGATAAATTTGACATAAAACCCTATGTTAACTCTTCTGATGTGCTTACCAATAAAATCAATTTCAAGTACCAAGTTTCAATTTCCTTCCCACTATGTTGTATCCCTGTCCTTGTCTAAATGTCCTTATCTAAATGGACGTAAATGATCTGATTAAGAAAGAAATATAAGAAAGTATGAATTGACAATAAATAAAAAGATACTTACGGTGGCCCGTAATTGCAAACGACAAAGAATTTATTCCATCGACCTTTCATGGTTTGAGATACCGCACAGCCGACGAACATTGTTTCTGACCAGACCATCTGAAAATTATTTATAAAAATTGAATTTTATCGAGGAGCGTTTGCAACACACTTTATTCTAAATCATCACGGCACTGTTTAAAACATTTAATCAAATAAAACTGATTCTATCGAATTTATCGGATACAATACAGAATTGATATTTTATGGCATTTTTTTTCGGGTGTGTTATGGTCCGCGCACTCCTCGCCCGACTCCGTCCGGGAAGATAGAGGGGCGTAAGCACGCACACCCGTAACCAACCCGTATAGCACGTCGCCTTCGTTGTTGGGTCGACCAGCGGAGCAGAGTTCCTTCAGTAGTAAATATTTTATGGCATAACCAAGAACTAAAATTCTTGATTGTCAACTTATTAGCTACTTTAATCTAATTTAAACTATTTTAATTATAATATTTCGGACTATTTCATTTAAATTCACAATAATTATTTATTTATCAGGAGATCAACAGCTTAAAGTAATAAAAATCTAGAAAAACATATTTAAGATACATAAGGCCAATAACAGGTCTTCACTACTATGCTTCACATAAAACAATACAACGGAGAACATTAAATTAGCCTATTGATGTGTTGTGAAAAAATCGAGACTGAGTGTCCGTTTTATCGCATCCGTATTAGCGTTGAATATATCGAATTTATGTTTTTTATATTGATTATTAAGTGTATTGCTCGCTCGCCACAAAAACGCATTCTGTCGGTAATTAGTAGATACTAATGGGAGATGGCAGGTGGTATGATGTCTTGAAGCTCTAATTGGTATATTGAAACTTATTTTTGATAATAGTGTAGGACAGTCAACAGATCCATTGATTATTTTTAATAAGTACGTGACATCAGCTATATCTCGTCTTGTGACTAAAGGTAAGATGTGGAATCTAGCATACAATCTTAGATAATCCTCGGCTTTATAGTCAATTTTTAAACGATAGCACAGGTATTTAATAAATTTACGCTGTATATTTTCAAGTCGCGAAGCATATATTTCGTAACGCGGACTCCACACTTGACTGGCGTACTCTAATATGCCACGCACAAATGTGCAGTACAAAATCTTAAATGTTTTTGCATCATTAAAAGAGTCATCATCAATAAGCAAAGACAGTCAATAAATCAAAGTTGCCTAGTAGGTAACTTACAATTTAGGATTTCAGCTAAGTTTCAAATGAACCACGACTTGTGTCATGTCTTAATAAGTGGATTATAACCAACCTGTGGCCTTTGTAACTAATTCAGCGCGGTGGGTTAATTATTAAACTATGCCCTCTCTCTGTGTATTAGTGTAATATTAACGGATACCAAATGCAGTGAAACAAAATGTCTTTATTACCGTTTTCACCTAAGACTCCTAAAGTTTAAGTAATATCTATCTAATATTTAAGTAATATAACATCGATGCTGTTAATATCTCCTTAAGTTTTATATCAAATTTAAATTTCATTTAATCTTAATTTACATCATAAAACTTCGTCATCATCATTTTAGCTCATACGTCCCACTGCTTGGCTCGCGCCTCCTTTACATTAAGAAAAAAAATTAGGAAAAAGTTTTGCTATTATAGGTTTCACCCTGTAAGACGAGTTATAGTACGATTTTATTTCGAGTTTTTTTATCAGCATATAATTGTCCTTTAGTCCTGTTTTCGATATCCACAAGAAAGACGGTGGTGAAATGTATTCTTACTTCGTCACCATATGGAAGTCAAAAAACTTGAAATCAAAGAACGTAGACTGAATGTGATGTGTCATATATATTCGTTTAGGAGTTGTCTAAAATTTGGAAGACGTTAGTTAATCCAGGCAATAGTCCTATTAACCTAAATTTAAAATTATTAAAATAAATGTAAACTGAAACAATTCACCTGTGTGTAATGACCAATTTGAGCATCATGGTTCACATTAAAATCGCTATTCTGAATTGGTTTATAAACGAAGTTCTTATGTTCGTTGAACCAAGAATCAAGGGCTTGATCCACATCCAGTTCATAATTCTTATTAGTAATAGAATACCAAAATAAGTTTTCGCCTGTCTTGAATCTACCGGAGCCTGAAAATATAAAAGTATTTTTGATTATCATATCTACTCTATAGGAGAGCTTCTTCAGCGTAGATTGACCTTCTATACTATGCTGGTCTTATGCTATATTGGGGTTTAATTTTTCTTCATTTGCATATCTTATATATATATATATATATATATATATATATATAAATCATTTATTCGTGTTTTTGTAATTGAACTCTTTCTAAACGGCTGGACCGATTTTAATGAATTTTTATGTGTTGAACATACACACTTATGTATTTTACGACACCGACGTGCAAAGAGTCAGATGGTGAATTGTATTCTTATTCCGTCACCGCATAGAAAAGGTATTTAATACGTAGAATATATATAAATCCAACTAGTCCATCTGTTATATCATCATTCATCATTTCAGCTCATATACGTCTCACTATTGGGCTCGCACAATGGGTGGGAAAATGATCTACTATACCACTTAGGCCAAACGGATTGGTATAGGGTTTTATTCAGAGTTTTTCTTCTCTTGCATATTTGTAATCTGCATATCGCTTAGTCTTTTACTTTCTGTTTATTATTTTTTACGATATCCACGGGTAAGATAGGAAGTGCTGAATTGTATTCCTACTCCGTCACCACAAGAGAAATAATCAATCTGTTATATATTCATTAGTAAACAGCCTCTCCATGGAGGATAATGCAATAATTGTCATCATTGACAATTGCCTTCCTACTTCCTACTAATTTTATAAACGCGAAAATTTGTGAGTAGGTATGTGAGGATGTGAAGATGTTTGTTGCACTTTCACGCAAAAACTACTAAATAAATTTTGATGAAACTTAACAATAATATAGCTTACATATCAAAGTAACACAGACTATAATTTATCTCGATATTCCCTCGGGAAGAGGAACTGCGGGTGAAACCGCAGGGCGTTGCTAGTTAGTGCTATAAATGCTTTTGCCCATTCTTTTGGTGAGCTCAGTTGAATATTACGGCTCCCACGGGCAACTAAATGGTAAGGAAATATTATAGATAGAGAAATTATATATAAGGTAAAGAATATGGAAAACAGTCTGGGACAGATGGTATTTTGGTGATGGCTACGAATACTACTAATCCTCACTTTGCACCTGGATTTCTCAAAAGACTACAGTCTGGGAAGGCAATATATTGCACTTTTAACCTATCGTCATCCTCTTAAATTGCTCAGGCTATTTGAGAAGTTCTCTTGTAGAGAAAGCCTAAATACTCGTAAACATGAGGTATCCATAGTATAATGAGCGACTTGCTGTAGTTAAAATGCCGACATCTAGAGACCACGTTTTTATGCATAATTCATGGTCGATGACACACTGGTTTCATATATAGTTTTGTTACAGACGATAAATAAAAGGGATATAGGTCGACCAGAGTCTCATAAGTTTGCCGGAAACTAGCCAACTGACACAGATTTGTGATAATAATATGGCTAATACCTTTTTTTTAGATATAAATGTAATGCATTCGTTTTTATAAGAAAAAAAAGGAAAGGCCCGCGTAACAATTACACGTAGTTGAAATAAAACTTTTTTGACATCGTGACAGGTGATGATAAATTTAAAAATAGAAAAAAAAACAGCAATAATCATGCTTCCAAATTTGAAATATCAAAGACAAATGATGTCTTACAGTTACAATAAAGTTTTTTATAATTATTAAACTCAATTGTTATTATTTTATTAATATTATTACATAACATGAATGTATAATGTGTGATTAAAATTTATATATAAATAACCTATATGCTTACACTATAGTTAGACTACTACCATAAGAAAACGGCATCTACATTATTTTAATGTACGTCACTTTCATACGAAAACTTTTACTTTCGTCCGAAGAAAGATCTGAGCTACTCCTAACTCGCGGCTAAAAAGCTTTACTTTAAAAAATCCCCAGAGGTGGTTATTAGAAAGTAAATCTGTCATAATAAGATCAAATCAAATATCTATTATATTAATGTAACTGTAATTACTTTGTATCCATTTACATATGGAAAGTGGTCTTCAGTCAATACATTGATTGACATATGTTCTAAATATGTCTAGGTAGCTAACTATGGCAGCCTATTGTAGTATATTGTACATTCTGAAATTTAAAAACGAAAGTCAGACTGTCTCATTAATGACTGCTGATCATAAAAGCCTTTATTTTTTGTTTTCTTTTTTTTTGGGTGGGCTATGGTCAGCGTACACACCGTCTGGGCCTCCGGGGTGAAAAGAAGGCAGAACGCGGCCCTATTACCCCTTCCCTTCGCCATTGGGCCGACCACCGGTACCAAGTTCCTTGTCATTCGTGGTCAGCCCGGTGGGGTACCCTTTCGGCTACCCTCCCTCCCTAACGCCCTTCGGTATCAACCGAAGTGCCTGGAAGGGCGTTAGGGATTTATGATTAAAGGTCTGTCGTTAACCCACGCTACCTGACGTAAATCAAATTCGCAAAGCTTTTTTTAAGGCTACGCATTAAGGAAATAATCCGCGTTGTCCTGATAGGATACGAACCCGCGACATTGGCACGGTAGGTCGATATCTTAACCACTACGTCATCGGTGCAGTCAGCATACTTGACTGGTAAGTGCAATTGACCGTGGTCGATTAAAGCATTCATCATCATCATTTTAGCCTATCGCCATCCACTTCTGGACGTAGGCCTCCCTCATGTTACGCCACAAAGTGGTTCTATACCGCCTGCACCTAACGACGCACAGAAACTTTCACCAGATCGTCGGTCCACCTAGTGGAGAGTCGTCTTACATTGCGAAGTCCGATATGTTGTCGCCACACGAGAACCTATCTTTGCCAGCGGTTGTTGGTTCGTCGAGCAATGTGGCCTGCCCATTGGCACTTCAGCGTGCTATTTTTTCGTGCTATGTCGGTTACACCCGTTCTTCTGCAGATTGCCGTATTTCGGATTCTATCTCATAGAGAAATCCCGAGCATAGCCCGCTCTATAACACACTGATCGACTTTGAGCTTGGTTATGAGGCCTACAAATAGGGTATACATTAGGCCTACATTTAAAGAATTTAATTCAATTTAATACGTCAATTTTTCCGACTTCTATAAGCTGGAGAATATTGTGCCTATCCTAGTATTTGGAGGTGCCACTACACTATATCCTGTATGGGTAAATATATAAGTAATCATTTAGTAAAGTTACCATTTCCACGGCATTTGACCATGCGGGCTATAATTTTTATAACCAATTTTTTTACCATTCTTTCCTTTTACACGGGTGGTGAAGAAAAGAGAACCAAGTGGTATAGGCATATAATACTACTGTAAAAAATGGTTGATACTTGGCATAGAACGTTACTGTATGCGTAGCTGTGCCATTTGTGCAATATCTTATTTAAATAGTTATCATCACAGCTCATATATGGCCCACTGTTGGGCTCGAGCCTCCTCCACAATGGGAGGGAAATTGATCTATACACACGGGTTCGTATAGGATTTTACTTCGAGTTTTCCTTCTCTTGCATAGATGTTGTAATCATATTATAATCCCTTCATCATCATCACCATCCCTTATAATCTCTTAGTCGTCCCTTATTCTAACTTCGTCACCACACGGTAAAAGAATGGGCCATGCAAACTATTGAGTAGCAAAAGGAAGGGGTGATGTATTGCTAATAGTAACTTTCTTCGGTTCTAAATTCAGAAACTATGACAATAAATTCAGTTAGCTCTATTCAAATTTATAAAAGTTTTTCAACCTCATGTGTTTCCTTACTTAGAACCGTATCTAAATGAAATTTACATAATAAATGCCGAGGCCCACTTCTTTAGTGCGTATGCCATTGACGTTCGGCCAAGTCCTTGGATGTTTGGAGCCTCTTTAGTACTCAATGGGTATAGACACCAGGGCTATTTTAAACATGTTTTAATGCGTCAGCTATCTATGAAATCCATCTTTGATACCCGGGAGGCAACTTGGCAGAGTTTTATTAATCTATCTACGTCCACTATTAGCATTTACAGAGGGCAGTTTCCCAGGAGAGCTTTTACGATTCCCAAGGGCAACTAATGCGTTTTGGCCTTGTATTCTTAACACGTTATAACACAAGTACATTGGAGTTCACCGATAATTCTGAATAGATTACTGAGTTTAGAACTGTCGTCTGTAGACTATTATAGACACAGTCTCCATTAAGTCCGACTGGGAACATGTTTGACCTGAGAGTTGAATAGCCAAGCTCATATAAGCTTGTTATACCTCTGTAAAATTTCAGCCTTGAGAGATCATGCACACACCTTTCCGAAATAAAATCAAAATATCATAAATATGAATGGATGTTTTTTTGTAGTTTTCAAATTTTAATCACACTTATCCCGTCTTCATGTTGTATAAGTACACTTTCTCAGTAGTACAGAATTTGTTTTAAAGGATTTGTTTTAAAGACGATACCCTACATTAAGGAACAAAGGCTAAGGACTGCATAAACATATAATAACCAAACACCCAGACTCAGCACAACAATTTGTGGATCGCACAAACTATTATCCTTAATGGGAAACGAACCTACGACACTTGGCACGGTAGGTCGGTATCTTAACCACCACGCCAGTGTGCAGTTAATTAAATATCTTCCACATAGGAAAAAGTACTGTTCCCGAGGGATGAGTTTTAACGGTCTTTCGGTCTAACAAATATGTTTTCTGACACACATTGTATCCTTATGGTGCTATACTGGAATAAAGTAAATCGATAATATGGTCCGTGGTATCATAGAAGAAAATCTGATATCCAGAAAAATCAGGAAGGCGCGTAGTAAACATTTATTAGTGATATTATTTCCCAGAAATCATTTTAATAATTTAATCAAGCTAATATCATAAAAGTTTGTAAGTTTAGAAGCAAGAAATGATTTTTTAAACCATCCATATTTTATATAAGAAAATAATTATGATGGTACAACCTATTAGCTTTATAGTGCTGTTAGTCTTTAATTCAAATCAGCTATTTCTTTAAGTGTTTCGAACGAACAAGGTAACAAAACGTGACATTTTTGCCATCATAGTACTTGAACATTACTTTTGTCTGTAAGTTGAAAATTACCATAGGTAGATGCTACCAGTATTTACAATTAAACGTTTTTATCCCGGAAGAAATAGGTGAAGGTACAATACATATATAGGCCATATAATTAGGACAATATAATATAATTAGGAACTGAATTTCACTTAATTGAAGTATAGCAATATTACGAAAGACTTTAAATTAGGCATTAAACTAAATTATCTTGTTTATTTAATTTTGAACACACATAATATGTGTACTTTTTGTATTTTTAAATTAATTATAAAATACGCTCTAGCTCAAAATTCTTAATTATATAACATTAAATTCGTCATCAATTAAAAACCCAATGTTCATATTTCTTGAAAATGGACATATAATTTAACTTATGAATATATTACTTATTAAACATCGAAATTAAGATAACATTTCAGGAAGATAAATTAAACTCAAAATAAAGGCTATACTAACTCGCCTGAAATCGTAATTGGTTGGCATTCTTAATGTGGAAGAGGGAAGAGGACTGTGCTCAGTAATAGGCTGATGTAGAATTTACAATGATTTCTAAAATTTACGCGAGTATTATACATTATATATAAACCTATTTTTACGGATATAATCGCGTTTGTCTTTGATTTTTGATTTTTCCCGACGTTTCGAACACTTTTCAGCATTCATCGTCACAGCAAACGCTGAAAAGTGTTCAAAACGTCGGGCAATCAAATGCAAACGAGATAAAATCCGTAAAATTAGTTTTATTTATAATATGTAATTTATTTCAACAGGTAAACGTTTAATAATGAATTTAGTACTCACGGACAGATTTATCTGGATTATGCAACTGACGATTTTGTGCTGCCCACTGTTCTGCCTTTGCCGCTAGTTCGTTGTCCCAAATCTGTAATTTAAAGTATTTTAACTATAATGTCTTTAAAAAAATAAGGTTGTTAAAAAGCTATAATAAAAAATAACTTGATATCCGTAATCATATCGGAAACCGATACAAAGTTATACGTACAGAAACTTCATATGCGTAACATTATGGTAAAATATGTGGGATTTGATTTATAAAAACATAAGGTGAAAAAGAAAGCGTTACTTTTGAACAAATCCTTCCGTATCGACAACAGGTCATAACAATAATAATTACACGTATTAGTTATGAACCTGTTATTATGATAAAATGTTTCCGGGAGAATACTGCTATCTATTTTTCTGTAAAACCCAGTGATTTTAAGTTTTGCAAGGAAAATAAATTGTATTAATTGCGGAATTAACCCGAAAACAACACAATTTCCTTCCCATGCAATATTATTATCTGTTTACGTTCTTTAGACGTTTTTTTTTTGATTTATAAACCAATTAGAAAAAGTTAATTATAAAGTCATTATTATAATTATTCATTTTTATATTTTTAAATAATAAGGAAAGTCGTTAGTTGTGTTTCTAATGAAAGTAAAAGTAACATTCAATGTCATGAGTATGCTGGCGTCTCAGTGTTTTACGTAGTATTTATTTTCTCAGTGTTTCAGCTTTCCATTGGTGAAAGAATTTTTGAAATCGGTTCAGTGGTTTATACGTGAAAGCGTAACAAACAAACAAACAAACATCCTTACTTTCGCATTTATAATATTAGTAAGGATTATTCCTTCACTGTCAATTCCTGGACGGAAACTTCTCTACGATAATGTCAACTAGGCCAATCAAATATCGGTCAGTTTTGTAAATATCTGTTCAATTTAAAACACGTTATAACTTTTCCATGAGGTGAAGGAGTATGAATGCGATTCACCGCCCCCTTTCTTGCCCTTGGGAGTCCTCAAAAGACGACTAAGAGAAGCATGTCACATCTAAGCAAGAGAAGGAAAACTTGAAATAAAACCCTATACTAACACGTCTAATTGGCCTGGTACACTTCAATTTCCCTTCCACTACGGACGAGGCGCGAGCCTAGCAGTGAGACTGCGAGTTTTCTGCTAATCAATTTTCTTTTAATTTTATTTTTGTATAATTGTATATTAAGCTGTGCTGTGTGGTAGCGGCTTCGAATACTACCAACCCTTGCTTTACTCGTGGGTGTCGTAAAAGATGACTAAGAGCCCTAGATTGCCCCGGACCAACTCCATCTGGTACCATTTGGGTCAACGATTACATTCCCAAGGAGGGTTGACGTCAGGCAGGCGGCCGGTCATAAAAGTCATTGCCGAAACTTTTTGCAATATGTCAAAACAGATGACATATTGCGTCGACCCCAAGTAATTGGGATAAGAGCAAGATGATGATGATGATGATAATTGTATATTAAGCAAGCTGCATTTCACTAATAACTAATAATATCTGGTTGACCGAGCTTCGCTCGGCATATTTTATCAAATTTATTTAGATATATATTACTAAAAAATAAATAATAAAAAATATATAAAAAATTACAAAAAGAGAATAATAATAACACCGAGATTCGAACCGACGCTGTTTGATTAAAAAAATACCAAAATTAAAACCTGTCACCTTCCCATCTGAGCTATCGTAACTCATGACGTTGCCATCGAAATTTGAATTCATATTCTTTTAAAATTTAATGTCATTGTTTATTTTGCTAAAAACACGGACAAAACAACATTTTCTATAAATAAAACCTAGCTAGATCGATTTTTTGGACCCGAATCCTCTAGTATGCCAAGTTTCAACAAAATCGTTGGCGCCGTTTCCGAGATACTGAATATATATATATATATATACAAGAATTGCTCGTTTAAAGATATAAGATATAAGTACAAATGTCCATTAGACATTTGTCATCATAATTATGATTGTTTGACATTCAGTTTGACCAGAGATTTTAACCGTAAACAAAAGTGTATAAGCGTTGGTGTGTGTGTGTGTATAGCGATTGCATGATAGTGTGTAATGTATTTCTATTTCATTATTATATGAAATTTCAGTTTTATGCACTTCTCCTAATTACCTATATACTTTAACTGTGCTTAATTTCATACTTATCCATCCATGTAATTTTCGTAAAAAGGGGTATAAAGTTTTTGCTTCACGTATTAATAGTGTGTATTAATAAATAGTTGGTTATTCCGTGTGGTGACATATTAAAAATACAATTCACCACTCCCTATCTTGCCCGCGGATGTCGTAAAAGACGGCTAAGGGATATAATATGCACATAAGATCTGTGCAAGAGAAGGAAAACTCGAAATAAAACCCTATGCCAACATGTCTTACCAGCACGGTATAGTAAGTTAAATTCCCTCTCATTGTGGAGGAGGCCCAAGCCCAACAGTAGGACGTATGTGGGCTGCGATGATGATGATGATTAATAAATAGATATGTTCTTAATTAAAAAGAAATATATAGGCCGATATTTCATGGCTATAAATCATTATTATTCCTCCTTTTTTAAATATTTTTGTTCATCCTAAGGTACAACTATGTGCAACTATGTTCTGGATTGTAATCCTGTTCAGTTTCGGTTCATATAATTTGAAGCTATGAAAAAATAAATAAATACACAACAAACCAAAACATCAATAATATGAAAAATGATATATGAACAGTAAATAATTTAAAAGTTAAAATACAGTGTGAATTGTGGCAACGTGCCGTTCAAACTACCCAAGTTGCATCTCGATAACAGTGTAATAAATAATATTTCATAATTGTTATAATTTTATCTCTTTATTCCCAAAAACTCCAAGAAGTATTTAGAGATGTTACATTCACTATTTTTACCACAAAAATATTAATTGTTTCTGTGGTTGTCACCAGTATAATGGGTGTGGTGAAAAACCCTTTGACGCCAGATATGATAATAAAGCCCAGGATTGAGTTGAGAACTCATATGTAAGTCCCTAGATCAATGACGACCTCTACAAATAATATATGTGTAACAGACCAATGTCTGTAAATTATAGATATTGAAGAAAGCTAATGTCAGGCTTTTATTCTAATAACAAAAACCAAAATATTTGAAGAATTTCGTTGCACTGTATGTTTGTAAACGCATCACGCAAAATCTACTGCAATCGAACTGAATGCAGTTTATTGATGTATTGCTAGAGGCCTAACTTAAAACATTGTACGAAATAATAATGAATATGTATGTCATAATGCAAGCTAACAAGTAACGCATAAAAGTTAATTAAATTTATTTAAATTAATGATAATACAATAAATAATTAAATAGTACGGACAGTTTTTTGATCTTAGATTGAAAACGTTATTTACTAAATGCTATTTATAAATTATTTATTTATATATTAGGCATTTGTAAATCTCTTAATTTATTATAAGAAGGTATGACCTTCTTATAATAAATTATAATTTTTATAAACACGTCAAATACTTTATAACTATGTATATCCAAAATACATATATTTAAAGTAAAGAATAAACTAAGATCGCGTGAGATTCATGGCCTACTTTCTGAGATAATATGTATAATAATTGATGGCGTATTGGTTAAGATAAGTTAACCTAACCTTACCTACCAAGACAATGTCACGGTTTCAATTCCCACACAGGATAATGTTTTGTATGAGTCACAAATTATTATTATAAGTCTGGGTATAATTTGTATCCGTTTATATTTATATCCGTATCCGTTTATGTTTATATTTTTTTTTAAGTCCCGAGTGATACAAAAATTATTTTCTTAGTGTGTTGTCTTTTTTTTATTATAATGTATATTATTAAGGCAAAGTGTAATTCAGAAGGAATAACAATACAATTCACTATTCTGAGTTATCGTAAAAGAAACGAAAAGAAAATTCGAAATAAATCACTATGGCACCCTGTCCCACCAGCGCGGTATAAATCAATTTTTCTCTCACTGTGAAGGAAGTCCGAGCCCAGCAGTTACATGTACTTATTTGAGTTAAAATGGTGATGGTTCAATTATAATCATCCAGAAAACGTGATGAAGAACTCTGAGATTTTTTTCCATCTGTAGTTTTAGGAAATGTCCTAACTTTTCTAGAGATATTTCTAGAAACGCCAGAACTAGTAAACGAGCGTTATCAGAAAAGCGGATGAATGCGAAAACCTTATATATCTGCCACAGTTACTGTAAAATGACTGTGTTTAATTTTAATTATTACCATAAAATATTATGTCTTACCATAAACTTCATGTTGGATGCCGCTGGTTGGTTTCTAATTTCTCCTTTGGCTACTTTCAACCGGCGTATATTATGACCATCAACGAACGCTCGAATTTGTTTACAGGATAAGGCTTCCACTGTAAATATAATCAAATTAATTAAATTGTCAAATTATTTTTTAATTTAATATTTTAAATATGCTTAATAAAGTGGACTAACATTCACATGTCGCGTAAATTAGAACACACAAGGAAATTAGGAATGTTTTCATTTTGCCGGTATGTAATGACTGCTATGTGACGAATTCGACTAAAGTTTTAATAGTGAAAAGACGTTTCAAGTGAACTGTTTTATATACCACAGCGTATGTAGTTCAAGCGATGACAAACACTTGATAAGTAGACTGCGGTTCTGTACGTCTAATAACTAATAATTTAATACAAATATCATGGAGAAAGTTTTATTAAGAATTGGATAGGAAAAAATATACTTCGGAGAAGTATGAAGCAAAAAATATTGAAAGGCGTGACTATATTTTTATCAGCTGTACTGATTAAAAGTTTTAGTAAACTACAAATACTTAAATTAAATATAAGAAATATATCCTAAACAATAATTTTTCATACTACCATCATCCTTCATAAGTCCGACTATTAGAGGGCAATTGATGTACTACGTACACACGCGTGTTGGCATAGCGTTTTATGACGTGTTTTCCTTCTCTTACATAGAGGGTTGAGGGTCGCCCTGGACAAGACGCAGGCCCTCTTGTTCCATGGGCGCAGTATGAGACCTCCCATCAGCGTCTCGATCACCGTCCATTCGGTTGAGATCAGCATCCGGGCCCATATGAGGTACTTGGGCCTGGTGCTCGACGGGCAATGGTGGTTCCGGGAGCATTTCCGCAGGTTCGCTCCACGGCTCGTCGGCGCGGCGTCCGCCCCTATCGTGGCTTATGCCGAACGTGGGCAGACCGAGCGCTGCGTGCCGACGGCTGTACGCGGGGGCCATCCGGTCGATGGCCCTGTACGGCGCACCGGTGTGGGCGGGGTCCATGACCGTCCGACTGAGGGCCCTTCTGTGGCGACCACAGAGGGTCATGGCGGTCAGGGCCATCTACGGATACCGCACGGTGGCGACGGAGGCAGCGTGCCTGTTGGCCGGGACTCCCCCGTGGGACCTAGAAGCAGAGATATTCACCGGATTGTATCGGCGGGTGACGGGGGTGCGAGCGGAGGGCGGTGTGATCTCGTTAAGGGAGCTCACCGCCTGGCGCGCCGACGCCCGCCGAGACGTCATTGCCCGTTGGGCAGTCCGGCTGGAGAGGCCTCGGTTCGGGGTGCGAACCGTGGAGGCCTTCCGGCCGGTGCTGATGCAGTGGTTGGAAAGGCGGCACGGGGTGCTCTCCTTCCGACTAGTGCAGGTTTTGACGGGGCATGGGTGCTTCGCCAAATACCTGCACAAGGTCGTTAGGAGGGAGAGTACACCGTCCTGCCACCACTGCGATTGCGACGAGGACACGGCGCGCCATACGCTCGAGGCCTGCGCGGCTTGGGCAGTGCAGCGCTGTGAACTCGTCGCAATCATCGGTGCCGATCTGACGCTACCGGCTATCGCTAGGGCGATGGTCGACAGCGTCGGGAATTGGGACGCGGTCGCAGCCTTTTGCGAGACAGTGATCTCGCGGAAGGAGGCGGCAGATCGCGCGAGGAGCGCAGCCTCGATGAGGAGATCCGCCGCCGGCGACTGGGGCGGCGTAGGCGCGACTACCTGCGCCTCATGCCGCCGTAGCTGAGGCCGCGGGTGACGTGACCGGGGATTAGTCCGTCACCCGCCGATAGGCCGACCGCGTGAGGAAAGACCGACGTCCTCCCCGAGGGGGGGACGTCGGTCGATGGGAGTCTACCCCACGTAGGGGGCATTCCGTCGGGCCGACCACTGATGACAAGTAACCCTGCTCCGGTGATCGGCCCAACGACGAAGGCGACGTGGTTTTCGGGTGGGTTGCGAGTGTTGCGTGCTTACGCCCCTCTGTCGACCCGGACTGAGTGGTGCGAGGAGCGCGCCGACGGCAGCCCACCCCAAAAAAAAAAAAAACATAGACATATATCAGCATGTTATATCCCTTACTCGTCTTTTACTACACCCATGGGTAAGAAAGGAGGTGGTAAATTATATTCTTAACTCGTCATGACACGAGGATGGTATATTTAAAAGTATTTTTAAAACTACTTTTATTTTTCGCACTTGACTTTGATTTAAATATTGTATATTTTGATTATTGATGCTTTAGTTTGCTTTTAGATTTTAATTATACAATTAATTAAATCTTCGTTAAGAATATCTGTTATTAATCGTCGATGTTTGTGACGTACAAACATACATACTACGGGTTTCAGTCATTAAATTTAATTGCTATAATAATTACTTTTATTATTTAATTTATTAATAACACCCAAGAGACGGAAGCTGAACTTTCGGCAATATTTAATTTTATATTGTGTTTATATACATTGTTTTATTATGATTTTACTGATCTACTGACTAGTATCTAAACTAATTTTAGAATAAGAATACCTAATTCTTCGATATAAAGTTTATTGATATACATATAGTCGTAGAAAAGATAGTTTCACCTAAAGTTCATAATAACAACACAAAAAATTTTATTATGTAATTGTGATAATTTTTTTTCTTCTATGTTTAATTAATAAAAAATCAACAAGATATGGAGGATTAATTATGTTATTCAATGGAAATATTTATTACATTTATTTTCAGAAAACGTCAATGTAACCAATTAGACTCTCAAATTAAGTAACTGCGTACTTCCATAAATTTTCAATTCTAAAAAAATGTTATACAAACAAGATGGAATGAATACTACAGTCTTTGTTATGCGTATTACTTAAAAATACACATACATACAAAAATTATGGGTTGTTATAATGTCCTTTTAAAAAAATAGAAGTTCGTCTAAGAAATATACCCTGATAATGACGTCTGACTGAGCGTCCCATCTCTCCCAATCATAGTGATTATGTGGCTACCATCAATAATATGAATAAGAGTTGAAAAAAAAATTGCGATAGGTCTTGTTTTAGTACAAAATCAGACCCTTCGAAGGTATTATTATTTATGTAGCTACCACCCATATGCGTAGTTTGTGGGGCAGAAGTGATTTGTCTTTGCAATTAATAGATTAAGAATTAAGAAACTTTAACCAATTATTTATGAAAACATTTCGAAACTAAACAAGAGCAGAGCTCTTTCGTTCTCCCTTTCGCCCTATTATTTTTTAAACCTCGGCGCAAAAAGAGGAATGTTATAAATTTGAAGCTAATGCCGATCTGTGGCATTGTAGCTTTCGAACGGATGAAATGTTTTCGATACAATTTTTTTATGTAAAAATGAGTTTTCCTTGCGGTATTTTAGTTATATTTGGGGCAAATCATTGCGATCGATCAACTCTTTTCCAATTTTCCTTATATAATGGAATTAAATGATCAGAATTTTTTGAATTATTCTTAAAAATGCTTATTTTGGTTCCTCTCATCTAAATGTTTTGGAAGTCCGTTCTTATTTGTGAAAATTTTGTATTAATTTAGTCTTGTATGTATGTAGGTGTTGCTCAAAATGTTATTCTGCTTTGATTTGTACAGAATAGCGCATCGCCTGTTGGGTCCATTAATATTTTCGTCATCATCATTTCGGCTCATATACGTCCCACTGCTGGGCTCGAGCCTCCTCCACAATAGGAGGGAAATTGACCTTACTATATCATGCTAGTCACTAGGTAGACAGGTTGGTATAGAGTTTTGTTTCGAGTTATCCTTCTCTTTCATAGATGTTATATGCATATTATATCCCTTAGTGGTCTTTTACGACATCCATAGGCAAGATAGGGAGTGGTGAACTGTATTCTTAATCCGTCACCACACAGACCACTTGATATTTTGCCTTTATGAAAATAAATTATCGTTCATAAACGAATAATATAATAGTTACAAAGCGAAAGAGCTATAATAAACTTAGTAGTATAAAAAAAGAACAGCGGTCATAAGGACTGCCGACAGAAGTGAAAATATTAAACTATGAACAAACTGTTGTTATTTTTTGATATTTAAACGAATTATTTAAATTAAACTAGCTGACCCAACAGACGTTGTTCTGTTCAAATCAAATAAAAGATATTCTCCTTGAACTAGATCGCAGCACCACCTACCGGGTTCAGTTGTGAATCCAAACCATTCTCGAATCCCCTTGAACACACACAATAGTGAAATTGACCTGGCTACATACAGTGCTAGCGTTAACACGTCACGTGACGAAGTCGATGAAGACTTTCTTCCCCCATCCAAACCTGTCTATAGAAGTTTTCAGTTCAATAAATAACAATACTTATATAAATTAAATAAGTCTACAACAATTTTTTTTTATAAGTAATGGCGCATCATTTTGATTTATTTAAAAAACATTCAAGGTTCTATCATATGAAATATAAACTATCCACAACTAAAATACAATAACAGTATTTATTGTAATAATGTGTGTTCTAGTGAGAATATTCTATGTATAATTGAATTAGGTAATTAAATAAAATAATTACGAAAAATAATAAATTATAGCGTAGGTGAATTAATACGCATTTACGTTTTAGAGAGAATAATAACAATCGGCAAGGAAATAAAACAATTTATGTACGGATTTTATCGCGTTTGTATTTGATTTTTACTATCCTGACATTTCGAATACTTTTCAGAGTTTATGGCCACAGAACAACTATAGAAAAAATAAATTCTTTTCCAATAATTTCTTTCATATGTACCTATATCCATCCAATAATTTATTTTAATATGTATAATACTTTAATATGGCTGTGTGGTAGCGGCTTCGAATACTACCAACCCTTGCTTTGCTCGTGGGTGTCGTAAAAAACGACTAAGAGCCCTAGATTGACCCAGACCAACTCCATCTGGTACCATTTGCGTCGACCCCAAGTAATTGGGATAAGAGCAAGATGATGATGATGATGTATAATACTTCCAGTAGTTTTAGAGTTATCCTTAATAATACGTATTTAGTTCCGTTCGTCGACAAGTTTTGGAAATATAAACATATTTGTGAAAATTTTGCATTAAGTTGTTCTTGTATATTTTATCCCGGTATTGGAATGAACGAGAACTACGCAGTAGAAACTGCGGAAATTTGCTAGTTTAACTGCTGCTAATAAACAGGTAAATACTAATCTATGACGTGCATTTCTTCCTTATTTCGAAATTACTGTTTTATGAGAATCCTTACTAATATTATAAATGCGAAAGTAAATTTGTTTGTTTGTTACGCTTTCACGCTTAAACCACCGAACCGATTTCAAAAATTCTTTCACCAATGGCAAGCTATAATATCAGGGAGTAACATAGGGTATATTTTATCCCGGTATTCCCACGGGACCGGGAACTACGCGGGTAAGGCGTCTGGAACCGAAGCGACGCGAAGGCGGGTTGCTAGTATTTCATACATTAAATTACTGTACTTATATTCCTTTTTAGCTTTATTAAAATTGAATTATTATCATTGATTTTCGTTCCTCAAGACCCAAATAGCTCTTATATAATTACTTGTGATAGAGAATACGTCAAGTATTCTCAAACATCTGAACATTTGGAATAATTCAAGGATATTGTTTTCCTTTTGTACTATATTGTCAGGCAATTTCAAGAGCATCTTTACAGGGTTAGCACGCAGTGGATAATGTCGTGCGATAAGCTCGAGCAAAGAAGTAAATGAAATAAGGAGGCTTCAGAGTGTACTGTCAAGCTATCCATGAAATTTGATATACTTGTATGTGTATCTATGATATCAAATACAAATCTATAAAAATATAAATACATTAATACTATTATAATTACACTCAAATTTATTTAAATAATCGTCATCCTGTTCTGAATCCGAACTGGCCACGAAATCAAATCTGTATAAGCCCCTTAAGGGCACTTATAATATTGTCAAATTTATACATCGTTAGAAACAATCCAATAATCTAACACCGGATCGAAACTCGGCCACAAGCTAAGAAGATCCGGCAAGAAACTTAGCGGGCTGTCATTTTGTTTAATCTTTTCAATAAAGATTTCTGATGTTTACGCGAGTATTACACATTTTAAATAAAACTACTTTACGGATTTTATCGCGTTTGTATTTGATTTTTGATTGCTCGACGTTTCGAACACTTTGCAGCGTCAGTCCACCCGTGACTATGAACGCTTTTCAACAAAATTGCAAGTAAAAGCTAATACTACATATTAAGAGCTAATACTACGTATTAGCTCCAGTGTGATACTCTTCGAGACAGAATATATACATTTTTTTTTATTTTAAGACAAATTAAAAAAGAAAGAAAGATATGGTTGGACCAGATCCCACAAGCAGCACGCGATCACGAATTAACTACTAGAGTCATCGCTCCCCACACCACGGACGTTAAGGACTCATTACAAATGGCTAGCCCATTCCCGAAGGGGAGAGTATAGTGGTTTGTGGAGTCGCGCGCCGCCTTTACGTAACTCCGAACGAAGTGGACGGCATGTGTTCTGAACATAGCCCGCTCAAAAAGAAACATGTTCTGAATCCAATTACTTGTGATCGACGTGACAATACTCTTCTAATATCGTACATATTGTAAAATTTTGGCATTAGTTTTATGACCATTCTTATTATGTCACCACACGGAAATACCGTTAGACTTGAACCTCCTCCACAATATAAGGGAAATTGAAACATTATACCACGCTATTCAGACGTGTTGGTATATGGTTTGATGTCCAGTTTATTTTTTTTATTCCTTTCTTTAATCCTTTAATAGTCTTTTACGACACCGACAGGAAATAGAGTGGGTGGTGAATTGTATTCTTACTCCGTCACCATACGGTAAATTAGTATTAAATATAAAATAATTAAAATATATATATATATATATGTGTATGTGTGTGCAAATCACACACGGTAAAAGTGAAACTTTTGAAAAGTCCCTGATTAAAAATACTCATTGAAAAGTACTTATTGAAAAAATAAACATTCGCTTCATGTAAACAGTAAGTATTGAAAATCATTTAAATAAAAAAGAAAAATAAATATGTGTGTGTTATTTAGCGTGGCGCATTTTCGTGTCGTTTTATGCTCACGCCGTGCCATAGAAAGTTTCACTTAAAAAACTGATTATTTAAGTAGTTACATTTCATTGTTCATTTCACAGGTCTCCCAACTCATTTGCTTACACGATAAAGAGCTGGAATGATTTTCTTTACCGCTCTTTTTAACATACGCGTAAGTCTATCAATCTCAGATTAGACTCGTGTTTAAAACGATATACATAACTTCATAGCATGAGGTTAGGTTACACTTTACACATAAGTGCAATCTAAAAGGTAAGAAAAATCGGACAAAGCAGCTAAATCGCAAAAAATCACACCGCTCTAAATTTTGATGGCGTAGTTCATACTAAAACTATATTTATCCTCAGTTCTTATTATTAACAGGTTAACAGTCCGTGCTCCGGAGTGGATATGTCCCGTACGTCCAGTAGTATGTAAAATATGTTAAACGATAAAATCTCGAAAAAATTTTTCATACCATGTGCAAAAAAAATATCGAGTATTTTCCTATGTCCCAGCACTTTTTATAATCCTTATGATGTGTCCTACTAAGTCCACATAAAATATAAGAAATTATTCTTACGTCCACAGCTCCAGATGGCTTAGAAGTTGTATGGGTGAGGAGACCACATATGGTCTGTGGACTGGTACACAAGTCCAGACTATATATGGTCTGTGGACAGATAACCTGTTAAGCTTAAAAAATTCCCTTTCAGTAAGCGTATCATTAAAGTCTTATAGGATTGTATTAAAATATTTAGTTTTTTCTTTTTTTTATTGCAAACGGTGGCAAACAACAAACAGTACACCTGATGGTGAGTGTTGCTGCCGCTCATGGACCTTTGAAAGGCCGCTGCTTATCGCGAAGAAAGTGAAGGGAGTATGTACGCATGCCATGAGGTTCGGTGATACTAGAGGCATCACTACAACCCACAACATGCAAACACCCTCAGAAAGTTGGGCTGCCGGCTCTCCCGCTCACCGAACGAAGCGCAGTAACAAATTGCTACTACTCGAACGTCCATTTTCTGCGAGAGTGTGATACTACCCCGTACCCCGCGGCTATAAACAGACAACTGTCAACAGTGTGGTTCTATCACTAGTTGTAGTTTCGTCTGCGGATCGAATCCACAACACCAGTAATGAAGATCGTAACATCTAATAAGTACTCTTTAAAAGAATGGGGAATTGTATTCTTACTTGGTTGCCATACAGATATGAGTAAGCGGCAACATAGTGTCTAACAACTGTGTTACTAGTCATTTCAATTTGTAACGGAATCTACGTGTACATATTAGTTTGTAGCTTATCACTTTTCCTAAGAAGTAGTAACTAGGTACATATAAATTAAACTTTAGTGTTTATAATAACGACGAATCATTATTATGAATGAAGTGGCGAACTCATTATTTTTACTGACTTTGTTTTTTTTATTAATTTTATTTGAATTTCTTGAGGATTAACCGTATCTGAATGATTATTTCTTTCAATTGCTTTAACGGTGTAAGAATTCAATTATCGACTGTAAGGGTTCCGGGTTCAAATCGGCTTATCATCATCATTTCAACTCATATACGTCCCAATGTTGAGCTCGAGCCTCCGTCATAATACGAGTGAAATTTTGCCTTACTATACCACGCTGGTAAGACTGGTTGATATAAGGTTTTATTTCGAGTTTCCCTTCTCTTGTTAATGTTATATGAATATTTAATCCCTTAGTCGTCTTTTACGACACCCACGGGCAAGATAAGGTTGGTGAATTGTGTTCTTACGCCGTCACCACATGGGACAAAATCGGTTTAAGCATAGCTGAATTTTTTCAATAGCCGCACAAAGTCTTCTACTCTACACTTAGAGTCTGTAAAACGACATCGCTCCTTAATTTCTCGTGGGAGTCGTAAAAGACAGGAAGAATACCAGAAAAATGGTCAGGAATAATCTCCTAGTAAACTTATGACACCAACTGCGATCACCAACCTGCGTGCCAAGGGTTTCGATTATACCATACCCTTCAGTTTATGTTCAACAGTGGACGTAGAAAGACTGATAAATTGATGGAAGATTGCGCAAACAGCGTAGAGAATCGTGTAATTCAAGTCTTATCGAACATATTGTGACAACCCTGTTTTACAATATTGTCATTTACGTCAACAGTTTTGCCAGATATAAGAAAAAGAACGGATAGTGACAATGAATGACGCTTATTGTAGATGGACAGCTCATGTTTGTACTATAATATGATGTACGTGACGTTTCCTATCATAATACATTAACAATACATATTTGCTTAAGTTAAGCGTTGAATAACAGTCTTATTTTTGTTTCAATTTAATTATTATTTTTACAGTAATATTATTGAAGTCAAACTTCTTTAGCCGCGATTTAGGAGTAACTTACATCATTATTTTGGACGAAAGTAACAGTTTTCGGACGAAAGTGCTGGTTTATCCATGTCGTGATGAAGTAATATTAAAATTCACCACCTCATCTCTTCTCCATGGGTGTCGTAAAAGTCGACTAAGGGTATGATATATATATAAAACACCTATGCAAGAGAAGGCAAACTGGAAACAAAACCCTATACCAACACGTCTGACCATAGCGTCAGACGTGGTATAGACCAGGGGGACATATATGGGCTGTGGAGTTTCCTTACGGTAGTAATTTAACTATATTATGAGCATTTAACTATATTATCTGCGTGTGATGACGGATTAAAAATACAATTCACCACTCTTTATCTTGCCCGTGGATGTCGTAAAAGACGACTAAGGGATATATTACGCATATGACATCTATGCAAGAGATGGCAAACTCGAAACGAAACCCTATATCAACCTTTCTGACCAGTATAGTATAGTAAGGTCAATTTCCCTCCTATTGTGGAGGAGGCTCGGGCCCAACAGTGGGACGTATATGAGCCGAAATGATGATGAATGATGAAATGATCGTAAAAGACAACTAAAAGCTTTACATCGATCTGGGCCGTCATCATGTGATGCTCTAGTCTGCACTCTAATCAACAATTACCTACATTCCCATTCCATCATTGACGGCCGGCAGGCGGGCGGTCATTAAACTAAAGCCATTTGCAATATACAGTACGTACATGTATCAGGTTATGGTGCAACTGGTCAAACGGGAGCTAGGCAATGGTGGGAAGACCCCATGAAAAAAATTTGAAATAAAAATATCGATTCGTTAATGAATTAGAGACATGTAAAGTTTTCAATTTTGTCCTCGCTTTTTCGTGTAAATCTGATTGAAATGTATAAAGTCAGTGCCA
Source organism: Lymantria dispar (assembly GCA_032191425.1). Lineage (NCBI taxonomy): Eukaryota > Metazoa > Arthropoda > Insecta > Lepidoptera > Erebidae > Lymantria > Lymantria dispar. Next base: position 12,086,967 of record CM063448.1, read on the forward strand.
TTTGCAATATACAGAGTGTATCAGGTTATGGTGCAATTGGTCAAATGGAAGCTAGGCAATGGCGAGAGGACCCCATAAAAAAAAATTGAAATAAAAATATCGATTCGTTAATGAATTAGAGACATGTAGAGTTTTCAATTTTGTCCTCACTTTTTCGTGTAAATCTGATTGAAATGTATAAAGTCAGTGATACTTAATCTGCAACATATTCCTACTTTGTTAAATGTTAATTAGAAATTGAATAGATCAATGATTACAGTCGCATAAGCAAGAGAAACTTCGCTTTAAATCAGCTGATCGGCCGATGACTGTTTACGAGTCGCCTTTGTACCTACGCTACCATTGAGGCGTTCGCGCAAATCATACCTATTTACACAGTCGAAGCTTTACATGGCTATATAATATGTAACATTTAAGGCATTTACTCTTAGACACACATTTTTGAAATCACTATAACTTTTTTGTTATATTGTTTTTGTGTAATATACATTCTAATTATGATCTATGACCTACTGAACCTGTTGAACTATAACATACTCGAACAGTTGCCCCAAAACCTGATACACTCTGTATACGATGAAAGAAAAGCACGTTGCGTCGACACACACACTAGTACTTGTGGGGAGGAAGGAAATTGATATACGACAAAGCTAGTTAAACGGAGTGGTATAAGGAACACGAAATAAAAATTACCAGTGTCCGTTCACGTACTACGTATGTATTAGTAATTTAAAACAACTGCGGGAAAGGAATGGTGTTGAACAGGAGACATGTCAATCTCAAAATTTACGAGACTTGCCTTAAACCCGATGAGCGAGTCGGTGACGTCACACTAAATTCGATGTCAAAGAAATCCTTAGTTTTTAGTAACTTTAATCATATTTTTAGTGGCGTAAGAGCAGTTAGTCGCCCCTTAGTGTGGTTTAGGTCGCGAGGAGGGAGTAGACACCGTCCTAACACCACTGCGATTGCAAGGAGGACACGGCGCAGCACACGCTCGAGATCTGCGTGGCCTGGGCAGAGAGGGCCGTGAACTCGTTGCAGTCATCGGTGCCGAACTGACGCCGACCATCGCCAGATGCTCGACAGCGTCAGGAACTGGAACGCGGTCGCTGCCGCCTCCTTCTGCGAGACGACTGCCTCGCAGAAGGAGGTGGCAGAGCGGGTCCGGGAGGAATTCCTGTACCACGACAGGCTCCGACGACGACAGGATAGTAGTGATTTTACTGTTTGTTGAGGCTGCCCCTTAATAATAACACTTAATCACCAGTGCTGGCATCTAGATCCAATGTAATTGGTCAAATACAAACGCAATGAAATCCGTAAAATAGTTTTATTTACAATGTATCTTGCCCGCTTAAACATCAAAAATCATTAACTAATGCTTTTCGATTTAGCGTTTTGAAATTGTTACAACCCACAATATGAACTGCTAGTGTTTAATTATTTTTTTTAATATTCAGTCGAATCCTACTGAAATGTATGTAAATATGGTTTTATAAATCAGCATTTATAGTATAGTTTTCCTCTCTACTCGTTATATGAATTATGAATTAATAAATCATGATAACGCAATGAAACAAATAAGTTGTTCTAGCTTGACGTAAAAGAAAAATATAAAATTGATTAAAGTAAAAATAATTTAATAAATAAATATTGTAAACAATAAATAATACTGTTGTTCTCATTTCCAGGTCATCTATAAGTTATTTTTTCCTAATGGTAAACAATTACGCTGGCCTTCTACATATTATTGAGACTATTCCCCTGACTAAAAAAAAAATACAAATATTCAACCCATGGAAAATGTATATAAAGTAGATAACTCAGATCTTCTTTAATCTTTTTAAATCATTTTTAATCATCTCAAATCTCTTTTTCTAATCAGGGTCATAAGTATACAAAAATAAATGAGTTGTAATGAAATTTTGGTTAAAAATAATTAGGTACATTAAATTACTCCTCAAACAAGATCAATTTATGTTTTGAGTCACTATTATTGCCGGTAAAACAACGTGGTAATTAACAATAAAATATTCTCTAAAATTGAAATAGTGAAAATCTATTGAAAACAGACTATTCATTGTTTCAATTTCAGTTTAATGATAGTGAAATAAAGCTTATAATAAAATGCAATGTACTTAGCAATACTGTATCGCAATATTTTTAGTTATAATAATAAAACGTCTACACGATTTATCTGTATAAACCGCCGAAACCGCGCTCAGTGTGGCAATTAGGGATGCAACATCGCTCATAAAAAACGTCGATGTTAGGATATCGCTGTTATCAAAAGTAAAACATCGATGTTAAAAACATCGATGTTTATGAACGATATATCGATGTTTATGAACGATGTTCGATGTTTATGAACAATGTTCGATGTTTATGAACGATGCTCGATGTTTATCGAAAACCATACATCGATGTTACAACTAAGAAATAAAATTCTCCGGACAAATTTTGATGAGCTTTTGTTTTTTTTAGGAAAGTAAATTATACCCCTTAAACCACGTAAAACACATCAACGATGTATCGTCGATGTTTTGGTTATGAACAAAATCGTCCGGGGCAGATTTTGATGAGCTTTTTTTTAGGAAGTTTGTCGGACAACAGCGGGATAACATCGATATTACGACGAAAAAATAAAATCCTCCGGGTAAATTTTAATAAGCTTATGATAAAACATCGTTCTTAACAACGATGTATCGTTGATGTATCGTTCATAAACATCGATGTTTATGAACGATACATCGATGTTTGAAAACATCGATGTTTTTTTTTTGCATCCCTAGTGGCAATAATATTTGTCATTACCGCACGTCTGCTTTTATATTTATTTCGCCAAGTTCTGAATGACTTTATCATGGCAGCGACTGATCTTTTGAAGATTTATGGAGTTAGTGAGTACATGCAACGAGCAGCTGACCCTAAGTACTTGAATACTATTTCGCAAGAGTACTCCAGCATTATCAATATACCGATACATGGCTCTTGTACCTTCTTCCAGAAGCCAAAAAACATGAAGCGAAATCGCTACTCGAACATTCCCTGTTGGGACGTCTCTCGCGTAGTTTTAAGAAAAACTTATGACTTTTTTTTTTGTGGGTGGGCTGCGGTCGGCACGCCTCCGCACCACTCCGTCCGGGGCGACAGAGGGGCTTAAGCACGCAACTCACCCGAAAACCACCTCCCCTTCGTCGTTGGGCCGAGCAGGTTTACTTGTCGTCAGTGGTCGGCCCGACGGAATACCCCTACGTGGGGTACCCTCCCATCGACCGACGTCCCACCCTCGGGGAGGACGTCGGTCTTTTCTCACGCGGTCGGCCTCTCGGCGGGTGACGGATTAATCCCCGGTCACGTCACCCGCGGCCTCGGCTAGGGCGGCATGAGGCGCAAAGAAAAAGTTATGATGGATCAGACTACATAGATACCAACTACGTGGATGGATATGATATGAAAAATAAATTTATAGCAACACAAGAACCGATGACAAATACATTAGACGATTTCTGGCACATGGTCTGGCAGGAAGACTCCCGTATTATTGTGATGCTGAATAGCGAGGAAAAGAAGTCACAACCAGATTGTATTCAGTATTTCATTTCTAATCAAGGTAATACGATTTATATATATATTATATTATATTTTTACAAGAATTCAAAATCAAGCAAGAAACCATTAAATTGGATCACGACTATACGGAAAGAATTTTACATGTTACTAGCAGAGACACTAGAGAAATGAAGAAAATACACCACTTTAAATACTTAAACTGGTTAGAATCCGGCGTTCCAGATATTAAAGGTTTCATTAATGTTCTGATAGCTATAAATAAAACATAGCAAGATTATTTTGTACAAGCATTGACGCATAACCGACCTTTACCAGGTCCAATTATTGTTCATAGTGACGATGACGTTGGAAGAACTGGTACATTCATCGCTGCAGATATCTGCTTGTATAATTTAGTTTCTTTAGCAACAGTATCTGTACCATCGGTAGTCTTGAAAATAAGACAGCAAAGAAACTTTAGTATCACATCTTTAAGCCAATATATTTTTATCAATAATGTCTTATTTTATTTTCTGTTTAACATTAGATCAAATATTGACTCTTTTTTGGAATTGCGTTCCCATTTAACTATTAAAGATGCAAATATTTTATCGAGTAGTCTGATGAATCCACCAAATTAAGTGGCAGTAAATAAAGAAACTATACGAATAAGTCTACATCGGCGTTTTATTTATATTAAGCTAACCCTTCGCAAGTCGACATATTTTAATTAACCTGATATTGTTTGTACTCGTAATAAGAATAACAGTAAGGTCAATAGGTCGAAGACCGGCATACTTTATTAAAAAAAAGATTAGGTGTCAATTTTTTATGATTTAATGAATAGTTTTATATTTTACTAACTACTTCACATTATGAGATAAAATATTTAACTACTGAAAAATCTATTAAATTCACGTACATACATATATGCACTCAGTTTATGAGTAAACTCAATGTTTTGCAAATACGCTGATGCACATGGGTTTTCCTACTAAATCATGTAAAACCGTCTAATGGGGAAAATTCTATGAAAATGCGGTTTACCTGAATACACACCTAACGTATGTACATATGTATAACTTAATAGCAGTTAAATTCTTGTCCTCAAGTATTAAATAAAATCGGCCAAGTGCGAGTCGGACTCGCGCACGAAGGATTCCGTACCATTGACTGACAATGACAACAGTAGGTACACAAACTTCATATTGACGTTTTTGTAGAAGAAATTTCAACTGTCTAGCTATCACGGTTCTAGAGAAACAGCCTAGTGACAGACAGACGGACGGACAGACAGCGAAGTCTTAGTAATAGGGTCCCGTATTTACCCTTTGGGTACGGCGCCCTAAAAAGGCCCCAAACAGTGAATATGGTAAAAAGAAGCGTTTGTCGGATAGTTTTAGCATATTTTGCACTACAGTGGTAGAAAACATTTTCATTCCTTTAAAAAACATTTATAGGTAGTAAGTCAGTCTTTAATTTGAAGTTGATATTTAAGGTATATCAAATAAAAACACACAGATACTTAGAACTAAAAAACAACCTTAAGACAAAACAATATACTGTATTAAGTATGTTAATGCCCTACGTCTGTCAGTTCGCCTGTTCGCGATTAGCTTAAAAACTACTGAACGTATTTTCATGCGGTTTGGAGCCTGGGAGCTTTTATCGAAAACACTGCCTAACCACTTGAGGTGTATGATATAATATATCTCCTTTATAGATCCGCCCTTAGAATAATAACTATAGAAGGATGGTATCGGTACTTAAGCGATCAAAAACATGAATCCAAAATTACTACATGCGTGCAAGCGATTACACACGTACACACGCACACCATTATACAATAGTTGCCTTGCGTACGTGGTGCTTGTACACTACGGAATGGTCCGGCGCAGGGAGCCATCTGGCTCTAATTTAAATGCTTCATTTTTTCTACGTGGAGTTACCCTCTATGTGTAGAATAACATTCTACTAAGGATCCGCCATATATCTGTTAAAGATAGCTTGCTGTGCCAATCCCGTCTTCTAAAAATGGTTACTTGCAATGCGGTAATTGCAAAGCTGTTTAGACGGATCCATTTCTAATCCTTAACATTTTATAATAACTGCGCTAGTTACCTTAAGCATTTCATTCACATTATTATAATCTTTTACACCTATCTATCTTTTAACCTAGTGGTAGGACCACACTGTCGACAGTTATCTATCTACAGCCGTGGGCCGGTCCTTCCGGGGTAGTACCACGCTCTCGCAGAAAATCGACGTCTGAGTAGTAGCAATTTGCTACTGCGCTTCGTTCGGTGAGCGAGAATGCCGGCAGCCCATCTTTCTGAGGGTGTTTGCGTGTGGAAGGTATGGTAGTGCCTTTGGTATCACCGAGCCTCAATGCACGCATTTACACTCCCTTCACTTTCTTCGCGGTAGGCAGCGGCCTTGTAAAGGTCCATGAGCGGCAGCAACACTTACCATCAGGTGTACTGTTTGCTCGTTTGCCACTGGTTGCAATAAAAAAAACCATATCGTCCGACAAACAAAACATGCATTGTACGAAAAGAAACAGTAATTTTTAGTCTACTATCGTAAATTATATAGATGTCCAATACGAAATAACTATAATAAAATAAACTAAAATATATAATATTATAACTATTGCATGCCTACCCAATTATACCTACATATAATATTTCTTATGCTGCATTTAACTTAGTTGCTTGTTTGTGACTTTGGTGAGCTGACAACGAAATCTTGTATGATCGGTTTAAATATGGCTAGTCGTCAAATTCAATGAGAATAGTACCTATTCCATACCTTCCTCTTAATAGTCATTATAAAATTACAAATACGTTTCATTGATTGAAGATTACCTACAAGATAGATATTCAAACAATTTATTGTAGTTTATGAGCTTATTACAACACTATGTAGAAAAAGAAACTAATGATATATGTAATGAAATAAAGAAACTAGTAATGTAAACATAACGATTTATATAACGATACCTACTATAAGATAACTATACCTAATATTTAACGAATACCTAAACTATTGTTGTGCCGATAACATTACAATTACACTATGTTGACAGTGACGTTATCAGCAGTTTAACCGAAAAATAAAATACCTATTAGAAGTTATTCATAAGTGATAACGCAATTCATGGCAAGTTGAGAACAAATACCTAACATTAATGCGTGGCATAACGCCGCGTCCGCGCGCTTGGCACTTTTCACAAACTCCAAACCTCTTAAACCTCTACAAACGTTTGACGTGATTAGGGTTGTCACCTTTTTTTGTGTGATAAAGTACATTACAAGTACTAAATATTTGTAGTATATACAGAGTGTTATAGGGTTATGTGAGTTATGGGGTATCTGTTCGAGTATGTTGTAGTTTAACGGTCATAGATCGTAATTAGAATGTATATTACGCAAAAAACAATATAACATAAAAGTTATAGTGATTTCAAAAATGTGTGTTTAAGACTCTAGGCCTAAAATGTCACGTATTATGTAGCAATGTAGGTACAGACAGGATACATGTAGGCATGTAGAGCTTCGACAGTATAAATTCGTATGAATTGCGCAAATGCTTCAATGGTAACGTAGGTACAAGGTAGGCGCCTCGTCAACGGTCATCGGCCGATCAGCTGATTTAAAGCGAAGTTTGTCTTGCTTATGCGAACGTAATTACTGATTTATTCAATTTCTAATCAACATTTAACAAAGTACGAATATGTTGCAGATTAAGTATCACTGACTTTATACATTTCAATCAGAAGTAGATTCATTCATAAACGAATATTTCTTTTTTATGGGTTCCTACCACCATTTCCTGATACACCCTACATATACAGGATGTATCAGGTTATGGGGCAACTAGTCAAAAGGGAGCTAGGCAATGATGGTAGGAACCCATAAAAAAATTTAACAAAAATATCGATTCGTTAAGAAATTAGAAACATGTAAAGTATTCAATTTTGTCATCGCTTTTACGTGTAAATCTGATTGAAATGTATAAAGTCAATGATACTTAATACGCAACATATTCATACTTTGTTAAATATTCATTAGAAATTAAATAAATCAATGATTACATTCACATAAGCAAGACAAACTTCGCTTTAAAACAGCGGATCGGCCATAGGCCGATCCGCTGTTTTGCCTATGGCCGTTGACCGCTTGCCGTTGTACCTACATGTCATTGAAGCGTTTGCGCAATTCTAGGTATAAATGAATGAAATTATACTGTCGAAGCTTTACATGCCTACATGTATTCTGTCTGTACATGCCTATATAATACGTAACATTTAAGGCATAGACTCTTAGACACATTTTTTTGAAATCACTATAATTTTTATGTTATATTGTTTTTTTTTTTTATAATGTACATTCTAATTACGATCTATGACCGTTAAACTACAACATACTCGAACAGTTGGCCCATAACCTGATACACTCTGTATACTTGTCCGTGATTTTTTTTTTTTGGGTAAGGTTTTATGGTAAGCGCACGCGCGGTCCTGTCCGTCCGGGGCGATGAAAGAACGGCGCGCGGGCCCATAACCCACCCGTACCCACTTCACCTCGTTGGTGGGCCGACCACCGGAGCAGATGTGACTTGTCATCAGTGGTCGGCCCGACGGAATACCCTTTCGGGTAACCTCACCTCTCGACGTACTGGGACGTCGGTCGCCATCGTGCGGTCAGCCTCTCTGCGTGTGACGGACAATTCCCCGGTCCGATCACACGCGGCCTCAGCTAGGGCGGCATTAGGCGCAGATACTCGCGCCTGCGCCGCCCGAGTTGCCGGTGGCGGAACGTGTCGCCGAATAGGAGCTCTACTCGCACACGATCATATCTGTTATACTTGTCCGTGATGCCAAATATTTAGCAGATGTGGAAATTAGGGTTGCCAACCAGACTTTATATTAAAGTATCCTACTTTATTTTTGTTAATTAACTTTATACTTTTGCATACAAATAAAGTATGTGAAAATACTATATTTTCCAACCTTAACCGTGCTGCGTAAAACAAAACACTATCAACAGACGGACAGAGTACGCTGTACGGCGTATACTTCTCGCCTAATAGAGGTTGCGGGGGATTTCGGAGCCTCCCGCATCAACTTGGGGACCTAGATACTGCGAATGGCACCGCGGCACGGGGAACTTCAACGCCAAGTCTATGCATGAGGTCTTGGCACCGCGGCATGGGGAACTTCAACGCCAAGTATGTGCATGAGGTCTCCCGGACGCTCCAGCAGCCCAGCAGGGATCACACGGCGGACGAAGCTACCGCATTACCACAGTGGGCTGTTGGTCAGCTAGATCGGAATCTACTGGCGGAGGCGGCCATCGTGCAGACGTGGTTGGTTGTCTTCACCACCCCCGGCAGACGAGGTGGATGCCGAGGCTGTCCGCATTCGCTATGCGTTAGCACAGATCTGCGATGTGACCATGCCCCGTTTACGGCGTCCACCTCCGAAGGGGGTTCACTGGTGGTCCCAGGAGCTGGCGGACTTCCGGGCAGCGTCTATATGCGCTCAGAAGACGTTTACCCGCAGTTGGCGGCGTTGTCGCGATGTCCAACGGGAGGGCCAGCTGTATGAGGCTTACCGCATAGTCTACGCGTGGTCTACCTTCAAGCTGGCCATCCACGCCAAGGACCTGAGTCGGCATGAAATGCTGCAGTCTCGAGCGTGATCCTTGACGCCGCCCGTATCGTGCGGGTCCACGCGCAGGATCCCCGCTCACTGAGACTCTTCAGCCCAGCCTCCTCACCAGGGTAGTGAAGGACCTATTCCCATGGCGGGCGGTGCACACGCCCCCGGTCATGGTTTTACCAGACAGTAACCGGGAGGCTGATGATAGTGTTTCGCTCGTCATGGAGGCAGAGATGGGAGCGATGGTGGTCCACGCCACAGGGGACTGTACGACGCTTGTTTAGCGTCCGGCAGTTTCCTGCTTGTTGGAAGGAGCAGAGGTTGGTGCTCCTGCCGAAGCTACGGCGGCCTCGGGACTCACCCAAAGTCCACAGGTCCATCGTGCTGCTGGACGATACGGTAAAGCTGTTGGAGAGAATCCTAGCTTCCCGCATCGGCTAGCACCTACGCAGGTTTGGTCCCGATCTGTACGACACCCCATTTCGGTTTCCGGAAGGAGCGTTCGACGATCGCGGCTTTGCTGCACCTAAGGGTCATGGTCATGGAGGCAGTTACCAGCGGAGAGATGCTGTTGGCGATGCATGTCTTTAGATATCGTCTTTGGATTTATTAGTCTGCCATTCAGCTGCATCAGGGTGGCGCTCCGGTACCACGGGGTGCCTCTATACCTGAGGGGGCTAGTGGCAGACTATTTGGAGGGGCGTAGGGTCCTCTATGTTGATCGAATTGGGGACGTTCTGCGGATACTCATGTCGTGCGGTGTTCCGCAGGGGTAGGTCTTAGGGCCGACTCTGTGGCAAATTGGCTACGACTAAGCGTTGCGAGGTAGGCTCCCTCCCGGGCTGGGCGTAATTTTGTTATGCCGATGAGATGCTCGTTACAGCTCGTGGTGGGACGCTAAAAGAGGCGGCATGTCTGGTAACTCTTGGCACCGAGGAGATTGTCAGGCGGATCGAGGCGCTGGGGCTTAGCCTTAGAGTGGCCCTAAATAAGACGGAGGTGCTATTGTTTCAGGGGCTCCGTAACGGTCCACCCGCTGGCGCCTCGATCACTGTCAATTCGGTCCCCATCAGCATCCGGGTCCAGATCGCCCGCCCTTTTGTGGCTTATGTCAAATGTGGGCGAATCCAGTACTACGTACCGGTGGCTGTATGCGTGGGTGGTTCGGTCCATGGCCCTGTACAGCGTACCCGTGTGGACGGAGTCCTTAACCGTCCGACTCAGGACTCTCTTGTGACGACCACAAAGGCGTTTGACTAGCGTGGCGTGATTAGCGTAGGTCAATTTCCCTCCCATAGTGAAGGAGGCCCGAGCCCAGCGGTGGGACGTATATGGGCTAAGATGAAGTGACATTACCTACATATTATATCCCTTAGTCTCCTTGTATGATATCCATGGGCTTCAAACTAAACTGTATTCATGCTCCGTCGCCACACGGAAATTTAATTACCAAAAGTTAATATGGTAATTAATGCTACTACCGAGATACTCCGTTATTTTATTATAAAAAAATCAGTTAAATAAGATACAATCACAAATTGCCAGTCCGCCAGCATCTCTATATACATACAGGTGTATCAGGTTATGGAGCAACTGTTCGAGTATGTTGTAGTTTAACGGTCATAGATCGTAATTAGAATGTACATTACACAAAAAACAATATAACATAAAAGTTATAGTGATTTCAAAAAAATGTGTCTAAGAGTCTGTGCCTTAAATGTTACGTATTATATAGGCATGTACAGACAGAATACATGTAGGCATGTAAAGCTTCGACAGTATAATTTCATTCATACATACCTAGAATTGCGCAAGCGCTTCAATGAGCGTAGGTAACAACGGCGAGCCGTCAACGGTCATCGGCCGATCAGCTGTTTTAAAGCGAAGTTTGTCTTGCTTACGCGAACGTAATCATTGATGTATTCAATTTCTAATGAACATTTAACAAAGTATGAATATGTGCCGTATTAAGTATCATTGACTTTATACGTTTCAATCGGATTTACACGAAAAGCGATGACAAAATTGAAAACTTTACATGTCTCTAATTCCTCAACGAATCGATATTTTTCGTTCAAATTTTTTTCATGGGTTCCTACCACTATTGCCTAGCTCCCTTTTGACCAGTTGCCCCATAACCTGATACACCCTGTATATATCACTAACCCCAAGCGAGACATTTCGTGTTTATGATCTAGTGGTCCGACACCTCGGTGTACTAAAATGAACATCTATAAACTGTAAAAACATTACATATTTTTAAATTAAAAAGTCTTCCGGCATAATTCCTTAATTAGTGTAGATCGTGAAAATCACCGAAAAGAGTGTTACGATTTTTCATATTTAACCTATTTACATATGATTGATATAACTTAGGAACTTAGAAATCGCCTTTTGGTTTTCTGTTTTAAACGCACTTACTTATCTAGTCTTGGATTGTCATAAATCTTCCAATAGCTCAATTACTATACAATTTCTGAGTTACCTGGTGTAAAGAATCATAAAAATTGGTTCAAAAATACAGCGAATTGAGAATTCTCCTTTTTTTTAAGTCGGTTAAAAGGGCTATATTTGCAAAAAACGAAGTGACGTCACTGCGCTACGGTTTTTATTACTTACGTGAATCGGGCAGCTGGTAACGTTTTCATTCTGATAGGTTTTGTGATAGCCATTGATTTTATCATCAAATTAGCAGAAATCAGAACTTGATCCGTAATCGAAAGAAAAAACATTAGAATTTTGAACTCATATTTCGTTATTGTTTAATTACATACTCTTAATTAGTATATTAATAATTTACAAACTTCTGTTAAAATTAGTAAATAAATGAATTATTTACTAATTTTTGTACAACCCTAGTACGCTTTTGAGATAGCGAGCAATGGCGACTCATATTTGTTATTGTGTAGTAAATAAATCATTTTTATACTTGTGTTTCATTTATTGACATTTTTTTTAAAACCCTAGGATTTTTTTTAGATATCGACGAGGTGATCGTAAACAAAAAGTAAGTATTTGAGTTTACGCAATAGGCACATTTCCTTGCGTAGAGATAAACACACTTCCTACTGAATTTGCAATTATTTTATTGAATGAATATTTTACGAATTAGAATAAATTTTGGTAGTGAAATTACAAATAAATACATAGTTGGAATTTTAGGTAAGTAGAATACAAAAATGTCAGTGCGGACCTGCTCTTGATTGTATATTATATTATAAACTAGTAACCCGCCTTCGCTATCTTCGCTCTCTTCGGCAATATTCACTTAAATTACATACTATAAAAAGCATATTGATCTATAATAAATGCACAATTTATTTAAGGTACTTAATTGGATAAGGATTAATGCTGTATTGTATAAAATCACTTAGTAAATAATCATTTTTTAGGATTAATGCTGTATTGTATAAAATCACTTAGTAAATAATCATTTTTTAGTAGAGGATAAAAAATGCTTATGGTGGGTTATCCCTAAGAGATAGACATATGCCATCGTGGACTTTTTTGTTGAACTTTTTAAGATGGATAATACTGTAGTACATTATTTTGGTCTATCTCGTAGGGTTCAGCCAACGTTTGCAATATAAGCGCAAAAAAACGTGCTTATTTACGACATCACATTAGAAACCTCTAAATTAATCAGCGTTTCTCTACTATATTATGCATGTATTATACATATAAACCTTCCTTAAGAATCATTCTATTTATTAAAAAAAACTGCATCAAAATCCGTTGCGTAGTTTTAAAGATCTAAGCATACATAGGGACAGACAGACGGCGGATAGCGACTTTGTTTTATACTATGTAATGTAATGATAGAAAAACATAAAAATTGTGTCTCAACTACTCTTATTAATCTATTAAAAAGAATCAACAGCTAGTTTCCAAAAATTCAACGTTATTGTTATGCTGTAAATATTCAAGTTCAATAACAATTTCTCAACGTGGAACGTTTGTTGCAAAACATTTTGAAAATCGCGCTCTCTAGGTCATTCATCCGCCCCGTCGGATGTTACATTAAACTTTGGCGCTGCGGTCGCTCGAAATCGAGATCTCAGGCCAACAATCTACACCCTTAACTGTGACATTTATCAAAACATAATTTAATCTGCCAACTATTAGACTACTATAGGACGATGACGTTAGAACATCTGGTCAACACCAGATGTTCTGACGTCAGTCCACGCTGGGTCGTCATGTTTTGTGATCACCACTCAAAAATCATTACCATTTCAGCGTGCTAATTTTCAGTTGGTTACAAACGATCTTCTATAAATTTTCATGTTCGGTATTTTATCATCTAAAGAAATCGCAAGCATAGCCCTTTCTATATCTCGCTCAGCCTCTTTGAACCTGATATTTAGACTACATTACCGTCAATCATCACTGGTCCTTGTTTTGAGACACCAAAATAATGTTCGAGAAGATCCTCCTAGTTTGCAGAATACTACCCAGTTTTACCTAGCTGAGTTGAAATCATTGATGGACGTCTCTTTCGAAATTGTATCAATCTAACTGGATTGTTTGTTCTAAGCAGATAAACATAATAAACATCAGGCGACGCAGGCGCGACTCCCTGCGCCTAATGCCGCCCGAAACCAGGTCGCCGGTGGACGGACCACCACCCACGAATTGGCCGACCGCATGAAGGCAACGCCGTGATGCGGAGAGGTTATGATAGATACTGTGGCTGTACGCCCACTTGGGTGTGACCAGGCCCTAACCTGTCAAACAAAGGTATCTAAACATAGTGATTGACGACAGATGCCCAGGCAATTATGTACTGCCATCCATTCCATAGTGAACCCTTAGGTTTTTATAACTCCCGCGGTATAGTAGATGATGACACATCGTATTCTTAACCTGTAACCACACGGAAAATTTGCGTTACACATTTTATACTGAATATACCTATATGTAATAATTAATATATATGTTACATTGTACTTAGTGGTACGATAATGTGGCATATAAGCGTATTGTTTTAAATTAAATGACGCGTTTGCCAATCAGTTCCTTTGAAATGTGTGATTCAGATTTAATGGGATTTTTAGGGCAAGTAAATTACTGTACTAAATTCTAGATATATAAATATATACACGGTTAAGACACTAAATCAATTTTAAAACTTGTCCTACCAATAGAAATCTATATCATCAACGCGTTTCTTTTTTTTTGTGTGTGACTTAGTTGTTAGCCTCAGATGGCTATGACAACTTTACCCGAACTGTTGGGTGAGCGCTGAGGGCTCTCAACCCGACATCAACGCGTACCATACATAGGCTATATATATGAGAACGTAATAGATGTTGATCGATTTTAAAAATTCTTTCACAATGAAAAGCCTCATTTTTAGCGAGTAGCATATTTAAACTATTTTTTATCCCGCTATTCAAAGGAACACAAAAACTACCAAGGTAAAACCACACGCGTTAGGCCTCTTGTAAAAGTTTCTTTCACCGATGAATAGCTACATATGTTGGCTATTTGTTACCTCGGTATTCCCTCGGGCACGAGAACTACGCGAGTGAAATCACATCTTGCTGATCGATAATCATCATCATCATCATTATCTCAGCCCATATACGTCCCACTGTTGGGCTCGGGCCTCCTCCATAATGGACGGGTAATTGACCTACTATACCACGCTGGTCAGACGTGTTGGTATAGGGTTTTATTTCGAGTTTTCCTTCTCTCGCATAGATGTTATATGCGTTTTATATCCCTTAGTCGTCTCGTACGATCACCCACGGGTAAGATAGGGGGTGGTGAATTGTATTCTTACTCCGTCACCACACGGATAATCGATAATATCGATATAAAAAATTCATTCACCAATGTATAGGCATTTTTATGTCCGTATTCGCAAGGGAACGTGGACTATGTGGATGAAACCCTGGAAGATTTGATGAAATTATTTTTTTATCCAATTGGAAGCTTTATTATCAGTGAGCTACGGATGTAGGCTATTTATTAACCGACTTCAAAAAAAGGAAGAAGTAGTTTCTCATTTACTTTTATTATGTTTGTTCGAGGATAACTTCGTCGTTTATGAACAGATTTTGATGATTCTTTTTTGTTGAAAATTTTATCGAAATCGAACAAGCGATTTTTGAAAAATCAACAAAAATCTAAAAATTTGTCCCCATAATTGAAGGCGGTTACTTTATTTGCAAAAAATAATTATCCCGAGATGCCCGCGGCAAGAGAACTACGCGAGTGAAATCGAGTGATGTTCACAGATTTTAAAACTTATTTTAACAATGAAAAGCTACATCGTCAGCAACATATTATCTCTGTATTCCTACGAGCACAGGCCTACGCGAGTAAAACCTAAGGAATTTGGTCAATTTTAAGTCAATTCAAGCAGAATTATCTAGTATGAATAATATTAAATACGATAAATTTCGTAATGGACATCATGCCCATATGGACCTCATTCAATAACAAGATATCTTGTGGGCACCCATTCTAAATTTTGTTGTATATGTTAACATTACGTTATTAGTCTGACTTCTACAAGTCGTCGCATTGTTTTTTAGTCTATTTTCCTCATAGAAGTAAAGCAGGGACTTTTCAAAATGCACCAAATATTTATAAGTTACCGTGTTTTCAATGATACTCTGCAGCGTATGTACGTCCGTATATCATCAGCCTATATACCAACATAGGGTTCGTGCTTCTTTCTACATAAACAGGTCATTGACTAGAGCAGGGATTTCTAGTGTGTTAGGAATCTAGGGGTTCCGTAGCATAGTCGTCAGGATTTCGCCAAAACTAAATAAATTTTAATTTTAGTAATTTGGATGTACCAGTTATAAATATTGCTTTAAAAAAGCGCAAAATTAGTGATGAGAAGATCTCATTACTATTATGTAAGTAGGTAAATTGCAAGAGTTCAGCTCTGATTAGAGGGCGTTCATAAAATACGTGAGATGTTTAACGGCGGGGAAGGGGGTCGAGTCAAATCTCATCTAATCTTACGTTGGAAAGAGAGGGGGTCTCGGCAAATATCACGCAATTTTTTTTCTGATTGAAAAAAAAAATTGTTGAATTTTTATTACACTTATAATTAAACTCTCAGCAATATTGATTACTAGTCTTAACTAGTCGTAAATAAAAGCACGAAGCAAATTTTTTTTCTTTTTACAATAACAATCCAACGCGTTTACGTAAGAAACCCACATTTTGAAAAATCTCACGTGAGATTGGGGGTTAGGGGAGGGCGTTGAATAAAATCTCACGACATCTCACGAGGGGGGGAAGGAGGTACAGAAAATTTAAAAAAACACCTCACGTAATTTATGGACGCCCGCAATAGGACAGCAGCGCACGTAGTCCGTGGCAATACGCGACGTTGCGCAACGGACTCAGATTCGGACCTGCAGACGTATCCCATCTATTATCATTTAGCATGGGGTTCCGTAAAAAAAGATATTTGGGTGGGGTTGAGTAAAATAAGAAATATTTTGATGATGTTCCGTTATCTTTAAAGTTTAGGAACCCCTGGACTAGTCTGATGCATGGTCATATTATAAGATTTCCTTCCCTTCCCGCACGGAACATGGTGAATTTTATTCTTACTCAATTAAATGCGTTAAATAAAACATTCATAAATATTTACTATTACACTTTATTTCCATCATTTTCACTATCAAGTATACTTATTATTTTTCAAGAAATAATTCTATTGGAATATTTGTTCCACAGCATCAATGTTTCATTTAATTATCATACATTTTGTATGCCACAATTTTGTGATTTACATCAAAATTAAAAAAATATTCTCAAACATTAAGATCAACAAATATAATTTAAAAACAATCTTAAAACAGCTGTAATTAAATCAGTTTCAGTTAAATTTGTTTGGATTCATTTACATGTTAGTTTACATTATTATCTTCGACGTATTCAGCGTAATATGGGACAGGCTGTTTCTGAAATTGTGTATTTATTTTTATTATTTTTGTATTTATGTAAACAATTAACGTGTACTGCTTGCTATATTTTTTATTTATATTAGCATGTAAAAGAGCTTGGCCGACTTTGTGATAATGCATGCACGAGCGACACTGGTTTGGACATGTTTATCAGAGAATAGATACGATATTTTCCCTGGAGAGTTCATTATTTCGATATAAGAAATAATGGTTCTTCCAGCGGTGGACTCGAATAAACGTTTTAATAAAGTAGTATAGTGCATGAAAATTGCCTATTAATCTATATATCTTAATACTGTTTTAATATTTGCGTTTAAACTGCCAAATTGATAATGTAAACATAATTTTCCTCCCTAATATTTTTTTAACCTTAAAAACATCAATCGATTCTGTCGCCAATATTGACTTTTAAGGATGTATGATTATCAAAGCGTATAAACAAAATTGTTCGGTTAGTTATATACGTAATAAATACTAGACTAACGGTGTGATGTATTCGTATAGATCTTCTAGTACTATCATGTACTATAATAGGTATAAAATAGTGAAATTCACAAATAAAATTTTAGTCATATTATTCGAACGTACCTCTTTTATTATATTCTAACTCGTATACGTAAATTAAAAAGTAAATACACAAGTTCTAAACACCTGTATAAATGATAAAAGTTAACATTTACAACATCGGTACAATATATCAAAGTCACAAATATTGCTTAATTCATAACAAGAAAATGATTTGTTTGTGTATTCATGTAAATTGTATTTGTTTTGACAAAGTCTATCTGAATAATGTATTCATTTTTGCATGAACAAAATGTATGCCAACAATAAATTGTCAATAATGATTTTGAAACTGAATATTTTCCTGTAGCTCTATAGATTGTATATTCATATATAAGAAAATCTGTATTCCCATATTACACTTAGCTGAATTCAAAATACTATATTGACAAAGTGTGTAACTACTTTATATTTTAGTTCTATTCCGGTATATTGACCTAATTTTTGATCATTTTCAAACACAGACTTAAAAAAACTATGTGATGTTTTCATATAATTTCACACTACCTTCCCCGATAAGTTTGAATCTTCCTTATTAATCACACCAAAGCGAATTTGACAACACTTACTAACAATCAGCGTGACATGTACGTTTATTTTTAAATTTAATTACTTCAATAGATATTTTTTTTATTCCTCACATCACACACACATAAAATTCAATTGTCATTCATAAATTATAATTATTGGTAACACTGATATGAAAACTCTTTAGTTCGGCAACATTTAATCACATTAAAGGAAATAGTTATATGACACATTAGCATCATTATTACATTCAATATTCGACAACTAATATCAAAACATTGAACTTACATTTTAAATAATAACAATTATTTATCAAATCAACACATTGTCAACCATTGATTTTAATAATGATTATCTACTAATCTATTACATAGAAAATTATTCTCATTAAGACAATCAGTTGAGATAAAAAACAAAGCATTCCATATCATATGGAATTAATTACGAAAATAATACAGGATTGAAAATGTACACAAAAGAAAACGAATACAATAAAATCCTTGTAAAGCTCTATATGATTTTTATTAATTATCATTTTTCTTAATAACCCTTTACTATTTAATGGCTGCAGCACCTAACTTGGTATGAAATCAAGTCCGTTTTCGGGGATAATAATTATATTGTTCTACTAACTATACAATGTTTGTGGAGGATTATTTACATATAAATAAAAAACACGAAAAAAATATTATAAATCACAAATTCTTCAAAATTACTACGAATTATCTCGGCAGCCCGACATAATGAAAACCTTTTCAAACCGATTTATGAACGTAACTTATATTTACGGGTGTTTACTACCAAATAAATTATCTATTAGATAAATCGGTAAAAATTATAATGTTTGTATTAATAAATTAAAATGTCGTACAATTGAAATCTACTTATACTTATAACTATACAAAAAAATCTACAAATAAAATCATTTGTAGAGTAAAAAAATAAGAGGAAATATTTTCCATTGTTTCGCCAAGTAGCATTCATCATCTCAGCTCATATACGTCCCACTGTTGGGCTCGAGCCGCCTCCACAATAGGAGGGAAAATGAACTACTATACCATACTGGTCAGACGTATATTAGCATAAGGTTTAATTGCCAGTTTTCTTTCTCTTACATACAACATCTAAATGCATAATTAATCCGTTAGACGCTTTTTGCGAAGCCCATGATCAAGATAGGGATTGGTGGCATGGATTTGGCTTTTTTTTTTTTCTCTTGCATAGAACATTTATATGATATTTAATCCGTTAGACGGTTTTTACGAGGCTCATGTTCAGTATATGGATTAGTGGATAGTATTCTTACTCTATCACCACACGGAGAAAGTAACATTATTCGAATTATTTCCGTGTGGTGACGGAGTAAGAATACAAATCACCCTCTCTTGCAAGTGGGTATCATAAAAGACAACTGAGCGACATGATATGCAGACAATATCTATGCAAGAGAACTCGACATAAAACCCTATGCCAAAACGTGTGACCAGCGCAGTGTAGTAGGTCAATTTCACTCCCATTGTGGAAGAGGTTGGTGTCCAACAGCGGGACTTATGTGGGCTAAGATAATGACGATGATTCGAATTTTTAACTCAAGAAAAATTAAGAGGACTGTCAACTGTTTTGAAGATTGATAAAAACAAAAGCGACAAATGAAGAAAACGGATACACCATTATTGCAACGCGTAAAAACTTATGTGCAATAAAATATAAGTGGCGGCGGCGAATAATATTATTATTATTACCTGTAAGGGTTGATATCATTCGCTTTCGTTAAAGGATTAGCGATTTTTTATTCGTAGCTGAGATTTTAGCACGATAGTGACATATACTATCTCTATTTTCTACGGACTTTTAGTTTGTTGGCAACACTCCAGTGAAATTACAGTTAATTAAGTAATACTGTTTTAAAATGTTTTCTTTTACGATGACACTGCGCACTGAGGAATAAAGACTTGTGATTCAGGGGTCGTATATAGGGTCAAATTACACTCGGATTCAGATTAATAATTTGTGCATACTACAAAGAATCGTAACCTCTAAAAGTCGACCTCGTAAAAGGCTTATAGTTTCTCAGCGTTCTATGGAGAGAGGACTATGCTCGGTATTTCTATATAAATATGATAAAAACCGGAATATAGAAATTTGCAGAAGATCGGGTGTAAGCGACATGGTCCGAAAAATTAGCAGGCTGAAATGGCAATGGGCAGGCTACATCGCCGGTCGAATCGACGACGGTTGGTGAAAAAAGATTCTCGAGTAGCGCTACGAATAAGACGACTCACCGAAGGACTACCCCCTAGGTGGACTCACAATTTAAAAAAATCGCTAATGGATTCAAGTGGCACAGGAGAAATCTGAGAGGCATTCTTATCGGTATTTCTCTACGTGATAGAATCCGGAATACGGAAATCCGTAGAAGAACGGGTGTAACCGACCATAGCCCGAAGAATTAGCATGTTGAAATGGCAATGAGCTGGCCGCATCGCTCGCCGAACCCACAACCGTTGAGGAAGAAAGGTTCTCGAGTGGCGACCATGAACCGAACGAGGCAGCGTACGACGACCCCTACTAGGTGGACCGATGACATCTTAAAAATGGCAGGGAACCGTCGTATGCAAGTGGCGCAGGACCATTCCGAATGGCATTCTCGTGGGGAGGCCTGTGTCCAGCAGTGGACGTCTATATGCTGATGGATGGATGAATTCTTTTTATGCACTATAACCAAATATGATGTTTTATTTTTTTGAGGTTTAATAAAATAAATATGCTAAGAACTAGTATGCCATCTTCAAAACTAACAGTTGTAACATCCTTTTCCTGAATGAGATTAAAAATTCGAAAATATTAATAAATCTTAAAGGTTTTGAAATAATTGTTCTAATTAGTGCTAGGACTGTCAGTACCACTACCGCTGTTCTCCGTGTTCGTTAGGGACACTTTTGTATTCTTATTATTTTTTTTAGCAGACTTGCTCAGGGTTGCCACCTCCTTTAACAAGTTTTGTATTTTTGTATTCATGAGATTGAATTTTGTTTCGTTCAAACGGTCCTTGTTCTTCATTTCATTCCTAAGATCTTGTGTATTGTTCATATGTTGCGCTTTTAGTTCTGTAATCTGAGAAAAATATTTTTAAGTATTTTTTTTAAAACGAAGAGAAGGGGTGTTGAAGAGGGGGGGGGGGGGGGTGGGGGTGTTGGCGTTAGTGATATGATGTAGGAAGGATGGGTTATGACAAGATTAGCTATATTTTTCACGACATATACCTCTACATCTTATTGGTCAGCAAACAACCTATTAAATCATATTCACGAGATGGTTAAATACAAATTTTCTTATTCTTTCAGTGGTGTCTACCTCCATTTATCCCTTAACAGTCTGTTACAGTAGCCGGGCAACAAAACGATATCAGGAATTATAATGAGTGAAAGATGTGATTGTCAAGATGACCAATAATGAGAAGCAGTATGGTAAGGGCAGGAAAGAATTTTTCAAAATTAAGTATAGATACATACCAATTTATCTTTGGTAAGTAATTCATTATCCTTCTGTTGCACTTTCTTCTGTAAACTGGCAATTGTTTCCTTCAATTGGGTCATGGCAACGACATGATCAGAACTATTTGGATCTAATTCACCTGCAAAACATCAATTTATTTAATCATTTCTTCAACATAATTTTGACTCACATGACGGAGTATAGGCCATGGGTGGGCCGATTTGGGCCCATGGGCAGGGACCCCAAAATCGTAAACCAATCAACCATTTTATGACACAATTAATATTCATGTGGATATTCAGAGATAGTTTAAGAGTTCTAAGGCATATAATTTAGGGTGGTATTTTGGAATAGTATTGAATCTTGTAAACATGAAACAATGTCCTTATTACAATATTGAAAACCTCTATATACTCATTGTGTCATTCACAACTCTTTGCCCACACTTTTATGCCCATAGGTGTACAGTATGCAGGACCTCCATTTAGTATTGCTGCCCCAGGCCCACTGCTTTCACTTATTTAGAAGTTAAGGAAATATTAAGATTGGCATTTTAAGGTTTTCCTTTTCTTGTTGTAATTGTTATGCGCTATATGGCACTTGTTGAAGAGTTGCGGACACTTTTACTCCAACACATGAATTGTTTAATGCTTTGTACCTGGTTTACCAGGTGGAAAGCATTAAACATCTACCTATCACTGTTGGTTATACGATTCACCTACAAAGGGAGAGAAACTGAGCTATACTATGCTGGTCTGGTCAGTCCGGTTGGCATTTTATTTCGAGTTATGCTTCTCTTGCAGTGATGTTTTTTATTTATATGTATTTTACAATACCCATGGTAAGGGGATTTTGTGAATTTTTTTTTAACTCCTCATATGAAAACTAATGCATAATGTTAATATATAATTGAATTTATTTAGAATGATTTGTTTATAGTCTTGGTAATTTCTACCTGCAGCATCAGGAACAGATTCGAATCTGTATTAAAATCACAGCAACTTGTGATTTCTACAGTAAATGTGAGATGTATTTTTTTGTATGTGTGTCTCTTAGCCACACATGGTTTTCACAGCTTGCTCGGACTATGGGTGAGCAGTTGAGCACTGAGGATTATCAACTTGGCACTATGAAACGTAATAATGAATATAAAGTAAAGTAATACAAGATACATTGTAACTTATTATATATATTTTTAAGCAGGAATTATGCAAACCCAATGTGAAGACAAGAATCTTCAAAGAGAATAACTAACATCTGTACATCTTCACAAACTTTCACATTTCCAATATTAGTAGCACCATCACCATACTATAACCAATGTTAGAATCCCAGTAGATACAATTTTCTTTCTTTATTACCTTTCTTACCTTGCATGGGATTCATCTTGGATTTCTTCTCTGATGGCTGAGAATCGTTAAGCGAAGAGTCAGCAGTGTTCATGGATTTCATCATGTCAGACTTGCGTTTATCTTTGTGACCACTTTTAGACCTGTTTATTATCATTTTCAAAATTATTTACAAACAGTTAAGAGTTATGTACTATTAGTTGACTCTCACAACTTACTCTGTGCCGCAAAAGAGCGAAGAGATTGTAGGCATTTATAACATTTTTTCACAACACACACAGATAACCCTCAAAATAATTTTTATTTTGCAACATTTTTCATTCTTATTGGTCATACAAGTACTGGCTCCGTTCTTATTGGTCATAGAGTGATGTTAGCTGTGGCCAATAACTCTCCTTGATAAATCGGATATCCAACACTAAAAGAACTTTTCACTTTGAACTAGTGTTTCTTAAGATTTTTATGTTCAACCAAACAAATTCCATTCAAAACTAGTAGGGGAGAGCAGGTAGGATTCGTACAGAGGGAGCATTCGTACAGGAGTCATATCTATACTATTCTACATGTTGACGCGTTTATATTTGTTTGCATGTAGGGCCCACATATGCGCAAAGGCTCCCAGGTAAACCAGGTAGCACTGCCGCACTGTACTTCTTTGAGACAAGTCGATACATGTTTTTAGACAGCGTAAGTAATTTTTTGATTCATCTTTGAAAAGATTTATTATCAATAAGTTATGCTAAAATTGTTAAAGTAATTTATAATATTTTTTGAATAAGTACCTTAGATTAATATGTAAACATAAATTTTGTAGTAACTTCAATTGTTATTTTTATTTTGAAATTATATTATGAATATTCCGTTTGAGGTACCTTCGTACAGCGTAAATGGGGTGGATTCGTACTGTACGAATGCACCCTGCGTTAGTTCAGAAAATTCGTTAAGTTAAAATATTATCATTTTAGGATCATGCCAGGATATATACAGATACTCCTGAGAAAAATAGACTGATAGAAATAAAAAAATCAAAAACGATGAAGAAACAGGAGCAAGAGAGAAAAGCTAATGCTAAGAAAATGAAACGAGCGCTGAATTTGCTATTGGATAATAAAGAAACCAAACCAGAGAAGCATAAAAAACTATAGAAAATGACAGTGAAGACCAGACAGATATAAGTTTGAGAGAATGTTAGTGTTATTTCTTCGAAGAAATGTCTGAAGGTTTTGATATTGAGAATGAAAAGCCAGTTATAACGGTAAATATTAAAGAAAAAGCTTTGTTTTGGGTAAATTCGAGAAGAAAAAGACTGTTTTACATTATATAGGACAGGTTCTAATGAAATACAGTTCCATGGAATATAAAGTTTCATTTTTGAGAAAGAAGTGTGCTAGGAAATTTGTTTTTCCTGATACCAAGACGACAGCACAGTACACTTATCAGACGTGGTCTATGTATTGCCGCTGCCAAAATCTGCTGCTACAGCAAAAACAGCTAATATTTATGTATTTAAAAAGATCTTACTATGTTGTAAAATGTGCATTAGATTTGATATGTGATTGTAATATTACCCTAATCGTTAATTTAAATATTGATTTTATAACGTACATTTTGAAAAGCTGTTTGTTAAAGAATATAAGTAACATACTTATTGTTAATTATCACGACGTTTAAGGTGTATTCTGTCGTAATTTGGATCTTAATAAAAGTTTAATTTCATACAAATAGGGTTCTCAATTTCTGTGTACGGAAGCTCCCCACTATGTACGAATGTACCCTCTTCACTGTACGAAGCTACCCCGCGTGTGGGGTGCTTTCGTACGATTTCCATTTTTCGCAATTTTTTTCATAGCTTTGTCATGTTACATTATATCAAATCTGAACTACATTACTGTTAAAGCCAGATAGGTAGACAATTCAGTACCATTAAATTTATCTGGAAATAGCGATTAGTTTTGCTTTTATATGACCTAATGTAAAAAGTGTACGAATCCTACCTGCTCTCCCCTATATTATAAATATGTATAATATAGATGAGAGCGCACAGAATCTAACAATAATATTTATCACAGCCCTCTTTTTGCCAGGGAACGTTTTAAAAATCAATTGATGGTTCACTCGGCGATTGGGCAGCAGATCTCCATTGAGAAATACATAATACCACCCGCTATTACCAATACGCGTGCAGAGCTCTGATATTATTGTATTATACCGCCAATTATATGTATGTTTTAGATACTAGAACAAAGTGGCAACTAATCTATATAAAGAAAACTAACTTGTGTGACCTGTGCTTATGTTTGTCCACTGATGAGATATGCTGTTTGGTTCTGGCCAAAGCCCTTTTAAGTGATTGGGTGCACAGCCAACATAATAACTTGCCATCAACCTGAAACAAGAAGATAATATTAAAAAATGCTTAAGTCCTATAATATTGCCGGAATTTGATGTCGAATAACAATTGTGAAGATTATTCCCTCTAATGACGTAGAATCAATAAATAATTTTAAAAAAGTTCTTATTCAACAAATCAGCTGATTCCATTGCATGTACTTCGACGAAATAATTTAAAATAAAACTATTTTACAGATTTCATCGCCTTGGTCGTTAATAATTAACGCAGTATAGTGTTCGCAACTCCTGGCAATCATAAATCAAACATAATAAAATATGTAAAAGTGTTTTATTTACAACTAGCAACACGCCCTCACTTCGCTTCGGTTTCAATAGGGTAGGACATAGTTCCCGTTACCGTGGGAATACCGGGATAAAATATAGCCTAAGTTAATCTTTATATAAACAGCTACCTGGTAGTAAAATATTATCAAAATCGGTCCAGCCGTTTTGAAGATTACCTCAAACACGCAAACAGACAAACAAAAAATTTGTAAACTGTATTTTAGGTGTCATGCAAATAACCGTCTAAGCATGAAAAAAGTCCAGTATTTTGACATTACAGACACTTCAATTTTATTTATTTGTATAGATGTGTAATACTCATTCATGTAAACATCATAAATCCTTATTTAAAATTAATGTTCTTATTCAACAAATCAGCTAATTACTTTGTATGTGATCTTGAGGTATGAATACGTATTAAAAATAATGTTTATCAAAGTAGATATAGTATAAACGTGCCCTTGCTATGTTACAATTATAAACATAGTATATTGAACAATATGTGGGTATATACCCAATGTCTAGGAAAAACAATAGTACAATGTTTACAATATTATATACTGAACTAGAAAGATAGCAACTGTTAAATACAAACAGTACTCTTTTTGTACTTAAATAAAGCTGAATGTAGGTTTATTAACTAAACAGTTCTACAATGTTTAATTTAAGAGCTCAAAGATTACTTATGAACTGTTTCCTAAACTTTCCTCTTACTCATGTAAACTTTGTTTATCAATTGTCATACTTGACCACTTTTAATAATATTTGAATTGTATAATATTTCTTTACCCATTTTTCTTATTGCATGTTATTTATGTAATTTAATTCATATAATAAGAGGAAAAGTTGTCCGAAATGGAATACTGGGAAAACTATGACTTATCTATATTTTTATGCTAAATTAGGGAGTTTGATTGTGACAAAGATATGCTTAAAAGTACAAAGTAATAATCATAGGTCTAGGTAATGGCAGTTTAAGAAAAGTGTCACATATTCTTCACTTTTCTTAACACGTTAACTGTCCAAGGCGTTTGCTCCTGAGATACAGTACGTCCAATCTTATTTTGCATAAATTTGACTAAAACTGTGTAAGTAGCACTTTGATTTACCTGGGCTATGTAATAGGGTCCCCAAAAGATATAGAAAAACTGAATTTCAGCCTGCCCTATATGTAGTGCATGGACGTCTGAGATTGATTTTCATGCATTATATGTAGTGCATGGACGTCTCGGCGTATTTACGCTGATCTATTTTCCTAAAGACGCAACAAAAAAGATGCGTGGGTTGTTATAAAAAGTTAAAAGAAACTGGAAAAACCGTAAAAGAAGCCAGCTAAAAGTCGACTAAAGTGACCACAGAGTGCATTCAGTGCATAAAAGGGTATTGTTTGCCATGTTTCCATCAATGTCACTAAAACGTATATATATATATATAATACAGGGTGTATCAGGTTAGGGAGCAACTGGTCAAAAGGGAGCTAGGTAATGGTGGTAGGAACCCATGAAAAAAATTTGAACGAAAAATATCGATTCGTTAAGGAATTAGAGACATGTAAAGTTTTCAATTTTGTCGTCGCTTTTTCGTGTAAATCTGATTGAAATGTATAAAGTCAATGATACTTAATACGCAACATATTCATACTTTGTTAAATGTTCATTAGAAATTGAATAAACCAATGATTACATTCACATAAACAAAACAAACTTCGCTTTAAAACAGCTGATCGGCCTATGACCGTTGACCGCTCGCCGCTCGTAGGTACAAAACCTACACTATAGTGTTTGCCAAATAGCATGGCAAAAGAGGTGATTTGGTGACCTTCACCACGATATCATCAAATCCAAGTAATTTATCGCCAATTCTATCGCTTTCCATACAAACCGTCTTATCGTTGTAATATCGTGGTGAAGGTGTCTAGACTGTACAGAGGTTACAAACATTTGTCTGCGTGTAATTTGTTTAGAATTTTAATTAAGAAATTATTGAACACCTACACGTGCAATAATAAAGCATACGTACACGTTACCTACCTTACCACTGCCCTAGCATGAAACTGATAGCTAACCTATCTTAAGGCTAACTTTTTGTTAAATACGTAAGGTGAGGTAAAATAATATACTAAAATAATTTATTTATGACTTTACAAAAATCTATAGTTCTGGACTGTCACTTCCACTACTGTTACTATCACTGCTGTCTGATACATGAATTATGAATGTATCAATCTTTCGGTATATACTGTCATCAAGGCCCATCATTTTTTTTTCAATATCTTTTACGTGCTCCACACGGAATGTCAAACAAAATGGCGACTGGGCCACACGACGCCACTGATCTCGTACACCTGACGCTAAAATCAGTTAAGAAAAGATTTTATGTTTGATACACATAACCTAAAATCTTGCATCTACTTGTACGATCCTTTAGGTTTATTACACCTGACGGTAAAATGAGTTGAAAGAAATGTGTCATAACTTAAAACTTGACATTTTTTGGGCGTTACATAACTCTTCGAAGCTAATTACGTATTTAATTATAGGATCTATATTATATTGAATTTATATAAATATTCTCGGTACTTTAATTTTAATGTTACTTAAACATTTTTGATATTCAGACATTTGAAAGTAATTTGGCATTGTTATCAATGATATTATTTATAAAATAATGAAATGTCACCAGTTACAGGTTAATCTGGTATTTTAAAATAATGAAATACATGATTATAGGATATTAAAAACATATATTTTCTATGGTAATTTTACTAGATTTCGTAAAATTTTGGGTTGTGCTGTTTGTAATGTTGGTTCCTGGTAGGCATCTACCAAGAGAATTTTGCGATACAACTTTTCGATAGATTTGTATGGTAAGCGATAGATTTTTTTGCATTTTAAGATATCGTGGTGAAGGTAGGTGAAGGTCGTCTTTTGCCACGTTATCTAGCACTGAGTATATCATTGAAACGTTTGCACAATTCTAGGTATTACTGAATGAATTTATACTGTCGAAGCTTTACATGCCTAAATGTATTCTGTCTGTACATGCCTACATAATACGTAACATTTAAGGCATAGACTCTTAGACACATTTTTTTGAAATCACTATAACTTTTATGTTATATTGTTTTTTGTGTAATGTACATTCTAATTACGATCTATGACCGTTAAACTACAACATACTCAAACAGTTGCCCCATAACCTGATACACCCTGTATATATAATATACGCATAACGTGTTGATTTTTCAATTTTAATTAATAATTCAAATAGTGTTATTCATTAAAAGTAAATAATTTGATTTGAATATGTGTTTTGTTTCATACATTTTCTTACCCACAACTCTTTCAACTCCTACAAAGAAAAAAGAAAAAAAATCACATGTCCCGCGCATTTTTTTTTACTCGATTCATAACTCATACGTTCCTCTAAAATTCGATAGTCTAGTTCGTACGTCCACGGCAAAAAATATCGTCAAAGTGTATTGGAGGTATGCCCTACGTGTAGTGCACGAATGTCATGGCTAACTTCACAATGACCTATATGTAGTGCATGGACAGTGAACGTGTTAAGAGATGGAGTAAGGAATGAAAACAGACATCACTAAAAGTAAAATGTTATAATATACTTTATCTTCTAAGAATGTACAGCCCATAGTACAGGACAATCTTTTTTTTATTTGAGTTGTAAAGCACAGTGCAACCCGTCCGTAATTACAAAAACAATGACTTCATGTAACAAATACAATAATTAATTAAATGCCAGACAAATTTTCTATCAGTCTCTTTAATAACAAAACAGTGCACAGTTAAAACATTTTTTTTTTTAGAATTGCTTCCACTGTTAAAAAAATCTAAACTTAGTTATGATACCTTATTAACCATTTGACGACCACGGGGACACATTTGTCCCAAGCCAAAAATATTAGACAATTAATTAACTAGGATACGTATGAGTGTTATTTTACTTAAGTTGGTTCTTGTACGTATTATTTCATTTTTATTGCTGGCTACACAGCGTTTCGACCCGTCAATCCGTGTCTGTGGTCATTTGAAATTGACAGATTGTTGGGCGCTAGAACCAAAAACTATACAAAAGTGTTCCGAAGTGAAAAAAAGTTTTAACGTTTTATATTGTGAAATATTTATTGTCTGGTAAGTTAATTTTTATTATTTACTTTTACAGAATACATTTTCATGTTTATTAGTTTGCTAAGTAGATATAAACATAAAGGGACACCGGTGTCCCTATGGCCTATGAGGGTCAGGTTCTATATACATATTGCAGTTATGTTTTTGTATAATTACCCACATTTTTTATTTACTTTTATTGCAGATTACGTTTCGCCGAGGACTTGGAGTTTTTGAACTCCGAGAACACGAAATTCAACATATTCTGATGGGTGACAATAGCGACGATGAAGACAATTTGTTGCTCGACGAAGAAGATCAAATGCTTTTGCTGCAAGATGTTGACCAAGGCGTACTTGATGTGAAGATTGAAGCTACGACTCTTCAACATCAAAACTTAAGAACATTGTCACCCCAGCCTTCAACTTCTGCAGTAGAACCTCTCCCTGCAGCACTTGACAATGATCAACCTGCTTTCAAGTGGAGCCAGAGAACGTACACTCCGAATGTTTTCGTTAGTGTGGACTATGAATTCAGTAAGGTGCAAATCTGTCAAGATATTGAAGGCGATATTTTGACTCCTTTCAAAGTATTTCTTTCAACAACTTTCAACAACAAAATTTGATATATTAGTTGAAATTATAGTATCAGAATCAATACGATATGCTCACCAAAATGGACGTGAATTTTCCATTGCAACTGAAGAAATGAAAGTATTTCTTGGTATGAATTTAGTAATGGGCTATCATATTTTGCCATCGTTGCGAGATTACTGGTCTACAGAACCAGACATGGCGGTACGTTACATAGCAAATGGTATGCCTCGGGTTCGATTTGAGGAAATACGTAGGAACCTACATTTTTGTAGTAATGAAGATAAACAAGATCCAACGAACCCCAATTTTGATAGAGCATATAAAATTAGACCGGTAATGGAACATCTCAATACATCATTCCAAAGTGCCCTCAATAACACTAAACAACAATCTATCGATGAGCAGTGAGCACATGATAAAATTCAAAGGGCACAATGCGATGCGACAATATGTGAAGAACAAGCCTGTGAAATGGGGCTTCAAATTATGGTGCCGATGCGATGCTACTACTGGTTACCTATTTGAGTTTGATTTGTATACTGGCAAACGAAGCACCGGTGTTGAATATGGGCTAGGTGAATCAGTAGTACTTCAACTTACGCAAAAGCTGAAGGGTTTGGGATGTGAAATTTATATTGATAGCTTTTTCAATTCACCGTTGTTACAATATAAATTGATTCACCAGAATACGAAGTCATGTGGGACTGTTGGAACCAATCGAAAGAACCTGCCAAAAACTGCACCTGTTGAGAAAAAAATGAAGCGCGGCGATATTTACTCCACTAGTTTCCAAGACGTAAGTTATGTGAAATGGATGGACAACAGAGCAGTACACTCTCTAACTTTTTATCGCCTATAGAAACAACACAAGTTAAACGCCGACAAGTTGGCTCAGCTGAAAAAAATTATGTAAAATGTCCTAGCATAGTATCACACTATAATAAAAATATGGGTGGAATTGACCTTATGGATCAACGTAAGGTCTGCTATGAAATAGATCGGAGATTGAAAATCAAATATTATCTTCGACTATTCTTTGATTTGTTTGATATATCCGTCAATAACTCATTTACTATTTACAAAAAGCTTCATAATGAAAATAAAATGGAAGGAAGTCTTTTGACCAGTTTACAGTTTAGACAAGTCGTAGCTTAAAGTTTGATCAATGGTTTTACCAACAGGCAACGAGACGTTCCTACTTCAAGACCAAGTGCAGTACGTAAGTCTCTAAAGCGACAATTACCTATACATCCCATGGAAAAGGTCAATAATAGAAAGCGATGTGTAAATTGTGCCAAGGTCAAGAAAGACAATCGTACCAACAATATTTGTGTTTTATGTAAAGTACATCTCTGTTACACAAATGAAAGAAATTGTTTCGCTGCTTACCACAACTACTAGAGTTGAGTGTTGAGTGAGTTAATAACTTATTAATTCATTATTATGTTAAATTAAGTACACTCGCGTGCAAGTAAATCGACTCAAGCGTCAAGTGCGCATAAAAAGTGATTTATCTTAACAATGACTCATTTTACCTCTTTATAATGTTTTACATATTTAAAGCCTAGGAATTGGGGTTTAAAATGGTAGCATTATTTCAGTAATTTAAATAAACACTTGTCTTTAGAATGCAACTGAACGCAACCCTCGAAAAATGCTCTGCGCTCTATACACATCTTGCGCGACTCAACCCCCTATAAAAACCCCTGTAATCGTTTTTCTTATCAGTCGCTCATCAGACGTTGACTTGAACACATCTCTCTAAATTGGGGCCGTTGTTTGAAGAAAATTATGGACACTACACCTGAAGAAGCCGCTCAAGCCCTTGCCCTGTTGCAAGAAGGGTTGAACCAGCGAGAAGTCGCTCGTCGGTTGAATATGAGTCAGTCTGGTGTCTCGAGAGTGTACAGAAGGTTTCAAGAGACTGGTGCCTTCACTCGGAGGCCTAATACCAGCCGACGCCGGTGCACCTCGGAGCGTGACGACCGGTTTTTGGTCTCCACCTCTCTCCGAAATCTACACCTTACCGGTGTAGATGTGCAGCAGGAGCTACGTCAAGTTCGCGGGGTGACTGTCAGTCAATGGACAGTTAGAAGAAGGTTAAAGGAAGCCAACCTTACTCCCAAACGACCCGCTACAGGCCCGAAGTTGATCACAGCTCACCGTCAAGCATGCCTTCACTCTGCTCGAGAACACTTGGATTGGAGAATAGAGCAATGGCAGTCAGTCCTGTTCACTGATGAGACGAGGATGTGTCTCCATGGCAGCGATAGAAGAGGCCGGGTGTACCGGCGTCCCGGTGAACGGTTTTCACAGTGCTGCTTTGTTGAAACCGTGGAATATAGTGGCGGTTCTTGCATGATGTGGGCTGGAATTTCCTTAGAAGGAAAAACGGATCTTGTTTTCGTTCCTGGGGGAGGCCGGGGAGGAGGTCTGACCAGTGATCGTTACATTGAAGAGGTTCTACGGGATCAAGTTGTCCCTTATCAAGGCGTTATTGGGGATAATTTCATCTTGATGCATGACAATGGCCGATGTCACACTGCTCGGGCGACACGTGAGTTCCTGAACGAAGTTGGAATTGACACTATGGATTGGCCAGCGCTCAGCCCCGATTTCAATCCCATTGAGCACATATGGGACGAGCTCAAAAGGAAAGTTAGAGCGAGGAATCCAGCTCCTACAAACATAAATGAGCTCAAGACTGCGTTGGTAGAAGAGTGGGGTCGAATACCACAATCATCAATAAAAAGTTGATTAGGTCTATGAAGAATCGCATGAGGGCAGTGATCAGGGCTAGAGGAGGGAATACCAAGTATTGACATGAATAAATTCATAATGATATCTGATGTTTACGCGAGCACTACACATTGTAAATAAAACTACTTTTACGGATTATATCGCGTTTGTATTTGATTTATGATTGCCCGACGTTTCGAACACTTTGCAGCATTCATGGTCACGGGCGGACTAAGGTGTCTCACGTCCAACAAGTAATCGTTATTACAGACACGGAGACAAGACAAACGGAGATTCTCATCATCCCCCTTCACAGTTAGCTACCATGTCTAAATCTTTGTTGCAGAGAGCACGAGGAATCTGACGAGGAGCACCTGGCTGGGGAGCTGCAGCATGTCAAGCAGGTTCTACGTGCAAACAAGCTGCAAGTTCCACGCCCCCGTCGCAGAGACCGTGTGAAACCACCCACAGTTGAGCGCCTCCCTGCAGTACTACAGTATGTGAAAGGAGTCACTGACAAGATTGGCTATATCCTGAAACGGGCTTCCATAAAAACTTATTTTAAGCCACTCAAAAGGATAAGTCAGTTCTTACCACCTGTCAAGTGCCAGATCCCTCTACAAGATGCAGGAGTTTATAAACTTGACTGTGGTCTCTCTTATATTGGGCAAACAAAGAGATCCATAAGAACTCGGGTCAAAGAACACATAGCTGATGTGAAGCACCGCCGTCACGCTAAGTCTGCAGTCTGTGAACATAGTCAGGACCGCTCCCGCCATAACATTAGGTTTGATAAACCTCAAGTCCTCGCAAAGGAACACCGATACCTGCCTAGAGTGGTACGCGAGGCTATTGAAATCAAAAAACACAAAAATTTCAATAGAGAGGATGGCTGGGTATTACCATCAAGCTGGGATCCTGTTATAAACATAATTAAAAATAAATCCAAAGAGACCACCACAAGACTGCATGATACTGTGAGCACTTATTGTATAGATTTGACCCACAATAATAACATGTATTCAACATGTGTCGCCACCCCTTACTTGCCCGTGGGAGTCGTAAAAATCGGCTGAGGGTTCACCAGGAGAGTGGGCAGCAGTTCTCTCCTGGGAAACGTAAAACATCCATACTGCGATCGCCAACCCGCCTGCCAAGCGTGGCGATTACGGCAATATCCCCTTTTTAAAAATGGCGTACAACAAAAAAATGGCCCCCAGTCACGGCGGCTCCGATACCCTACGGGCTCATTTTGGTGGCGGGCCCAGTAGCGGTGGAGCGGGGGGTGCGAGGAATCTCCGGCAGCGATCCGGCTACCAACAAAAACGACCCTTGGCCCTGGTAACACACAACATTCGGACACTCAGGACTGACGAGAGGGTCATCGAGCTGGAAGAGGAATTGAGCAAAATCCGCTGGGACATTGTAGGATTATCAGAAGTGCGAAGAGAGGGCGAGGGCACGATAATCCTCCAGTCTGGAAACTTGCTCTTCTACCGGGAGGGCGATCACCCGTCCCAAGGTGGTATATATAGGGTTTATCGTTCGTAAGTCTCTCATAGACAACGTGGAGAGGATCGAGAGTGTGTCGACAAGGGTAGCGTACCTTATACTCAGAATTACCAAGAGGTATTCGCTGAAGGTTATACAGGTATACGCACCGACCTCGACATACTCCGACGACGAAGTGGAGGCATTTTACGAGGACATCTCGAAAGCCATACACGCGTCCAAAACCCACTTCACGGTGGTTATGGGAGACTTTAACGCGAAACTAGGCAAAGGGAGTGATGATGAGTTGAGAGTGGGGAAACATGGATATGGACAGAGAAACCAGAGGGGCCAGAAACTGGCTGATTTTCTGGAGAAGGAAAGCCTCTTTATGATGAATTCCTTCTTCAGGAAGCAGCCACAAAGGAAATGGACCTGGATTAGCCCCGATGGTTCAACAAAAAACGAGATAGACTTCATCTTGTCAGACAAACGACAGATATTCAATGATGTCTCAGTGATCAGCAGAATTAAAACTGGGAGCGATCACCGGATGGTACGAGGCACATTGAATATCCATACAAAAGTCGAGCGGTCACGCTTGATGAAGTCTACACTCCGACCTACATCTGTCCAATACCAGAACCTCGAAAACTTTCAACTCGAACTACATAATCGCTTCCAATGTCTGGACGAGTGCGAATCTCCGAACGATATGAACAACAGGTTCGTGGAAACTGTCCACGCGGTTGGGTCGAAATTTTTCAAGGCTCACCGCGTTAATAGACCTAAAAAACTTTCTGACCAGACTCTCGAGCTCATGGAGCGGAGAAAAGAGATGACGGTGCAGTCTGCAGCCGATTGGTCCAAACATAGGCAGCTAAATAGACAGATCTCCAGGTCTGTGCGTCGCGATATTCGCCGATTTAATACGTTCCGTATTAAAGAAGCGATAGAGCGGAATCGTGGCTCGAAAGTGTTCGCACAAGATCTGTCTATTGGGAAAAGCGTCATTTCATCCCAAAGTGAGATCTTGGGAGAGGTCGAAAGGTTCTATGGACAGTTATACAAATCATCCCGAAATCCTGTTGTCGGCTTGGTCCAAGATCCCAGATCCAAGCTAACTCGGCACTATACCGAAGAAATCCCGGACATCAGCTTGTACGAGATCAGAATGGCTCTCAAACAACTACGTAACGGTAAGGCACCGGGAGATGACGGAATTACGGCAGAGCTTTTGAAGGCGGGCGGCAAGCCGGTATTAATAGCCCTTCAGAAGCTATTTAATTCCGTTATCCTCGGGGGCGACGTTCCAGAGTCGTGGACCAGGAGTGTGGTCGTGCTGTTCTTCAAGAAGGGTGACAAAGCTCTTTTAAAGAACTACAGACCCATCTCACTCCTGAGCAATGTTTATAAGTTGTTTTCGAGGGTCATTACCAATCGACTCACGCGCAAGCTCGATGACTTCCAGCCGCCCGAACAAGCCGGCTTCCGAAAAGGCTATAGCACCATAGACCATATCCTCACGCTTCGGCAGATTATACAAAAGACCGAGGAGTATAATCGGCCCCTGTGCTTAGCGTTTGTGGACTATGAGAAAGCCTTTGATTCAGTCGAAACTTGGGCGGTGCTGCAGTCCCTTCAGCGGTGCCAAATCGACCATCGCTATATCGAAGTGCTGAAGTGTTTGTATAGGAACGCCACAATGTCAGTCCGTATCCGGGATAAGAGTACGAAACCGATCCAGTTGCAGAAAGGCGTGAGACAGGGAGATGTCATCTCTCCGAAACTGTTCACCACTGCACTGGAAGATGTCTTCAAGCTCTTAGACTGGACTGGACTCGGCATCAACATTAACGGCGAATACATCACTCACCTTCGATTCGCAGACGATATCGTCGTTATGGCAGAATCCATGGAGGACCTTGGCACTATGCTCAATGATCTCAGCAGGGTATCCCAACTAGTGGGTCTACGAATGAACATGGACAAGACGAAAGTCATGTCAAATACCCATGTCATTCCTGTACCGGTCCTAGTTGGCAATGCGATTCTCGAAGTTGTCAATCACTATGTTTACCTAGGACAAACAGTCCAGTTAGGTAGATCCAATTTCGAGAAAGAGATCAGCCGACGAATCCAACTCGGTTGGGCAGCGTTCGGGAAACTTAAGAGGATCTTCTCGTCCAACATACCTCAGTGTCTGAAAACACAGGTCTACGACCAGTGTGTGTTACCAGTGATGACTTACGGCACGGAAACGTGGTCCCTAAATGTAGGCCTCATATCAAGGCTCAAAGTCGCTCAGCGTGCTATGGAACGGGCTATGCTCGGGATTTCTCTGCGAGATAGAATCCGGAATACAGAAATCCGCAGAAGAACGGGTGTAACCGACATAGCACGAAGAATTCGCACGCTGAAGTGGCAATGGGCAGGCCACATCGCTCGACGAACCGACAACTGCTGGGGAAGAAAGGTTCTCGAGTGGCGACCACGCATCGGACGACGCAGTGTAGGACGCCCCCCCACTAGGTGGACCGACGACCTAGTGAAAGTTGCTGGGCGTCGTTGGATGCAGGCGGCACAGGACCGCACATTGTGGCGCAATATGAGGGAGGCCTACGTCCAGTGGACGGCAATAGGCTGAAATGATGATGATGATGATGAATAATGGTTAAAGATAATTTTATAAATCAAAAATCTTTAGTAAGCCGCATCTAAAATTAAAAATCAATATTAATTTAGCATCATGTCCCTTGAGTTTTCTTGCCGGATCTTTCTCAGTGTGGCCGCGTTCCGATCCGGTGGTAGTATATTAGTTTTGTTAGTTTTAAATCAACAAATTGTTATAATAATTGCTATAAATTTAATAATTAATAATTACTAACCATAAACAATATAATTTTTTCATATAGTTTCATTTTCTCCTTACACTGGCAATAAATTTGTACTAAAATGTGGGTAACAATTTAATAAATTTATAACTATTTTCTGTATCGGGGAAACGTCGGGCAATCATAAATCAAATACAAATGCGATATAATCTGTAAAAGTAGTTTTATTTACAATGAATAAATTCTTTTTCTTACACACATTTTGTTTCATTTATACACAATAACCTCATACTGTGAAATTGTATGAATTTTCAATATTTTTTACAATATCATTGACATACACCTTTTTTACTAAACTACTGAATCGATTTTCATGCAACTTACACCATTTTAAAGCCCAATTCCTAGGCTTATAAATATGTAAAACATTATAAAGAGGTAAAATGAGTCATTGCTAAGATAAATCACTTTTTATGCGCACTTGGCGCTTGAGTCGATTTGCTTACACACAAGTGTATAATACTTTATTAATAAATAAATATAAGTATTGTAAAATTGCGTTTTATGTTTGTAAAATCCCTAGCTTATTATGACCATAGATGACCAGAGGGACATGTGTCCCTAAAAAAATCAGGAAACCCATTACAGGTTTCAGTATTTTGACTTGAAAATATGTTAGGACCTTTTTATGAGTCATTCTAACTAGTCAAAATTTTATTTCACCTCTCACAGTCTTATGGTCGTGTGAAAGGGTTAAACTTCAAAAGTACTCCTGCTCTTTCATATAACCACAATATCATAATAAAATACCTTTTTACTATCATCATGACGATCGAAAGCGCAGCGTTGTTTGCACTGTTCACATGTAACGGCCGGCCCATATTTCCGTTCAGAATTTGTACAGCGTTGACATTTGTTACCTAGAATATATAACATCATAATATATTAATTCAGGCATTGATACCTATGTTATTCGTCATCGTCCCTCAGCTCATATAATTATGTCCCACTGCTGGGCTTGAGCCTCCTCCCCAATAGAATGATCATGCTGGTCAGACGTGTTGGTATAGGTTTTTATTTGAGTGTTTTCCTTTTCTGGCACAGATCTTATATGCATATTATATCCCTTAGTCGTCTTTTACGACATCAACGGGTAAATTGCTGAATTGTATTATTACTCTGTCACCACAGGGATAAATATGTTATTGTAGACTTTTTATTCCTAGAGGAGCAAAAGTTAGTGTAACACCCATTATTCATATCCCCATATAACTTTCAAACCCAAGTAATAGAGATGGAGTATTGTGATGATTAGAAACTGATGTTTCACCACAAAATACTTTCCCTTGACAGTCAATTAAAACTAACAGATCATCAGTATTCGTCTGGCAGCAGCAGTCTTCTGGGAACCTTGTAATATGAAGTATGATTGTCAATCTGGTTGATAGGTTGATATTCCCTTTATGGGAAGGTCTATATCTATTTGTTGTTGATATCTCATGGATGACAACACCAAGCAGTAGAAAGGGCCGGTGTACACAACTTCAGAATTCAAGCATTTATATCAGAAAAAGCTGTGATTTAGGTTATAAAAAGTGAATTATATTATTCTAAAATTGTGTCAGAACTGCTATATGTATATTGATTAAATATTAAGATTCTCATAGCATAAAACCATCAAGAACTTTATTTCTTATCATAAGTTGTGATGAGTAGTAGTTACTTTTTACTTAGAATAGAAAAAATAAAATGGCAAATTTGAATGACTGACGATCTTACCAATAAATGCTGCAATTATGTTGCAATATTCACAAGCTGTGGGTTTTCCATACGCCTTCACATTTGCCTCACACTTCTTGCAAATTGATGATGTGTTCGATTTGCTGTAATGTAGAAAACAATTAAGCTCATATATACACTCAGATTATTCAACCAAATCTTATCTTACAATCAATCTTTTACATTATCATACAATCATGATCTAACTCATGTACTCTAAAGCAGTGGTTTCCAAACTTGATTGGGCTCCGACCCAGCTAACAAAAACTGTCAAATTCGGGGACTACCTACTAGCCATTTTAAAAAGGGTGCATAAAGTATTGGTAACACTAAAAGATTCCTTAGTCTATTTAATCAGAGGGAAGAAAATATTCACAGATATGAATCCTTACAAGGTGGACTGGCTGAAAGTTGGTTTCAAAGTACCTATTTTTTATCATTTCATGTAGGGTTATCTTATGTTTCGGGACCCAATCAGTATTTGGTCGAGACACACCAGTGGGTCACAACTCCTATTTAGGGAGCTCCTGCTCTAAAGCATTTAGAGTAGCATATAAAGTATTCAAATCCTGTTTTGCCATACTAATAATTGACTAAGAATATAATTCACCACCCCTGTATTGGTAGTGGGTGATCAGAAGACTCAAGGAGGAATGGTATGGAGATAAAATCAATGGAAGATAAGGAAAACTGAATGTAAAACCCTGTATCAACACATTCAACCAGCATAGTATAGTATGACCATTACTCTCATACTGTAGGGGAGTCCTGAGTCCAACAGGTGAATTTGTATAGGCTTCTCTTATCATCTTAAGATAATGATAAAATTCTTTTGCATTATTGCCAATAGTGTCTTAGTTACTGGGGACTGACTTATTATACCATGCTGGTCAGACAGATTGTTATAGGGATTTATTAAGAATTTTCCTATGATATAGTTTTCATATACATAATATATCACTTTTGTTTTTTACAACACAACTCGGCTCCCATGGGTAGGGGCCTATTTGTGTTATGTTCATATGAAATGGTGCATTGTACTTTTACTCTGTCACCACACAGAGATTGTATATGCAAATTAAAATATTTTTAGACAAGCCTTGTGTATGATTATAAACTAGAAAATATAATTTAGCAAAATTGATATTTATAGAGGAATTCAATTAATGTCTTGATAAATAATAATTCCTCTAATAGTTTAAATACAGACCATACAATATGAAAATTTATAAGTTTACATAGAAAAGAAATAATGACATATCCTTCTTTACACCATGCCTCTAGAAGTGAAAGGGTTTTTTTTATTAAATCTCATACATTGCTATGTAGTGACAGGGTAAGAATACAACTCACCACTCCCTGTCTTACCTATGGGTTTCATAAAGACAACTGAGGGTTTTAATATGTATGTGAAAGAAGAAAATATTGAAATAAAATTCTATGTCATCACGGCTGACCAGGGTAGTATAGTAGGTCAACTTCCCTCCTATTATGGAGGAGGCTAGAGTCCAACAGTGGGACGTGTGAACCAAGATGATGACCATATATTACCGAGATTAGCAACTTCGAAAACCTATTTACACTTAGTAAGTATAGTCACTGGAAGGCCAAAGAGTAGGTTACGAATTTGGATTATTAGGAAAACAATGATGTATATCTTCTCTGTAGCATCAATGAATATAGAAATAATCGAAAGCAGTATTCAGAATGGCCTGTTTTAAAGGTCAAAACGGTTGATACGTTCTTACGAATAGAAATAGCAAGTTGAATTAGCAACAGGTTTTAATTTTGATGTTTATCATAATATGATATCTTAGCTTATAACACTGACCTTGTCTGTTGAAACTCAGAACGGCAGTAAGTACATTTGACTACAGGGAATGAACCCCGACACTCCTGAAATACATACAAATACGAGTCATTTGTAATGTCAAAATAACAGTAAATTGTGACGCATTTACAAATTCCCGGAAACGAGCAAAGACATAGATGTAATAATTTACGTACTTTGCAAAGTTGTTCGCCAGTTGATAATTCCTCGAAAGGGTGTCTTGAAAAACAACGAGAACAGGCAAAAAGTGGTGTTGATGTTGAATTACTCATTGCAAGGATTATAAAATCACTGTTTCACTTTCTTAATGAATGAAATAAATATTCAAATTATGTTTAATGAAATAATATCAATTAACTTTGATGGAACAATTTACGAAATTTATGAAAAAAAATGGCTTCTAATAATCCTTGGTAACAAAAATGGCGTTAGTCGGTCTTAAAAATGTTGATGACAATGAGCAGAATGAGCTTATGAGTTAGGGATGCAGATCTGAGATCGATTAATCGATTTTAAGGCCCAAAAATCGATTTTATAAATCGGTACAAAGCACTGAATCAATTCGGTGAATCGATACTTTACCCTAGAAAATCGTCATTCGATTTTTTTACTGTCCATGCTACTACTATATACTAGCCTAGTGCTCACTAACGAATGTTAGTGTTTTATACTAAATTATAAGATTAATAACACTTTTAGATCTCCTAAAAAAAATAACGAAAGTGTGGTTGTATGAAACCACGATAAAGGTGAAATTTTTCTTCTTATTGTAGACATTTAACTAAAAATAGCAACATTTACATTAAAAACTGATTAATAAAAACAAAGAAATAGCGTGGAGCACTGGCACAAATGAGTATTAGTCTATACACTACATGGTCAGCTGATGTGAACGCCGCCATATCGGACTCGGCTACTCTGTCAAGCACTTTTCACTTTACCCCTACTCCGTGGCCGACCGTTACGTGACATGCAATAGATGGACGAAAAAGATGGAGACGATGTAATAAAAGTTTTACTTTAAAAAAAGCTAATCACAATCCTGCCAGGAGAAA
The DNA here is from genome assembly GCA_032191425.1 of Lymantria dispar. NCBI lineage: Eukaryota > Metazoa > Arthropoda > Insecta > Lepidoptera > Erebidae > Lymantria > Lymantria dispar. The sequence continues at coordinate 12,129,194 of CM063448.1, forward strand.
GGTACCCGATACTTTAGAAAATATATTACTCTCAGATTACCTAGAAAAAGCTCACCACAATACCGCCAGAAACATATCTCGTATTGAATTGGAAGAAAATTCGAGAAAAAGATCCATAGATCAATTAATCGAAAATCGATCCTTTAGACATCGCTTTTCTTGTGAATCGATTCTTTGGACGACAATTCATATCGATTGAAGAATCGATCTTTTTCAGAACGAATTCTCATCCCTACCATGAGCACTAGAGAGGGAGCATGGGGAAATTAATTTTGTTGGTTTGTATATAGTTGGCTATTTTTCACTGTGAACGCGTACATACCTATTTATTATGTACTGTAGTCCAACATAAAAGAGTAGAAAATAAATGAGGGCGCCACCATCGTTCATATAGCAACACCAAGAATGGCTTTGATACTTTTAATCTTTTAATATATTTTTTGCTTACAATTAAGATATAATAAAAGATTTATTACTGATTATGATTATTAGGTACTGTTGATTTATGATTGATTTATTTTTGAATTCCTTTTTGATGAAGTCTACAATATGGTCTTATATTTAGTAAAGACGAACGACCTAGCCAAGAACACGCCACAATCAATGACCGCTTAGCGCGGGATTGCGATAACGGAACAAATGTGCTAAAATGTTCTAGGACGCCACTAAACGGCAACATAAGCGGTTTAAACCGAGCAAATTAGGGCAGCGGCGTGCAGCGTGAAGTATGACAGTAACAAATGTAAGCGACACTCAATGTAATTAATGAGATAGGGTGATGCGGTCAGCAGTAATTTAAATTAGCGACTAGTCAAACAAACTATTTTAGACGATTTTAAAGAAGAATTCTGCACAGAAGCTCTTAATACTCTAATTTTAATCGATCGGCGTTATGTATCGCTGGTTTGCGAGAATATCGACGTAACTCAAAATTATGTAAAATTGAATATCGTATGCCAAATGATCCTTGATATCTAAAATCCTTGATATTTTATCATGTATAGAGGAATTTCCCATTAATCAGTATAGTCACACCCTCAATAAATCACTGAAATATTATTGTATGTACTAAAGCATTTATAAAAACAATTTAAAAATACCCTTCTCTAAAATCAGTTATTTTTATTTGCATTACTATACTCGCAAAGCAGTGATGTATCAAAACATTTATTAATTTAATAATAATAAACTATAATAAAAAGTGTGTGGGAAGAATCGAATTGTGAATAGAAAAGTGATTTCAGAAAATTATAAATATAACAGTGATTTTAAAAAATTAACTTACTTGGAGGCACAGCAGTTACTGTCATATGGATAATATCATATCTAGGGACCGGATTATATGCAACATAAAAAGTTTATTAAATGCTTGAAAAATGCTTAAAATATATACGAAAATGAGCAGAATATGCAAAATTAAATGATGAATTTTGAGAACCCAAAAAAAGAAAAAGTAAGTCTGCATTTTTTTTTTCAAACTCCGTATACAATTAGTAATAATACTTTAAAAGGCGATAATAGATACAATAACATTAAGTATATGACATTAAAATTATTTAATATTTTTGTTAACGTAAATAATCAAGTGTTGTGATTTGTTCCAAATGTTCAGTGGTAAGGGTGTGTCTTCGATGTTATTATGTAATTCGCGAATCCGACCAAAGTCACAATTATTATTCAATCACCCTTATATTTTGTGACTATTAAATTTGATCGTATTCGCGATATTGTCACATTTTAACGCTGAGTGAGTACACTGCACTCGGCAAAATATTTAAATGTACCGATAATATGCATCATAACTAGATCTTAGGTAAAACTACCGCTATTAGCTATTACCGTTGAAATGGGCTTAAATATGCATATGCACATATGCAAATGCATATAATCCGGTCTCTAGTCATATCTCTATAAGTCCACCTCGATAGCAGTCACTAAACACTACTTAGAAGCGTTAATCGGACGTGGCCGGGCTGTAATAGCTGAGCGCAACATAGTAGTGGGGATGACGTTAGCAAAATTATGGTGAGTAGGTCATATAGAACAATAAAACAGCATAGACATGTAAAATATTATATGTATTATTCTAACAAATCAGAATCTAAATATTCTACACCTTCATATATTGATTTGTAATAGAATTGAATGCAACTTCAGACAGTTTCTTTACATTTTTGTGCATACATTCCGTAAAACTATCAATTATTTTGCGAGGGCTCAAATCAATTCAATGGCATTCAAATTTTCAAAAGCACCGTGTGCCCATATTGGCCCAGAATCTCGTCTATTTCATAATCTAGTTCAGCTTTATAATGCTTTACTATTACTAATAATGTTGTTTTTTTTTACATAGTAGAGTCAAATACTACATTATTCTTTTATGGCCAAGACTTTATATCACCAACCTGAGATACTGATGTTGGAACTTTATTTTTCACTACATTGGCGCAATGTTGCTGCGCGCATCGTCTATTACTATTATTAAGGCCTATGAGATGTTCAGAATCAGCTTTTCTATCACCCACTTTTAAAAATTCACTCTTCATTTCGAACATCGAGCAATACGGGATCCATGACCGCCCGACTTAGGGCCCTTCTGTGGCGTCCACAGAAGGTCATGGCGGTCAGGTTCATCCGCGGGTAACGCACGGTGGTGACGGAGGCGGCGTGCCTATTGGCCGGGACTCCCCCGTGGGACCTGGAGGCGGAAATGCTCGCCGACTTGTATCGGCGGGTGTCGGGGGTGCGCGGGGGGTGGCGGTGTTGTTTCCTTGAAGGAGCTCACTGCCTGGCGCGTCGACGCCCGCCGGGACGTCATCGCCCGTTGGGCAGACCGGCTGGAGAGGCCTCGATACGGTGTTTGGACCGTGGAGGCCTTCCGGCCGGTGCTGATGCAGTGGTTAGAAAGGCGGCACGGGGTGCTCTCCTTCCGACTCGTACAGGTCTTGACGGGGCATGGATGCTTCGGCAAGTACCTGTACAGGGTCGCTAGGAGGGATAGAACTCCGTCCTGCCACCACTGCGATTGCGACGAGGACACGGCGCAGCACACGCTCGAGGTCTGTGCCGCTTGGGCAGAGCCGCGTCGTGAACTCGTCGCAATCATCGGTGCAGACCTGATGCTGCCGACCATCGCTAGGGAGATGCTCGGCATCATCAGGAATTGGGACGTGGTCGCAGCCTTCTGCGAGGCAGTTATCTCGCAGAAGGAGGCGGCGGGTCGCGAGCGCGAGGAGCACAGCCTCGATGATGCGACCCGCCGTCGGCGACTGGGGCGGCGCAGGCGGGAGTACCTGCGTGCAATGCCGCCCTAGCCGAGGCCGCGGGTGACGTGACCGGGGATTAGTCCGTCACCCGCCGAGAGGCCGACCGCGTGAGGAAAGACCGACGTCCTCCCCGAGGGGGGGACGTCGGCCGATGGGAGGGTACCCCAAGTAGGGGGTATTTCGTCGGGCTGACCACTGATGACAAGTAACCCTGCTCCAGTGGTCGGCCCAACGACGAAGGCGACGTGGTGTTCGGGTGGGTTGCGGGAGTTGCGTGCTTAAGCCCCTCTGTCGCCCCGGACGGAGTGGTGCGGAGGCGCGTCGACCGCAGCCCACCCAAAAAAAAAAAAAAAATGGGGTGCTGTACAACAGCTAAATAGTGGAACTTGTTTCACCTTTAGCGAATTAACAGTTTCAGAAAACTGTTCCAAAATAAATAGCCTGTTGTGCTGTAATACGAGAAAAAAGGGGAAATAACCATTATTTAGGAATAATGTTTAGAAGTGGTTTCAGTGTTTGTTCCTAAAATGAAAACGATATATTTTAATCATAAAAATTATCAACCATTCATTTCTAATACATGGCTAAAAATCTCAATGTGACAATCAATCTTTCTCTAGGGCTTATACTTTGTCTTAAAATTGTGTCCTGTTTTTGTATAAAAGGAGTTACTAAAGTTAATAGCTCTTCAAATTCAACACCACTTATTCTTAAGTAATTTCTTAGATCTGATTGGTCCAGAACACTAAGTATCTGCATATTAGAAAGCCTTGGTCTTAATTGTAAATATTCCTTCAACCAGATTCTCTTTTTCTTTTTTTTAATTTTCATGCTTGAAACTACAGCGGCTACAGCAAAAGTAATTTTTTGTTTTGACAATGTAGGAGCCATTGTAGCGGACGTGCAACACTTGAGACGGTTTTTTTTTTTTTTTTTTTGTGTGTACAGCTGTGGCCGCAGATGGCCTTGACAGCTTGACGCGGACTATCGGTGAGCGCTGAGGGCTCTCAACCCGGAGAAAAGTATGCTAAGCGACATCGCCCAAGGGCTCCCCCTGTGGGGAACGGACCTCGGCTTGGGGCGTCGCTGAAGGCAAAGTGGGCGTGCCCACGTTTTTAGTCGTGACGTTTGCGCGGCGCGGTTTCGCACCTCGACGGCGAGGACGGAACCGCGGATATTTATTTGTCAAGGCCTCGCGGGCCGGGTAGGCTCTTTGTTGAGCGAGTGTGATATTGTCGTCCTCTTCGTCGAGAACGTGACGAGGACGTCGGATGGAGCTTGAGACGGTTACAGCAAAACTAAGTTATACTAAGGCATAAGAGGCGTATATATCAAATCAGTTAAATACCTAAATAAAATAAATACGGTTTTGAAATATAACAGCATGGAACTGTTGTCTATAAATCGGCGTAACAACCCACCCGAACAAATCTGAACGCGGAACATGCTTTTCTCTATTCTATCCTACGCAGATAACCTTTGTTAGAAAGAGTAAAAGTAGGGAACATGCTATTCTCTATTCTAGCATAAACATTTGTAGGAAAGCAAAAAAAACTGTTCTGTTCTCAGCTGACAACTGTTTTCTGTTTGCCTGTTGTGTTCATTAGATTGGATATTCACATTTTGATAGAATAATATTTTTGTTAACATATCATTATGATTCAAATGGAACTAGTAATATTAGACAAACACATACAGTATAATCAGAGCATTTATTTTTTATCGTAATATTTTCTTGCAACGAATATTAAATCTTGTGACAAATTAATGATACTCATGTTTGTCTATATATTATGATAATTTTAAAAATGTGCTGTAACAAAGCGGATTCTTTTTCCTTTTTCAGTTTAGTATCCTACCCTAATAATTTGTGGCGCTCTTCTTAAAATACTCCCACTTGATGCTATAGCGCCACTTCAATTTGCTTCCTTTCAACGGATACTTTTTAATACACTGAAATGGCTCTGCTTACTTCTACCCTCCATAGTGGAAAGGACGTAGTTAAATTAATAAAGAACAATGCCAACAAGGTCAAATTTAATAAATTTATAACTAATTTTCTGTATCGGGTAGATAATTATAAATGTCTGTAATAACGATTACTTGTTGGACGTGAGACACCTTAGTCCGCCCGTGACCATGAATGCTGCAAAGTGTTCGAAACGTCAGGCAATCATAAATCAAATACAAACGCGATATAATCCGTAAAAGTAGTTTTATTTACAAAGAACAATGTATTAAAAATGAATGGTTGATAATTTTTATGATTAAAATATATCGTTTTCATTTTAGGAACAAACACTGAAACCACTTCTAAACATTATTCCTAAATAATGGTTATTTCCCCTTTTTTCTCGTATTACAGCACAACAGGCTGTTATTTTGGAACAGTTTTCTGAAACTGTTAATTCGCTAAAGGTGAAACAAGTTCCACTATTTAGCTGTTGTACAGCACCCCTAGTGATTCAGGGCCCTGAATAAGCCATAGCCATTTCATTTTAGGAACAAACACTGAAACTGTTTCTAAACATTATTCCTAAAGAATGGTTATTTCCCCTTTTTTCTCGTATTACAGCACAACAGGCTCTTATTTTGGAACAGTTTTCTGAAACTGTTATATCGCTAAAACTGAAACAGGTCTCACAATTTAGCTGTTGTAGAGTACCCCTAGTGATTCAGGGCCCTGAATATCGTGTAGTGTAATAAGCCTTTCAGGTTGAAAAGCTTGTACTAGAGATGACCGTCTATAGTACTATTTAGTTTGTGGTTTAAGTACCCAATTTGGATGTTGCCAGGAGATGAAAAAATTTAGTTCTCAAATATTTAATTTCTACTCTTTTGTGTCGCACTATACTATTATACAAAACGGCATCAAAATTATTTAAAACAACAAGTGTTTTACATTAAGTTAATGAATATAAAATAAGAACATCACATTTCAAGTTAGTGCCAAAACTGAAGACCACAGAGTTAACGTTATATAGAACAAAACGTTATTGTCATATAATATACAGTAGAACCCGCTTAATACGATCACGTTTAATACGATGTCCCGCATAATACGCCATTTTGCGTCAGTCTCAGCAACTTGAGACATGTTTTCAAACATTTGTTAACGCTTAATACGATCGTCATCCCGTTTAATACGCCAACACGTGCCAGACAAATACACATATTACCCCTTGCGGCAGCGGCCAGCGACTGATGAACTGACTACTGTCGAGCGACCCTAAGTGATAATGACCAAGAAGAAGCTGAGTCAACTCCGATTTTGTCACACTCCCAGGCATTATCAGCAGTTAATGATTTAAGACGCTATGTAACGTCTTTGTATCAAGCAAAGACGCACTGCGAAAATTAAATTACGTGGAAAATCTTGTAATTGCTAATGCCTCAAGATCTTTTTTGTCAAACTAAAATAAGTGATTACTTTAAGTAACGTAATAATAATAAACATTTTTTTTATATTTTAAAATATTTTTTATTTTTAATATTTAAAAATGTATCTAGTAGTAAGTATATTAGATAAAGAAAATAAACAACATTTTATTTAGGTATTTTTTAAGTGTTAAATTCAATACGTAGGTATTCAAAATAATAATAGAATATAATAAATAATAATGGCACGTTTTTTTTCCTTGCCCGCATAATACGCTTTCCCGCGTAAGACCCGTTTTTGGTCGGATCCCTGCGAAATCGTCTTAAGCGGGTTGTACTCTATATACATGTTATAGTTATTTTTCTCATTAATATTTACTCTATATCTTTTCCTAATCTGTTCTTGTCTTTGAGTGGCTGGTTTTGCGTTTTGTATTTTTGTAGCGAATGTTTATTTGTGATGAAGTAGAAATTAAAGTCTACATCATTTTCTTGTAGTATTTTCAGAATTGTTCTGTATTTTGTTTAAAAATGAATCTACCACCATTTCCCTCTCAAGATTTGGCAAAACTTGTTCTTGGTGCGTTTTCTGTTTGGCGGGAACATTGTTGATATCAACGGACGGATTAAGCGATGTTCATCCTTGTTTTCTATTTCAGGATATCTCGCTGAGGAACAGCTTATGACTGCTTATGATGAGTTTTTGCAAGCCAGCCCGTATTTAGATGCTCTCAGAAATGAGTATGACAGAATATTTATGACTTCACTGAAGAATATTTTGGCTGAATACAGGGCCTTAAAAATATATGGTTAGTGTTGAAATTTTACATTTTACACCTCCTATTGAGCTTTGCATTTAAGGAGGGCTCCAAGTAATAGTTGTGGCATCATAATATTACTAATTGTTATCATTTTCTCAGAATTAGTTATAATTTGGTTGCAGGTAATATTATTCAGTATTGGAAATTATTCATTATTTTTACACTAGCCTTTCAGCTTTGTGAAAAAACATCTATCCACAGACTTTCTTAAAATATACTTAGTTGTTTTAAATACATTCAGACTTATCTATCATTTACATAAAAACAAAGACATTTATAGTGATGTTTGGCCAGATCACTTCTTTGGAATATTGGTATTTGCTATCTGGTTATTGTTTGGTCGTAAATATAACAAAACTATTGCAGAATGTTTACATATTGCATAAATAGGATTATAGTAATCTCTCGCAAGCGAATAAGATGATATCAAAACAAAATGTATTATTAATTTTTTGATCAATTCCAATATGATATTTGAATAGCTTGGAATAAGTTGAAGGGTGTTTTTCTGGAATTTTGTGACTGTTTTTTCGAGGAAATCTATGTTTTATTAATTTGCCAGTATTTTTTATAGAGATTTTAGATTCTTATTGGACGACGAGGAAGAGTTCTTTGCACACTATTTCAAATTTAAATAAAATAAAACAAATAAAAGTAGTATCAGGGAGATTTATAACTAAATAAGATGTCTTTATTCTAAGGGTGAGAGAAAAGGAAAAGGTAGAGAAAATTTGAATAAAAAATGTGTTTTTTTTTAAGTGATTTTAATCAATTGAATTATTAAGTTAGGTTATTTATGTTAGGTGGGTACTTATTTGGCATTTATTTGTATTTCTCAATGGAGAGATTATTTCTTAGTTAGCATGCCTTTTTAAATTGAAATCATTAAGAGTAGTAAACCATGGGCAGTTAGATTAATTAAATTAATAAAGTTTTGAAGGTCGTGATATACTATGTTTTTTAGGTTTGTACTAACGGGTGTGTTAGGTTAGCTCATTATATATCTGTTGTTGAGTTTGAAGAAGCAACCAAAAACTATGTTAAGATGCATTTAATCTAATTTCTGGTTGCCCATATTCTATTTTATGTGGTTTTTGTGTAAATCACAAATTTGAGTGTATCTTGAAGTCTCATTTTGCTGCAGCTTATTGCTGCGAGGACTTACAAATGTCTAGTTTTTGCATGTTTATTGCAAAAATTCTTGTGCCATTAACAAAAATTAACTGTCATTTTATGATTAATATCTTATAGAATGAGCAAGTGCCATTATTATTTTTCACTTAAAAAATTACTTTGATAGGTACTTAGATGTTGTTTTGTCTTTTGTTGATTTAGAAATGTAAACTTTCTCAGTAATTGTTATTTAAACAACATTATCCAAATGTTGGGTGTGTTAGCAATAGTATGAAACGTCATGTAAAGTGGGTGGCTCTGTTTTGTCTATGTTTGCAACAACAAGTTTGTATGAGAAAGCCTTTCTATGAGAAACTCTTTATTGTAGTATTTGTATAGGAGCATTTCCAAATCGTCCATATCTATACCAATAAATAAAATTGGAGTGTCTGTTTGTAATGTCAAAATAACACGGTTAATTGTACGACACCTATGCCTAAAATAGCAATTAAAAATTTTTTGTCTGTCTGTCTGTTTGTTCCGGGTAATCTTCAAAACGGCTGGACCGATTTCAAAAATTCTTTCACCAATGGAAAGCTATAATATCAGGGCGTAAACTAGGCTATATTTTATCCCGGTATTCCCACGGGAACGGGAACTACGCGGGTAAAGCGACTATAACCCATAACCGAAGTGAAGCGAGGGCGGGTTGCTAGTATGGGATAAGAGTACAAAATCGATTCAGTTGCAGAAGGGTAATTAGACCATGGAATGTCCTATCTCCGCAACTGTATATCATTGCACTGGAAGATGTCTTCAAACTTAAGAGCTGAACTGGATTCAATATCAACCTCGAATATGTTTCACTTTATAGATGATAAATTAGACATAGCTGAATCTGTAGAGGACCTGAGCACCATGCACAACATCCTCAGTGGGATTGCTCAACTAGTGGGTCTATGCATATATAAGCATGTTCAAGGATAACTATTAGAACATACAACTCGGCAGTTATAAATAAACTACTTTTCGAAGTAGCACTGTTTACTTGCACTTAGAAAGGGACTGTAGTTGACGTAGGACTGAGGATAGGTCTATCACCCGTGAGAAGGCTCACCTTCAACATTGTTATTTGTTGCGGGCCATCGACGGTATTAGTATCCAAAAGGAACACTTGCCGGCCTGTCCAAGGATGTGAAGGAATCGGTACCAGTGGTCGGCCTAATGGCAATGGGGAGGGAACACGGTGGTTTACGGAGTCGCATCTCGTACCGAATGCCTGCTAAAAATGGCTTGCAGTATTTATATTTAATAAAATTATAAAGTACCTTGTAAATAAAAGACAAAGTAAGCCGCATCTAAATTTAAAAATCAATATTAATTTAGCACCATGTCCCCAGAGTTTTCTTGCCGGATCTTTCTCAGTGTGGCCGCGTTCTGATCCGGTGGTAGTATATTAGTTTTGTTAGTTTTAAATCAACGAATTGTAATAATAATTGCTACAAACTTAATAATTAATAATTATTAACCATAAACAATATAATTTTTTCATATAGAATCATTTTCTTCTTACACTGGCAATAAATTTGTACTAAAATGTGGGACAAAATTTAATAAATTTATAACTAATTTTCTGTATCGGGTAGATAATTATAAATGTCTGTAATAACGATTATTTGTTGGACATGAGACACCTTAGTCCACCCGTGACCATGAATGCTGCAAAGTGTTCGAAACGTCGGGCAATCATAAATCAAATACAAACGCGATATAATCCGTAAAAGTAGTTTTATTTACACTGTAAACTCGCGTAAACATCAGATATCATTTTATAAAGTACCTGCTTATTATTATGAAGTTTGTATACATAGTAGGTATATGATATACATACTTTGATTTATACCCACTACAGACTTGTGAGAATTCAGAACTGTCCACACTCACGGAATTCTGATTACTGTTCTTGTTTTGCTTCAATATGGACCAATATGCAGCAGCATTAGTTAATTATAATCTTATGTATATTAAACGTCTCGACGGGCATTTTTGGTTCCGGGAGCATCTCCATCGACTTGTTCCTCGGCTTGTCGGCGCGGCGTCCGCCCTTTCGCGGCTGATGCCGAATGTGGGCGGACCCAGCGTTACGTGCCGACAGCTGTACGCGGGGGTGATCCGGTCGATGGCTCTGTACGGCGCACCGGTGTGGGCGGGGTCCCTGACCGTCCGGCTGAGGGCCCTCTAGAGGCGACCACAGAGGGTCATGGCAGTCAGGGCCATACGCGGTTACCGCACGGTGTCGACGGAGGCAGCGTGCCTCCTGGCCGGAACTCTCCCGTGGGACCTGGAGGCGGAGATGCTCGCCGACATTTATCGGCGGGTGTCGGAGACGCGCGCCCGCGGCGGTATGGTCTCCCTGCAGGAGATCACCGCCTGGCGGGTCGACGCCCGCCGAGGAGTCATTGCCCGTTGGGCAGTCCGGCTGGAGAGTCCTCGGTACGGTGTCAGGACCGTCGAGGCCCTCCGGCCGGTGCTGATGGAGTGGTTGGAGCGGACGCACGGGGTGCTTTCTTTCCGACTGGTGCAGGTGCTGACGGGGCACGGGTGTTTTGTGAAGTACCTGCACAAGATTGTCAGGAGGGCACACCGTCCTGCCACCACTGCAGTTGCGACGAGGACACGGTGCAGCACACGCTCGAGGAATGTGCTGCGTGGGAGGGGGAGCGCCGTGAACTCGTCGCGATTATCGGTGATGCTCGACAGCGTCAGGAACTGGGACGCGGTCGCCGCCTTCTGTGAGGCTGTTATCTCACGGAAGGAGGCGGCGGATCGTGTGCGAGTAGAGCTCCTATTCGGCGACACGTTCCGCCGCCGGTGACTCGGGCGGCGCAGGCGCGAGTATCTGCGCCTAATGCCGCCCTAGCCGAGGCCGCGGGTGATCGGACCGGGGAATTGTCCGTCACCCGCAGAGAGGCTGACCGCGCGACGGCGACCGGCGACCGACGTCCTAGTACGTCGAGAGGTGAGGTTACCCGAAAGGGTATTCCGTCGGGCCAACCACTGATGACAAGTCATATCTGCTCCGGTGGTCGGCTCAACAACGAGGTGACGTGGGTACGGGTGGGTTATGGGCCCGCGCGCCGTCCTTTCATCACCCCGGACGGACAGGACCGCACGTGCGCTTACCATAGCCCACCCATAAAAAAAAATGTATATTAATCATCGTGATTAATTCTTTTATCTTTGTGAATGTCGGTGCTTTGAATCACACAACATTTTAGCAGCTTGATAATGTTCAGTAAACTTTAATTGTAACTGATGCATATTTTTCGCCATATTTTTCGTCATTGTCATCTCAAGGTCTTAATGATGGGCTCGAGCCTCCTCCATGGAGGGAGGGAAGGAAACTGACCTACTATAGCCATACTGGTCAGTGTTGTTAGTATAGGGTTTTATTTTGAGTTTTCTTACATATATATTATCAGTAGGTATATTATATTCCTTAGTCGTCTTTTACTGTCGTAAACAACTTTTACGATCGATGGGAGGGTACCCCACTAGGGGGGGGGTATTCGTCGGGCCTACCACTGACGACAAGTAACCCTGCTCCGGTGGTCGGTTCAACGACGAAGGCGACGTGGTGTTCGGGTGGGTTGCGGGTGTGCGTACTTACACCCCTCTGTCGCCCCGGACAGAGTGGTGCGAGGAGTGCGCCAACCGCAACCCACCCCCCCCAAAAAAAGGGTGGTATGTTGTATTCGTCTATATTGTTACGAAACAATTTAATGGCACACTTTTATTTGAGGCGACTTCTTAGCTCCCATTGAAACCGAACAAGAGTGCATGACGTTAACCCTCCTTGGGAATGTAATTGTTGACTAGACCGCATCAGATGGCCAACTCCATTTCCTGGTCTATGTTAAGCTCCTACTCGCCTTTTACGACACCCACGAGCCGTAGTTGGTAGTAGTTGCACACAACAATCGGTAATTTTGCAGCAATATGCTATTAAAAATAGGGATGTTAAAGAATGTCCTGTATATTGTTTATGCCATTTCTGTACCGATCCTTGTTGAAAAAACGATCCTGAAATTGTCAATCACTGTGTTTACCTGTGACAATAGTCTAGTTAGGTAGGTCCGATGTTGAGAGCTATTCCAGCAGACGAAACATACCCGCTGGGCAGTGCTCACGAAATTTAGAAGAATCTTTTCTCCAATATTCAGCTGAAAATAAGTGTGTGTTACCAATTTTGACCTTATAATTACGCATGTAGCGGTTCAGTGTGCTATGGAGAAGGCTAGAAAAATTCTTAAACTTGAAAAAAAAAGCTATGCCTATCGGTATGGCTTACCTGGGATAATAGATCTTTTACCTCCCACTCCGTAGGAAGCCTATAGGGGAAGAACAGAGAATTTAAAAACAGGAATTCATTTTTGGTTCTCAATATATCTAATAGAATTATTGATCTATAAGAAATAGTGGCGTGGTTTACTTTTTCTATGGATTATATTTATATTATAATCAACTAGGAGGTCAGGTCTGCTCTGTGATGGCGTCTACGAATACTACCAATCCTTGCTTTGCTTTTGATTGTCGTAAAATACGACTAAGAGACATCGGCTATATTTTATCTCGGTATTCCCACGGGAACGGGAACTACGGGGATAAGGCGACAGAAACCGAAGCGAAGCGAGGGCGGGTTGCGGGATAAAATATAGCCTAGCTTACTCCCTGATATTATAGCTTTCCATTGGCGAAAGAATTTTTGAAATCGGTCCAGCCGTTTTGAAGATTACCCGGAACAAATAGACAGACAGACAGACAAAAAAATTATAAAGTGTATTTTAGGCAAATATATAGTGCAAATAACCGTGTGAGCATGAAAAAAAGTCTATTATTTTGACATTACAAACAGACACTGCAATTTTATTTATTGGTATAGATGATGAATTAACTAGAATGTTCTGAAAAAGAAGATTTATATGTATTTTTTTTCTATTTTCTAGTGGAAACATGTAAACCATTTTTACTGAGGAAGAAGTTGGTGCAATGCGCAAATCTATTGGAAGTTGTGAAGATGTTAGTAAGCTATATAGATATAAACAAATTGCAATCGCAGGATGCGACCATTGATAAAGTCAGGTAATATAGAATTTCAATATAATTATTTTTTTATTAAACTCTGATTATAATAGCATTTTTAATATAGGTATGAGTTAGAATGTAGGCTGAGATCAAATGATGTTCAATACTGCCTAATCGCTAAACTTTGAAGGCCTTGGAAGGCAGGTTAGCAATCGCATTTGGTGCATAAGAAGAGAAGCAAGCTATGCAAGAGAAGGAAAACTCGAAATAAAACCCTATACCAACCCGTCTGACCAGCGTTATCTAGTAGTTCAATTTCACTCCTATCCAGGAGGAGGCTCAAGCCCAGCAGTGGAACGTATATGAGCTGAAATGATGAAGACATTTTGTTGCTTTTTTTGGGTTAATGTATGTCATCATCAATTATTTTGCTGTAGGAATAAAACCGATTGAAAATTACAAGAAAATGGGAAGCATTATTCCCTTAGGAAATGTATAACACACCCATGGCAAACGCGTCTTAGATGTTGCGATCGCCAACATTATCATTTTATGAGGCGACTTCAAATTCAAATCACTTATTAGGTATAGACCCCGTGGGGGCATTTACATATTGTCATTTTTTTATATTTTTTAAGGATTTTTATTTTTTTGGGGTGGGTTGCGGTCGCTGGGTTACGCGCGCGATCCGCCGCCTCCTTCCGCGGGACTACTGCCTCGCAGAAGGCTGCATAATTTTTAATTTTTTTTTAAGGATATCATTATGTCGGTTACGGTTATGTAATTATTTCGGATTATCCGACAGTTTTGGATAGTTACGAATATTGATTTTTAGGGAACTGTAAAAGGATTTAGCTAAATGTGGTGATCATTGTATTATTCTTCTTTAGAAACGCTTATGTTAAGGCTGTCAGGTCGGCTGGTAGATAAGAAAAGCTGCCATAACCTGTCTCATACAGACACAGAACCTATTCGACAATATCCAAAGCTTTTATATCGGTTTCGGTTATATTTTCATTTCGGATATCCGATAATTTCGGTTACGGTTACGGAGCTTCATAATATTCCTAGTATTTAGCGTGTGCCTCCTCTGTCAAGCATGATTACATTTTGTCTGTACGCTTTCAGCATAAGTCAAAATAAGTGTGCCACTTTAAAGCAGAATGCTTGTGAAGTTTGTTCTTCGGATTTACTGGGTTGCGTGTGCAAAAGTAAGCAGTATAAATCCAGTAATCACTCAGTTAATTATGCGGAAACAAGCAGTTTGGAGAGATCGGTGGAGACAACTGTATTGGAAGATTTACCTGGTATGATTTATAATGCATTATCTCTGCGTTTTTGCTCGGTTCACAACTGAATTATGTACTTAAATCTTACTTTTACAAAGACTTTCTTTCACCCATAAGGCTGAAGCCGCATTACGGTGAAACCGCGGCGGTTTTTAACGTGAGTTTGTGGAACAGGAAAACGAATGCAAGCGGCCGAACCTGCGGTTTTCTCAGTCTCAGCTCAGCCTACCAGCTATTCTTAGAATTTTAATAGGCCAGCGGTCTTTTAGTCTCCTACTTCTTTCACCTGCAGATATGTGGGGGCCATTTAGTGACATCTTTTATATGAGATTTGTGCTATGTATCTTGCCCATTTCCACTTCAGCTGTAGAGAATATTCTGCTGCATTTATTAATTTTATCTCTTTCGTTCCAGGTACCATAAGGAAAAAACATGCCAGAATATTAGAGAAAGTGTCAATACCCCCTTCGAATTTAAGTGCAAGTGATAGTAATAAGCAATATAGTATATGCAAATCTAGTAGTAATATACTTAATTCTAATACTCAGGAGTCTCAAGCAGATACTAGCGAGAATTCTTTACTCCAACTTAGTAATATAGTGAGTATTTTTAATCACTACTAATATGATAAACTGTTCGTAACTCTGTATGGCGACAGATTAAGAATACGACTGACCAACTCCGCTTTTCTCCGTGGGTTCGTAAAAAACGACCGAGGGATTCTATATTGAGGGGTGAAAGGCTATTTGGTTTAAACGACATTTTTGTAAATTTACCATTTAGCCATTTAAGGATTAAAAATTTAGAAAAAATCATACCTAACAAAAACTTCTTGAGCTATTTGAATGGGGTAAATTTAATTAAAATTCAATTAAAAACATCGAATTCTTGATGCTAATACTAAATAAAACGTATCTTTAGTTACAAAGATAAATGTTGCTTAATACAAATTACCTTAAGCCCTCGTTCTTCAGCGTATGGAAAGTGTAAAAGAGTTCAGTGTATGAAAAAATAGAGCTCCGATTTTAATAAATTCGGTATCATTCGACGGAAAAAATCCGCTGATTCCGAATATGTATATAACTCAATATCACCCTAGATGTCGCTTAAACCAAATAGCCTTTCACCCCTCGATATGCAGATAACATCGATGCAAGAGAAAGAAAACTTGATGTTAAACCCTATGCTAACACGTCTGACTAGGTGAGCTTTCCGTCCCATAGTGAAGACGACTCGGGCTTAATAGTGGGACATATATGGGCTGAGATTAATAGCGTTAATATGTGTTGATCTGTTGAACAGTCTGTGTGGTGACTGAGCAAGAATACAAATCACCACTCCCTATCTTGTCTGTGGATGTCGTAAAAGACGACTAAAGGATATAATACGCATATAAAATTTATGCAAGAGAAGGAAAACTTGAAATAAAACCCTGTCTGACCAGCATTGTATAGTAAGGTTAATTTCCCTCTATTTGTGGAGGAGGCTCGAGCTCAACCGTGGGACGTATATGGGCTGTGATTAATAACATTAACATGTGTTAATCCGTTTTATGTAGGTCCATAATTTATTGAATTTGTAATTCAAGGATAATGCTGTTGGTTAACCATTTACATGCCTGATTATATTAATCCACTTGTCCATCGACCTCTATTATCGACGTTTGTTATATAAGCGCAGTTGAGTAAACACTTTTCCATGCGATGACGGAGTAAGAATACAAATCATAATTGGGCAAGGGTCTCTTCCACAATAGGAGGGAACTTGTCCTACTATACTGCGCTTGTCAGACATGTTGGCATAAGGTTATATTTTCCCTAGCCGAAACCGCGGTAGACGGATCGGGGATTAGTCCTTCGCCAGCAGAGAGGCTGACCGCGCGACGGCGAACTCTTGTCTGTGGGTGTCATATAAGACGACTAAGGGATATGTATAATAGACATATAATATCGATGCAAGAGAAGGAAAACTTGAAATAAAAATCTATACCAACACGATTGACGAGTGCGGTATTACTATACCAAATTCCCTTCCACAATAGAGGAAGTTGGAGCTTAAGAGTGGGGGACATATGTGGGCTGAGATAAGATGAGGTAGAATACTGCCTTAATCGCCACGCTTGGAAGGCCTTGGAAAGCAGATTGGCAATTGCATTCGGTGTTTATAACTTGCCCATTAGTGTGCTGTTACCAATTCCCTGCGTGACTCCTTAGCCGATTTTTTGTGTCATACGGCAAATAAGGAAGTGCACTCGCCGCTCGACTCCGTCCGGGGCGACAAAGGGCATGGGATAGCACGTCGCCTTCGTCGTGGGGCCGACCATCGGAGCCGAGTCTCTTGTCTTCAGTGGTCGATCCGACGGAATACCCTGAGGGGGTACCCTCTCCTCTCGACGTCCCTGCCCCGGGACATCGGTCGCAGTCGCGTGGTAAGCCTCTTTGCGGGTGACGGACTAAAATCCCCTGTCAGGTCACCCGTGGCCTCGTCTGTATTGTTTTTGCATTATTAACTCGTCATTGTCAGGTTACTATATAATACTAGCAGACCCGGCCACGTGTTGCTGTGACTAAGGTTTTTATTATATTACATTTTGTAAACTATTTATACTATTGAATTGTAGCTTATATGACACGTTTGTAGGTTTGACATAGCAACGCCATCTATTAATTACTTACTCAATCCAGTCAACAGATATCGCCATCTGTTAAAATCGTTTGGAGTTAACAGATAATTGTGAATGTCAAATAATAGACAAATAAATTGCAATAAAATAATATTGCGACTATAAATTAAGATGTAAGTAATATCCTATCTTTCAAGTTGGATCCAACTGCATACGGTATGCAAAATTGATTAAAATCGGTTAAGTAGTTTAGGAGTCCATCGCGGACAAACAACGTGGCACGTAATTTATATATATTAAGATAAGATATTATTACTTTTTGTTATTATAGGTAAAAGTACCAGATCCATCGGAATGCAGAGACAAAATTGAAGAGTTTAATAATATTTTAAATAAAGTTTGTAATGACAAATTAAATTCTGACACTAGAAGTTTTAATGCAGATTATCTAGAAACATCAGAGTGCAGGGTTTCAAATACAAACTTACAGAATTTTGCATTTGTTAGTGGTCAGTATCTAGTTTTTTTTTTTTAACAATTAATGTTTTCCGTGTGGTGATGGAGTAAGAATAAAATTCGCCTTCTATCTTACCCATAGGTGTCATAAAATATGTTCAAAGGATATAATACGCATATAACAGCTATGCATGAAAAGGAAGACTCGAAAAAAATGCCCTATACCAATCCATCTGATAAGCACGGTATAGTGGTCAATTTGCTATTATGGAGGAGGTATATGAGCTGAGATAGTGAACGAATTATTGATTACAAATCCAACTACTCTTTATATGTAAAGATTGAAAGTTGCCCCTTTTATTATTAACTATTGAACTAGAAGTATTGTATCTAGTAGTGATGTAACGAATGTTAGGATTGAGACATTCGCGAATGCGAATGTGAGTGCGAATATTCATCTCCAACATTCGCGAATGCGAATGTGAGTGCGAATATTCATCTCCAACATTCGCGAATGCGAATACGAATGTTGACTTTCAAATAAAGCGTGTGCAAAATATCATACGGGTTTAACATTTCGTACCAGCCATGTTTGAGCCAAATATAGTCAAAGTTAACCGTTACAAGTTGAACGAATGAAACTAGTCAGATTCGTTCAAAAATATTCATTGTAATTTGCGATTAGTTTATTATTATTGTATTTGTCACAGTTGCAAACACGAGTAAAACCATTGATGTAACAAATTAACTAGATACACAATCTCATACAAAATTCTTTTAAAACTGTCCCAAATTGTATTTAGGTATTTCTAGTCTAAATAATTATTGTACATTAATGAAAATTCAACCTTATGAGCATAATTTATAGTTGTATTCATAATAATACGTATGATAAGCCATAAAATTTTTACGACCGTAGCTCGCTTCTCATTGGTCAAATCACTTGAAAAGAATGGTAAATTCTTGTTGTGGCGCTCTTTTTATGGGGACGTTTTTGAGACGCTGTTTGTGTATCTTGGGGTTTTTGTTACATCAATGAGTAAAACACATGTTACTGAAGTGTGGACTTATTTCACAATTTGTGACGCTGAGAGTGTTAAATGCATGGTATGTCACAAAGTTTAATAATTACTTAACAAAAACAATGTAATTTTTTCATATAGAATCATGTTCTTTTTACTGGCAAATTCATTATTTTTAACACAAAAAACAAATATAAATTCCGGATATTCACCAACATATCATATACTAAATCTTTCTCCGAAACATGCTGCACCTTATGGTATAAATATTATTCTGATCGTTTCAGTGGTTTTCGCAGTATAACCGTACAAAAAACCGGCTCCCCATTTACTAGTTTATATTAGACTGACAAGAATAAGAGAGACAGTGTTTCTAATTTAGTTGCCGACCTGAGTGTTCCATAATATAGTTTTATTCAAATATTATGAGTAAATAAAAATAATAAATATCAGTTATAAATATTATCATTCCATTCCACAATTACATATATAATTTCCTTTTAGTTTGTCAAATATATTCGCCAAACATTCGCATCGTTCCTTGCGAATGCGATTGCGAATATCAAAATCATATGCGAATATTCGCGATGCGAATATTCGTTACATCACTAGTATCTAGTCGCTCTGGCGAACCGATGTTCGTTGGTTGGGTATTTCTTTACATTGCCTTGACTTTCGAGAATGTTCTCGATAATACCAAAAGCAATCTGGAAGTAAATTAATTTAGAAGTAGGAACTATATTATTCTTGTTGAATTATATTTAAATTTTTTAGGAAATATGAACATTCCGGTACCGGATTCAAGTACGTCAGATAACTCAAATACACAGTAAGTATTTAGAAAAAACAATTATTAATTGTACATATGTACTTATTTATCTATTCTATGGATGACGTTGTGGTTTAAGATCCAATTTTTTGTTTGGAGTATCGTCGGTTTGAAGCCGACTCCAGATAGACCTACAGATGATTGTTCTGATTCTGAATGTTATTTGGTCCTGTTAATTAAATTACCTTGGCATGTATACTTAACAGCTGGGTAAACAATAATTTACCGCGTGGTGACAGAGTTAGAATACAATTTACCAACCCTTTTGTTTCCCATGGCTGTAGTGAAAGTCGACATGAGTTATGGCATGTAGATAATACCTATGCAAATTATTGAAAACCCGAAATTAAATTTTATACAAATCCGAATGACCACCGTCGTATATAAAGTTAACATCCCTACAATTTTGGAGGGCGGTTCGTGACTACTGTGGAACGTATTTGAGCTGAATGATGAACCAAGCTTTCTTGTGGCTTAAGAACTTGTGTACCTGTTGTCTCAATCAATGTCGTGACTTTAGAACTTATCTACTCGTTGTTTCAAGTTCGTTCCATTGTTTCAGTAATCTTACATTTCTTGCCTGTGGGTGTCGTAAAAGACGACTAAGGAATATAATATGCATATAACATATAAGCAAGAGATGGAAATCTCGAAATGAAACCCTATACCCAACACAGCTGATCAGCGTGATATAGTAGGTTTTTTCCTCTTGTTGTGAAGGAGGCTCGAGCACAGAAAACTTTTGGGAAAAGGACGTCGAGAGGAGAGGCACTCCTTCAGGGTAATCCGTCGGGCCGACCACCGAGGATAAGGAACTCGGTATCGGTGGTCAGCCCAAAGACGAAGGTGCCGGACGGAGCCGCGTGGCGGGAAAGCTGACCATTGCCCACCAAAAAAAAAAACCTAAATGAATTAATTTTACTTTTTCAGAAACTTTGCAAAAAACAACACAAGCGAGGCTAGTAGTATATCAGTTGAGAGCATAAAAATTATGAATGACAATTCAACAATGCAAACCAGCAATAATTATCCTTATCCTAGAATAAAACCTAAATCCAATGACCAAAAAATTAAAATTATATCAGATATAAAAGTAGATAGCCCATATCCTTCTTTAAACCATGCAACATCAACACCATTAACACAGACTATAGTTATTAATGGCACACCAGCTTATAAACAGAAATTACCCGCAGCGACTAATAATTACACTAAAGATGAAATTATGGCTATGCCAACTATTATAGTTGTTCCCACATCAGGTAAGTTAAAATTTTTAATGTATGACATTAAACTTAATAAAATAAAGTTTATCTTTTAATTATATCTTATTACAGCCCCACCACAAAAATTTACGCAGACTAAACCTGTACTGTCAACAAAGACGAAAAAGGTGAAAACCAAGACTGTTCCGTCAGCCAAATTATTACCTCTTGTTATAGATATCTCGTCGAGTCCGATCCCGAATACTGAAGCATGTGATAATGGTACCATGGGGATTGATGTAAAACCATCAGGTATGGATGTTGGATTAGTTAAAACAGTAGATGTTGTGAAAAATGCTTCAGTACCAAAAGATAACACTATCACAGGGTCGACCCAATCAAGCACCCCACAGATTCTCCCACCTGTAAGAAAATCCTCCTCTACACCTCGTAGAAATTCACATATAAGAGTCTTAGATTTTGCCACGCCTCGAAGAATATTTAATGAAAGAAATAAAAGGCTTGAAGAAGTTAATGATAACCCCCATGAAATTGTTTCAACGAGGTCTAATGTGGTTTTCTCAAAAACAACTAATGTTGATAATAATATTAATGAAATAAGTA
Organism: Lymantria dispar; assembly: GCA_032191425.1. Lineage (NCBI taxonomy): Eukaryota > Metazoa > Arthropoda > Insecta > Lepidoptera > Erebidae > Lymantria > Lymantria dispar. The sequence goes on from CM063448.1 coordinate 12,150,905, forward strand.
ATGTTTCAGTGCACAAATCAGAACATATTAGCAATTTAAAAGAAAGTAGCAAAAGTAAACCATTAGTAACTAAAAAAAGTAATTGGGATGCGGATCTACGTGCCTTGGCTATATGTAACGAAAATGTCAATAAGGTTATAGTAAGAAAACGTCGAGTAAAAGATGTTAAGAAAAAAGCTGCCAAATATGACACTTCGTCAAAAAATGATAATGAGTGTGATGACACCTCTGGTAAGATAAAACCGCGGAATAAAAGGAAAAGTTCACCTAAAGGCAAGAAATCTAAGCGGAGAAAATTAGAAGAGGAGGAAGACCAATATAATGAAAGTGTGAAGAATAATGAGTCTAAAACTGTAACGACAATATTAAAACCCACTTTTAATATTGTTGCAGCTGATGCTCCAAGCTCACAAGAAAATTTGAAAATCGACGATGGTCAAAATAAATCTAGTTCAGAAGATGCTAATGAAACTCCAGAAACAGAAAGGATTTCATTGCAAAATGAAATAGGTGCAAAATTAAACATTTCTGATTTATTAGAAACTCCTTATAAGCAAGCTCTTTATGATATCCAAATGGAAACACCAAAATTTTTGGGATCAATGTTACCAGACGAACCAATATCAGATATTAAAATTATGAATATTCCTACACCTCGATTTTTCGATACACCAAAACCCATTCAGGCTACGCCTTCTTATTCGTCACGTGCAACTGATTATTCTAGTGGAGGCTCTTATTACAAACCAGATGAACAAGATTATTTAAAAATACCAGACTTAGAATGTGCAGTAACTTCTTCAAAACAAGAAACAGCTACATTATTAACAAAGAAAAGTGTTATTAAGAAAAACGCCAGACCTGTAAGGAAATGTACTGAAAATGTTTCGTATACGTCAAAAGGGAAAGGGATTGATGATAAACTTGAAGTGGCCTCTGGTTGTAGTGATTCAGCAAGTTTGAATAGTTCCTTTGAAAAGAGCAAAGGAAAAGAAAATCTAAAAACGTTAAAGACGCCTAAAAATAAAACTAAACTACATTATAAGACAGAAATTAAGAAAAAAATAGAATCAACTAAGAAAAAGAAATCCCCGATAAAAAGAGATAAATCTAATACATTTATGAAAATTAAACCAAGGCGACCCACACCAATCAAAGAAAATAAAATTAATAGGAGGAAATCCATAGCTATGCAAAATAATTCTGCAGGATTACGATCGAAAAAGAGAACACCCGGGAAAGATAAGACTGTATATGTAACTCCTCCTGCAATAACATCAGTTCCTGCTAAGTCACGACGAAAATCATCCACACCTAGGAAACTTCATTGCACTAAACAATTTAATTCTGAAAGTTCAGTTTCTCCAGACATGAATGTAGCAAATGTTAAAATGAATGTACTTCAAGAACAAAACTCAACTGTTCAAGACTCTGATACAGAACAGTTACCACTGAGATGGTCTGATGATGGCTCACAAGATACTAAACCTAGAATAAGTGAGTGTGAAGATATATCAAAAATTAAAGAATATATTGAATCTTTCACAAAAAATAAAACTGACTATAGTGACAACAAAGGTTCTTTGCAAGTTGACTTAATAAAAAGAGGTTTTGATGTTGAAACTGCTAAAATTATAGAACGAGATTTGCTTGATACACCTACAGATTTTGATCAAAAGCAAGAAGTTAGTGTTCACATTGTAGAAACGGGCAAAGAGTTACCTTCGGAAGAAAAGGTCAGCGCAAACGACGCAAATACTGCTAATGATGCAGAAATCGAGCAAGATGCTGAAGACGATATGCAACTGTCTGTATACGAATGTAATGAAGAGAGTGCAAATTATATATTATGTAATAGTGAGTCCAAAGATACGCCAAATGTTAGTCCCGTAACATTGAAAGAGACATGGAGCATGGAACTGTGTATAGATGACGGATTACCTATTAGATTAAGGCCAACTAAATTGAAGACTTTGTATGAACATGTTGCAGAAAATCTGGAAACCGGTAATAGTGTCAAAGAAACAGAACTTGCGGTAAGATCTATATTAAATTTAGACAATGTTAATACTCCGATTAAAGATCACAGAACTGAATGTTACGAAATATTTGATTCTACATTGACTAGTTTAGATACACCTCTAAAGTTAAGAAGTCCAAAAGGTAAAGAACTTCAAATTAGGGAGATAGAAATAGTTGTGGAAGAGGAGAGAGAAGAATTTAAAGATAAAAGTGATGTTAAAAAAAGGAAACGATTACAAATAGACAGTAGTCCAGATGAATCTTTAAATGAAAGCAATAGAACAGAAGCAGAGCCTCAATATTTATTTAATTCGACTAATATTCAGAACATTGATATTGAATCTGTGTTGAAAAAACTACATGGACCTTCCTAGCCTAGAATTATTTATTAGTGACGATAATATATTATTATAATCTTGTATATGAATCAGTCTTAAATTTATTTTAATTGTTTTATAAAGTGTATACCTACTTATATGTGTAAAACACATACATTGATTGTACAGCAGTTAATTTTTTTTGTAATAGATTTCGTGCTAGACACAAGTAATATGACAATGTTCAAAAGAAAAAAATTGCTATAATATATCAAAACTCTTATTATTTTGATTTCGTTACACTACAACTTTGTTTTTTTAAGATTAAAATCATAAATTATAGTATAAACCTCACAATTTCTTACCATATTTTGTTTAGAGACTTTTAAGGAGGTTTGATATTGGTGACGGAGTAAGAATACAATTCATCTAAGAAATTAAATATCCATTTAACATATTATTATATGCAAGAGAAGAAAAACTCGAAATAAAACCCATTATCAAGCTGTCTGACCAGCGTAGTATAGTCAACTACACTCCTATTATGGAGGAGGCTCGAGCTCAACAGTGGAATGTATATGAGCCAAGATGATGATGATCTTACCAGTGTTTTAAAGATTTTCATTCAGGTTTGATGTCAAACATCAGTAAAATGTAGTGTAAACCTCACAGGATCTTATCATAGATTTTTTTAAGATTTTCAAGAAGATTCGACATCGGACAGCCGTCGTTATCGTGGTTCTGCTCTTATCCTAATTACTGGGGGTCGGCTCAATATGTACTCTTCTATCAAAGTACATATTGCAAAATATTGGACAATAGTTTTATGACTATATTCCATAAAATATAGGATGATCTCTGTGTCAGTTGTCCCTAGTGCTGTCACGCTTACGATAAAGTCCGTAGTTTTTTATCGATATAACTCTTTATTTTTATAATTGTGATTTTCTATTATAATTAAAATACAATCAATGAAAATTTTTTGAGTTTATTTCAAACAAAACTGTTTATTGACTGTTTTAATTATTCAAAAGACAAGACAATCAAGATCTAGGTCACTATTATCGTCATCACTGGAGCGTTCCTGCTAGAACATTTTTCATTCTTTGCCAAAATAGGGACAATCGTTAGATCAATCGATCAATTACGACTGTTTTATAAATAAATATGTTCAGTTTATTGACAATAATGCGTACATAATATTATCATTTACTCTGAGACAAAAAGTAGTTTTTTAATGTTTAATTAATTCAATTTATCTATATTATAATGTAACTGTCTGTTTTGACTGTAAAAAATATGTCGAAAGTTTTATATAGGTACTGTATTGGGTTAATTTCTTTTATGAATAATTTTATAAAGATCGCTTATCGATTTACGTATATCGACTGTCCCATCTCTTTTTTATTTTCAGTCCAGTATGACTTTGTACGTGTGTAAGCGTCATTTATGTATAAAATGTTTACTAGGTATTTCAGTACTTACGAGGTACATTTCAGGCATTAATATTAATATTTTTATGTTTATGATATATTGTAACTCAGTTGTAATAAAACTGACACGAAAAGTATGAAAATATATTTGATACAAAATGAAATTGTAAACATGTCGCTCGTTCAAACTTACTTCGTTGGTTTCGTTGACATCTGTCACAGAGATCAAGCTATATTTTATGGACTATAGTCGCCTGCCTCACGACAACCTTCCCTGGGAAAGTAATTGTTGACCGGACGGTAACAAATGGAGTTGGTCGATGTAGATACAGCTTTTAGTCTACGATATCCAGGAGCAAGATAATAGCCGCTGCCACACAGCACTCTCTTTTCATTTCCATTAGTTCATCACAATTGGTCTATCGGCGTCCATTGTTGGAAGTCCCTAGGGAGTATAATACTAAAATCACTACGCTTTGTACCTACAAACTAGGGATGCTATGGAGCTCCGTAACAGAAACCAATATAAAAGTTTTGGATATTTTCGGATAGGGTCGGTGTCTGTATGAGTTAGGTTGACAGGTTTTCTATCTACCAGCCGGCCTGACAGCTTAAGCATAGGCATCTCTAAAGGGAAATAATAACCTGATCACTACAACTATCTAAATCATTTTACATTTCCCTAAAAATATAATATCCGTAACCGAAATTATCCGAAATAATTATGTAACCGTAACGGTATAATTTTATCGTAATTACCGTAACCGTTTTTCCGTGTGGTGACGGAGTAAGAATACAATTCACCACCCCCTATCTTACCCGTGGGTGATCGTACGAGACGACTAAGGGATGTAAAACGCATATAACATCTATGCGAGAGAAGGAAAACTCGAAATAAAACCCTATACCAACACGTCTGACCAGCGTGGTATAGTAGGTCAATTACCCTTCCATTATGGAGGAGGCCCGAGCCCAACAGTGGGACGTATGTGGGCTGAGATGATGATGATGACCGTAACCGTTTCCGTGTGGTGACGGAGTAAGAATACAATTCACCACTCCCTATCTTACCCGTGGATGTCGTAGAAGACGACTAAGGGACATAATAAGCATACAACATCTGTGCAAGAGAAAGAAAGCTCGAAATAAAATCCTATACTAACATGCCTGACTACCATGGTATAGTAAGTCAATTGCCCTTCTATTGGGGAGGAGGCTCGAGCCCAGCAGTGGGATGAGTATGAGCTGAGATGACGACGAACCATATCCAGATCCGAAACTTCATATCCATAACATATCTACTACAAACCCACCTGGGTTGGTTATCGCAATGGTTGGTTGCCCCTGCCCATTCGCCTGATGAGTTCTCAGTCCAGTTTTATGACTCCTACGGGAATGTGAGGAGTGGTTTTTGCATTGTCAATTTGTCATCGCCAAGTGCTGCACATAATGTTATTATTTACTTACTTCTTAACCACTCACACATGGCCAATTTATTAAAAAGTTTGTAATTGAAGGCGTACTTCACTGATGCCTAGTGACGAAATTTCATGATCCGCGGTTCGTTACATTTTGGCCCTCCGCTTTATTTTTGAAGTGATAATTCTTTAGCCGCGACTTTTTAGTTTTATTTTTTGAGGTGGGCTATGGTCAGCGCACCCGCCTTTCGGGGCGATGAAGGGGCGGCGCGCGGCCCTATAACCCACCGTAGCTCCTCTCCTTCGTCATTGGGCCGACCACCCGTTGCGGGTCCCTTGTCCTCCGCGGCCAGCCCGACGGATTACCCTGTGGTGTACTCTCTCCTTCCGACGTTTAGGGCGCCGGTCGCCGTCGCGCGGTCAGCCTCTGCGGGTGACGGGCTAATCCCCGGTCCAGTTACCCGCGGCCTCGGCTAGGGCTGCATCAGGCATGTACTCGGTCCGCCGCACGAGTCACCGGCGACGGACCGATTACCTATAGGAACCGAATACCTTGATCTACTATAACCACGTTGGTCAGACGGGTTGGGCTTTATTTTGGGTTTTCCTTTTTATGCAGAGGTATTATCTGCATATTACAATCCCTTAGTCGTCTTTTACGACAACCACGGGCAAGAAAGGGGGGTAGTGAATTGTATTCTTACTCCGTCACCACACGGTTTAATGTTTGTAAATATTTAATATGTTTTTAATAAAAGTTAAAGAAGCTTTACTTCAACCGCGATTAAAGGTTAACGCTTACACGCAATCATTTTATTTTCATGGTATTATGTTCTGGATGCATATTTTATGTAATAAAGAATATGTTATATTTGGCTCTTGAATTGTATGAGCTGCGTGTAATTATAACGAGATCCTGCTTAATTAAACATTCACAATTAGAGACGATCGTCACACGGTTTAGCGCGAACCTTTAATTAGTAATGCTAATTTGAATCGTTAAATAACTTCATCCGCAGAAAAACGCTTATCTATTTGAGATCATCGTGCTTTGATTTTAATTATTTGTTGGCAATATGAAACGTAATTTTACTTAATTTGTACATATAAACTATAATTTTAAATATTTGTTGCAGTACATTTAGTTTCTTAATTGGAACTAATGCGTCTTTAGACTCGCGTTTCGGGTGTTTTTGAAACATTTACTATATAATCTCTATATATTATTTCTTAGTTTCTTATTATTATAAAATATCTATTACAATATTCTGTTAATATTAATGTTTAATATGCAATATTGAAGAGTATTTTCCCCCTATCGACGAACATTTAGTAAATAAATAACACTCATAAGACTGCATTCGAATATTTATTTGATTTTCTCACGAGTTTGATCTATAGGAATGTAAGTTTATCAAAGGGAATGAGTTCTACACAAACGCCAAGATGACAAAAATATGGGGTCGAATTTAAAATAGGGACACTTCATTTTCGTAGTCATTTCATTTGATTGTTCTATCATTGATAGAATTGAACGAGGCTGCTTTACATCGAAGTCAACGACACAGTATTGATGTTAGGTTTTTTTGGATTAATCCCACTACGCTGTACCACCATTAACGCCTGTAAATAAGCTAGGATCTACAATGATCTCTGCAAATACACTGAGGTTTGACCCTCAGGAAGTCCTGGGAAACGCCTTTAATTGTCTCGAGACCAGCAATAAATTTTATTAAAAAAAAAAATATGAGTTTAGACTCTTATGCAAAGCGGGAGACATTTACGTAAGCTTTGAGATATATTGCAATTGTAGGTATGACAGAAACACTTCAACGCACGCTAATTTTCGCAAGTTGCTACTAGGCGCGTATAGTATATTACCCCAGATGTGATTTGCAGATTGTCTAACATAAGGTCGCGCTCGAGCGTAATCGCTAACACTCGCTCGATTACACTCGCAGAGGATGTGGTGCGCTGTTTGATCAATATCGCAGTTATAGGTAAAACATTAACAAAATGGTGATACTTCTAAAGTTCCCATGTATCGATGGTCAGCCCAAATTGCGATGGTGAGGTATTACGACATTTTATGAGGCTACGTGGCCCTTCTGTCGTTCTTAAATGCTCGTATGGTGTGTGACTGGATCACTGGATTATATTCTGTAAAAAACTAATAAAAAGGACTGAACTGTCATTATAAAGCACTTTAACATAAAGTTGATAACTACCTATATATAAGAATAAGATCCTTTTGTTTTATTCTAAATATGCTTGTGCGTGGTGACGATGTAAGAATTCATTTCACCACCCCCTATCTTGCCCGTGGATGTCATAAAAGACGACTAAGGCAAGCATATTATGTAGGTAACATTTATGCAAGAGAAAGAAAACTTGAAAATAAACGCTATATCAACATATAGCGTATACTATATACAGAAGGGAATATTGAGGCTCGAGCCCGCCAATCCCACTGTCTGGCATGAGCAAAGATGATGACGATAAGATGCTAAGTATAAGATTATTAGCGATTTGATTAATCTATATTTTAAAGTGAACTTCAATATGCTAAAATTATTTATAAGGGCTTTTGGTTTGCAATTTTATATCCTGAATAAAGAAGTAGTCGTAAACTATTGTAACAATACAATATAATACCTCACTAATGCACCACAAACTAAAAGAATGACTAAGCACTACACGAAAATTATATAGATAGGTATAACAATGTCGCTATCGCGTCCGGAGTTAGGGGTGTTCGTGAAGTGGGTCACGGATATAAACTCCTGACACAAATAGCTATATTGCATCTCCACGTGGTCTAGCGCTGCCTCTCAAATGCTGTCGATGCATTTATGTAGAGGTTATATTATTGGATATCTTTTTACTGATAGAATTGTATCATGTTCAGTGTCCTTTGATGATGGGTAAGAGTATATGTCATCACCTGTACGCTCCGGGTTGAGGGTAAAAAAAAACAACTTTAAATGTCTTTGGAATATTATAAAAAAAAATATGTTCACTTTCGTAATGGTTGGTGACCGTTCTCTGTCTGTACATCTCTAATTTAAAATGCGTATCGTCGTGGAACATATCAAAAGAGGTAGGTAAATCCAATTTCTAGAGCGGGTCTTTGTGCACCAGGTGGACTGACGACATTTTGAAAGTCGTAAGGAACCGTTGAATGCAAGTGACACAGAACCGTTCTGAGTGACATTCTCGTGGCGAGCCTTATCTTCAACAGTGGACATTTACGGGCTGATGGATGGATCGATGGTGTCTTTGTGCTGATGGCGGACGCCGCCATGCCCCTTACACTCTCGTGGTCCTATAAATCGGCTAAGGATTCCCCAGGGGACTGAGCTATAACAGTCTCCAAGAAACATATCTTGCCAATCTGATGACCAAGCATGGTGATAATATAATCATCTCCGTACGTGTCCAATTGTGGACGTCGAAACGCTGACTGATGATGATGTCGAATCTAGTTGATTAGATTCAATAATCTCGGATTTTATGCTAATCTATCTGATCAGCGTGCTATGGTGGGTCAAATTCTCTACTACTGTAGACAAGGCTCGTGTCCAGGACACATACATACATAGATGAGATAAATAATCACAGAAATATTTTAACTGTTTTTGAAAATATAATTATTTCGCTTGTATAACGATTTAGGAAAATCTTGGCTGTGGCTGAAAGTATTGGGTTTTTGTCAAAAAAATATAAATTAATCAAGAACTACTCCCTATCTTGCCCGTGGATGTCGTAAAAGACGACTATGGGATACAATATGCACATAACATCTGTGCAAGAGAAGGAAAACTCGAAATAAAACCCTATATCAACATGTCTGACCAGCATGGTATAGTAGGTCAAATTCCCTCCCATTGTGGAGGAGGCCCGAGCCCAGTGGGACGTATGTGGGCTGCGATGATGAATCAAGAAAAGTAAAACGAGTCGTAAGTTGTTGATGGATCACTATTAATGATGAGTTCGATATATCAAAACATAACTTATATCGGATATGTGTTACATATCATACCATATCGATATCTATATCAATGTAGCCGATATCAGAAAAACCGTATCGAGTCAAAACTTAAAACTATAACGATATGAACACGTACGAACAAAACGTAAACTTCACAAACGATATTGAGATATGAACCATATTCGTTCCTCTCGTTCTAAGTATATATTCTTTTATTAGTATAAAAGAGATGAAGAGAATATGAAATAACTTTAGCCATGTTTGCGTGGTTAATATATCTTACGATACGAATGACACACTTATTCTACAAAGTGGAACTAAATTTTGAAGTTATAAGGTTGAATTTGAGTTCTTACAATATGGACACAGGTCTGTAAGTAATAATAATAATTGTTGTTGTTTCGTGACATATTTTGATTTGAAAAACAAATTTTGTATTGTTTGTGATAGTTTATAATTGCACTATATTTAATCATTGTAAATATGTCAATTTTTAAATGCGTCAGACAAGTAATACCAGTTCACAAAAAAAAAAATTAACATTTATTAGTCAAAAACTTTTCTGCTAGTCCTAAGCCTAGTAAAGCATGAAGGGAAATCGCCGTAGTTAGAGTTAGCTAATTGTTAAATAACTTTAGGTAAATACCTATACCTAAGACCTGCATCGATGTACCGCTGACAGCTTAACTGTAAATGTGAGAGTTTGTGTTAGTTCGCATTCGTAGTTAGTTCGCTCATTTTAATACATTGGTATTAAATTGGTATTAAATTGGTTAACGTTTGAAAACTGTACTACTGATATCGATATGAGAAAACCGTTTTCGATATCGATATGCAAACTGTATATCGGATACATAACCGTTTGTGGCACAAACAGAAAACGCTCATATCTAATCACTATGAGTTGGATTACAGAATTATTTGAAATTCATTTGAAATCGTACTACTTAATCTAATCTAGCTTTAGATATTCGAGCCATTCAGTAGAAATGAAAGCAAACGAGCTTGAAGCTCGATATTTAGCACAAACTAAAGTCAACGAAAGAACAAAGACTACGAGAATTTGTGTTCAAAATTCTACATTTAGATTTTAATGCTTAGGTACTTAGATGGACTCATGTGGTTATTACTAAGAAAAGAAAAAAACAAAAAAAAAACCCCACCTATACCAACCCGTCTAGCAAGCGTGGCGTAGTACCTACTTCAATGTCCTGTTTGATAATCGCACTGGATTTTATAAATTTTACAGTAGCTTGTTGTTGCGTATTCTTCCTCATCTTGTTTTGCAAATGTTGTCTCATTATGCTCTTAGTAGAAAGGTTTAATATGTACCTATCACGCTGGTGAGATGAGTTGGTATAGGGTTTTATTTCGAGTTCTTCTCATGTGTAGATATTATATACATATCTCTTTAGTTTTCTTTTACGACCGCCAAGGGCAAGATAAGAATGTGGCGAAATGTACCTATTCTTACTCCGTTACAACACTAAAAAATATATTCAGAGTGAATAATGTATAAACGCACAGCCAAACTATATTATTTTCTTGTTTAATATGTGTACTTCAATGTTAGATTTATGAGCTATTTAAAGAGTGGTGTTATGTTAATCTATACCAATAAATATTGCACTATACATATGCCTAAAATACACTTTATATTTTTTTTGTCTGTCTGTCTGTTTGTTCCGGGTAATCTTCAACACGGCTGGACCGATTGCAAAAATTCTTTCACCAATGGAAAGCTATAATATCAGGCAGTAAACTAGGCTATATTTTATCCCGGTATTCCCACGCGAACGGGAACTACGCAGGAAATACTGAAATCGAAGCGAAGCGAGGGCGGGTTGCTAGTTTAAAAATAATACTTAATCTAAAATTATTGTCTACTAACAATCCGCCCTCGCTCCGTTTCGGTATCAGTCACCTTGCCCCCCTATTTTAAATCTCCAATATCTTCTAAAATATTACGATACGCGACTGCAGTCCATGAGGCCTGGGGTTCGATGCCCAAACGGGGAAAAATTTATAGGGGTTCTTGAGAGGAATAGGTAATAGCCTAATAATAGCCTGATATAGACCGATACCTGGTGGTAAAATATTAATACAATCGGTCCAGTCGTTTGGCAGATTACCCGTAACAAACAGACATAAAATTTTTTTATTGTGGCTTTTAGGCATACGTATCGTGTAAATAACCGTGTGAGCATGAGAAAAGGCCTATTAAGTATATTGACCTTACAAACAGGCACTTCAATTTTATTTTTGTATAGATTAGTTACTACAACTACTTGTGTAAGATTTAGTTACTACAAATATTTAAAACTTTAATAATAAATCACATTGGTATAGAAACCATTTCACAGTAAATAATGTTTGCTTTACTAAGCTTTTACGACGGTCGTAAGGCTGAAAATAATTTCAATATGGATTTCGACTATCTGGGTCATTAACTAAGGCTGCATTTATCTTACATCTAAGTTAAAGCTATAAACTTATAATAAAAAATAACTAACTTTATATTTGCTAGTACCTATCGTGACTAAGATTATCTTCACGTTCCTTTGTTTAAATTTCGGTTTGATATAAAAGAAAGTAGTAAAATAAGTTTTGCAAGGGGGGTGGTGTCGTGAATTTAGTGACGGCTAGTAATTCTGCAGGCAGTTCGGGTATAAATGATTGTGGGTGATTTTACACCACCCCGTCCGCCCTCCCAAAGTCTAAACCACCCTGGAGCCACCCAAAGTGCAGCGCCGACGCGACGTCGCTCCGGACAATCTGCGTGCTCTGCTTATTTTCACCCGTAATTCCTTTTGCGGAAATTGCCTTTATAAAGAACAGAGAATTTAGTTTTGGACAGAAGACCCTTTAAAAGTGAGATAAAATTAATTGAACGCGATTAGAAGGCATTGTAAATATATGTTGACACTAAATTGAAAACGGGACGTGTGTAGCCCAATTCGTGTTAAAATTTTATATTATGTACTCAAAATTTGCTTAGCTACACTTAAGCTAGGTTATGAATATTACATACCCCATTTATTAATTATTAAAGATATTACTTTGTACATAGTATATATAGAGGTACGGCACTTGCCCACATAAGCATTATTTGATACATGTTCAAAAAGCAAGACTTATGACAAGAAATGAGTCTGAAAATATTCCATTTATCATTGGATATTATGGCGCTTGCTTTAAACAAAGACTTGAGGTGTGTCTCCCGACAGTGTCCTAGTTGGTGTCACTATGATCCTTTAATATAAAGGTTCATTTAGGTATATTGTGCATGGCTCTATTTTAGTTAAAGCCCCAAAGGTATAAGCAGTGCGTAAATTTTTAAGTGTATTGTAATACAATCTTATATCTTTAAACGAGCAATTCTTGTATATTTCTATATTTTCAGAATCTCAGTAATGGTTGCCACGAATTTTGGTATGGAAGAGGTTTCAGGGGTAATAAATCGATGTAGATAGATTTTATTTAGTCAAAAATACAATTTAAAAACAAAAAAAAAATAAAAATATACCGAGCAAAGCTCGGTCAACCCGATTATTATCTATCATCGTTCGCCGAGTTAACGTTTGCCAGGCTCTATTTTTGACATGATTATATATCTAGTTCTAGTTCATTGAATGCGGCAATATAATTTAAATGGTGTAGTGCTCTTAAAAAGTCTCTTTTACTTCAAAACACGGGTAAACTATAATTGGGCTTACCGATGCTAGCAAACTATTGTACGACCGTTTTTCCATGAGAATCTAAACTACACGAGTGAAAATAATTTTATGTATTAGTGAAAATTTGTGAAGATATTTGGATATTCGTCACTCAATAATGCGTAAACCGTTGATGTAATATAGATAAAAATATTATATTCATTTGATTTGTAAGTAAATTTAATTTAATAATCGAAGATATAAAAAATGATGCGCAACAATTTTTTTTTGGCAGGCTATGGCTTGGACTCACCCCACCCTATCCGTCTGGGCCAAAAAAAGAGCCACATGTAGATCTATAACCTACCCTCCCTCTCTATCACTGTTGGACTGAGAACAGGTAATTTTCTTGATCTTGATGGTCAGCCTGGTGGGTTCTTTTATCTGCGTCGATACCACAGCAACAGCCAACAGTGTTGCCGGGGAATCGCCCTTCATTCGGTCTAACTCGCCGCACGTGGCAGACAAATCCCTGCCAATCTACGCTTGATCTCAGCTAAGGGACCTCAGGATCAGTACTCGCGGCTGTGTCGCAGGGCGCGCTGGTGGCAGAGTATCAGTGTGAGTAATTGACTGTCTGACCCACTTCGTCGCTTCCTTCTACAGGATGACCGCCTGGCAGAAAGCAGCAATAGCGTCCCAGTTCCAGACGCTGTTGAGTATCGTATTAGCAATGGTCAGGAGCCTCAGGTCATCAAGTCAGGATATCGACGCGGTCGCGGCACTCTTATGCCCAGGCTACACAGACCTCACATCAAGGCCTGGATGTTGTTCGGAATTAAATTGATGGTGAGCGGGTGTGCTGTTACGGGGCCATGGAATGAAAGGGTCTTCGTATTGTTTAGGGTCATCTACAGCTCCAGTGCCTCGATACGCTTGATCATCGTGCTGCCATGCCAAGCAGCTCTCACCCCAGGCTATGACGATGTAACGAATTACGCCCAGCCCAGGATGAAGGCTAACTCGGAACGACCAGTTATAGCCGATATTGCTCAGGGTCGGTCTTAAGACTCGCCTCTGTCGAACACCGCCCGGCATGGGCGTTCGCATAACCTTCTACTCGTTACGTAGAGGACGCGACACCCCACCAAATAGTCTGCCTTTAACCGTTTCAGTTATAGAGGTGCTCCGCATCCTTGATGCAGGTGAATGGTAGATTATTAAATGCGTTGGCGATGTCTAGCAAGGTAGCGATCGTCGAACGTCTCTTCTGGAAATCGAACTGGAAGTCCAAGGAGTCGGGGCTAACCTGGCGCCGATGCGGTGGACGATGCAGGCAGTCGGGCTTTTACAGTAGTATTCCCGTATCGTCCAGCAGCACGATGAGCCCGTCGACCGCGGCCGAGGTTAGTGACCGTCCCGACTTCGGCAGGAGCACCAGCCTCCCTTCTTTCGACCACTCAGAGAATCGCCTAGACGCTAGACAAGTATTGTACTGCCCCCCTTAGATGTATTAGTGTGGTGAAGTAGTAAGAATACAATTCACCAACCCCTTCTTGCCAGTGGATGTCATAAAAGATGACTAAGGGACATATAACATCATAGGATAACATCTGTGTATGAGAAAGAAAACTCATAATAAAACTCTATACCAACCAGTCTGGCCAGTGCGTTACAGTAGGTCAATTTTCTTCATATTATGGAGCAGGCTCGAGCCCAGTAGTGGGACGTATGTATATGAGCTGTGACAATAATGATGGTGAAGAATAAGCCACAATGGAACTATGACCAAAAAAAAGTTGTAGGCTGTTACTACTTTTGCTTAGTCCGTGACGTGGAATATTGAGACACTATTATATAGAGACTAGCAGCCCGCCCTCGCTTCGCTTCGGTTTCAGTCACTTTACCCGCCTAGTTCCCTTAGAGTGTAAAAATTGACAAATGCTGTTTATTCATTTTTACTAAAGAGTATTTTCCGTGTCGTGACGGAATAAGAATACAATTCACTACCCTTTCTCTTACCCGTGGCTGTCGTAGGAAACGACTAAGGGATTATAATATGCATACAATATCTATGCAAGAGAAGAAAAGGTTTGACCAGCGTGGTATAGTAGGTCAATTTTGCCTCTCATATATGGGATTTATAAGGTTTGAAATGATGAAAAAATTATGACTGAAGAGTATTTATGCAAAAAAAGAAAATTGATGAAGAATTTTTTCTCCTCATACAAACTTTGCTACTGGGGTTCACCCCTTAGGGGTTGAATTCCAGAAAATACTTTCTTAATGGGTCCCTACGTCACAAAATAAAATTACGGTCAAAATTGCATGTTTCTAGCTTCAGTAGTTTCAGCTCGGTGTTGATGAGTTAGTCGACAAACTTCTTCATACCTATAGAGGATGAAAATTAAGAAATGCTTATATATATATATATATATATAGATAAATAAATGTAGGTTATACGGAGTTCAGCGGGTCAACTAGTTTATTATTATTTTTCATTTAAATACTATTAGGATATCAAATTAAATGTTTTAATTAAGTATCTTACTATACTGAATCTGATAAAGTCGTTAGTCTATGAAAAGTAAATAAAAGAATCAGATGCAATAGAGACGGTATAAAACGAGGACATCTCTGTTGTTAGCTGCTCAATTACCACTTTTATTAGTTAGAACAAAGCTTCACAGCGATCAATTCTTGAACTCACAATCTGCAAAAGCTAAAATGCTTTTCTGTTTATAGTTCTTCAAGGTTAAATAAAATAAATAACTAACTTTTGTATGCAAGTGCACATTGCGACCTAGGGGTGGGCTCAGAGCCAACTAGGTCGAGCTTGCCGTAATTTCCAACTACTGATTTGGTAATAATTATCATATATAAAAAATGATTTACTTTATCTATACAAATTAATATTTTAGTTTGAAATGTCTTTGTATGAAAATTACCATATTATTAAAACCAAAGAAACTATAAATTCTTATTTTATTTTTGTTCTATTGGTAGTTACAAAAGCTATACGAATCCAAGTTCTGCTGACCAACAGTAAGCGAAGCGACATCGTAAGTGCTAAGTATTATTACCTTAAGTGTGTCAATTGGTGGCTCGATGTGCGTGCCCCCCCCAGTTTCCACCCTTTTAGGGGGTCGAGCGTGGGGCAGGTCGGATCGATACCCGACGTCTGGCCCACGACCTCGCCTTTCTTACCACCTTCCTAAATACTAATTACGTGCTTTGACACAGACTGCACCGGCTCGTGCCGAATGAAAAGAGCTATGGATGGCAACGTGAGCGTTATTAACGTCAC
This sequence comes from Lymantria dispar, assembly GCA_032191425.1. Taxonomy (NCBI): domain Eukaryota; kingdom Metazoa; phylum Arthropoda; class Insecta; order Lepidoptera; family Erebidae; genus Lymantria; species Lymantria dispar. The sequence continues at coordinate 12,167,049 of CM063448.1, forward strand.
CGAGCTGTTTGTCGTGTTTGTTTTTGGAAACGTCGTTGATATGCTTACATGTTGAATGTCGTGGAGGTTTCGTCCATTTATAAAGCAAATATTTCGCTTTGAATGGATTCATTGCACTTTGTGTATTTTTTAATTAATTAAATGCAGGATTTGAAATTTTATATTTTTGTGTATGTACTTTAAGTTAGTAGGTAAGTTAAGTTTATTTTTTTGTTTATTATTTATTTTCTTCAAGCGGACGTGTTTAAATTGATTAATGTTTATTAATATAACATTTGAATAATTTTAAAGATTATAAGTGATCTGATGATCACTTATAATCTTTAGGATTAATAAAGATTATTTGACTTGGACTTTCAAAACTCCACATGCTGAAAATTTAATATTTTTGATGATTAATGCAAAACTATTGTAGTTCTAAGAACATTTCTTTTGGAAATATACGATTAACGCATCCAAATTGAAACCATGCTCGGAATAACCAATTGCATTACACAAAGACTTGGCGATAGTTGATTTATTGGTGTGTGAATGTCAAACTTACGAAAATCGATACCGTCGCTAATTTAATCATATGATGATGATAATCCTTTTATGCTCGTGAGTGGTGTAAACACGACTAAGAGTTTTATCGACCTGGGCCAACCCCATTTAACGCCGTCGGGTCAACAATTAGATTCTCAAGAAGGATTGACGTCAGACAGGCGATCGGTCAAGAGACTATTGCCAAGAACTATTGCAATATACTATAAAAGGAGAGTACATATATACTGAGTAAACTCCAAGCAATTCGTGTATTTTGCCAGCTGGTAGCGGTTACGAATACTACCAACCCTCACAATACTCGCGGGTATTGTAAAAGACGACTAAGAGCTTTTACATTCATCTGGACCAACTATCTGATGCTATATAGTCAATAATTACATTAAGGGGGATTGACGTCAGGCAGCCGGACGGTTATAAAACTTTTGCAATATATACGATGGAAGAAGAGTACATAATGCGTCGACTTCAAATAATTCGGATAAGAGTAGAATGATGAACGACGAAAAATAAGTAAATATTTTAATATTTTTTGTGTGGTGACGGAGTAAGAATACAATTCAAACCACTCCCTCTTCTCTTGCCCGTGGATATCGTAAAAGACGACTAAGGGATATAATATGCACATAAAATCTGTGCAAGAGAAGGAAACTCGAAATGAAACCCTGTACCAACATGTTTGACCAGCATGGTATAGTATGTCAAATTGCCTTCCATTGTGGAGGAGGCCTGCGCCCAACAGTGGGTCGTATGTGTGCTACGATGTTGATGATAACTTAAAATATTCACTTATTTTTCTTTACTTTTAAATACTACCGGTTTTTAAAAATTCATTCTTTCTGTCGCGTATGTATTCGATTTTAAGAACGTAAATTTATCAAACTGCATATGTAAACATGCCGTTGCTAGGTGAGACTCATAATAGTACCTAATTCAGTGTTTAATGTATTAATATAAAAGTATTTTAAAGTGCATTGCTGCTTTTCTCAACGGGATAAAGGAAACAAGATTAAAAATGTATTCGCTACACGTGGGCCATAATGCGATTTATCGTTGCACGGGCATGTCGTGACTTGGTTAGGTACATTCAACAAAAGATACGTATGTACGACACGAAATCATAGGTATCATTTTGTAGTCTGTTTTTATAAACTGTTCATTACTGTTTTATTTTAAAGTTAAATTTACTTTTTTTTTGTTGCCAGTCTCCTCATAGTTGGACGATGTTATGTCCACGGTTGGCAGGCGGCTTGACAATGGTATTTGGTATTATAAGTTTTCCAGAAAAGTGGTGCTGTCCATGTTAGTCCTGTTAGTGAGGCCGTTAATACCTTTTTTAGTACCTCTAAGGAGAACTATCTCCAATAGTGGGTATAGGCCGATGAATGAATAAGTAGAAATCCTTGTTTTAGTACATAGACTCTCGTTCTAACAATGTATTTTTTATTACACTTACATGGGTAAGTGTGTGGTGTATGGACGTGACGTCGACGACGATATGAGTGTATGGACACTCACTCGATTTCTTCAAATTACTTTTCTTTGATATGTCGTCCACTACGCATGCGTTTCGTGACATTTACTGGAACGCACATCAGCTTATCCGTTTGCTTATGGAGTAAGAATATAATTAACTACCCCCTCTCTTGCCCTGGATGAGAGGGTGTAGTGGATGTCGTAAAAGACGACTAAGGGATATATGCAGGTAACATTGATACAAGAAAAGGAAAACTTTATATAAAACCCTATTCCAACACGTCTGACCGGCGGGGGATAGTAGCTCAATACCCTTAACATTTTGAGATACCTACTTACATACTTTAATTCTGCGTTGTTATAAATTAAATAATTCCTGGGATTTAACTAATCACTAATAATATCACCAATCATAATTTCAAATTAGCTCACTAGCATACTGCCGGGTTCGAGTTTCCTTCGCAGTGGAATGCTTCAATTAAGTCAATTGACTGGTATGGGGTACTGGTCATAGGTTGGTGTAGGGTTTTATTTCGAGTATTCTTTTACTTGCATGGGTAATATGGACATTATAGACATTCTATCTTCTTCGACATCTTATTCGTCTTTTATGACTCTTGCAAGAGGTGGTGAATTGTATTGTTACTGTGTCACCACACGAACCACTAATGAATATAAAATCTTTCTATTTTTCGTCTGCCAGTTTAAAATAATCTGTAAATCAGTAACCTATAAATTTCATTATGCTAGAATGTCAAAAATAAACTGACCTAAAACCGGGGATATGGGTAAATTTAAACAGTAATCAATAAGGTACATATTAAATGAAATGGAGATGAAATTCATTACCGTTATATACAGCGACAGTGCGGTTTCGTCCAGAAACTCGATGCATCTTTGGGTGTGAGCGAGACGCTTGCCACCCTAGCACTTTCGGCAGCCACCTCCCACCCTAGTTGGGGGGTAATGGACGCATGAGGCTCCTCGGCCGTGCAGCGCTCGCTCTTTATACCGGCTTGCACGCGTGCACTTGCTAGTTTCTTTGACGTCTCTTTGTTGTGGATTCCAATTTTAGAATGTAGCGGAATGTTGCCGATATCGACTTTAATTTATGTTCTTAATACATGTACATTGTTATGTTTTACCTTAAAGTGTATTGATGGGCTGAGAATAGAATGTGACGCCGAGGAGGTGGCGATTACAACTCTCCACTCACTTTTTTAAATGTGGGTATCATTAAAGACATCGAATGTATATGATCTGCATATAGAATTAAAGAGATAGAAATCTTGGCATAAAATCCTACGTCAGTACCCCTGGCCAGCATGATATACTAGATCAATTTCCCTCTCACAGCGATTGAAACCAGAACTCAGCAGTAAGTTGAACAGGCACTAATAAAAAGAAGAATAAAGTAATGGTTTGTTGCATACTTTTACCAAGTAGTTAGTTAGTTCATTTGCGCAAGCAGATCACAATAGGTGTGTTCTATCTCGTTTTACACGTGCATTTATGCAGTTAATTATGAATGCACCACACCTCTGTATGCTTCTTCGTGATAAAATCGTGATGATGTAATATCTTATTTGTTTCATGTCATTGTTTTTCGTGTGGCGTAGTAAGAATACAGCTGTCGTAAATGACGAATAAGGGATATAATAATATGCATATAACCTATGCAAGAGAAGAAAACTCGTAATTAATCCCTATACGAAACCGTCTGATAAGCGTGGTAGAGTAGGTATATTTCTTCATCCGCGGATTACCTAAAAGAAAATTATGGCAAATAAGCAATCAGTTTCACTGCAGGAGAAAGAAAATTCGAAATAAAATTGTACCTACAACAACTTGTTTAAACAGCATCTGGTCACGTCAATTTTACTCCTATTGTAGTGTAAAGTTCCTGATCAATAGCACGACGAATATGAACTAAAGAAAAGTATTATTTATGTGAAGTGATCTATTGATCTCATTTTACATATAAAACTAGCTATTCCAAAAACTGCGTGCGGATTACTTATCTCTATAATAATCATTTTATTTTGTTTGAACACTCAGGTCGTTCCGTCGCATTGGTGATAAAGATATTAGTAGTATCAATAGTATATCAACCACAATTTTTGTTATCACGGCAGTCGCTATGACAACGGTGACGGTAATAAAGTTACAAAAATCTGTTGAATTTGCTACTGCTTCACTGCTATTTATTGGAGTATTAAGTGGCTATCTTTTTCGATAAACAGGTAGTGATAGTCCAACTACTAGTGTTCAAGATGAGCGAGTTTACATATAAATAAACTGAAAAAAAAACCTCCTATAATAGTAATAGAGATAGATTACAGATGAATGTATATCGATTTTATTTTAGCTCTGACTCACTGAACCGTTTTCTGCCATATAATTTCGTTATCTATCCTCCTTTATACTTTATCTATCTTTTATGTACCAACCAGCTAGCGTTTAATCATGCAAATTTCTCGAGTTGGGTGGGAGGGAGCACTTTGCAACTGAAACTGAAACTTGAACAGCCACCCTCCTTGAAGGTCGTTCAAAGTTTTCAGAAGAAATGAATCTACTGCAACACTTTCATTTAGTACTTCGTTGTGTTATGTTTATTATAAACATGTTTTCAGTATACGTTGTTCGGCAGTCGCCGTATTCTTAATTGAAACTTGAAATACAAAATTTATGTAATAATTCTAATCGCCCTAGCCGAGGCCGCGGGTGACGTGACCAGGGATTTTAGTCCGTCACCCGCCGAGAGGCCGACCGCGTGAGGAAAGACCGACGTCCTCCCCGAGGGGGTGACGTCGGTCGATGGGAGGGTACCCCACGTAGGGGGTATTCCGTCGGGCCGACCACTGACGACAAGTAAACCTGCTCCGGTGGTCGGCCCAACGACGAAGGCGAGGTGGTTTTCGGGTGGGTTGCGGGAGTTGCGTGCTTAAGCCCCTCTGTCGCCCCGAACGGAGTGGTGCGGAGGCGCGCCGACCGCAGCCCACCCACAAAAAAAAAAAATGTAATAATTCTAATGGAAATATTATTACAACATAATTGTATTATAAGTAACATTAGTATTATGTATTTATTTCGTGACAATTCTTTTAATGACGTAAGAAAGATAGCAGTATCATTATATGTAATCATGACTAGAGAAATGCATCATAATGGAATTAAAGAAATATTACTGAACAAGTAGACTTTATTGCCATATTCCCTTGAAGCAGATTTCTTCACATTGCTATTATTATTACAAAGAAATAAGACTACGATAGTGAACACTTCTAAAACGATAATTACTCAAAGAAGCTAATGAGAACATATTTTATGCAAAGTAAATAGATGTGTAATTACAATGCGCATAAAGTCGAAACTTGCATGTAATTAGCGAGTCTAATATTAGGAACAAAACATTTTAATTGTGGCTTCATGATGTGGTGAACGTGAAAGGGTATTTTGGGTGGGTGCATTATCGATCTTCTTTGAATTAGTGTGCGGATCGGTCCTCGTCTTTGTGTAGCGGCCGTCCTCGGGCCAAACAGGCCAAAACAAGTGAACCACCCCCCGAAGCTCACCCGCCGACCGACGTGAAACCTCATCGTTACCTTATTTCGTGGTGTTAGTTTCGTGGTACAGGGACGTTCCCAATTATTTCAGATCTATAGAGTAATATAGATATTGTAAAGGGTTTACTTGTACCTCAAACGATATATAAACGTGTTTTGCTCCTGGTGCAGGGGATTGCGAACAGTGAAGCGTGCTTCCCTACCTATCTACTTAATATTTTGAATTTAATAGACTTGTGTACTAGATTGCGAAGTTATATAATAGTTTCAATTTTGTAGTTGAATTTCATAGTAACGTGATGCTCGAAAGAATCCAATCTAAAAAAGGAAATGAAATAACAGATGGAATTTGTGAATTGATCGCAAAAGTATGTTAGGTAGGTATATGAAAATATGTTTCGATTTAAGAGGGGTTGTAAATCTCACTAGAATTGAATAGAGAGAATATAATTGATTAACTCTAGTATTTGTATGAATTGTAGGTATTAATTTCATTTAATAATTAAATTATTGATATATTTTTAACTGTATATAAGACATGCGGAGTGACATTGTAAAACAAATTTTAACCCCTAAGGGGGTGAAATACTTTATGGGTGGACTCGGTGTGGTGACGGAGTAAAAATACAATTCACCACCTCATTTCTTACCCATGGATATCGTTAAAAGACGACTAAGGGATATAATATGCATATTATCTACCCAAGAGAAGAAAAATCTATATATACTAATATATAAAGCTGAAGAGTTTGTTTGTTTGAACGCGCTAATCTCATGACGTATTGGTCCGATTTAAAAAATTCTTTCAGTGTTAGAAAGCCCACTTATCGAGGAAGGATATAGGCTATATATCATCACGCTAAAACCAACAGAAGCGGAGCAACAATGAAGAATGTTTCAAAATCGGCGATTTATTTTTCCCTTTGAGATCTTCCGCTGCGTGCGCTGCGCTTATAGTTTCGCAAATATCATGTGTAACAGAATCATATTGTTTAAAAATATTTTCACCTTTTACATAAACAAAGTCGCGGGTTAAAGTTAGCGTTAGCCCAAAGTATCTATACCGCGCGGATGAAGTGCCGAGCAGAAGCTAGTTCCAAATAAAACCCTATACCAACACGTCTTCCCAGCGCGGTATAGGTCAGTTTCTCTCTCATTGTGGAGGAGGCTCGAGCTCAATAGTAGGGCGTATTTGAGCTGTGATAATAATGACTTTATGTGATTGATAATATTTTATGTAATATCTAATATACAGTGTGAGTATGTATATAGTTTGATATTCTAGTATTTAATACATTTCCGTCTCCTCAATTCACGTGAAGCTTTGATATAATTTATCGTCGAAGCGAGGTATACCGTCGTTACACCAATTTCCTTGTGCAAATACAGCGCTGTAATTAACAATCAAGTTATTTCTTGCCATTATACCTGTTCTGTTTAGATTGTTATTCAAACAAATAACATTTGAAGTTTCACTTTAAGTAAATAAATATAAATTAAGTATGTGTAAATAATGGCGGCATTTTTGCAAAATATAGTTATTATAAACTGTAGGTACCTAAAAATTGGCGGCAAGTTATTAGATTTTAAAATACGTAAGTATCCTCGTAGGTCTTATATAGGTACATATATATGTGTCAAAATACGATGCTGCGGATGTGAAATTTCGGATCTAGATACAGTTACGGATATTAGAATAACATTATACTGGTTTCGGCAACGGTAACTGATATTAAATTATTTCCCATTATCGGACAGTTATCAGTTGTTTAGTCTGATTAATTGAAAGAAAATCTATCGTAATGTGTCTCAAACAGATTTATCAGAAATTATTTCAAACTTTTCGCTAGATTCCGATATATTTATATTTTCGGATATATATATATATATATAATATATATCTATAGTTTCGGTTGTTGTTACGAAGCTTCATAATATCCCTAAATTTCGTCTATTCATTAATAAAATTCAAAATTTAAAGATGTGATCAACTATTCAGTTCGTTGTAATATGTATTCTCGTTTTTTAGTTTATTTAAAACCTGAAATAAAATAAGTTTGTTGTTATATAAGTAAAGGAAAGATCCCAGGCGCTCAGCGTCCATCTATTGAATTAGTAAAGTCTGTCAAAGTGCATCGCTGAGGCACAAAGGTCGTTGCGTGGGAAATAGGGGGAGGCACGGGCGTGCCTCCCTCGCCCCGGTCTCGTGGGTTTGCACGAAGTAAGCTTCACAAATTTGTTATGACGCATAGGGTTTTGTCTACCGTTTTTAATGGAGGTAGCATTACGGATTGTGATAGCTAAAACATACTTATTTATGCATTTAGTACTAAGGTTAATAAAATTGTTTATCTGAGCGCATTTTTTTTTGCTATAAGAAAACGTATATTTATCTATATATTTTTGAGATAGCTCTATGCTATACTTAATGTGCTTCTCTCTATATATTGTGTGTCTTACGATTAAATCAAAGAGATTGAAATTGGAAATAGCCAATGCAGTTCAGCAATAGCAATTCGGCAGCGAATGGCAATAGCCTAGTGGATTGCTTCTTCATTAAAAGGCAAATTCCTTTGTCAATTAGTCTTACACGATTTGTATACTTTCATTTTATGTAAATGTGTATTCAGCAAATATAAAGACGGGTTTTGTATAAGTTTTATACTCCTAATTTTTTTTGCATCCATATTTTTGGGATAATGTCTATATGCTATGTTAACATCACGCTTGACGGGCGTGTTGGCGATCGCAGTTAGGGATAAGAACGGGATAATTATGAATAATATCATCTATTTGTATCTTAATTAGTATATTATTCTTTGAAATGGCAATGGGCAGGCCACATCACTCACCGAACCGACAACCTTTGGGTAAGAAAGGTTTTCGAGTGGCGGCCACAAATCGGACGACGCATCGTAGGATAATTAGTTGGGTAGACTAGGTGGACCGATGACATCTTAAAATTGCAGGGAACCGTTGGATGCAAGCGGCAAAGGACTGTTCCAAAGACTATGTCCAACAGTGGACATTTATGAGTAGATGGATGGATGTATCTTATAATGTAAAGAAAAGATTCGTGCCACTTAAGATCTTAGACTTGGTTTCTTATTGTTAAAATAATTGGTAAATATATTTAGAGTTACGTTCGTGCGAAATAATAGATGAAACGTGTCGTAATAGATAACAACAAAAATACTAGTTAATAAAATACTCTTTCGGCTGTACAATCTGTATAACCAATTTACTGGATTCTTTTGTGCAATTTATAAGGAAAATATTTTAACTTCCTGTTTAGGTACTATTGTGAATTTATTGGTGGTAAAACCCCAATAAGATTTTTTGTCCGACTCAGAAATTGTCGTTAGAAGGTAATGTCTAATGAAACATGAAATTTCGAAAGCAATCTCTTTTTGTGATATAGAGGCTCAATAAGAAAAAAGTTTGCGAACTTAAACCCCTAAGGAGTGAAACACAGTTGTAAAGTTTGTATGGGAAGAAAACACTTAATCCATAATTTTCAAAACAATTAAAAATTAACGGCAATATTTATTATAAAAATCAATAAACACGTGTTTTTAGTATTTGTCTATTTTACCCGACTACGGCCAAAGGAAGGTTATGAATGTTTTATCCTCTAAGGGTATTAAATAGGTATAAAACGCTGGTTCGCTAACTCATAAACGCCGAGCCGAAACTATTGATAAAAGTAAAATGATATTTTGATCGTAATTTCTTTTTATCTTATCTTTTTATGAAAGGGGGTTTTATAAAATTTGCCTCCTTTGGAAGCCTCAATGAAATTCATGTGTTGGAAGAACAGAAACTTTATTAATTGTTTATTAATTAAGCACATTTTTTTAGTAAAATATAATAAACAAGTTTTAACATTTTTAAATATTCATCCTATAAGGGTAGGTATCCTATAGGCATATATATATCCATCCTATAGGTAAAAATAAGCTAGTTGACTGACAGTTTAACGCCCAGCCGAAATTATCGAACATAGACACATTAAATTTAATCAGTAGTTTGTGAGGTGGAGACTGACTGAATTTTATACTCCCTCTGTATTAAATAATTTTGATGGCATTCTATGTAATATGAAGCGGAGGACCTGCTGAGAAGTGTAAATGAATATGAATGTGATATAAAATTGCTTTACAAATGTTTTATTTTCTACCAAAATATCCAGAACTGTTAAGAGTGTGTCTATAGCTCTAAGTCGATGATTTGACTTGCTAATGTACCATGACTAATAAAGTGTGTGAAGTGAAGAAATTTAAGACGTGAAGAAATTTATAATTTACTAGCTGACTGATATAACTGAAATAAAATAAAAGGAATTTTCCTTGAAATCGACAGCAACGCCACCTATCGGGTCCAATTGTGATCTAAACCATTGTCGAATCCTCTTGAACATGTACAAAAAATTTCATCAACATCCGATCATCCGTTTAGGAGTTCAATGACATACACATGTACACAAGAAATTTATGTATAAATATATACATATAGATGAATTCACTGCTATTTCACTGAAAGCGCATAAAAAGGTCGAGAGCGGTTATTTTCAAAGCGCGTTGCGTGAGAATTGTGGGCGACGCACCCCCTGTAGTCTAGACATTATATTATTAAGGGTACCTTCTCGTATTTGCCGCTTAGGCGTATTAATTCTTCCAGCTGTTTCTTGCTTGTCATATTAACTAAAAACCATTTATTTCTTACGTTATTATGCAATATTTTGATTGGCATATGCATGACAAATAAAAATATGGTAAGCCATATGAAGACACATTAAAAATACAATATGTCACCGCCCCTTCCTTTTCCGTAAAAGCTATAACAGGGATCAACAAGAGAATAGACAGCGCTACTGGCATTTTTCCCCTTTATCCACCCGGGGTCCAATAAGGGATGTTGACAGACGATCCACGATGGTTGATTGAATGATTTCTTGTGATTAGAAAATATACTTCTTGTTGTCCTTATTTATAGCCCAAGAATTTTATAGTTCTGGGGCACAAACCTGTTTAAAACCGTAGAATTTGACTACTAAACTACACGGCACGAACCAGTCGGTATTATTACGTTACCAGTCTTATTACGAGTTACAATAGCTATGTGGATGAGAGGTATTCTTTTATTAATCAAACGACAGAATACTTAATATTGATAAAAGTTTATTTGCATACGTGGGAGTTGAACCCATATCTAACAGAAATCTTCCATCCGCCTTTGCAATAGCCGTGGGTTAAAAGCCCACCATGTAGTAACTATTTTCGTTCGCCAATAAGACTATAAATATCCTAGAATTCTAAATGCTAAATTAATATTGATGAATATAATTTTTTTTTTTTAAATATAAGTGACGTTTCCAATTGTACCGCTTAAACCACAGAATAACGTTAATAGGATATTGTTTGATGAGTTCATTGGACCATTTAAATTTAGCACCTATTCCGTATTGGTATACGTCTGCTTAGTATTGTTGAGTTGACAGGGCAATGACGTTGGCAGTTCAGCGCAGCGGTTCGTACACCCCCCGCCTACTTGTTCTACCTCCGAGCCCCCTTCATAGCCGACGGTCGACGCTCTCTAAAAAGAAAAAGGAAGCTAAAGGATAATCTATCACGCCCGAGGCCCGACTCGATAAAAATGAACGATTAGAACTCACAATCGATGGTTTTGGAACACTAGTTAGACTCGAGCAAAGTTTGTTACCGAGTTCTTTGTTGGGTTTGTGGACACTAGATTTATTTAATTATACTAAGTTATTGTCCCCTTGTTCTGGTTGGTTACGAATACAATGTGTAAGCACTTCTTGATTACTTTTAGGAGTCAAAAAATTCAGTTAAGTAATGAGGACTATTTAGTAGCACTCCTAGAAAACATGCAACACCAATTGTAACCACCAACTCAAATGTCAAACCTGCCAATTATGCCATTTTATTCCTTGAACATTGGGTTAGATGGAATGGAAAATTCTTAGACAATTTTAATTTAGAAAGATTTTCTACAATCGACATTAATAGAGCAATTATAATAAATAATAGGTAATCGAGAATCGATAATTATAATCGACCAATGTTTTTACCGTTGAATAATACATTGATGGTTTACATTATCAAAACACGTTAATCAATTTAAGGACACAGTTGAGTACATTACTCTTTGACCTGCGCAACTTGAGGTATAAGTTCAGAAGGGTGCATGCGAATTCGGCGCCGGCACGTCGAGTTCAACGGCCGGACGTAGACCTGGTGCTACGCCGTAGAGCAATTAGCTCCCGTGTGAACTACAAGCCTCATCGTGCACTAACTGCATTCGTTTAATTAATTACGCTAATATTTTTAGTAAATCTTTGAAAGATAATTATATTTGTATACACGTGCAACCAGATATTTTATTATGTATAATAGATAGCTGCTTGGTTACTTTTGTTCATATACTTTAATTACGTGTAGTGAAGGAGTAAAGATACATTACACCACAATGTCGTAAAAGACGACTAAGGGATTACATATACATATAACATCTATGCAACAAAAGGAAAACGCGATAATAAACACTGTGCCAACACGTCTGACCATCTCGATAAAACAGATCAATTTTGCTCCCATCGTGGAGGACGTCCGAGTTCAACAGTGGGACTTATGTGGGGTGACATGATAATTAATAATAATATATTCGAATTATAATAGGTTTATTATTTTTTCAAATGTTCAAATGTTTATATACTTTTTTTTTGATTAACAGATTACGGATTGGTACACACCGTTCGAACCGTACGTAATTCTATAATATAGGTATACGTAGCTTTCTAGCACCATGTGGGTGAGGCACCGGTACCCGGTTCTTGTCACCGGTGGTGAAATATCTTATGCTACAGTTTTGTTATTATTTCATTATATAAATGTAGGGATTAAAAATTACCCGGAAATCAAATACATATTTTTCTATTTTCTTTTATTTATAAATTCGTATTAATTTTATACGTCTGGTGACTTTTTCTGCTTACTGTACATTGACTGAGTTGGTTAGTAACTAATCGAAGTTCTTTGTCATGAGATTGTAACTACTTAGTTTAATAACTGTACCGTCAATCTTGCCTGTGGGTGTCGTAAAAAATGACTAAGGGACTATGCAGATAGTATAGATGCAAGAGAAGGAAAATTCAAAATGAAGCCCTATATGCCAACATGTCTGTTAAGGTAGGTGAAATTCACTCCCATAGTAGAGGTGGCCCGAACCCAATAGTGGGGCATATTGGGCTGAAATGATGACCATCAATTGACATAGCTTATCTATTACTAGCAACCCGCCCTCGCTTCGCTTCGGTTTCAGTCTTTTCTGCGTAGTTCCCGTTCCCGTGGGAATACCGGGATAAAATATAGCCTAGTTTACTCCCTGATATTATAGCTTTCCATTGATGAAAGAATTTTTGAAGTCGGTCCAGCCGTTTTGAAGATTACCCGGAACAAACAGACAGACAGATAGACAGACAAAAAAAATATAAAGTGTATTTTAGGCATGTGTATAGTGCAAATAACCGTGTGAGCATGAAAAAGGCCTATTATTTTGACATTACAAACAGACACTCCAATTTTATTCATTGGTATAGATAGGTATGATCCAAACCTAGACATTCGATTCGGGTGACTGCTGTGAATTACTATTTTAAATTAGAATATATATACATTTTGTGTGATGACGGGGTAAGAATACAATTCACCACCCCCTTTCTTGCCCGTGGGTATCGTAAAAAACGACTAAGGAATATATAATATGCATATAAAATTTATGCAAGAGAAAGAAAAATCGAAATAAAACTCTATACCATCACGTCGGACTAGCGTGGTATAGTAGGTCAATTTCCCTCCCATTGTGGAAGAGATTTGAGCCCAACAGTGGGACATAAATGAGCTGTGACGATGCTGAAATTTTCAAGCTTCCTAATTTGTTTTAAATTAGTCTTCTATATAGATAAAGGAAGATTCTAAAAGGAGATATTTGACACATGATTGCCTTTTATGACGAATGCAAGCTAAGTAAGCTAAGAAAGGCTTTTACTTTTCGGTCTGTTGATCCAACAGTGGACTCTTGGGCATCATCATTTCAGCCTATTGCCATCCACTGCTGGACGTAAGCCTCCCTCATCTTACGCCACAAAGTGCGGTCCTGTGCCGCTTTCATCCAACGATACCCAGCAACTTTCACCAGGTGGTCGATCCACCTTGTTCGTCCTATACTGGGTCGTCCGATACATGGTCGCCACTCGAGACTCTTTCATCCCCAGGGATTTTCGGTTCGTCGAGCGATAGGGCCTGCCCATGGCCACGTCAGCGTGCTAATTCTTCGTGCTATGTCGGTTACACCCGTTCTTCTGCGGATTTCCGTATCTTTGATTTTATGTCCCAGAGAAATCCCGAGCATAGCCCGCTCCATAGCACACTGAGTGACTTTGAGCTTGATTATTAGGCCTACGTTTCCGTGCCGTAAGTCATCATTGGTTACTCACACTGATCGTAAACCTGTGTTTTCAGACACTTGGGAATATGTCTCCCAAAAGGATAATTTTAGCTTAATCGCCCTTCTAGAGGTTCGAGTTCTCCATTACAGTTAGTGTTATATGTTTCAAGGCAGTGATGCTGCCCATTCTCTTAATGATTCTTCGGGTAATTTTTATGCAGTCCACAGAAAGCTATGGGTTGACAGTGGGTGTGTTCTTAATTCATCACCGGGTTTATTTCAGGTTAAGTGTCATCGATTCCACGTGGACGTAGTCGCGGGCAAAAGCTTCTTATTTTTAAAATAATTCCTAGCAAAACTCCTTTTTCTTTAATCATCATCATCAAAATTGATACACGTCCTACTGCTAGGTTCGAATCTCCATCAAAATAGAAGATAAATTGACCTACTACTTCCCAACGGTAATTTTATCGACATCCACGGGCAATAAAGAGGATGATGAATTGTAGTCTTACTCGGTCTCCAGAAGGAAAAATACCTCCCTACTCGAATCTATTCCCCGTGTATAAATAAAATGCAAGGTGTTACTACCCCTTACTTTGAGATAGGAATCATAACATCTGGTGAGGGATGATTAAGCGAATGGCCAAGCAATCCTGTGGGTAACTTATAAATCAATTGCGATCGTCAACTAGCCAGCCAAGAGTGGGAATTATTGTATTATCTTCTTTGGGAAGGCCTATGTACTACAGTAGACTTCCACAGGTTACTAACCTTTCCTGAGAAAGCTTGAGCCTATCACTGAGACGTGTGTTACTAGAGATGATAGTAATGTATTTGATTGATTTTTAGCTATAGAAATCCGCTACTTTGCTGTAAACGAATAGTATATTGATCTAAAGGGATTTAAAGCGACTGAAATCTCCTCATTTATGAGAGCGTATTACTTAGAAACCTAAATTAAGATTTTGCAGATACGCTTTTGTCGTAGTGTTGATAATTGCGATACAAAAAGTATTGATAAAAAATTTCTGTATCAACTTTTTCGGTAAGCCATTTTCCTGTTCAAAACGTATTTGCATTATCGTTTTTGTATAAGAAATTTAAACGGCAATTTGTGATTGAACCGTTGGCTCTTCTTAAAGAGCGATGTTCCAGTCGTGAATTATTTTTTTTTAATAAATTTCACTCCTGTAATGATCAACAAATCTTTCTATTTGTAATTGGAAATTGATATAATAAAATATATTTTTCGTGTGATGACAGAATAAGAATACAACTCACCATCGACTAAGGGATATGATAAGCAGATAATGGGACAGAAGGGATATAGTATGCACATAAGATCTGTGTCAGAGAAGGAAAACTCGAAATGAAACTCTATACCAACCTGCCTAACCAGCATAGCATAGTAGGTTAAATTCTTTGCCATTGTGAAGGAGGTCCGAGCCTAACAGTGGGACGTATGTGGGCCATGATGATGATGACGATGATAAAGTGTGTAGTCGATGTATTTAGCGGGAGTAATTAGCTAGAACTACTGGGATAGACCATTCTTCACAATAGGAGACAAAATTTAAATTTTAACATGTTGGTTAGTAATTTTATGGTCTTTTAATTCATCTGCTGGCAAGAAAGAGGGCGGTGAATTGTATTCTTATTTCATCACCAATTTTTTTGTGGTGGGCTGTGGTCAGTGCACCCGCCGTCTGGCTCTATCCGTGGCGACAGAGGGGCGGCGCGTGGCCCCATAACCCACCTGTAGCACGTCGCCTGTGGTTGTTGCCAAGTTACTTGTCGTCTGTGGTTGGCGTGACGGAAAACCCTCAAGGAGTAGCCTCGCCTCTCGACGTCACTTTCCCGGGACGTTGGTCGC
Organism: Lymantria dispar; assembly: GCA_032191425.1. Taxonomy (NCBI): domain Eukaryota; kingdom Metazoa; phylum Arthropoda; class Insecta; order Lepidoptera; family Erebidae; genus Lymantria; species Lymantria dispar. The sequence goes on from CM063448.1 coordinate 12,182,979, forward strand.
CGTCGCGCGGGTGACGGACTAAAATCTCTCGTGCGGTCACTCACGGCTTCGGCTAGGGCGGCATCAGGCGCAGGCACCCGCACCTGTGTCGCCTGAGTCGCCGGCGGCGGATTGTGTCGTCGCGGAGGCGTTCCTCGAGAACACGATCTGTCGAGTCCTTCCGTGAGATGACTGCCTCGCAGAAAACGGCGACCGCGTCCCAGCTCCTGACGCTGTCTGCACTAACGGGCACAAATTACGTCCAGACTCAGGACAACGATTTGTGGATCGCATAAAGTGTTGTCCTTCATGGGATTCGAACCCGCGACAATGGCACCTTAACCTCTACGCCATCTGTGCAATCGAATTATTAATATAGTTTGAATATTAAAATACATAAATGTATAGAAAACAGACGTCTTGTAAAGACTAAAATATTAATAGTTTTCACACGTTAAGTCCGCTCACGTCAACAAAATACCACTACGAGTTGAAAAATTCAATTTACACATGTTGTGCTGTTGCTGACATGGTTTGCTGCAGATAAATTATATAAAGTCACTTATATTTTAGTTAAAATATAAAATAATCTTATGTTGGACTGTTTGTTTATGATCAATTTAATCTTTCTTCAATCAGCCTTTTTCCGTGTCCACTGTCATTTGCGGGGGAGGCTTACAGCCCACAGGCTGTAAGCCTCCCCCGCAAATGAAGGCTTACATAGTGCCGTAATGGACACCCTTGCCGGTAGGGTTAGCAATCGTAGTCGTACGTTTCTCAAACTAGGTCTGCTGCCCACTCTCTGGTAGGATATTTAGCAAATTTTTACCATTCAATCTTTATCAATTTAAACGATTGTAAAATTTGGAATAAAACTATTTTTACGGATTTTATAGCATTTGTACTGGAGGATACATTTGAAAGACCTCCTGTGGCCATGAATAGTGTAGTGTTTGAAACGTCGATTAAAGCCGTAACAATTGTTTTATTCCAAATATGCAATACTTGAGTGATTCGAAGTTCTGTGGAAATTTGAAAGCTGAAGTTCTGGAGACTACTCATCACGTAGGAGGGACTTCCTTGTCTTTTATTACACCTTGATCCTATCTGGAATTCCTTCCATTTCATCGTGGTTACGGTTAATCAATATACCTCACGGTATAGATATTGATTAACCGTGGGAAAGTGGTTGGTCTCTTTCCTTATCTCTAAAATAAAAAAAGGTGTGTGTATACTTAAGTACGCTCGTAAGAAGTAATACTTATTTGGCATAACAAGATAAAAATCTTTCTAAACATTTTATCCTTTGCGTTTCCTATGTATGTAGAAAAAATTACACTAATATTAGAAAAAAATGTATTTAATACATTGAAAGTTTTATTATAAGGCATTATCTTGTTTACATCAGTGACGGTGTACGCGTGTATCGTAAAAATGTTGACTAGCTAACTTCAGGCTGTCGGTTTTTCGGGAAGGTGTGCGCGCACATCGCAAAAATTTACTCTTATCATTTTTCCCTAACGCGCCATAAGTTTATAACTTCAAAAAAGTACTACTTCCAAATATTTCTTAATAAACAAAAAAAAAAAACGATTTGAAAGCTATTGGAGCTAATAAGTTTATACTTCTAAAGTATACTACCTACTTTGAGAGGTTTTTTTTTTACGATGGTCTAGCATCTGACCTCCGTAAACCAAACTTCTGATTATATTCTAAGCTTACAGTACTATTATCATCTACTCAACAGTATATAAAATCTAAGATGTATGTATGTAATTACTTACGTAAGAACTACGTGTAATGAAGCGATTAAAGCTTAATGTATATGCATGAGAATATCTTACAGGTCACCAACTTGCGAATACTGAATATTAAACACCTGGTATGACCTTTGATATAACGTACAACAGTCATACTAATTACTACAATACAATACTAATTTTTTAACACGTACAATTATGATAATTAGGATAACCATTATCTTTATTTTTCCGTGTAATGATCGAGTAAGAATATTAAACTTTATGGTTTACTATTAAATTTTTTGGCGGTGGGTATCGTAAGAACCTATTCCAACCTATTATAACCTGTCTGATGGTATGGATCTGATGTGGTATTGTAGGCCAATTTTCCTTTTATTATCTGGAAGCCTCAAGTGTAACAGTGGGATACATTTGAGCTTAGATGAAGAAAGAAGATGGTAGTATATTTTTTATGATATTCCTATTTTATTGATATTCTTTCCGTGTTGTTAGAGGACAGTAAAGAAAGTAAGAGATGTAAGCAGATAGAATTGCTGCACTTATGTTAAAAATTATTTTGCCAGCGTAGCACAGCAAGCGAATACCCGTCTCATTGTAAGGAAAACTTGGGCCGTAAGGAGAAATCATTGCAATTTCTACGTTCAGACTTTCCTCCAACATTCAGGAGTTTTGATGAAAAAATAAATAAATTATTACTCTACCAAAGATTTTATTGGAGATTTAAGATATACATACGCGGATAATATTTAAATGAAATGTGAAAGAAGGTATCTTTTAGTTTTTTGAAGCGAACGCTCTTTAAAGAATTATATTTTATTTAAAATTTTCAAAATGTTCATTTTAATGAGAACAGTCCATTATTTTTGCTGTGTGGTAGGGGCTACGAATTGTACCAACACTTACATTGCTCGACGACTAAGAGTTTTACTTAAACCTGGGCCAACTTTTGGATACTGTCTGGTCAACGATAAACAAGTTAGGCTGATGTTAGGCAGCCGGCCGGTCATGATATGTACTATTACCAAAACTTTTTCAATATATACGATGTAAGAAAAGTAGGTATACTACGTCGACCCCAAGTAATTGGGATAAGAAGAGCATAAATGGTGAGGAGTTCATTATATCATTAATGTTAATGGTTAAATTAATTTTTAGCGAAGGGCTTGAAGAGCTCATATATTGGAACATAAACATGGATGGTCTTAACTATAACGAGTGTATAATGTAGCTTAAAACATCTGCAAAAATATAAAAACAACAATATTTTTTCGTGACTATTTCTTTTACAATTGCTACAAATATAGTATTCAGTTTCAATTTTTAAATAATTTATGCTTACATATATGGATAGAACTTTTTAATATGTATTTATTTAAAGGTATACTTACAAGAAGTTGTAGATGGCATACATATTATTTATATTGGCTTAACGATTATTGATATTTAGGCGACTGTTACACATAAGAATGAAAACAATGTTGCAAATTTTATTACGTTTGTATTTGTTCTTTGTTTGCCCGATGCTTTAAACACTTTTCAGCATGCATGTCACGGAAGCGTTAAGGGGTTTCACGTCATACTTATTATAGAGGATTTTTCTAACCGCTGTAGTATTAGTTTCTAAATTTTAGTGGCTCTTAATTTATTTTGAGTAGGTCGTCACAATCAATGCATCAAGTTTAGCTCGCTCAGCGGTTTTGGATACCTAGATACATCGACATCTTGATAAAAAGCCTCGGGACGTCGCTCTCACGTGCTTGATTTCTGCGATTGGCGGACTAATACTCGGACTGAACAATCCGTGGTGACGGCAAGAACGGCATTAGGTACAGGGTTGCCCTCGCATAGCAATGCGAGTCGACGGCGGAGGACGGTGTGGCACCTTTCCTTTTTGACCTGCTCTAACGACTTTTATAAGAAAATTGCCTCGTAGATGGCGGCGACCGCGTCTAAGTTAGAGTTACAGCTGACAATTGCTCTTAAGATGACCAGCAGTGGTAAGCGTCGATGCTTATCAGTACCTTACGTCAGTAGCAAAACAGTACAGCTCATTTAACGCCATATAGCCGTGTTGCTCCACTGATTTACCACAGCACTACTATTAGGTATCTTATCATTAATACTTATAAAAATTACTTTGTCAAGTTTATGTTAATGTAGTTCTTGTCGAAAGGCTTCTATCCCTCCCCTTTTAAAGATTATTATATTAAGTAGTATATACACATCATCAGTATGATATACAGATAACATCTGCGCAATGGAAGGAAAATTTGTTAGTAAACCCTATACTACCCAGCTCGTTTAACCATAGTGGTATAATCGATCGGTTTCTTTCTCATTGTGGAGATGAGGCTCAAGACGAAAAATGGGATGTATATGAAAATTAATTGAAACTAATTCCACAATTCTTTACGTATGATACATAGTTCAAATAATAATATCTTGATTTTTGCGACTTTTACCTATTAGAAAAATCTTAGTAGTAAGTTTGAAGTTACAAATATGCCCGGTTAACGGTAATATATCGCTGGTTTGCGAGAATAGCGACGCAAATAAAAATTACTGATTTTAGAGGACATTTTAAATTGCTTTTTATAAATGTTTTAGTTCAGACCATAATATTTAAATGATTTATTAAAGGTGAGACTGCACTGTTTAAAGGAAGATTTCTCTGTTCACTTTAAAATATTACATATACCTACAAGGATTTTACATATCAAGGATCATTTGGCATATAATATTCAATTTGACATAATTTTGAATTGTTTCGATATTCTTCCAAACCAGCGATATGTATCTGATTCGTGAGGGGAAAACGCATATGATGTTTGTTTAGAAATAAGGACTGTTCCTAAGTCAAATGTTAGTAAACAAGCGAAGCTTTAAATAGATTTTTTTATCACCTTATTCCAATACACTGATTTGGACAACATATATTCTACCTGAAATATCGGTAGAAAACAGCAAAACATGATGTAAGGAGTTAAGAGAGGAGATCGCCTGCTTGGCGTCTAGACTGTGCTTTGCTTCTAGATTTCTTTTCTCCTAGTGATTCCTTAGCCGGTTTTTAACACTTCCACGAAAAAATAAGATATCATCATTATTCTGTTCTTATGCTAATTACTTGGGGAAGGTTGAATATGTACACTTCTTTAATAATATATATTTAAAAAAAATCCGTGTGGTGACGGAGTAAGAATACAATTCATCACTCCCTATCTTGCCCGTGGATGTCGTAAAAGACGACTAAGGGATATAATATGCACATAAGATCTGTGCAAGAGAAATGAAACCCTATACCAACATTACTAGCATGGTATAGTAGGTCAAATTCACTCCCATTGTGAAGGAGGTCCAAGCCCAACAGTGGGATGTATGCGGGCTGCGATGATGATGATATTTCAAAAGTTTGAGCATTAGTTTTATGACTAGGCGCTGAACTGACGTCAATCGACTCAATAATTACATTCCCAAGGAGGGAATGTAATTATTGAGTCGATATTATTAGATGGAGTTGGCTCAGGTCCACGTAAAGCTCTTAGTCGTCATTTACGACACCCTTGTAAAGGTTGGTAGTATTTATAAACGCCACCACACAAAAAAGATTATAAGTTAAGAGATTACGACATGTTATTTTTAATCTATCAGAACATGGCGAACATTTCCTTTGCCGCATACTTTATGAATATTGTATCAAGTTCGAGGTTCTATATCGCAGTGAAGTATGCTGCTATAAGTTTTTTGTATTGTGTGTAAGCGTTCATTTTGCCAGCCGACATATTTGTTCGTTTTTGCATGAACTCCGTGTAATCATGGGTCGGACTAGTTCACATAGCTATCTGAATTATGTTATTTTTTTTAATATTTTTATTGCCTTTATTTAAGTGGCAGAAACATGTAAACAGGGTCTGAGATTCGATGCCCGCCCCGGGATTGTTGGGTTTTCTGCCAAAAAAAAAATTATAAGTTTTGATACTGAATAATTTTAAATGCCATATTTTTAAATCCTTGCATGGGTTATTGACAAACAATCGATGGGTATTTGACTAACATACAATCAATACTCTAAAACTTTAGAATAATAACATATAGAAGGATAGTGTTGGTACTGAAGAGATCAAAAACATGAAGCCAAAATTACTACATGCGCGCGGGCGATTACACACGTACATACTCACACCACTATACAAATTATGAAATCAAATTTTGTTTTTATTAACATAAATCGTCGAAATACTTTTAAAAGTAATGTTAATACACTTTTTATGTTTTTCAAATGTGTTGTGACACCATTTGAATACACAATCCGTCAAAATTTTAAAATTTAACCTTTTTGTTTTGCCGTCAGTAAAAACGAATCTTGGTCGTCACTCCCCCTTATACCGCACTTGTGATAATTACAACAATTTAATAAACCACTTAGATTTGGATATTTTCTGTGATAGTCTGCCCAACATAAAAAAGACGCTTAATAAGTTTTTCTTAAAATTACGATAACCTTTATATTTTTATTTTATTTAACAATAAAAATTAAAAACAAAGGTTTATAACCTTTGTTTTTAATTTTTAACTTGATTGTGTGTATATAGATTTCTCATATGTTGTTCTTACTGTTTTTATATTAGATTAGTCAGATTACTGTTAAGTCAACAACATACGTTGTGTGAATGTTGAGCGCACCTATAATTGATGTGCATCCTAGATTATGTTGTGAAACGAGTTAAATTGTGTTATGATTGTACATTGTTGGTGAGCCGTAATAAATAAATAAAAATTACCTATTTTTTTTTTTTAAGAGTTGCGTACGTACGTGCAGTATAGTGACCTAGTATACTACGGAACGGTCCGACATGAGCTCCATTAGGCTCCAATTGAAATGCTTCATTTTTTGTGCGCGGACTTACCTTTTATAAGTTATTATTCTAAGTCTAAAACTATACACAGACTCATAACAACCATAATGATTTCTGATGTTTACGCGAGTATTATACATTTTAAATAAAACTACTTTACGGATTTTATCGCGTTTGTATTTGATTTTTGATTACCCGACGTTTCGAACACTTTACAGCGTTCATGATCACGGGTGGACTAAGATGTCTCACGTCCAACAAGTCATCGTTACTGCAGAAAATTTTATAATTATCTACCCGATACAGAAATTAGTTATTAAATATTGACCCACATTTTGATACAAAATTTATTGCCAGTGTAAGAAGAAAATGATTCTATATGAAAAAAAAATTATATTGTTTATGGTTAGTAATAATTAAACATTAAAATTAATAGTAATTATATTTAAAAACTAACTAATAATCTAGTATACTACCACCGGATCGGAACACGGTTACACTGAGAAAGATCCGGCAAGAAAACTCAGGTAACATGATGCTAAATTAAAGTTAATTTTGAAGGCGGCTTACTTTATGTTACTAAAAAGGTTTTAATTTATAAAATTATCTTTAGTTATTATTATTGTGGGTCAAATCTATACAATATGAGCTCACGGTGTCTTGCAGTCTTGTGGTGGTCTTTTTGGATTTCTTTTTAATAATGTTTATAACAGGATCCCAGCTTGATGGTAACACCCAGCCATCCTCTCTATTGAAATTTTTGTGTTTTTTAATCTCAATAGCCTCGCGTACCATTCTAGGCAGGTATCGGTGTTCTTTTGCGAGGATTTGTGGTTTATCAAACCTGATGTTATGGTGGGCGCGGTCCTGGCTATGTTCACAGACTGCAGACCTAGTGTCCCGGCGGTGCTTCACATCGGCTATGTGTTCTTTGATCCGAGTTCTTATGGATCTCTTTGTTTGTCCAATGTAAGAGAGACCACAGTCACAGTCAAGTTTATATACTCCTGCATCTTGTAAAGGGATCTGGCACTTGACAGGTGGTAAGAATTGGCTAATCCTCTTCAGTGGCTTAAAATAAGTTTTAATGGAAGAGCGTTTCAGGATGTAGCCAATCTTGTCAGTGACTCCTTTGACATAAGGTAGTATTGCAGGAAGGCGCTCAACTGTGGGTGGTTTCACTCGGTCTCTGCGACGGGGACGAGGAACTGGCAGCTTGTTTGCACGTAGCACCTGCTTGACATGCTGCAGCTCCCCAGCCAGGTGTTCATCGTCACAGATTCCTCGTGCTCTCTGCAACAAAGATTTACACACGGTAGCTAACTGTGAAGGGGGATGATGAGAATCACCGTTCAAGTATCTGTCTGTATGTGTTGCTTTACGATACACTGTATGACTCAAGGTGTTATTAGGGTTACGTATAACCAAAATGTCTAAGAAGGCTAAAGAGTTATTTGACTCCAGTTCCATAGTGAATTGAATTTTTGGATTAATGGAGTTAAGATGGTTTAGGAATATGGTTATTTTGTCTGTGGGTAATATTGTGAAAGTGTCATCTACGTACCGCTTGTAGAACCTGGGTGTGACAGGTGAGCTTGATAAGGCCGTCTCCTCGAAGTCCTCCATGAATATATCGGCAACGACAGGGGAGACCGGCGAGCCCATAGCCACTCCATCTACTTGCTTGTAGAAGTCATCATTCCACATTAAATAGCCAGTTGTTAGGCATTGACGTAACAGTTCCGCATATCCCAATGGCATATTATTGTCAGATAGCTTCTTAGATATGGTTTTGATGCAATCCTCCACAGGTAGAGAGGTGAAGAGTGATGTGACATCAAAACTGACCATAGTTTCATTGTCAGCGAGATGTAGATCTTTAATTTCACTGACAAAATGGTAAGAGTCTTTCACAAATGCACTAGTGTGTCCCCGGAGTTGGGAGAGGACTTTCGCAACCTTCTGTGCTAATTTATAAGTCGGCGTGTCGATCTGACTTACTATTGGTCGCAGTGGTGCATTTGATTTGTGTATCTTGGGCAACCCATATACCACCTAAATTAACCACCACCACCTAAATTATATGGGTTGCCCAAGATACACAAATCAAATGCACCACTGCGACCAATAGTAAGTCAGATCGACACGCCGACTTATAAATTAGCACAGAAGGTTGCGAAAGTCCTCTCCCAACTCCGGGGACACACTAGTGCATTTGTGAAAGACTCTTACCATTTTGTCAGTGAAATTAAAGATCTACATCTCGCTGACAATGAAACTATGGTCAGTTTTGATGTCACATCACTCTTCACCTCTCTACCTGTGGAGGATTGCATCAAAACCATATCTAAGAAGCTATCTGACAATAATATGCCATTGGGATATGCGGAACTGTTACGTCAATGCCTAACAACTGGCTATTTAATGTGGAATGATGACTTCTACAAGCAAGTAGATGGAGTGGCTATGGGCTCGCCGGTCTCCCCTGTCGTTGCCGATATATTCATGGAGGACTTCGAGGAGACGGCCTTATCAAGCTCACCTGTCACACCCAGGTTCTACAAGCGGTACGTAGATGACACTTTCACAATATTACCCACAGACAAAATAACCATATTCCTAAACCATCTTAACTCCATTAATCCAAAAATTCAATTCACTATGGAACTGGAGTCAAATAACTCTTTAGCCTTCTTAGGCATTTTGGTTATACGTAACCCTAATAACACCTTGAGTCATACAGTGTATCGTAAAGCAACACATACAGACAGATACTTGAACGGTGATTCTCATCATCCCCCTTCACAGTTAGCTACCGTGTGTAAATCTTTGTTGCAGAGAGCACGAGGAATCTGTGACGATGAACACCTGGCTGGGGAGCTGCAGCATGTCAAGCAGGTGCTACGTGCAAACAAGCTGCCAGTTCCTCGTCCCCGTCGCAGAGACCGAGTGAAACCACCCACAGTTGAGCGCCTTCCTGCAATACTACCTTATGTCAAAGGAGTCACTGACAAGATTGGCTACATCCTGAAACGCTCTTCCATTAAAACTTATTTTAAGCCACTGAAGAGGATTAGCCAATTCTTACCACCTGTCAAGTGCCAGATCCCTTTACAAGATGCAGGAGTATATAAACTTGACTGTGACTGTGGTCTCTCTTACATTGGACAAACAAAGAGATCCATAAGAACTCGGATCAAAGAACACATAGCCGATGTGAAGCACCGCCGGGACACTAGGTCTGCAGTCTGTGAACATAGCCAGGACCGCGCCCACCATAACATCAGGTTTGATAAACCACAAATCCTCGCAAAAGAACACCGATACCTGCCTAGAATGGTACGCGAGGCTATTGAGATTAAAAAACACAAAAATTTCAATAGAGAGGATGGCTGGGTGTTACCATCAAGCTGGGATCCTGTTATAAACATTATTAAAAAGAAATCCAAAAAGACCACCACAAGACTGCAAGACACCGTGAGCTCATATTGTATAGATTTGACCCACAATAATAATAACTAAAGATAATTTTATAAATTAAAACCTTTTTAGTAACATAAAGTAAGCCGCCTTCAAAATTAACTTTAATTTAGCATCATGTTACCTGAGTTTTCTTGCCGGATCTTTCTCAGTGTAACCGTGTTCCGATCCGGTGGTAGTATACTAGATTATTAGTTAGTTTTTAAATATAATTACTATTAATTTTAATGTTTAATTATTACTAACCATAAACAATATAATTTTTTTTCATATAGAATCATTTTCTTCTTACACTGGCAATAAATTTTGTATCAAAATGTGGGTCAATATTTAATAACTAATTTCTGTATCGGGTAGATAATTATAAAATTTTCTGCAGTAACGATGACTTGTTGGACGTGAGACATCTTAGTCCACCCGTGATCATGAACGCTGTAAAGTGTTCGAAACGTCGAGTAATCAAAAATCAAATACAAACGCGATAAAATCTGTAAAGTAGTTTTATTTAAAATCATAACAACCATTTATAACTCAGGCAAAAAAATATCCTGCGTGGGATTCCAAGCTATGTCGTCACTCATTACGCGAATTCACAACTTATATCACGATATTAGTGCCATCTTAGTTAGTTTCAAATCATTTCAATGAACAGACCTGGGGTCTGTTAAAAGGCGACAGTTAAGAGTTCAGACTTCTAATTAAACTTTTAAAAAATACAGTTCAATACTTTTGATTTTATCAAATGTTCAGACATAAGAAGTCATGACTAGTAGTCGAGTATTTATTATATCACTAATTCAGTGATGCAGTGAAGAAATTATCTACATACTAACAAAGACTCAACTATGAAAACAGCTTTATGAATTCTTACAATCAATAATGCGAGAATTAGACGTGCTTTCTACGCAGGTATTTGTTTTTGCCTTTCTAGGGCTCGTATTTAGGTACCCGGAATTCATTATATAATACTTCTCATGAGAAAATATTAGAATACATTTTGTTTGCTGGTAAAGTATTTTTTGTTCTTCAATAAATTGCTGTGTTAAGAATATGTTGTTCCAAATATTAAATTAGATTGGAGTAAAGTCTTTTACTTTTTAAAACTTGATTACGTCTTTACAAGGTAAGTACATCGGTTGTTATTGTAGGTGCGCGTATAATAATTTGTATTGTGTCTTCTTGTATCGGTGTCCGTCAACTTCATTGCAAGGTCGGTTGAACATATGCATATATAGATAGGTAGGTACACCTAGTATGATAGAAGAATACCAAAATACTCCTAGCATTGGAATCATTAAATTCCAATGTATTCGGGTAGTGGACAAGGCTAGTCGGATATCATCTACTTTCCGAATTAGTGTTATGTCAAAAATCTGTGTCGAATATTACTTACACCTTGTAAATAAACAATTAACGACACAAATAGAATTGTAGTCTTAGTAGCGATACCCATCAAACCTATCTGGGGGCATGGCCAAGTCAACCAAAATTGCGACACTGCTGTAACATCCATTTCGAAACAATTCAGGCCATTTTCGATCCCCTATTACTACATTGTGAATAAAACTAGAAGCTTCAATTCAGTCAAGTCAATATCTTAACAAATAAACCGAATTAGTATTACATGGATCTCACAACTTTTTATGGTAGTAGAACTGAGTTGCGAGACATGATTTTTTTTACAAGTATTGTTTTTGATGACATTGATTTAAAAGTCAAAATTACTATGTTCTTATTAAGGGCGGCATCGGGTAAGACACTCATTTGGGAGCGAACAGTAGTGATGATTATTAAATGGTATGCCTTCTCTATTTGCTGCCCTTGTCATCCCTGACCTTTGGGAACCGATGAGGTTCCGCAATAAAATTAATAGAACGATTCGAAGAAATTAATCTTAAAGGTCGGTTCCCACAGCTGACAAGCTCACAAGAATGTTGGCTGTACGGGAATCCTTTTCCAAATAATTAATGCGATAAAATAGTGGTGCTCGCTAGCGCAAGCGCAGATCGCGGCGCGTGACGAAGGTGTGCGCACGGTCACGACGCATGCGCACCGCAAAACGACCACGGAGCGCGCACGCGCGACCTAAACACTACCACATAATATATATCGATATTTTACTTACAAACGTATACATTTCTGCTGGAAAATATTTAAAAAATTTGACAGTCCAAATAGCTTCATCATCATCATCGCAGCTAATATACATCCCACTGTAAGACTTCCGACTTCACTCCCACGGGCAAGAAAGGGTGGATTATATTGTTATTTCGTCACCTCACGGTATTCCAATTTCCTCATTAAACATTTAATATATGGTTGATCGAGCTTACCTCTGTGTTAATTTTGGAAAATATATTTGGGTATTGTATAGCTGTTATAGAGTTTCGGAGTATAATTAGATACAAATTACATATTGATTATGTTTGTTTTCTATCGACATAATACATTTATGAACTGCTGGGAGATTATGAAATAATGAGAAACTAAAAAAGGCAAAAATAACAAAAAATGGAGAAGCAGGGATCGCACTGGGGCTGTCTAGAATAAGCAACTGGTAGATTTCCCAGCTGAGCTATTTTTATTTTTGATGGCAGAGGTTAAATTTACCTTTATATTCTACTTATATTTTTTTCATTGCCTGAAAGCGTTAACAAAATTTTCTATAAACGAAACCTATATATAACTATATTGATTTTTCACCGTTAAATTCCCTGGCTTCCGTGTGGTGACGGAGTAAGAATACAATTCACCACTCCCCCTATCTTACCCGTGGGTGATCGTACGAGACGACTAAGGGATATAAAACGCATATAACATTTATGAGAGAGAAGGAAAACTCGAAATAAAACCCTATACCAACACGTCTGACCAGCGTGGTATAGTAGGTCAATTACTCTTCCATTATGGAGGCGGCCTGAGCCCAATAGTGGGACGTATATGGGCTGAGATGATGATCATGAAATTCCCTGGAGACTGGCATTATAGCTGTATAGGAGTATTAAAGAATTGCTCGTCGTTACATATTATATACATCATATAAATTTTTGACGAAATATTCTAGAACTAGAAAAAAATTATCTCCCAAAATACAGGGAACCTAATATCTTTTAATTGTGCACGTTACCGGACTTAGTGATTGGCCCTTCTATAAACGCTACATGTACTTGTACTTTAAAACAACTTATTATTTTAATTTAAGTAAATTTATTATTAAATGTTCGATAAAGCTTCAATGTACGTAATGTAAAAGCTAAGAATCACTATGATATGAACGGCAGAGAGGCGAAGTAAGTAAGAACACCATGTGTCTTTACATCTATGGCCCTCTATTCTATTAAATCAGGACGGTGCCTGGCCGTGCATGCATCTTCTACGTACGAGGCCTTTTTTGTGATTCATGCTATGCAAAGTTATTCGAGATTTGAGTAAGAAACAAGTTAAAATAGTGCTCTCACAGAAACTTCGTATCTCTACGAGAAATAATTCAAGAAGTGTGTCTTTTGCACATAAACAAAATAAAAAAGTCTAATAAAAAGATTATTAAATTTTATAAGTAATACAACGGTTCTAATATATTAAATTCTCATTTCAACGATGTTTTCAGTTACTCGAAACCTGAGTTTTGTATTTATTAAAATTTATTATTGTTCGTGTGGGGAATAAGAATACAATTCACCATTTGTCCGTGGAGGTCGTAAAAAATAGCTAAGATGACTACTATGCAAGAGAAGGAAAACTACCGACGTCCGACTAGGTATTACCCCCCGGCCTGACGGGGGTATGCCGTCGGGTCGACCACTGATGACAAGTAACCCTGCTCCGGTGGTCGGTTCAACGACGAAGGCGACGTAGTGTTCGGGTGGGTTGCGGGTGTGCATGCTTACGCCCCTTTGGCGCCCCGGATGGAGTGGTGCAAGGAGTGCGCCGACCGCAGCCCGCGCCAAAAGTAAAAGAGAAGAAAAACTCAATAAGTAACCCATTATATACCAACCTATCTGACCAGCATAGTATAGTAAATTCAAATTGCCTCCTATTGTGGGGATATCCCTCTTAATTTGTCGAGATGATGATGATGTATAAAACAACACACAATTTATTTTAATACTAGGAACCCGTCCTCGCTTCGCTTCGGTTTCAGTCGCCTTGCCCGCGTAGTTCCCATTCCCATGGGAATACCGGGACAAAATATAGCCTATGTTACTCCCAAACAAAGAAACAAACGATCAAACAAACTTACTTTCGCATTTATAATATTAGTAAGGATATATACCTATATATTTTAAGCAGAGATAACTTTTCCGATCACATATTAAATACCTTAATCGTCTTACAGGATATGAAATAGAAACAGGAAAAAGGAGGTAGCTAATTTAAAATCTAAAAGTTTATTTAAAATAAGAAAATAAGGTTACGAAGCTCTTTAATCTAATCTCTAAAACTGATTTTAAACGTGTAACTATCTAGTAAACATAAATACGATAACAGTTAAACAAATTAGTTGTTACTTTAATTAGTTTACGACTGTATAAAGGTTTATTATCGGTCTTTAATGCGATCCAAACGAGTTTATCTGCTATGCTGTCATTCATTAGCTGTATTCGACTACACATTCATTCATAAAGTACACATTATACGAATGTGAATAAAAGATCAGTGACCGTTGACGGCTTGCGGGTGGACTTCAAACGGGCTACGCTATTGGGACGTCATTCCGAGTAACTAATGCTGTATGCTGTCTGTCGAACAACTGAGGGCTATGCGTAAACGTACCGCTTCTAATGAACGCACATTTTTATATATTTCATTTTCTAGCTCATTAAGTTGTTCATAGAAAATGTTTATGAAAATTAATCTATATATATATAAAAGAAAGTCGTGTTAGTTACACTATTTATAACTCAAGAACGGCTGTAACGATTTAGCTGAAAATTGGTGAGGAGTAGTAGTAGTAGGTAGCTAAGAACCAGGAGACGGACATAGAATACTTTTTATCCCGTTCGATCGCATTCCCGTGTGACGTGACATAAAACGTCAACGGGAAAACAAGTCCCTATAAAACGTGGTATAACAGAAACGCATCTTACATGTAATAACAAAACGCAGATGACAGCTGAACATAATTTTGTCTATGGTTAAGTATGGTTGAAAATTTAATAATTGTACATTTTAAATAAAACTACTTTACGGATTTTATCACGTTTGTATTTGATTTTTGATTGCCCGACGTTTCGAATACTTTGCAGCGTTCATGGTCACGGTTGGACTAAGATGTCTCACATTCAATAAGTCATCGTTATTGTAGAAAATTTATAATTATCTACCCGATACAGAAAATAGTTATTAAATATTGACCCACATTTTGATACAAATTAATTGCCAGTGTAAGAAGAAAATGATTCTATATGAAAAAATTAAATTGTTTATGGTTAGTAATTATTTAACATTAAAATTAATAGTAATTATATTTAAAAAAATCTGACAATCTAGTATACTATCACCGGATCGGAACACGGCCACACTGAGAAAGATCCGACAAGAAAACTCAGGTGACATAATGCTAAATTGATATTAATTTTGAAGGCGGCTTACTTTATGTTACTAAGCGACTTTAAGTTATAAAATTATCTTTAGCTATTATTATTGTGGGTCAAATCTATACAATATGAGCTCACACTATCTTGCAGTCTTGTGGTGGTCTGTTTGGATTTATTTTTAATAATGTTACTAACAGGATCCCAGCTTGATGGTAATACCCAGCCATCCTCTCTATTGAAATTTTTGTGTTTTTTAATTTCAATAGCCTCGCGTACCATTCTAGGCAGGTATCGGTGTTCTTTTGCGAGGATTTGTGGTTTATCAAACCTGATGTTATGGCGAGCGCGGTCCTGACTATGTTCACAGACTGCAGACTTAGTGTGACGGCGGTGCTTCACATCGCCTATGTGTTCTTTGATCCGAGTTCTTATGGATCTCTTTGTTTGCTCAATATAAGAGAGACCACAGTTACAGTCAAGTTTATATACTCCTGCATCTTGTAGAGGGATCTGGCACTTGACAGATGGTAAGAATTGACTAATTCTCTTCAGTGGCTTAAAATAAGTTTTTATGGAAGACCGTTTCAGGATGTAGCTAATCTTGTCAGTGACTCCTTTAACATAAGGTAGTATTGCAGGGAGGCGCTCAACTGTGGGTGGTTTTACTTCTCTGCGACGGGGGCGTATAGTAGGTCAACTTTCTCTGCTATTGTGGAGGAGATTCAGGCCTAACATTGGGACGAGTATGAGCGAGACGAACGACCAAACGATCTATTACTGTAATAGTTGTGTAAATCATTCAAGTGTGTCATAACATATCAAATCACATTTTTATTTATACTCATAGAGAGTGTAAATAAAAGTTGTCAACACAAGAACAGGTTGTTGATATTCGACTATGCAATTCAGTTCACATGACAGCCTTCGACGGTATTCGAAATGAGATTTTTGTCTACCGGTCATTCTGTCATGTCAACAAGCATTGAATAGTATATCTTTTTATGTTATCAAAAACATAACTTGTAAAAAAAACAAGCCTCGCAACTCAGTTTTTTACCAAAAAAAGTTGTGATATCCATGAAATACCAAGGCGATTAATTTATTCAGTCCCTACGTAAAGGACCTTGCGTTTTAAGTTATTACGTAATTAGCTAACCTAACAACTTCTTATAGAAATTAAAAATCTTTTATGTTTTTCATAGATTGATTTAGCCTTGGTCATTCATGATTCTAGTCTTACTCACAACGAAGCTATAGGGGGTCGAAAATGACCTGAATTATTTAGAGAAAAGAATGTTACGGCAGTGTTGCGTTTGTGCTCGACTTGGCGGGGCCGCTGCCGTGCCCCAAGATAAATTCTTTTTACTGGACAAATAAAACTCGAAAACAGTTTACCCTTTAATTTTGAACATCCGTAAGTTTAATTTTTACAAAATTTAATGCAATTAAATGATTATAAATTAGTCACAATTAATTATACAAATGAGCGTGCTGTTATCGCAACTCTATCGACGTAACTTCTGAACCAGTAACATAATCAAACGCGGCTTTCTACATGCGAAAGGAGAAGCTTTACTCACGCCCCGTCACACCGTTTCGCATTAATTACGGAACAAATTATATGTTCTTTATCACCATTCTTTTTTTTAATAACAGGCATTGTTGCCCATTCGTGACAAGAAACGATTCTCTTCAGCCAGTGACTGATTTAATTCGATTTCCTCACGACCGGCGACTGATGTATCGTATCATGCCTTCATCATTCCTTTCAAGACGGCTTAATTTTTAATTCTTTGAGCTTTATTTTCATGGATAAACAAAATATATTTAGACTTTCTGCCGGCACTTTCTGTTGTTATGAAATTTTCGAGTTTATTTTAAATTTATAAATCTTATTAAAATTATAATTTAATATCTATATATGGATATCGTCATCATCATCATCGTTCGGCCTATCGCACAAAGTGTGGTCACATCCAATGACATCCTGCCTGCATCCAACGATGCCCAGCAACTTTCGCCACGTCATCGGTCCACCTAGTTACACTGACTTACACTGAGTCGTCCGATGCGTGGTCGATATAGCAGAACAAAATTATTTGTTGATTTTATTGTGAACTTATAAGAATATAGTAATATTCTATTCATAATATTATGAAAGAATATTTATTATATTTACATAATGAAAAGTACGAGTCTTTTGAAATCTATGCTTTTATCTATTTATACAACTTGAGTTATGTAATTCAAAAATATAATATTGAATGTTGATAAATTACTAATAGACAGGCAAATAGTTCTTCTAATATTAACGTTGTCTAGTTCCAACGGTATTTTAGCTAAAACCAGATGCATTTATATAAATGAGGGTTGGGACGCACCTGGGAGGCACCTGGACCTTGATTAGTGCTAGCACTTAGTTCCTTTTACTTGACACATTGGATTAATACTATGTAGTGGTAAATGAGTAGTTTAATTAATTAAATATCGTAAAGTTCATTCGAGTGGCCTATGTGAATTATTTTATCGATTGTAGTATAACGCATCTATACCAATAAATAAAATTGGAGAGTCTGTTTGTAATGCCGAAATAATAGGATTTTTTCATGCTCACACGATTGTGTGAGCATGAAAAAATAACCATTTGCACTATACATATGCCTAAAATACACTTTATATTTTTTTTGTCTGTCTGTTTGTCTGTTTGTTCCGGGTAATCTTCAAAACGGCTGGAGCGATTTCAAAAATTCTTTTACCAATGGAAAGCTATAGTATCAGTAACCTAGGCTATATTTTATCCTGGTATTCCCACGGGAACTGGAACTACGCAGGAAAGACGACTGAAACCGAAGCGAAGCGAGGGCGGGTTGCTAGTTTCAAATACGAGTATATGATTGTTTTTTTTTATAGGGACAGAAATAGAGATTTTAGCTATAACACTGACAAAACATGATAAGGTAGGGGCAGATTATAAACAAATCATTTTGCGTTAGGCAGACAGTTGCGAGGTCAGGTTGTAGGCTTATTGTCTATGATTACTAAAATTGAATCATCTGATCTCATCTGAACCCATACACATCACATTGTTGGGTTCAGGCCTCCTTCATTATTGGAGGAAAATTGACTTACTATACCACGCTGGTCAGGCGTGATGGTATAGGGTTTTGTTTCCTTCCTTCTCTTACATAGATATTATACGCATATTATATCCCTTAGTCGTCTTTTACGACACCCACGACCAAGAGGGCACCATAGGGGTGGTGAATTGTATTCTTACTTCGTCACCACACGGGAACGGAATTTAATACTTAGACTTTATGAGTCTAGTACAAGCGGTCAGTAGTGATTATGATAACATAGAAGAGGAGCAATGATTATTAATACATATATATAAATACCTAACTATTAGTGATAGCATTACACTGTTGACAGTTGTCTGTCACAGCCGCGGGCTGGTCCGTCCGGAGTAGTACCACACTCTCGCAGAAAATCGACGTCTGACTAGTAGTAATTTATTACTGAGCTTCGTTCAGTGAGCGAGAGAGCCGGAAGCCTAACTTTTTGAGGGTGTTTGCGTGTGGTGGGTTTTGATGATATCTTCAGTTTCACCGAACCTCATTGCACGCATTCACACTTCCTTCACTTTCCTCATGATAGGCAGCGGCCTAGCAAAGCTACATGAGCGGCAGCAACACTTACCATCAGGTGTACTGTTTGCTCGTTTGCCACCTTTTGCAATAAAAAAAACCTATACAATATATGTTCTACTGTTGGACACGAGTTCTCATCAGAACGGGAGATAAATAGAACGATTATACTAGTTCAAATAGGTTAGTATAGATTATATATATATTTGAGGCGGCGGATCGCCTGCGCGAGGAGCGCAGCCGCGATGAGGCGATCCACCGCCGGCGACTGGGGCGGCGGCGTAGGCGCGAGTACTTGCGCCTCATGCTGCCCTAGCCGAGGTCGCGGGTGACGTGACCGGGGATTAGTTCATCACCCGCCGAGAGGCCGACCACGTGAGGAAAGATCGACGTCCGGAGGGACGTCGGTCGATGGGAGGGTACCCCAAATAGGGGGTATTCCGTCGGGCCGACCACCGATGACAATTAACCATGCTCCGGTGGACGGCCCAACGACGAAGGCGACGTGCACGTGGGTGGATTGCGGGTGTGCGTGCTTACGCCCCTCTGTCGCCCCGGACGGAGTGGTGCGAGGAGCGCTCCGACCGCAACCCACACCCAAAAAAAAAGTATAGATTATTATTACAAGGTTTACAAGTTTCATACTTCCCTTACTGTGATGTTATGATCTGGTTATATAATTTTGTCGTCTTTTACGGCAGTCACATTAAGGAAGAAAAATAAGACTTCTCTAATCATTATCATCACTATCAGCCTATCGCCTTCCACTGCTGGATGTAGGCCTCATTCATGTTACGCCACAGAGAGCGGTGCTGTGCCATTTGCATCCAACGACGCCCAGCAATTTTCACCTGGTGGTCGGACCACCTAGTTGGGTGTCCTACACTGCGTCGTCGGATACGTGGTCGCCACGCATGAGCCTTTTGTCCCCATCGCTGGTCGGAGCTATGTGGTCTGCCCATTGCCACTTCAGCGTACTAATTCTTCGTGCTGTCGGTCACATCCGTTTTTCTGCGGGTTTTCGTATTTTGGATACTAGATTAGACTACACTTAAAGCTAAGGAAATAATCATTATATTGCGATGGACTTTATACTTTAATTAACGGACACAAATGGGTATAAACCTAAACTCATAACAATAATTTGTGGACCGTTCAAGAGTATTTTGTCTTACGTATGAATCGAATCTACGGCGCTTGGTATCGTAGGTCGATATCTTAATAACTACACCATGTTTGCGTACGTTTTAGCCCGTCCGACCGACAGATTGAAAGTTCTATATTCTATATGATCTTAGAAGAAGCAGTAAAGACTTTTGTAATATTATGTGACAGTTCTAAATTACTTTTAAGTTAAATTAAACTGACGTTAAAAGTATTAGAAAAAAGATGTACAATAATTTTTTGTAAGACTTGTCAACTGGACCACATACTAAGTCGGCTTTAGAGGAACAAGAATTCCAAGAATAATCGAGTTAGTAAAGGCGCATCGATTGCTATTGCGGAATAATCTTGAGAATCGGCGCGTGCCTTACCATCGCTATGGATACGCCCACAGCTTCAGGCTCAGTTTGTTTTACTACGATGCGACTTGGGTGTATTTCTACTAAGTTATATTTTGTAATTTCGATTAGATATTTATTAGTTATGCTGGCGGCTTTGTTCGCGTGAACGACCGTTTAAATATTTTTTACATATTTTTTGAAAATAGTACTTTGCTTGGTAAAATTTATATTTAGCTGTACCCCTGATCACGGCTGGACAAGCCGAACTAGAACATTACAAAAGTCTTCTATAAAATGTACCTGAATAATTAAACTAACACCCATTCTACGTATACTACACACACTATAATCACTATATCTTAATTAATGTTAAAGTACAGCTAAAACAATAACTCTTTTTAGCATAAGAAAAATCATAAGACTGAACTTACTAAGCTTGTTTGACCAGATGAAGGACAACTCAAGTTTCTTGATGACAGCAATCTAAGCTTGCAGATGTTATCAACATTTCTATAGATCGTTCAAAATTTTTCTACAAAATCATTTTTTAATTTATTTTTTAAAACGTTAATGTCATCTTAAGTTATTAATTGTTATCGTTAGATGATCCTATAGACAAGGATTGTCTTTTTTTCCTTGGAATAATAGTTTATTTAAAATATGGGTGTACAATAAAACCTAGTACCCGGATGACAGAGCTTAGCTCGGCGATTTTTTGATAAATTGTGTTTGTTTTTGGAAAATATATTTAGTTCTTTTGTTTACAAAATGATTTCTTTCTCACAAATAAATTGGTAAAAGGGGAAAACCAATCGTCACTCTGAAGTTGTCTGGATTAAAGGACTGCTCGATTTTACTAAGCTATTTTTATTCTCGATGGCATTGGCTAACATAGTGATTTCTGATGTTTTGAATTTGATTTTTGATTGCCCGGCGTTTCGAACACTTTGCAACGTGACCATGTATGCTACAAAGTTCATGCGTTATTCATTACGCATATTTTATTCCGAACTTTTCCAGGCGTTTCGCAGGCGCATTTCATAGATCGCCTTGTTGGTCAAGGTGTGTGGGAAGTCACCCATGCGAAGGACTGAACTACCAAGGTCTGCTGTGGGTGGTCCTTTAAACGATAGTAGTAGGATGATCTCGAACAGAGAAAGATGGCGAGACATCATGAAGCGCTTAACATCACTCACCTTTAATACTAAATGATATGCACGAACGTTCTACTAAGAGTGTATTGGCTAAGAAGTTCTTAGCAACTGCATTAACTGTGAATACATTTAATATGGAATTATAGTAGTATTTACTAACGCACTATGATCGGACACCATCTATAATGGATAGGTACCAATAGCAAATTGAAAATAACACAATCTTGTAGTTCTGCAGAAAACAATATTGTTCCATTCAAGCGCCGTGTTTAGTAACGGTATTTATTTGAATGGCTTATTTGGATTTAAAAGTTTAAGGAAGACATCACGAAATAGACACCTACAAAAACTTTTGAAATAACTGTCGTTTATTTTTAAATAGTAATATTACGTCCATTGTTCAATTGGTATATTGGTTTAAAAAAGTGTTTCAATGGTTTGTCATGTTTTATGAATAAAACTGGCTTCTCATTCTATTGTAAAGATGGTTAGTTATGAAATCGCTTTGGGCAGTGGTGAATATTGCATTTATATTTATATGCTTTAAATACTTCAGTATAGAGTTTTGGTGTTTCGTATGGTGACGGAGTAAGAATACAGTTCACCACCCCCTCTCTCAACCGTGGGTAAAAGACGACTCGGGGATATGATTTGTAAATGATTGATATGCAAGAGAAGGAAAACTCGATGTAAAACTCTATGTCAACACGTGTGGAGGAAGCCCAAACCCAACAGTGGGACTTATATAGGCTGAGATGATGAGATGATGATATACACACAATACACACACATATATAAATATCAGGTTGACCGAGCTTCGCTCGGAGTATTTTTGTAGCATTTATTCAGATATATATTAATAAAAAATAAAAAAATAAATAATGAAAATTATATAAAAATTACAAAAAGAGAATAATAATAACACAGAGATTCGATCTGACGCCGTTTGTCGGCGATGTCAAAAATAAAATGAAACCTGACTACTTCGCCACTGAGCTATCGTAACTCATGACATTGACGCCAAAATTTGAATTCATATTCTTTTAAAATTTAATGTCATTATATTGTCTGTCAAAAACACTGACAAAACAACATTTTCTATACATAAAACCTAGCTGGATCGATTTTTTGGGCCCGAATCCTCTGGTATGCCAAGTTTCAACAAAATCGTTGGAGCCGTTTCCGGGATCCTGAATATATATATATATATATATATATACAAGAATTGCTCGTTTAAAGATAATATTTGGTTGACCGAGCTTCGCTCGGAATATTTTTGTAGAATTTATTTAGATATATATTAATAAAAAATAAAAAATGTATAAAAAATTACAAAAGAGAATAATAATAACACCGAGATTCGAACCGACGCTGTTTGAATGCTACAAAACTCAAAATTAAAACCGGCCGTCTCCCCCACTGAGCTACCGTAACTCTTGACATTTACAACGAAATTTGAATTCATATTCTTTTAAAATTTAATGTCGTTTATTGTTATGCTAAAAACACCGACAAAAGAACATTTTCTATAAATAAAACCTAGCTAGATCGATTTTTTGGACCCGAATCCTCTTGTATGCCAAGTTTCAACAAAATCGTTGAGCCGGTTCCGAGATCCTGAATATATATATATATACAAGAATTGCTCGTTTAAAGATATAAGATAAGATTATTCCCTTTTTTTACCGTTTGTAAATATTGACAGAGATTACAGAGATTTATAATTATCTACCCGCTACAGAAATTAGTTATTTATTTCTGACCCACATTTTGGTGCAAATTTATTGCCAGTAAGTATAAGAAGAAAATGACTCTATATGAACAAATGATATTGTTTATGGTTAGTCATTATTAAATATTAAATTTGTAGTAATTATTATGACAATTCATTAATTTAAAACCTAACAAATCAAGAATACTACTCGTACCACCGGATCGGAACGCGGCTACATTGAGAAAGATCCGGTAAGAAAACTCAGAGGACATAATGCAAAATAATATTAAATTTTTAATGGCAACTTGCTTTGTCTTACTAAAAGGTTTTTGATTTATAAAATTATCGTTAACTATTATATTAATAGTTATTATACAGAAACGTTGGGCAATCAATAAATAAATACAAACTCGATAAAATCTGTAAAGTAATTTTATTTAAATTTGTAATACTCGGGTAAACATCAGAAATCATTTAAACCATTCCATTCTGTGTCAAGTTTTCGTTTGCCATTTGTCTTCTACTATATCTTGGTATGTGCATTGACAACCTCAAGTCAATCGAGCTTAACAACTAGTATGTAAAGGTTTATTGACCGATTTAAATGATTTATGAATGAACGCTACGCGATCCTTCTCTTACTATTGCGGTCCGTGTATTTAAAATCCTATACATCACTTGCAAGCTGCAAAGATATTATCATCATCTCATCTTATACACAACCCCCGAATTTGATCTATTATATTATCTACCTCGGTTATCAGACAGGTGTTCAGACCATGTGTTCTTTTTGGTGACAAAGTAAGAATACAATTCACCACTACCTATCTTACCCGTGGATGTCGTAGGCATATAACATCTATGCAAGAGAATGAAAACTTGAAAACTCTATACCACCCTGTCCGACCAGCACGGTATAGTAAGGTGAATTTCCCTCCTATTGTGGCGGAGGCTTGAGCCCAGCAGTGGGACTTGTATGAGCTGAGCTGATGACGAGGAGATCAGCTGGGTCGATATTGGCTTCTATTTCGATTTTTTCTTCTCTTGCATAAATGTAATCTGTAGACTTATGCCTTACTCGTGTTTGCCAATAGCCAAAAGCAAGAAAGGGAGTGGTGAATTATTTTCTTAGTGCTTCACTACACGGTTAATATACAATTAAAGTGAAATGAATGTACTAACAAAAGTAAACTCATTCATAGACTAGTTAACTCGTACAGAATAGCATAAACGCAGAAAATTACGATGAGCCTGCACCAGGCATCGTAATTTAAACGTTAACAACTTTTATGGCCTGTATGTTTCTTTCTTTAACAAGGCTGTAATTAATATTTATTTTTTTTTGTTAAATTACGCGTTAAATTTGGATTAAGTATTTAAGCGGGCTTATGCTATCTTATTTATTATATCCAAATTCATCATTGGCATCCGGCCTTCCTCTATAATGAGAGAAAATCGACACGGCCCCAATTTAAATTGTTAATTTAATAATGTGTAATAAAACAAAATATTGGTATATGAATAAAACTGTTCATAAAAAGTTTAAAATTATTTCTGAAACGTTCTCATGTCAACATTTTATTAGTTACTACCTGACAACAGACGCTTTCTATACAAATTTAGAAAACATAATAAAAATAGAATCCCTTGAAAAGGATTGCAAAACCACCTACTGGATCCATTCTTGCATTCATTAGACTGCAAGAATGGTTTTAAGGGTCTAAAAGCATTTTTACATTATTGTCTTCCTAATGAGACAGATTTGACGTCCATCAGTTGGAAGGTTTCAAAGTTCGGATATATAAAAGCTTTTTGTGTTTTATTTAATTAATGAAACAAAGCCTGGAGTGAAGTAACAATTGATAGTGATAGCTGGTTGGGAGTACAATGTCCCATTACTTTGTAATATTCTGTGAGATCGGATGATGATTGGCCAGGAGAATAAACAGCAGCACTCTCCAGGGAAAGATAAAACTTTAATTGTGATCACTAATACTGACGTTGATGGCCTGGTTAATAGATAGATGAATGAAGTGAAGAGGAAAGAAAGAGGGGAAGGAGCACAGGTGTAATAGGGATATATTATTAAAACATCGATTTGCCTTTCATCTCAGCTCATATACTTCCCACTACTGGGCTCGAGCCTCCTCCATAATAGCACAGATATTGACCTAATATACCACGCTGGTATAGGGTTTTATTTTCAGTTTTCCTCCTTTTGTATAGACACTATTTGCATATTGTATCCCTAGTTTTCTTTTAAGGCATCCACGGGCAAGATACGGCTTAGTAAATTGTACCTATTCTTTGTCCGTCATCACCGTTTGCCTTTAGGCTATGAAACGGACGTCAAGGACTTGGTACTAATAGCCGATCCTGTGGTGAAAGGGAGGGAACACGATGGGTTATAGGGTCGCGCGTCGCCTTTTCGTCGCCATGGACGGAGCGAACCGCGTGTGTGCTGACTAGCTCGCCATAAAAAATCTATGAAATTTACACAGAAGTTGCTGGTTTGGAAAAAAAAAATAAGCTCACCTTAATACAATTAAGATTAATAGAGGCGAATATTATGACCACAATTACAATATTCTGATCTGATCCGATGGATTGATCAATCGCTTTCGCTAATGATTATAATTGAATAATTTTTTTATATTACAAATTGACTCTGCTCAGATTTATTTTATTAGCTAATCAATTTTGTAAGATCAATGACCCCTGTTTCTAGATTTAGTATTAATATCTTTATTCCGAATGTATTGGATTATTTTCTACAAAATTGATAGCGAATTTACTACTACGATAGTATTAACGGTAAAGCAATTTTTTGTGATCTAACCCGTATGATTGAGCGCTTCTGTCCACAGCATACGAAGCCAGTATTTGTCTGTGAAACTATATCTGTAATATGGTTATTATATATAATTAGCGTACCCAACAGGGTTGCCCGGTATAGGAATGCCACATTAAATGTGATGTTTTAAGATAAACATGTAGGTAGATTTTTATTGCCGTGTCTTGAGGGAGTAAAAATACAATTTCCTATCCTCTACCTGGCCCGTAGGTGTAGTAGAAAGACGACTAAGGGAATTGTATGTATAGTATGTATTTGTATGTATTGTACCTTCTATGTGCACGTTACATAAAGTGCATTAGACATTTATGCAAGGGAAGAAAAAAAAATGAAATAAAATTACCAACCCGTTTGACGGTATGGTAGGTTAATTTTCCTCCAATTGTGAAGGAGGATCGAGCCAAGTGATAAGATGTATATGAGCTAAGATGATGATGATTTTCAGTATGGTGATGAAAATCTGGGAGGGTACCCCAAATAGGGGGTATTCCGTCGGGCCGACCACTGATGACAAGTAACCCTGCTCCGGTGGTCGGCCCAACGACGAAGGCGACGTGGTGTTCGGGTGGGTTGCGTGTGTGCGTGCTTACGTCCCTCTGTCGCCCCGGACGGAGTGGTGCGAGGAGCTCGCCGACCGCAGCCCACCCCTTAAAAAAAAAAGTGTGGTGACAAACTAAGAATATAATTCACTACCCACTCACTTGCCTGTGGGTGTCGTAAAATACGACTATGGGATTAAATATGCATATAACATCTAAGCAAGAGAAGGACAATTTTAAATGAAACCCTAACACATCTGACCAGCGTGGTATAGTAGGTCAATTGCCGTTCTATTGTGGAGGAGGCTCGAACCCAACAGTGGGACATGTTTGAGCTGATGTGATAAAACGATGATGATTAATTTAACTTTTAACGGATTATTCTCGAGTCATAATTTTCTATTATCTCACTGTTTCCTTATTTATTGCACGGAAACAAAACGAAAGTGTGTAAATTTTAATTATCTAATCTTTCTAGCTAGGCAATCCATAGTTCAAATTGTTTTTTTACGCTTAAAATTATGTTGTCAATTGTACAGTAACTCAAATTTGGACAGCAATGCCTCCTACTGTGTTCATTTGTGTTTTTAAGCCATCGAGGGACCCTTTGAAATATAGCTGCATAATAGACACACAAAAATTCATCTAAATCCGTTCAACCGTTTAGAAGTGGTCTTGATATCAATCGCACTGCCACCAATGGGTCCAGTCATTATATAAATTATTCCTACACCCGAATGTACCCAAAAATCATCAAAATAGGCCCAGCCCCTTAGGAGGTAGTCACAAACTGTGTGTGTACAGAAGAATATATCCATATGAAATGATGAAAATTATAAACCATATTAACGAAATTCAAAGAGTTAAGTTACAAAATCAACAAACAATTTAAATTTCTTTAAAATGAAATGGAACTGACCTAAAAAGTATTTGAATTATCTAAGATCAAGGTAAAAAGCATCTCCAATAGTTTTCAGATTCTATATTAAACTTTTTTAGATTTTATGAGGTCAGCTTGTTGTTTTTTTTAATAAGCAAAAAATATCAAGTATTTTGCCAGAAGTATTGTATTGTAAAGAAGCCTCAATAACTGAGCAAAAAATCTATCATAATTTTGTGCAATAATCGCTCAGTCAGAGTATTGAATTAAGATTTTAGTACCTTTGTAATTTTTTTTTCGAGTTCATTGTTTTTCTTAAACTGATATCCGTGTGGTGCTAAGAATACAATTCAGCATGCCCGCTCTTGTCCTTAGATGTCGTAAAAGGTGTCTAAGGGGTATAATATGCAACTATGCAAGAGAAGGAAGACCTAAAATAAAACCTTATACCAACATGTCTGACTAGCATGGTATAGTATCAATTTCTCTTCTATTATGGAGGGGATTCAAGCCTAAGAATGGGATGTATATGAATTGACGGAATGCTTTCAAACGAATTGTATCGATGATCAGCATATAAATATGAGAATTTTATTTTAACATTTCTGACTATGACAATTGGATAGTATAATACAGGAGTATACAAAATCTATAGAAAAATTTCCATGTGATGATTATTATAACATTACGATAATATTACCGCCGCGCGTAGGGCGCGACAATAGGATATCGCGCCCGGACGAAAAAGACTGCGTGCATTCACAGCTTATCCTGCAAAAAGAGTTATAGGGCTACATACCGCCTTTCCGTCGCCCCGGGCAGATCGGGTAGTGTATGTGGTAACCATAGCCTTTTTTGGCAGAAAACCATGGTACGCGCACCGTCTGATCGATTCGGGGCGACAAGAGGGGCGGCGAACGAGCCTTCTTCCAAGCGCCAAGTGGGTGGGCTATTAGTACGGGTACTAATAGCCCACCCACTTCGGCACACCAGGTCGGGACCTGGTCATCAGTATCCCGATCATAGCCGGTGCCATGCGAAAAAAAATGGCGTGCGGCCCCACAACTTTACCCACCCTCAATTGAGCTAACCACCAATACCAATCCCTTTTGGTCAAACCAAATGAAGTGACTAGTTATTTTTATTAGATATAATAAAAAAACTAAGTAGACAAAAATATGCAGTTTATATTGTAAAGAGATTGCTGTACAACACAAAAACAGCCAAATTAACTTTTATCTTAAAAAACAAATGTTATAAGTAAGTAGAGTCTAATTTCAAGACTGCTTGAATCGTTATGCACCGATTTTGAAAGCAATTGCTTGTGTAACAAAAAGCTAAATAGATGCCTTTTTCTAATCTGACATCTCAATTATAAAAGAGCAAAGTTTCTAAAAGAATACGTTGTAGTCAATATTTTTACATTTATCTTGGTCAAAACAAAAGATTTCTCTTTTTTCAAAGAATATAGTTTTTTAATAATAATTAGCTGTTTATTATAATTTGCCGTATAGTGGCGAGTAAGAATAAGATTTGTCACTTATTTTTCTTGCCCATGGGCGTCATGAAAAACGAATATTAAACTCTTTGTACCAACACGTCTGATTAGCATGGTAATTATACCAGCTCAATTTTCCTCACATTTTGTAAAAGGCTGGAGCCCAGCAGTGGAACGTGTACAAGCTGAAATGATGAAGATTGATAACGATTATACGTTAGTCCGTAGTAAAGATTTTCTCACCACATAACATCAATATCTTCTTTGTTTACCATAATTCTGTAATGCTGTTTGACAGGCCATTTTGGGTCGTAGATTTGGACGGTGGCCGGTCTATATATCGGTTTATTTGTCAATCCATTCAGATGACTACGTCCACCTTTGGGCATAGACCTCCTCACAAAGGTGGTTTTATATCACTATCGCCAGGCGAGTTAGTGATTGTAGTTAGTATTAAAGGTTCCCATGAGAGAGGTGCTATCTATTCCCTTGGTAGCTGCTGCCCATTCCTTTCCTTTAAAGTTAAAATTGTTGCATTTATCATCAGTCCTTAATATGTGTTCAAAGTTTCAAATTAATTCGCTGTTTAGAAGGGGATGAAAATCACTTTCAAAGTTTTTGTTACATACAAACCAAGTTAATAAACCAAGTTAACCAACGTTTTTTGGTCTGGGCTACGGTCAGCGCAGTCGCCATGTGACAGAGGGGCGGCGCCCGGCCCTGTAAACTATCCCATAGCACGTCGCCTTCGTCGTTGGGCCGACTGCAAAGTTCCTTGACTTCAGTGGTCGGCCCAACGGAATACCCCGAGGGATACTCCGAGGAATACCCTCTCCCATCCACGTCTCCTTCCCGGGACGTCGATCGCCATCGCGCGATCAGCCTCTCCGCGTGTGACGGACTAAATCCCCGGTCCCGTCACCCGCAGTCTCTGCTAGGGTAGCATCACGCGCAGGTACTCGTGCCTGCGCCGCCCCAGTCGCCGGCCGAGGACCGTGTCCGCGTGGATGCGTCCAAAATATATAATAGTGATAAGTTGCCTAGATTATAATTTAGGTCTATGCGCTTTCATAGATTTGGAAAAGGCCTATGATAGAGTAGTGAGCAATGAATTGTGGTCAGCATTAGTTTTAATAATTCAATACCTTGATGATTGAGCTTAGCTATTTTATTAGTTTACTGTGTTTTTTTAGGCAATATATTTAGATATTAAAAATTATTCATGAAATAATGAAAAGAAATATATATAAAAACAAAATAAAAATTAAAGAATAATAAAAAAGGGAAGACCAAGGATTGAACCGAGGCTCTCAAGCTCAGACTGGCCCACTTCTCAATTGAGCTATTTCTATTCATGATGACAACGTTCACATTTACTTTCACATTCTAATTATATTTATTTATTAACTGAAAACACTGACAAAGTGATGTCTTCTATAAATGGAAATTTAGCTAAATCGATTTATCGACCTCGAAACCTACCAAATATTATGAAAATCGCTGTTGGTATTTCGGCGATATCAAATGTATAGAAATATATAAATACAGAAATTAAACGAATTTTATTTAAAGATATTAGATAAAGACATTCCGTCATACTCCCATTAATTTAGAATATATGCAATGACCGGTGTGCATGTCATGAAAAGTAAATGATTTTTATTATTCTGTACAGAAACTTTCAATAGATTCATATTAATATTATCTAACCATTGTAAAGCTCATATTTAAGTACTGTTAACAGATAAATATCTTTTTTAATTAAATAAATATTATTTTATTCGGGCTCGAGGCGTAGTAACTACACTCGTATTTTGTGCTCAAGCGCAATGCGATAAGGCAATCCTAACTACCGAGTATTAAGTGTTGAGCTTATTAATTTATACGACTTACAACTATGGTATCTCGATTTTAACTTAGGTAAACATTTTATTACATATTTATTATTTTATTAATAGTCCAGATGAGAATCAATAAAATAATGAAGTATATCTTTGATATTCATTTATTAACTTCAAGCAACCCGCCCTCGCTTCGCTTCGGTTTCAGTCGCCTTACCCACTTAGTTCCCGTTTCCATGGGAATACCGGGATAAAATATAGCCTATGTTACTCCCTGACATTACAGCTATCCATTGGTGAAAGAATATTTGAAATCGGTTTAGTGGTTTAAGCGTGAAAGCGTAACAAACAAACAAACTCACTTTCGCTTTTATAATATTAGTAAGGAAGTATGTCTTTGTTATCCGCGTGGTGACGGAGGAAGAATGCAATTCATCACACCCTATCCTACCTAATTTAGGGGAAGAGCACAGTTGCAAATTCCAAGCTTGCTATTTAGAATTTCACGAGGAAATCAATTTCTTGATAATGAATGTAAATGAAAGTTGAGGAAAATACCGTATTATATTCAACCACTATTGTTGGTAAAAAATAAAGGCGAGACATTACTCGCTTTGTTAAATGTTGTTACAAATCGGCCTCAAAGTAAACGAGTACATTGAGGAAAATTGTGCTGAAAACATATTGTTATTTAGCGAACGACTAATCTGTGAAACGATTACGCAATCATATCCAATCATTTCTCAGATAACTGTATAAATGCACATGGATTTTCTTAGCGAGTTGAATAATTCAAGATCTGGTTGACCACTTTGCTCGGTATAATTTTTTTTTTGTAAATTGTGTTTTTGACGAACATATATATATATATATATATATATATATATATATATATATAAAAAAGTCGTGTTAGTTATACTATTTATAACTCAAGAACGACTGTACCGATTTGGTTGAAAATTGGTGGGGAGGTAGCTTAGAACCAGGAGACGGACATAGGATACATTTTATCCCGTTCGATCGCGTTCCTGTGAGACGTGACATAAAACGTCAAAGAAAATACAAGTCAATATGAAACGTGGTATAACAAAAACGCATTTGATATGTAATAACAATAACAAAACGTAAATGACAGATAAACAAAATTTTGTCTATGATTAAGTATGGTTGAAAATTTGATAATTATAATTTTTTCAGAAATCAATAATCAATAATTTGTGTTTTCTTTGAATCATCATTAACAATGTCGCGACCAAGACGATTGAATCTTTGCCGATAAAGCCGTAATGGTTCTAGAGACTATATTTTCGGAAATTGAGAAAATATATTTACGAAAAAAATTATAGCGGTACGAAGTTTGGCGGGTCAGCTAGTTTAGATATATATTAATAAAAAAAAATGATGAAATAATGAAAAGACATCAAAAATAAAAAAAAAGTGCAACAATAACACTGAGATCCGATCTCGGGCCGTTTGAATGCGACTGGACAACTTCCCAACTGAGCTATTGTCACTTTTGACGGCGACGGCTAAATTAACATTCCAATTCTAATGATGACATTTTGACGTGACAACGTCTTATAAATTGGTTTGCCGGGTGACACTTCAAGAAACTGCGTTACGCTCCGCTCACGTTATGCGCTCACAATGAGAGCGAGTGAGAGGCACGCGTCCCTTCCACTCGGGCATGGTTAGCCCGCCTAAGAGCGAGAGAGACAGACATAAAAATTGTATATTTGTATATAAATACGTATGTATGTGTAAAGGTAAAAATAAAATTTTGTTAATATGAAATTCAGTGCGAGATTCTTTGTATAAATTAATGTTTTAAATATAATTCTTTGTATAAATAAATGTTTTAAATTGTTACTATTATTTCATCCTTCTTCCTACTATACGAATGAATATTCACATTAAAATTATTTTACCACTCAAAGTCGTTGTCACGTAAAACTTTCGCCCGTATACCGACTTTACAGGCAACCAATATTTTTTTATTGATTAGTAAAAAACATCAACAAGACGACATTTTCTATAAATAAAACCTAGCTGGATCGATTTGTTGTGCCCCGAAACTTGTATACTAAATTTCATGAAAATCATTGGTGCCGTTGCCGAGATTCTGAAAATATAAAAATATATATTATCTATATATTAATACGTGAAGCAAAAACTTTGTAACCCTTTTTACGAAAATTACGTGGATGGACAAATATAAAATTTGGCACAGTTGATGTATATAATGAGGAGAAGTGCATAAAACTGAAATTTCATATAATAATGGATTAGAAATGCATTAAATTTATTAAAAAAGACATTACGCACACTACAACGCAATTGCTACACACACACGTTTGTGTGAGTGTGTTGCGTAGCAACGCTTATACACTTTTGTTTACGGCTAAAATCTCTGGTCGAACTGAATGTCAAACAATCATTATGATGACAATGTCTAAGAGAGATTTGCGTTTATATATATTTTTTTTTATTGCCAACGGTGGCAAACGAGCAAGCAGCACACCTGATGGTAAGTGAAACTGCTGCACATGGACCTTTGCAATACCAGGGGCACAGCTAGGCCGCTGCCTACCGTGAAATATACAAATATAAAAGTATAGAAATATACAAGAACTGCTCGTTTAAAGATTTAAGATATATTTTGAAATTACGATCATTCAATATTTCAAAACCCTTTATAATTTTCATGAAGTCGAAACAAAATAAATAAAAGATAAGTAAAGATATAATAGGTCTTTACTTATGTAATTGCCGTTCTGCAGTACTGGCCATTTCAAATCAAAATAATTTTTGTTTAGCTAAGAATTCTAATTTCAAATTAATTTTATTTTAAAACATGGAATTCATTTTCCAAAAATAGTATTTTGTTTATTGATTAGTGTTACGTTTTCATCGCATTTCAATCTTTTACGTCATCATGGATACGTTAAAAATTCGAGTAATTATGGAATATGAGTATCGTCGTGGCAGCAACGCGGCACAAGCGGCACGCAACATCAACGACGTTTACGGAGCTAACACTACAAACCAACGCACCGCCTGTTATTGGCTTGCTCGCTTCCGTTCTGGAAATTTCGACCTGAAAAATGAACCTCGCGGTCGTCCGAAGACTTTGGTCGACAATGACGAATTAAAGGCGATTGTGGAAGCCGATGATACACAATCTACGGCTGAATTAGCAGCAACTTTCGATGTTAGCGTCAAAACAATATTGGTCCATTTGCGTCAAATTGGCAAGGTAAGAAAGCTTGACAAATGGGTGCCCCACGAACTCGATGATCGCCAGCGCGAAGTACGCGTCGAGACATGCCTTGCATTGCTCAACAGACACACAAATGAAGGAATTTTGAAACGCATTGTTACTTGCGATGAAAAATGGATTCTGTTTGATAACCGCAAGCGCTCAGCATGTTGATTGGATCCTGATTCAGCACCTAAACAATGCCCTAAACGAAAACTTACCCCTAGAAAAGTGATGGTCACTGTTTGGTGGTCTAGCGCCGGTGTGATCACAGCTTCTTACCAAACGGGGTGAGCATTACTGCAGATGTATACTGTGATGAACTGAATACAATGATGGAGAAGCTGGCACATCTCCAACCGGCATTGGTCAATCGCTCGTCTCCGCTGCTCCTGTTCGACAATGCGCGACCTCATACTACACAGCAGACGGTCTCCAAGTTGCAAGAACTGGGGTTGGAAGCTCTCCGTCATCCGCCATACTCACCAGACCTTGCGCCTACAGATTACTTCTTTTTCCAGAATTTGGATAACTTTTTGGCGGGAAAGAAATTCAATACCCGAGAGGCAGTACAAAATGCCTTTGAAGAATTTGTTGCCTCCCGTCCAGCTGATTTCTTTAAGAAGGGCATCAATAAACTGCCGCTGCGTTGGCAAAGATGCATTGATTGCATGGGTGATTACTTCGATTAATACAAATAAAAAATACCTGAAAAAAAATCGTTTAATTTTTTTCATACATAACGACAATTTCATAGGTAAAGACCTAATATAAGCCAAACATAAATACAATGTTTGGTTGTGTGGTGACTGAGTAAGAATAATTTAGCACAAGAGAGGAACCTTTGTCCGTGGGGGTTGTAAAAGACGACTAAGGCAGAAACACCAATACTAGAGTAGGAAGACGTGAAATCAAACCCTATCAAAATACGTCTGACCAGTTTGTTTATAGTAGGTCAAATTTTCTCCCATAGTGGAGGAGGCTCGAGCCCAACAGTCGTCCAATAGTATATGACGTAAAGAAGAAGAATCAATATTAATGCAAGCGTACATTTAAGAACATTTTTAGGGTGTGCTAGACTTTTATATAGTTGATAGTGTAGTTTTCCAGATGGCGGAATGATATAAGTACTGATATTGTGGTTCAATCCCCGCGCAGGTAAATTTTTTGTACGATACATAAATGTTTGTTCTTAATCTGGTTGTAATTTGAGTCCCGGTAATTAAATCTGTAAATAGCCCCGTGACACAATAATTCATTCGATTGCATCACCTTTAAAAAAAATTGAAAATAATTGAATTAGTTTAATTGAACTAATTTTGACTCGCATTTGTGTAAAATACAAATTGATTGTAAATAGAAAAAGAAAATTACAATGAAACAATTATATTATATTTGGTCAGTAATTATTAAACATTTTTGTAGTAAATATTATATTTAGACAGATTATCAATTTGAACCTAACAAATCTAAAATCGGGTCGGTACGCGGCCACATTGTAAAAGATCCGGCAAGAAAATTCAGAGGGCAAGTAAGCCTAAAAAAAAATTAGTATTATGTAAAACGATATAATTTATTAGATTTTTTTTTGTACTGGCAATAAATGTGTATTAAAAAAAAATATCTGCATGGGGATCGAATTCAAGACACTCGAAACAAGAGGTTGGTTAGACGTATGTATAGTTGCACTAAGATAGTGCAATGGTCCCGCGCAGGGTGTGCGGCCTTGTCACGACTCACGCAGTACTTCGTAGAGTCTCGTTTGTTTTATACCGAGACATATCGGTGAGAGGCACCCACGCGGCCACGGCGCGGCGTGCGTGCCATAAACTAGCAAACTTAAACCCTTCCTTTATTTATGTGGAACGATTTATTGTGCACCCATTTCCTAGAGACTGCAATCCTAACATTCGAATGTGAGTTTATTTGCTACACTGATTGTTCTGAAATTTGGCATAGACTTTATTAGAGACTAGCTTCTGGCGGTGAATTCATCTGCATGGAATAGTTACTTTGGTCTGACGCTAACGTTAACCTGTGACTTTGTTTACGTAGAAGGTGAAAATATTTTTAAATAATACAATTCTGTTTTCACATATGATTTTTGCGAAACTTTAACCGTTCCACGCAGCGCATACGCTGCGTGAACGGTTAAAGTTGCATGTTGTTGCAATGCATCGGGAGCTCTCAAAAGGAAAAAAATATCCGATTTTGAAACATTTTTCATTAGTGCTCCGCTCGTATTTGTATTAGCGTGATGATATATAGCCTATTGTCTTCCTCAATAAATGGGCTATCTAACACTGAAAGAATTTTTCATATCGCATCAGTAGCTCCTGAGATTAACGCGTTCAAGCAAACAAACCAACTTTTCAGCTTTATATATTAATATAGATATAGATACAGAAAAGGACTTTCGGCCACCATAAAAGTACTTACAATTAGATTAAAAAATGTTACAGTTAAAATCAATCACATACAGTTATTAGACTTGTTTATCTACACAAGAAGAAAATCGCTCGTAAGATTAAAGTTTACTTATTTTTTTTAGCCCACTAAAATAATTCAAACTAAGTAAATACGAGTACTTAAATCTCGCGACAAGCTTTTATGCTATCAAAAACATAACTTGTAAAAAAACCCAAGTCGCGCAACTCTATTCTTCTACTATAGAAAGTTATAACACATGAAAACACAATGTATCTTACAAGTAATACATATTATATTTAATTAGATTGTTTAGTGCGATTGCCAAGTCAAACTATTTATTTAAAATTTAAAACTAAAAGCAGTTTTATATTTTAAATAAATAGATTGACTGATATGGTCACTATAAGAAGTTGTTAGATTAGTTAATTACGTAATAACTTAAGACAGAAGGTCCCGTAAGTAAAGACTGATAATTATATTAACCGATTTGGTATTAAATGCATCTCACAACTTTTTATAGTAGAAGAATTGAGTTGCGAGACTTGGACTTTTTTACAAGTAATGTTTTTGATGGCATCTCATTTCTTTTTGTAGATAGTCCCACTTATTTTCTCTTGAGGTACCGTCTACTTCTTGAATACCAACAACAGATTTTCTTAAAGCCTACTCTTTGAAAAATGAGACATCTCTGCCATCCGCTTGATTAATTGCCACCAAAGCTAAGCACAGAGGAGATATTATAGAAATAACAAAATCTGATTGGTTTATTCAAACACATCTCCTCTAGTTGGCTTTCCGCTTTGGTGGCAATCAAGCCTTATGATTATTAGTGTTGTTTCTTTCATGTTAAGTCCGGGCAATTTAGTCACTCTGAATTTTGGTAAAACTATTGTTATGTTATACTTTCATATATAGGTACACTGACTCATTTACTGCAAATGTAACTTTGTAATCATATAGGTGAAAGATATTTTAAAATTTGTCAAATTCCCGCGGTTTCACGAGCGTAGTATCCGTTTCCGTGGGAATACGAAGATAAAATATAGAAAATGTTATCCGATTATAATGTAGCTTACCTCTGGTGACAAAATGTTTCAAATTGGTTCAGTCGTTTATGCGTAAGAATGTAAATAACAGACAAATAAAATTGTACAAATAATACTCACTTTTGCACCTGTAATATTGGTTAGAATTTACCCATATTTTGCGTCGTGCTGACCACTGAAGACAAGGAATACGGCACCGGTGGTCGGCCCAATGACGAAAGCGACGTGACTACGGGTGGGTTATGGGGCCGCGCGCCTCCTCTCTGTCGCCCCGGAAGGAGCCGGGCGGCAGGTGCGCTGACCTGAAAAAAATTAACAAAAAAAGGTTTTACCCATATTTTAATCAAATTATAATAATTCAAACAGTTGGTTTAGCTAGTCTCGAGCCTCATCCACAGTAGAAGGGAAGTTGACTTACTATACCGCTCTAGTCAGACGTGCTGGTATACACCCGTATGGAAGCCCTATACATGTTTAATCCCTTAGTTGTGTATTTTACGACACTTCGGTTAAGAGAGAGGGTGGTGAATTGTATTCTTACTCAGTCACCACACGGAAATAGACATGAATAAGTCCTAATGCTATGTATATACCTACGAGTATCTATACCAATAAATAAAATTGGAGTGTCTCTTTGTAATGTCAAAATAATAGGCTTTTTTCATGCTCACACGGTTATTTGCACCTATGCCTAAAATACAGATTAAAAATTTAGTGTCTGTCTGTCTGTTTGTTCCGGGTAATCTTCAAAACGGCTGGACCGATTTCAAAAATTCTATCACCAGTGGAAAGCTATAATATCAGGGCGTAAACTAGGCTATATTTTATCCCGGTATTCCCACGGGAACGGGAACTACGCGGGTAAAACGACTAAAACCGAAGCGAAGCGAGGGCGGGTTGCTAGTCTAACATAAAAGTGCACTTTTAACTAAACATTTTATCAAATATGGCGACTAAAGTGAGTGCGAGTCTAGATTTTTTTCTTTAGAGCAAGACTTGCTCTAAGCGTCTCACGCGTTATTACCTACGCGGATCTCGGTCGTGAGTGCGCTTTGCATATTTCAACAATACAAACTACATGCGTATCTCTAGTACATTACAGTTAAGTGAAATGGATCGAAACTTATGATGTTAGCGGCAAAATAATTACGCGAATAGTTCTTACACATGGATCTAATATATTTCCTTGAAATTCTAGTTCTATTGTAGGGATACGAAAAAATAATCGATTTTTATAAAAATCGATTATTAATCGATTATTTTTTTGTAATAATCGATTATGAAAATGAGAAAAATCGATTATGAAAATGAGAAAAATCGATTATTAATCGATTTTTTACTATTCGAAAAAAAAGGTTATCATCAGAATCGTTTTCATACTATATTAGAAAATAAAGTTGACATTTCCTAAAAAAAAGTCATCACAACCCTGTTGGCAGAAAAAAATCGATTATTATTTTTTTTAAATCGATTATTTTAAAATCGATTTATTTTTACGAACAAAAAATTGATTATTTAAAAATCGATTATTTTCCCTCCAGATCACATCCCTACTCTATTTCATCATCATCCCACATCATATACGATCCACTGTTGGTCGGGCGGGCCTCTTCCACTATGGTAGGGAAATTTACCCACTATAACACACTGGTCAGACGTTTTGGTATAGGATATTGCTTCGACTTTTCCTTTTTTTTGCGTAGATGTTATATGCATATTATATGCTTTAGTCATCTTTTACGACACCTATGGGCAAGAGAGGGATGGTGAATTGTATTCTTACTCCTTCACCACAGGGACGGTTACATTCAAGTAAAATTATTAAATTTTAATAAGTATTTAAGTTTCTTTACTGTATGGTGGCTGCTAGGAATACTTGCTCGTGGGTGTCGTAAAAAATGACTAAGAGTTTTAAGTAGAACTGGGCCAACTCCATTTGATGGGCTCTGATCAACAATTATCCACATTCTCAAGGAGGGTTACGTTAGGCAGGGGGCCGCTTTCTCCTCCGGCGGCTGGGGCGGCGCAGGCGCGAGTTCCTGCGCATGATGCCGCCCTAGCAGAGGCTATGGGTGACCGGACCGGGGATTTAGTCCGGGTACCTGCGGAGAGGTTAGCCTCGCGACGGCGATCGGCATCCCAGTCGGGGACTTGGGGTATTCCGTCGGGCCGATCACTAACATCCAGTCACCCTGCTCCGGTGGCCGGCTCAACGATGAAGGCAACGTGTCGCGGGTGGGTTACGGGTGTGTGGTCGGTCCAATGACGAAGGCAACGTGGTGTTCGGATGGGTTGCGGGTGTTGCGTGCTTACGCCCCTCTGTCGCCCCGGACGGAGTGGTGCGAGGAGTGCGCCGAGTGTAACCCACCCCAAAAAAAAAAAAGATATGAGGGCCGCTTTCCGAGGGAGTTGTGTGCGTGTGAAAATAGTCCCATGAAGTCGTCGTAGCTGAGGGACAGGAGCAGCGTGTGGTTTTTAGCTGGTAGTGGGGCTGATAATAAATCGACGCTGAGCCCGGCATACTCATCTATCAGAGGTGGGCATGCGTAAAGATTTGCATTTTCCCACGCGAAAAAAAAAGCAAGCAGGTGGTCGCTCAAAAACAGTTGGCCACGTTATAATTACATAATTTTGCAATATCTATATTTTTTTTATTGCCAACAGTGGCAAACGAGCAAGCAGCACACCTGATGGTAAGTGACACTGCCGCACATGGACCTTTGCAATACCAGGGGCACAGCCAGGCCGTTGCCTACCGTAAAGAAAATACTCTTCTTAAATCACGCTTAAAGAAAGACATGTCATAGCGCTCGGGAAACATAGCAGCAGGTAGTTCATTCCAGAGCTTGCACGTACGTGGGAGGAATGATCGCTAGAAACGTACAGTTGAAGACCATAACCTTTCCAAGTGAAATGGATGAACCCTGTTACGATGTCGAGTGGTACGTTGGTAGAATGGTGACGGTGGTACCAAGTCAAACAGTTCTTCGGAGCACACATATTGAAACTTTAGCATACACGTTAAAGTTTCAATAGCAACAGAATAAAGAGGATTAATAATAAATATCAGAACGTTATTATACCGTATAGAGTCGTCTGGCGTTAGCTTTGTGAGTTGTGGCAGTACGAAGCGAGTGCACGCTTGACCTGCGTAATTGTCTGCTGAGCCGAGCCTATAATCCCTTACTACTCCGTCAGCCTATTTACACTACACGACATAACATAAATTTGTTAAAATTTAAATGAAAAATATGCAGTAAAAATATGAATCTATACCAATAAATAAAATTGGAGTGTCTGTTTGTAATGTCAAAATAATAGACTTTTTTCATGCTCACACGGTTATTTGCACTATACATATGCCTAAAAATCACTTTACATTTTTTTTGTCTGTCTGTTTGTGCCGGGTAATCTTCAAAATGCCTGGACCAATTTAAAAAATTCTTTCACCAATGGAAAGCTATAATATCGGGGCGTAAACTAGGCTATATTTTATCCCGGTATTCCCACAGGAACGGGAACTACGGGGATAAGGCGACAGAAACCGAAGCAAAGCGAGGGCGGGTTGCTAGTGTAGAATAAAAATAATACCGTTATCCGTGTCTTGCCTGTGAGCGAAAAAGACGACTAAGCGACATAATGCAACAACACGCAGTAACACTACAGCAACAACACTATCCTGAGAGTGTTCATAGATAGATGGTAGTCTCCAATGTTACGTCATTGGATGAAACTCCACATAGATATATAAATATTATTATAGGTATAAAATATAGATATAAAGTTATGAAATGTATATTTGTCTACTAACACTAGCTTTAAGGATTATTGTTACTAACACTATGGGCGTTTGCTTGCAATAAAAGATTATTATTATTATTAATATGCATACAACATCTATGCAAGAGATGGAAATTTTTAAATGAAACCCTATACTAATACGTCTGTTCAACTTGGTATTGTAGGTTAATTTCACACCTATTGTGGAGTAGTTCGAGCCCAACAGTGAAACGTAAATGACCTGTGATGATGATGATAATATAAATATTGCATAAATATATAAAAAAAGTTTAAAAAATTTGTCAAATATGTCACGCACAAAGTCGTACTATCCGTGCGCTGTAAACATCTTCGCTGAGATCTTGCCTATTAGTGGTCGGGCAAAAACGTGCGGAAGTCTGCGCTGACTAATTGGGCGGTATTGAGACCGCAATGGAGCACTATCGTATCGATATTTCAGGTCTTGTTCACTTCATACTCATTTAATTTAATAAATTTGTGACGTATTTTTTATTTGCTCAATAAATCTGTAGTGTTTTCTTTTTTGTTCATCGTTATTTTACGGGTATACCTATATTTATACTTATTTAGTTGCCCGG
Source organism: Lymantria dispar (assembly GCA_032191425.1). Taxonomy (NCBI): domain Eukaryota; kingdom Metazoa; phylum Arthropoda; class Insecta; order Lepidoptera; family Erebidae; genus Lymantria; species Lymantria dispar. Next base: position 12,225,337 of record CM063448.1, read on the forward strand.
AACATCTAATATTATCATTACCGTCATACTGATCTTATCCCAATTTCTTTTATTTTTATTGCAAACGAGCGAACACTACACCACCTGGCAGGTGTTGCTGCCTCTCATGGACTTTTGCTAGGACGCTGCCTATCATGAAGAAAGTTAAGAGAGTGTGAATGCGTGCTATGAGGTTTGGTGAAACTAAAGGCCAAAACCCACCACATACGAACACCCTCAGAAAGTTGGGCTTGCGGCTCTCTCCCTCACCGAATGAAGCGCAGTAACAGCACACTGTAGACAGACAACTGTCAACAGTGTGGTCCTACTACTAATAACTTGGGATCAACGGAATATGTACCCGTCTTCCACGAAACATATTGCAATAGTTGGCAATAGTTTTACGACAGGCCGCCAGCCTGACGTGAACCCTCCTTGGGCATGTTATTGTTAACTAGAGGGTATCAGATGTCACTGGTCCAATTTAATATAAAGCTCTTAGTCGTATTCTACGATGTCCGCGAGGAATGTAAGTGTTGGTAGTATTCGTAGTCACTTCCACATAGCACATCTTTTAATAGCCTATAAACGACCTTACAGGTACTTTTATAAAACTAATTGTACGGAAGACGTGTGTTAAGATGGTCTTAACCCGCCAAATAATATTTATTTATTATTAATGATGGCAAAATTGGATTTCGTTTGGCAACACTGAAAAACAGAGAACGCATAAAAATAGTGACTAACAAAATTGGGAATAAAACTTTATATAGAAAAGAGAATTTGTAATCTGAATAATATACTTTGATAGTCGTTACTTTGTTTTTACAGGTAAGATATGTGTAATAGTTTATAATAACAGTGTTAATATTAAGATAAGTTTTTAATAAAATACTCTGTTTTTACAAAGCAACGCAAGGTTTTTGTTTAAATTGCAATTCCTAATAAATGCAGACCAAACTGAGAAATAGTAAAAGCTTAATATGTAGTCTTAGTAATAAGTTAATGTACCTTCCGTCCCATTATGAATTTCAGAGTAAACAACTAAGATAACCTGTAAAATCTTTAAATAAGTAAGTATAATTTGAATAGTATAGTTCTAAATCAACATTTCAGATATTTTCCATTGTTGAGCTTGAGTCTCCTGGTGATGATGAATGATGGGAGATTGACCTACTATACAACGGCGGTCAGTGGGTATAGGGTTTGATTCCAAGAATTCCTTTCCTTGCATAAATGTTTTATTGCATATTATATCCCTTTGTTGACTTTTACGATACTCACAGATAAGAACTGTATTGTCACTTCGTTACTATACTGAAAATATATATAATGTAATTCCTGACTTGGTACCACCATTCTACCAACGTACCACTCGACATCGTAACAGGGTTCATCCATTTCACCTGGAAGCAATATGATCTTCAACTGTACGTTTCCAGCGATCATTTCTCCCACGTACATGCAAGCTCTGAAATGAACTATCTGCTGCTGTGTTTCCCGAGCGCTATGACATGTCCTTCTTTAAACGAGATTTATGAGGAGTATTTTCTTCACGGTAGGTAACGGCCTGGCTGTGCTCCTGGTATTGCAAAGGTTCATGTGCGGCCGAATCTCTTACCATCAGGTGTGCTGATAGCTCGTTTGCAACCGTTGGCAATAAAAAAATATATAAATAAATGTCACCATCATACATATTTACGCTTATATACCTTCTACTATCGATCTCGAGCCACCTCTACAATAGGAGAGAAATTGGTCTACTATATCACGCTGATCAGACGAGATAGTGTAGGGTTTACACAAATAATATCCTTACTAATATTATAAATGCGAAAGTAAGTTTGTTTATTTGTTACGCTTTTACGCTTAAACCACCGAACCGATTTTAAAAATTCTCTCACCAATGGAAAGCTATAATGTCAGAGAGTAACATAAGCTATATTTTATTCCGGTATTCCCACGGGAACGGGCACTACGCGGGTAAGGCGACTGAAACTGAGGCGAAGCGAGGGTGGGTTGCTAGTATATGTATATATGGCAAGCCTTATTTTAAACCAAATTTTTAATAATGTCAAGTCTAGACTCTGTAACTTTGATGTGGTAAATTATTAGATATATTTAAAAAATACGATTTAAAAAAAGACCGTCCATATTTTATAATTGCATCATTAATTAAAAGTTTGTTAACAAAACTAAACGGTAACATAAAGTCTTATAAAGACATTATGTAAATGCACCAGTGCTTTTAACAAAACGCACTTAAAATAACATTCAAAGTAGTTGATGCGCGGAAGCTAGTTTGAAGCGTTCATTGCACGCAGGTTGGGTGCGTTAATTTTTCACGGAGCTAGCTCGTGCTATTGTAAGGTGTTGAAATGGCCATTGTTTCGCTGACAATGGACCAACAATGGCTCCGTATCTCTCAAAAGGCCGCAAGCTTCTGACCTAGGTCTCGTGTATCTTACTTAATATGTTATCGTGCCTGAAGCTTACTTAACGATGCCGATAAACAGGAATATAGGGAAAGCTATATTATACACACATCTGTATGTTTTCTTTTTTTTTAATTAACTATTTGAGATGGAAATTTATTTCAACATATTATTTTACTAGTACGTGTAGTGACGGAGTAAGAATACAATTAACCACCCCCTCTCTTCCCCGTGCGTATCGTAAAGACGACTAAGAGCTTCTAATATGAAGATAACATCTATCCGAGACAAGGGAAACTTAAAACAAAACTTTATGCCAACCCGTCTGACCAGCGTGGTGTAGTAGGTCTTCCCCTATTGCGGTGGAGGCTCAAGCCCGGCAGTGGGACGTATACGAGCTAACATGAGATGAGGATTATTTTATTTCGAGGTTTCACATTACTGCATTACGATTTTTGAAGTGAAAACATCTTTAGGCACGTTAGGCACTTTTGTTATGAGGAAAAAGCACAAAGCTTCCTTAATTGTCCATCTCAGAAATATATGTGTAATATGGGTCATACTTTTTCATGTAATCGAAAATATTTTAACTATATTAATACGTTAATAAAAATAATTTGTAATAAAATATTTCTTAACGGTTCTCAAAAATTAATATACATTGCAAAAGTTATAACAATAGTTTTATGACCAGTTCCATGTCTGACGTCAACCCAAAATAAGTGTTGTTCAGATGGAGCTAGGCTTGGTGTATGTTAAAGAGCTTGTGTTTCACGATACTCACAAGCAATGTAAGGGTTGGTAGTATTCGTCGCCGCTACCACATATCATAAATGGATTATGATTATTATTTATCATTTATGTGATATGATAAATATTTTTTTAATATTTATTATTCTGTGTTAGAAAATTATTGAAATACCTACATATGTATATATTCGCTGTAGTTATTAAAGAGTAAATCTTTCCATCGCGCATTGCGAAATGTCGAGCACGATTTTAATATAAGTTATTTATGCATAGAATATTAAAGGTGATTTCGCAACGTACTTATATGTACTAAAGTGTACATGAGATTTAATCATATGCTACCAAGAGTGTTATGGCACTCAAAGTTAATATGTATTTAATTATACGTGAAGTATAGTTATTACCACATTAATAAATAGCTGAATAAAAATAGTTTATCCATCCGATTAGTTACTATGGCACAATATTTGATATAGGCCTCTATAAGAAGGAGGATTACTACCATAATTCTTACGCTTAGCAGGCGGATCGGTTGTTGGGTTGTAGTTGGTATTTTAAATTTCTTTGGAAAGTATTGCTGCCTATTCTTTTGGTGTTCTTTTAGGTGGTTTCGACTCCCACTTATAAATAAAAGCTGACAACACATCGTATTTTTAATTAATCGTAACGTAAAGAAGCTTCCTCTGGTTTTATTCAAGCAATTTTTAAAACGCTTATATAGGATGTCTATAAAGTTTCCAGCGGCGCGTTCGTTTTACGTCATACCGCTCTAAAGCTACACCGTGGAATAGTGAAATCGATCAATTATATTTCACTAGACGTGCAGTAAAAAGACGGCAAAGAATACCGGAACCATTCAGAGGTTCGGATATTAAACGTTCACTTGACGTAGAAGGATGATACCTTGGCAGTGAATGGCTGATCCCTTTGACGGAGTATACGCGATCTGTCTATGCCCCTATCGCAGCTCTAAATCGTTTTGAAAATGATATGTTAGAGTCATCTATCTTTAATAGCTTATTTGATAAAACTTTACAGTGAAAATGAAATTTGCTGTTGGTAACAGCTGTTTCTAATAACCTTTTTTAAGAGAACCGCAGATAGAAATAGTTGAAGAAGAAGAAAGTAAGTCAGTTAAAAATTATATGAAAGCAAATATATGAATAATGTATGGCCTTTATCATTATCATCATCATTTAGCCTATTGCCGTCCACTGCTAGACGTCAGCCTCTCTCATGTTTCATCACAAACTGCACAAAACATTAAAGGTGATTTCGTATCATACATATTTCTACTAAAGTGGACGGTAAGGGGAGTAGGGGAGTCCTCTTATGTGATACTCGCTTAAGAATCAGAAATCATTAAACTGAATATAGTTTGAAATATGTCTTTCTTTATAGGTAGAAGTTTTACATGGCTGAAGTCAGATGGGTGAGGTATTGTCGAGCTTGTTTGTGGCTCCCATTAGTATCGGTCGGAACGACGACGTTGATCGATGTGGCACCCTCGGAGCGCAGATGCATCCGCCACTTAGTGGAGTGTTTCACCTGTGTTATTGAAAAATCTTGCCTTGTAAAGTGGATGTAAGTTATATGAGTATTAGAGAGCGAGGAGCACTGCTCGCCTGGATCAACTGTGATAACCAATCCGCCTTCCATGCGTGGTAATCATTGTATTCAGGGGCGTAGCTACCGCTATATCAGCCGAGTCAGGGATATGGGGCTCTCAGGCTGCAGGGGCCTCTAATGTGTGATTGTCATACGTGTCTATAAAATTCAAGAACACCTATCTCGTTTTTTCCAAGTTAAGTGTTTGCCCAAAAATTGCGAGATTCCCGTAATGACCTTTTTTGTGAGGAGGAGAAGGAGTAATAACTTATAATCAATTCCATGCAATCATTTTGATACAGGATCTGATACTGAGCCCCTCCAAGGTACGCTACGTCACTAATTGAAGTATACCTCTCTCTGTGGGAAGGCGCAGGCCTTCCCTAGCCTATCGACATCAACTATTGGACATAAGTCCAATAGTGGATGTCGATAGGCTAGTAATTAGATTAATAGCCAGATGCATTAATCTTTAAAATTTTGCTAAATATACATTGTCTTGCTGTTTGCTGTGATAGAATTATAAGGCATAATTTACGTGTATATTCTAGAGCAATTGACAGGCTATAATTATTTCATATTAATTTTTCTGTGTGTGCCTCGACCAATACCTTAAGAGGCTCTCGTTGAGTGGTTGGATTATAGGTCTAATACATAACGCAGTGTTGCTGGACACGGCGCGCATCGTTACGAAGTTTCTGTCTTTAAAACCCTAATCACCCACAGATTGGTCCTTGTATTCGCTGCCTGTTCGGTTCGCTGTTCCTTCGGTTATCTTATTTTGTATATTTTTTAAATATTTCATTGTTATATAATATTTGAAAATGTGATTGAAAACCGTCTTTCGATTCATAATCATCATCATTTCGGCTCATATACGTTCCACTGCTGAACTCGAGCCTCCTCCATAATAGGAGGAAAATCGACCTTACTATACCATGCTGGTCCGACAGGTTGATATAGGGTTTTATTTCGAGTTTTCCATCTCTTGTATAGATGTCATATGCGTAATATATCTCTTAGTCGTCTTTTACGACACCCACGCGCATGAGAGGGGATAAATTGTATTCGTACTCCGTCACCACACGGATGAATGGACGTCTTCAGATTAAGGGATGAATATTTTTCTAGCGCAGATCTTTTAAATTATTATCATCATCATCTTGCTTTAATCCAATTACTTGGGGTCGACGCAATAAATACTCTACTTTCATTGTACACATTGCAAAAGTTTGTTTTGGCCGCCTGGCTGATGTTAATCTTTCTTGGAAATTTAATTGTAGACCAGATAGCATTAAATAAAGTTTGCCCAGATCAATATAAATCTCTTAGTCGTCTTTTACAACACCCTCGTGCAATCTAAGTGTTGGTAATATTCGTAGCCACCATACAGCATACTTTTTCAATATATGTAATTTTGTATATACAATTAATAGAAGAAAATTAAACAAGGATTTTTTCGTGTATTAATAGAGTAAGAATACAATTCACCACCGAGAAGGGGTAAACCTGAGCCTGATGCCGCCCTAGGCGAGGCCGCGGGTGACTGGACCGGGGATTTAGTCCGTCACTCGCAGAGAGGCCGACCGCGTGACGGCGACGACGTGCCCCGAGGGGGGAGCGCGACACTTTCCTAAAGATTCGGTATGAGTAATCCTTCTTTTTAGCGCTAATTTGTTAATGGAAGAATTTCTCGTATTCATATGGTTGAACGGGCTCCACGATGTCTTCGGTCATTTCTTTAGGAGCCTCCGAAATAATCGAGTTTTGCTGAATGAAGGGGCACTTGGTTTCATTATTGCCGAGAGAGCGGAAACCTCTATTGAGCACAGGACAAAACTTCCCGTATTGTTTCATAAGATTTGGCCCATAATTCTTCACGAAAGCCTGGCTGAATGATCCTATAAATGGGCAGGGCATTTTTACTATTTATGTAATCAATGATACAAGAAACACTTGCAACACAACGTAATCCCTCACCTGAGAGGTCCACTACTGAAAACAGGAAGGCGATGTGCCACGGGTGGGCCATGGGGCCACGCGCCGTCGCTTCAGACGAAGTCGGGCGGCGAGTGTGCCGACCATGGTCCACCCCTAAAAAAAAATCACCAACCCTCTTAACCGAGCGGAGCAATTATGGTACCGTCCACTTTTGAGGAAGAATATGTCTAACGATGTATGTCGACAAGCTGATGTATAGATGGATAGACGAAATCTCATCATCATCACAGCTCACATACGTCCCACTACTGGGCTCGATCCTCCTCCACATTGAGAAGGAAATTGATTTACTGTACTATGCTGGTCAGACGGGTTGGTACAAGGTTTTATTTCGATTTATCCCTCCCTTGCATAGATGTCGTCTGCAACAACCCCGTACTCGTCTTTTACGGCACTCACGAGCAAGAATGGGGGGCGGTGATATCCTTACTTCGTCACCACATGAAAAAATTAGGATTTAATGGTTGTTTTAAAATCAAGTGGCTGGTTCCATGGGTCATTTACCGCCTTAATAAATATAAAGTAGAGATACATATTTTTTTTTGTGTGGCGTTAGTTTCGGTATTATAAACGCCATAATTGCATTCACTACAATTATAGCATTCTTCGACGGGGGAATTAATATCAATGCTTCTGTAACATGATAATTAGAGCGCCTCGTTAGTAAGTGACAAATGATAAATTTGTTTTAAATTGTTGTCTTGTAATTAATGTTTTTCGTTTTTCCTGCAGCTTGAATGGTGAATTTATTAAAATGGTAAACAGGCGTTACGTTTTTTTTTATTGCCAACGGTGGCAAACGAGCAAGCAGCACACCTGATGGTAAGTGATACTGCCGCACATGGACCTTTGTAATACCAGGGGCACAGCCAGGCCGTTGCCTACCGTGAAGGAAATACTCTTCTTAAACCTCGTTTAAAGAAGGACATGTCATAGCGCTCGGGAAACACAGCAGCAGGTAATACATTCCAGAGCTTGTACGTACGTGGGAGAAATGATCGCTGGAAACGTACAGTTGAAGACCATAACGTTTCCAGGTGAAATGGATGAACCCCTACGTTCGTCTAATCTAATTAGCCATCGTCGTTTTTGTTCGTGGGTTTCGTAAAATACGATTAAAGGGTATGAAAGAGACGTCATCATCATCATCACAGCTCATATACGTCCCACTACTGGACTAGAGCCTTCTCCATATTGAGAGAAAAAAATTACCTACCATACCACGCTAGTCTGGGAGAATCGGAAAGGGTTTTATTTCTAGCTTTCCTTCTCTAGCATAATGATATCTGATGTTTACGCGAGCACCACACATTGTAAATAAAACTACTTTTACGGATTATATCGCGTTTGTATTTGATTTATGATTGCCCGACGTTCGCACACTTTGCAGCATTCATGGTCACGGGCGGACTAAGGTGTCTCACGTCCAACAAGTAATCGTTATTACAGACATTTATAATTATCTACCCAATACAGAAAATATTGGGCAAATATATTGGGCAAACAAAGAGATCCATAAGAACTCGGGTCAAAGAATACATAGCTGACGTGAAGCACCGCCGTCACACTAAGTCTGCAGTCTGTGAACATAGTCAGGACCGCGCCCGCCATAACATTAGGTCACAATTCACCATCCCCTCTCTTATACGTGGGTGTCGTAAAAGACGACTAAGGCATATAATATGCATATAACATCTATGCAAGTGAAGAAAAACTCGAAATAAAACCCAATACTAACCTGTCTGAACAGCATGGTATAGTAGGTCAATTTCCCTCCTATTGTGGAGGAGGCTTGAGCCCAGCAGTGAGACGTATATGAGCCGAAATGACGATAATAAATGATGAATTAATTATGGTATGGCTTCTGATCTGATTTCTCTTCTGACCCAGTTGTATTCCACTTATAAGCTTCTGTAAAGTTTGGCTTTCATACGCTAAATATCATCGAATCTAGACAATAAGACTTTAGTAAAAAAAATCATCATTGCATTTCATTCAAGAGAACATACAAGTGACATTACATTGCTATAAGCAACATCTACTGTTGGCATGGGCAGGCAGCGCCATGCATGGATTATACCATAAACGCTACGCTTGGTAAATGAGCTAGTGATCACAATTGCTGTTATTCTCACGGGAGAGAAACAGCGGGCGCTACAACGTATACTTAAATTGTAATAAACTTGTAAAGGTACTTGAATAGCTACTAGAAGTTTATGCAAGACTAAAAATAAGTGTCAAGTTATAGGCACGTAATAATCACTATTGTTAGTTATAATAGTCATTACTTCTTGATTAATTCTTCTGGAAATATTTTCTTAACATATAAAAATCTGTCATATTAAACCACACTAATCTCGGAATCCACATAAATGATTTTAATTGAAATTTGCATAAGTAACGTTAAGCATTACGTTTACCTTGGTCTGTTCCAGTAATTCAGGGTTTATGATGTAAGATAAACAATTCAAATACGTTCGGCTGTTTTTAAAAGCTTTTATTTAACTTGCCCTGTTAGTATGGGACAAATCTTGCGATTTAAATTATAACCACTTCCTGTTGTTAGATTAGGTTGAAATTTGGTTTACTTACGTAACTTCGGTCACCATGCAATAATATGCTACCATGAAGCCAGCTTCATGGTAGCATATTATTGCCTTTTTTTTGCCTGAGACCAGTCTCAGGATGGCTTCGGAAGTTGGTCATAGGAACTCCTAAACTGAAGAAGATAAAACCCTTGAGTTTGGATTGGTTTGAATAGTCTTGACAAGCACTTTTTCTTCGTTTTAGAGTATTTAAATAAAAGCTTGTTTTTAATTTTTTTTAATTAATAGTTTTTTTTGTGTAATTGAGTATTAAATATCGGAGGATCTAAAATTTATCATTAAATTATACTTGTAATATACTGAAATTAAAGAAAAGAAACAAGTATTTTATTTTGAAAGCAAGCAACATGAAGTTAAAATAAAAACAATAAATATTTTAAGCTAAATATATGTGATGGTTACAAGAACTTCTAAAAAGAGACAATGCTTGGCATAAGCTGCATTGCTATAAGCATTACAGCATTGGTTTTCTACAACACCTCCATGGTATCTACTATAAGTCTAATGATACCCATTTATTAAGCCATTTCAATGTCTATAAAAGAGACACCTTATATAATGACTTCTGATGTTTACGCGAGTATTACACATTTTAAATAAAACTACTTTACGGATTTTATCACGTTTGTATTTGATTGCCCGACGTTTCGAACACTTTGCAGCGTTCATGGTTGGCACGTTAGTCCGACCTTTGCAGCGTACACCATGAACGCTGCAAAGTGTTCGAAACGTCGGACAATCAAAAATCAAATATAGACACTTTATAGTTTCAAATATAACGTTTTTCTCTAAAACAACACACGTATGGTCGTATAATGAAATAAAAAACATGTCAAAGGAATACATAAGTTTTAATGTCTTTATAATTAAGTAAAACTAACAAATGGGGCACATTCGGTGTGCTATCAACCCACAAAGAAAGTTGGGCGGCTGTCGGAGTTAGCTGAAGTTGTTTGTAACGTCTGAGGGCGGTCGGAGGGTGCTAGGTGGAGAGGCCGCCCACGCGGCGCGAACAAAGCCTTCCGTGAAAGCCTTCGGACGTTGATAGATGCGATAAGCTCGGATGCAAGTAAGCTGCATACATTTCTTGTAGCAGTTTCACACTAAGTATTAACCTTACGTTTATAAAAATAATCAAATTATTACAGTTGAAATTAAAATATCTTATGGGTTAACAGTTCTTTAATAAGTAAAGTTCACCTTTCTTTACAGTTAATGTAGAGACAGGCGAGAATTTCTTTATAATGAAAGATAAGTCGGCTTGACAAACTGAGCTGATCGGACGGTTTAACGTAAGGTTTAAAAAAAAAATTAAAAGAAATAGTAAAAAGAATTCTGCTTGAAATCGATCGCGGCGCCGCCTGCCATTTCCAATTATTAAACTAAACTATTATCATATCCATCGAAACAACCAAAAAATAATCATTAAAATTGGTCCAGCCGTTTAGAAGGAGTTCCATTACAAACACACATCAATAATAAGTAGGCTAATTGATTGAATTAAATGTATTATTTTCCCTTTCTTCTTTCCATTAAAAAAAAATGTAGTACTATTACGCCAATATCGGTCCATTTAAAATATATTATCATCAAGCAACATTATTCACGCTGCGGCTAATCTCCTAAGTAGCGCCCGGTTTTACAAGTAATACACAATTCATGGCAGTCATAGCATAAATTCCACTAGTATTAGGCATGAAACATGCCTCGTCTGCTATGCAGTGCTCCACTGTAAATGCATTTTCTTATAATTCAACAGCGTCACGTAGCCTGACGTAGAGCCTTATGCGAATGGAGAAGAACGTTGGCAAATTTTCAGATACAACTTTATTATTTGAAGATTTTTATTTTATTTGCTGTGGGAAAACAGCTACAATATAAATATTACAATTAAATGCAGGCCTTTTTTTTTTTTTGTGGGTGGGCTGCGGTCGGCGCGCCTCCGCACCACTCCGTCCGGGGCGACAGAGGGGCTTAAGCACGCAACTCCCGCAACCCACCCGAAAACCACCTCGCCTTCGTCATTGGGCCGACCACCGGAGCAGGTTTACTTGTCATCAGCGGTCGGCCCGACGGAATACCCCCTACATGGGGTACCCTCCCATCGACCGACGTCCCCCCCTCGGGGAGGACGTCGGTCTTTCCTCACGCGGACGGCCTCTCGGCGGGTGACGGACTAATCCCCGGTCACGTCACCCGCGGCCTCGGCTAGGGCGGCATGAGGCGCAGGTAGTTGCGCCTGCGCCGCCCCAGTCGCCGGCGGCGGATCTCCTCATCGAGGCTGCGCTCCACGCGTAGACGATCCGCCGCCTCCTTCTGCGAGATCACTGTCTCGCAGAAGGCTGCGACCGCGTCCCAATTCCCGACGCTGTCGACCATCGCCCTAGCGATGGCCGGCAGCGTCAGGTCGGCACCGATGATTGCGACGAGTTCACGGCGCTGCACTGCCCAAGCCGCGCAGGCCTCGAGCGTGTGGCGCGCCGTGTCCTCGTCGCAATCGCAGTGGTGGCAGGACGGTGTACTCTCCCTCCTTACGACCCTGTGCAGGTATTTGGCGAAGCTCCCGTGCCCCGTCAACACCTGCACTAGTCGGAAGGAGAGCACCCCGTGCCGCCTTTCCAACCACTGCATCAGCACCGGCCGGAAGGCCTCCACGGTTCGCACCCCCGTCACCCGCCGATACAATCCGGCGAGCATCTCCGCCTCTAGGTCCCACGGGGGAGTCCCGGCCAATAGGCACGCTGCCTCCGTCGCCACCGTGCGGTATCCGCGGATGGCCCTGACCGCCATGACCCTCTGTGGTCACCACAGAAGGGCCCTAAGTCGGACGGTCAAGGACCCCGCCCACACCGGTGCGCCGTACAGGGCCATCGACCGGATGACCCCCGTGTACAGCCGTCGGCACATAGCGAATTAAATGCAGGCCTAGAGCTATTTAAGCAATATTGTAGCCCACTATATTATCCATATATAAACACAAGAAAATTAGACATATATTGCCCCTAGAAATGGGATATAAAATACAAATAATATTAATTATAATTATTAATAAAAGTAGAACATCAAGTAATAAAAGTATAGTAATTCTTACCGGGTCCGACGACCGGGCCCGGTAAGAATGCCCGGGCCCGGTGGGTGCTTAAAAGGGCACCGGTTTGCAATCTCTAGACTCCACATTGCGGCGAATGGGCTTTTAAAGAATATAGTTTGAAATAACAAAGGAAACTGAAAAAGTAATATTAAATATCATATGCGTAATTATTAAATTTAATGAGTGATAAAAGATCTAAATTACTGTTTCGCGTTGTATCTGTTGAATCTGAAAAAAATTACCTTGATTTAAAATAATCTATACTGTAAATAAAATTGGAGTGTCTGTTTGTAATGTCAAAATAATAGGCTTTTTTCATGCTCACACGGTTATTTGCACGACACCTATGCCTAAAATAGCAATTAAAAAATGTTTGTCTGTCTGTCTCCTGTCTGTCTGTTTGTTCCGGGTAATCTTCAAAACGGCTGGACCGATTTCAAAAATTCTTTCACCAATGGAAAGCTATAATATCAGGGCGTAAACTAGGCTATATTTTATCCCTGTATTCCCACGGAAACGGGAACTACGCGGGTAAAACGACTATAACCTATAACCGAAGCGAAGCGAGGGCGGATTGCTAGTAATTAATATAATGATAGGCACGTGTGAGATAGGAAGTGATGAATTGTATTCTTATTCCGTCACCACTGACATTTCTTTTTTTTTGGGTTGGGTTGCGGTCTGCGCGCCTCTCGCACCACTCCGTCCGGGGCGACAGAGGGGCGTAAGCACGCACTCCCGCAACCCACCCGCGATGCACGTCGCCTTCGTCGTTGGGCCGACCACCAGAGCAGGGTGACTTGATATCGTCACCACTGACATGACAATCATTTATTATCATTTCTGTGTGAGGTTTTTTTTTTATTACAAAAGGTGACAAACGAGCACAGATTAAACCTGATGGTAAGTGTTGTCGCTCATGGGCTTTTGCAATGCAGTTGCCTATCGCAAAGAATGTGAAAGGGGCGTGAATGCGTGCAGTGAGGTTCGGTAATACCAAAGGCATCACTTAAACCCACCACACGCAACCATCCTCAGAAAGTTGAGCTTCCGGCTTTCTCGCTCACGGACTACTCACCACTATTATTTCTCAAAGGTGTTTTTGATCAGTATAAAAAATGAATACGTATTTTAAAAATTATTAAAATGTGGCAATAATTTTTTTCAAGTGTATCAACATTTAAGATGATATGTTCTTCTTCTTCTTCTTCTTGATTAATGGCAATGAGCTGCAATAATATGAGCTATTGGTGCCAATGTCAAGTTATAATTAATTAATTAATTAGTCACATCTTTAGTCTTCGTAAGTAGCCCGTCGTTAGCATTGATTTGGTGTTGATAGCCAAATTAAGCTTCTTCTGGGAAATTTGACAGAATGTGAAAATGCACGCAATTCGCTATTATATCATATTCACTATATATCAGCAGTCTATCAACATTATATTACATAAAATATCAACAAAATTATTCAATATAACACCGTAAAACACTAAAATAATGAAAAAAATATAAAAGCGCTACATGACGTTTTGACATTCGCGTCAAAAGTGATGATGATATATATATGATATGTTTATTGATATTGAATCAAAATGTCAAACATAGCGTTGATAGGTTACAATTTACGTAATAAATCTACTAATGGTGGGCAATATTTACACGGGCCTTATTACTAGTACAAAGTTCTGTTTTTTGTATATTTGCGTGAACGTGCTAATCCTAGAAATTATATAGATTTTAGAAAACTTTATTAAGACATGGCTTTTTATTAAGAAGTATATTAAGGCAAGAAGAAAAGCGGACGTGAATGTTGCTAAGACGAAATATTTTGTAACTTTGACATATCTCTCATCAAGCACTCCACGTAACTGTTGGGACAACAAATTCGTATTATGTTATTGCCCGATGAATTATCTTACTAAATATCAATTTAGTAAGATAATTAAAAAAATGCTCGCATGACGTAGTTTTATTTACAATACACTAGCTAAATTTTTATATTTTTCATTGCGGACTCTTGAATTACTATAGTCAATATTGTACACAATAATTTTTAGAGAAAACTGATTTAAAACTCTGTATCTACCTTGTACAACATATCTTTATATATAAATTTCTTGTTTACGTGTGTATGTCATTGAACTCCTCCTAAACAGCTAAACGAAATTTTTTGAGCGTGTTCAAGGGGATTCAAGAATGGTTTAGATTCACAATTGGACCCGGTAGGTGGCGCTTTAATTTAACAGAACAACGTCTGTTGGGTCGGCTAGTTAATTATAATAATGTGATAGGTAATAAATATTATAGGTAAATCTATATAAATAAATAAAAAGATACTTCAATGTGTTTGTAATGTCAAAATAGCAGGTTTTTTTTCATGTTTGCATGGTTCTTTGCACGATATCTATGCTTAAATATTCAAAACGACTGGACCGATTTTGATAATATTTTATAAGGAGTAACATAGGCTATTATTCCACCCAAAAGAACCCTATAATTTTTTTCAGTCTGAGTCCTTCAATATCTATACGAGATATTGGAGATTTAAAATACGTGTGTAAAGCGGTTAAAGTGAAGCGAGGCCAGGTCATTAATCTATACTAATATATAAAGTGGAAGTATTTGTTTGTTTGAACCGCTAATCTCATGAACTTACTGGTCCGATTTGAAAAATTCTTTCAGTGTTAGATAGCCCATTTATCGTGGAAGGCTTATAGGCTACATATCATCACGCTAAGACCAATAGGAACGAAGTAACCATGAAAAATGTTTCAGAATCGTTTTTTTTTCTTTTGAGAGCTTCCGCTGCATGCACTACATAAACAGTTAGGTTTCGCAAAAATTATGTGTGACAAACTTATAATATTTAAAAATATTTTCACCTATGTAAACAAAGTCGCGTGTTAAAGTTAGCATTAGCCCAGAGTAACTGTTACACGCGGATGAAGTCGCGGGCATAAGTAAGTAAATAAAAATAAAGTAAATATTAAAGTAATATTAAAACTTTCATAATAAAGTTTGAGAATATTTTTTTTATTATAAAACTAAAAGAACGCCAATGAACTATTTATTATATTCATTTGACACGTGACAGCAAGTGTCACATCTAATCTTGGAGTACGGCGCTTGTACGAATATTTTATTTGGGCAGTACGGGGACGCCTCCCTGTGCCTATTCACCTCCCTAAATGTTGGGTTGAGGCAGGTGGGTGGTTAGAACACCACGTCGAGTGGAGGTGCGACGTTGATCGATGCACGTCTTGCGCCGGAGGCTGCACCCAACGTAATTCATTAAACGCTGAAGCTGCAAGCGGATTTTGAGTATTAAAACGATTTCTCAGAGGTTGTCCAGTTTATCTAGTCCTTTATATACGAGTTGAAGCTTTCAAATGGTTTGCTAAATATATAAAGTGAATAGGAATTTAAAAGGGGTAAAGGAATTCAGTCTTAACCAGATCGCCGGTAAATAAATTAACGTAGGTACTTTCGAGACAGCTTAGGATATTAAATTTACTCTGCATTTGAAAATTCATTATTTTTTGGACATATTTAAGTAATTTATTGAATTATTGCTTTTTTTTAAATATTTTATATAACTTTGAAAATTGGAACAACTTTTCAGCTGTATTCAATTTTAAAAATAATCAAAATATCTTTCTATAGTTTCAAGTTTGCTAATACTCGTAGAACTATACCCGATAATATCTGTTATCTAGTATTAAGCGCACGAATTAAACATGTTTTTTGTGGTAATGAAGTAAGAAGACAATTCACCTCCCTCTATCTTGACTGCCGTGTCGACGACTATCTATGCGTACCATAATAATGAATTTAACATATATGCAAGAAAATTTGATAATATGGAAGTAAAATTTGCTTTGTGTAAACGGATTAGTCATTCATTTTGGTATCATGTTATTCTTGGAGAGGACTGGACGTTAATAGGCTAGTGAATTGTAAGATGGAACATGTAGTCCCGGGTAATAGATGATATGCGACAAAAAGTTGTTAACTAAAGAAAGTTTAATCTGTATTATACAGATCCTGGAAAAAATTTCGGGCATCGTGTAAGTCTATAGCATAATTAGCAATACTACTGAACCCACGTGATAAACGAATTTAAATATTGAATAAACTTATTCGTCAACGTTTTATATTTGCTTTCATACATCTACTCATGAACCAATAATTATCCCAGTTAGACATATAGGCTTTGGCACGTGAATGATTTATACAACAGTACTACGCCGCCAACTTCCAATAGTTGCTTCCAATTTTTACATGTTTCTTCCTACACTGCCTAGTCCGAATTATTGGTCGTTACTTGGGAATCTTTTCATTCCAACGTTTGGTTGATGTATAACGTAATGGGTACAGAGATTACGTGCTAACTTTCTTGCTATAGATATTATTTACTCTATCATTACTTCATCTCACTTTATAAATATAGAAACCTTTCTAGACAATGAACTGAACGATGTTTGTAACTCTACTGTTTATTGAGTTTTAAAGATATTCATTGTATACGAAATCAATGTCTGAAACCTGACTATCTGTTTTGATTGTGAAACCAATTGCCGACAATAGACTTTTTTTATGAAATTCTTTATGGATTGAGATGGAATTATTCATCTTTAAATGTCACGATTCAAGTACTTTCAACTTTGAATTTATTGCCAACTAACTATGCTAATAATTTAAATATATGCATTTCTTACTAGTAAATACTTAAAAAGTAATTAAAATATCTATTTTATTCATTTTTCCAAATTAATTTTAAACCATACGCCTATATAAAATTTTATCGTTAAACTTATTATTGTAAAGTAAAAGACTTTTCTTTTATCAACTTTGACAGATCAGTGAACAAAATTATATTGAAAATTGCCATAAGAGGGCTATTTTATCTTGGGGCAAATCTTTATGAATCTGTCTTTAAGTTTCTATGAAAAGTAAATTGGTCTTAACTTAGGATAATGATAAGGAATGACCTAAATATATCTTATTAATACACTATCGATTTATAGATTAAACGTTACTGGAATATGTAATATGCTACTATAATCAGTCAGCTCATACACATTACATTCTGGTCTCCTCCAGAATGGGATAGAAATTAAATGAATAAGCCATTCTGGACATTCAAACGGGTTTCTATAAGATTTTATTTCGACTTTACTTTTGCTGTAGTATCGCTTATATCAGTGTGGGTAAGGACGACCTCCGATTTAGGGCTCTCTTGGGGCGATCACAAAAGGCGATGGTGGATTGCGCCCTACGTGGCAACCACTCAGTGGCGACAAAGGCAATTTGTCTAATTTTTGGCATTTCAGTCCGGCTGGAATGACCTTGATTCTGTTTTCAGACCATCGAGGTCCTTCTGCCCGTACTGGTAGAGTGGATGCAGTGGCGGCACAGAGCCCTTTTTTTCTGATTGATGTAGGTCTTGCCGACACGTGGTTGTTTTGGCCAGTATCTGTACTCTGGCACAAAGAAGGAGACGACTTCGTCCTGACATCATTGCAGTTGCGAGGATTTGGTGCAGCATTAAATCGAAGTCATGCAGACTTCGATTTAATGCTGCACCAAAGTCAAGGCAGAAATAGGACCCCGTCTTAGTGTATGTAGCAAGACGTGTCAGTGAGCAACTTCTTTAAATTGGCACGCTCCGCTATCCCTTCCGATGCCTCGGGTGATTTGCTTGAGGTGTGAACGAATGAAAAATCATCCTCAAATATTATTTAGATACCTTAATTTTCTCTGACGAACTCCGGCGTGACGAAAGGATGGTGTGCAGATTCACAACCTTTTTTTATTTATTCTATATCTGGACGTACCCCACCCAATTCGCCTGGGGCGATGGATGGGCGGCGTGCGACACCATAAGCTATCGTATTCTCTATATGATATTACTTCATCTTAGTCCATATGTGTCCCACTATAGGACACGAATCTCCTCCATACTGGGAGGGCAATTGACCTAATATACCATGCGGATAAAACAGGTTGGTATAGGATTTTATTTTGAGTTTTCCTCCTGGTGTTGGACGTCTATTAATTTCCTTGGTTGTCTTTTATGATACCCACGTGCAAAATATTGGTTGGTAGCGAATTGTATTCTTACTTCTTCACCACACGGAAAATGTTGTGATTTTGTTTAATTGGTTTTATTGCCTGAGTAAATTTTTATGACACTTTTGGACTGGAATAGAAAGATGATACAATATATTTTAGATCTCTATCTATATGGAATACAATACTTACCACTGACAATTACTTATTTAATGCTCCTGGAAGACATAAAAACGAGGTATATGACCGTCAGTCACTCTCCAGGGAATCACGACCGTCAGAATAATGAGCACTCGCCAGGGAATCACATAACATCAACTGCGATTGTCAACCGTCAATTATTATTTTACAAAATTTGGCTCTAGGGCAAATAAATTAAAAGCTAAACGATCCTTGTGGATTGCTAAAAGTAGAAATATTTCACATGAATAATTTCAAAGTTCTTCGCTCGTTGTAAAATTGTAATACTCTGGAATTTAAATAGGTTTCTTGTTCACCTGCATCCATCAACGTCGACAGTGTTACAAGACAGTATGAAGACTATAAAGGAAAAGCAGCTCTCGGATCGCTGTAATGTAAATGCTATGTAATATTTGAATTAACGTTCTTATCGATGTTATTAAACATGCAACTTTCCTTTAAATATATAGCGAAGCGCGTTGTATAAATACGGTTGAAAGAACTTTGTATTAGAATCTGAAGTTCTTATCATTATCATTCCATTATTTCAGCGCATATACGTCCCACTGTTCGGATCGAGCTTCCTCTACAACAGGGGAGAATTGACCTACTACACCACGCTGGTCAAATGAGCTTTCCTTTTCTTTCATAGATGTTATATGCATATTTAATTCCTTAGTCGACTTTTACAACACCCATGGGCAAGAGAGGGGGTGGTACATTGTCTCCTTACTCCGTCACCACACGGAAGATTTCTTATAATAATTATTAAATAATTGAATTAATTGTTACAATTCACCATTCCCTATTCTGCCCGTGGATGTCGTGAAAGACGACTAAAAGATATAATATACATATAGCGTATAGACGTTGCATAGGCAACAGAAGGAAAATTCGAAATAAAACCCTACACCAACCTATCTGACGAGCGTGGTGTCGTAGGTCAATTTCTCTACTATTGCGGAGAAGGTTCGAGCCCAACAGTGGGATTTGTATGAGATGATGATGTTAAGCTTATGTAGATGTTATGATCGACTGATTCTTTCATCATCATCGTAATCATCTCCGGAAATATGTTTTACACTGCTGAATTTGATCCTCTTCCATAATATGAGTTAAATTTATCAACTACACCATCCTGGTCAGATGGACTGGTATAGGATTTTATTTCAATTTTTCCTTCTCTTGTATAGATATTATATAAATATAGACCTCTTAGTCGTGTTTTACGACACCCATGGCGAATTTAAGGAGTGGTAAATTGTATTCTTTCTTCGTCACCATACAAATAACGCTGGTGTATAATTTAAATTCTAGTTCAGATACTTATTGCCATTATAATAGCTGTTGAATAATTTTAAATCTACCCCACAAAATAGCAATAAGGACATTTATTTTGAGCTAGGATAAAGCTTGGCACCCCCGTGTGCCTCTTTCCCCTTAATGACAATAAGCTCGGTCACTATAATGCTAAGGATTGTTCAACAAAATATAAGTGTATTTACATCTTTGTTTATTCCTTCGGGGATACAAACTTGAGACTTGATGAGAAATAGACCACCTTATTAGTCCAGTAATCATAATAATCACACCCAGTGTCGAAAAATCGACTGCACAAATGGCGTGATGGTTAAGATACCGACCTACCGTGCCAGTGGCGGGGATTCGAATCCCACGCAGGAAAACACTTTGTGCGAGCCACAAGTTGTTGTTCTGAATCTGGATGTAATTTGTGTCCCATAATTATATGTTTGTAAACTCCCCCGCAAAACAAGCATTATTTCCTTAGTGCAGGGTGTTGTCTAAAAAAAAATCATTTGTAGATTACACGAAGTATTGTCCTGCGTGGGTATTGAATTCACGACACTCGGCGCGAGAAGTTACTTAGACCACTCCGCCATCTCTACAGTCAAAAGTGGTACCTCGTGCGTTAAATTGCCCATTAGCCATTATGAGTATGATCATATATATACATACTTTCTTCCTGAGATGTTATCATGTTTTGTCAGATTTATTGATGCTGTTAACCGTTACTTTCATTTCATCATCATTATTTCAGCTCATGTTCGTTCCACTATTGTATCATCGGAGCCCACATACGTCCCACTGCTAGGTTCGGGAATCAAATCAAATCAAATCAATTATTCTGCATAGGCCCCTTAAGGGCACTTACATATTGTCAAATTACACGTTTTATACAATACAATAATCTACCACCGGATCGGAGCGCGGCCAAAAACTGAGAAGAGCCGGCAAGAAACTCAGCGGGCAGTCATTTTTTTTCTTAATCCTTTAAATACACATAATATTATGCTTCGTACAATATATATGGTATTAGCTGCAGTGATGCCCTTCGAAATTGTATATATGTATAAATTTTCAAGATTTAATACAAGACAAAAAAAAATTAAAGCATAAAGGAAGAAAATATGGCTGACCAGCTCCCACAAGCAGCACCCGATCACGAGTTAACTACTAGAGCAGCCATCACTCTCCTCAACCAAATTAGAGGGAAGGGAGCGACCCGCCTCACATAGCTACCGCAAGCAGAACCTTATTCAGTGAGCATGACCAAACCATAAATAAAAATACAAAACGAACTACAACTACTACTATACCTACTATAAAAAAAACTACTACTATAAAATAAACTATGAACTATAGCAGGTATACAAAAAGAGATCAAAACCAAAATTCGACAGGCAAAACACGCTACGCTGTACAATCACAAGAGTAAGAGAAAAAAATATATAAAAAAAACCTGTGAATTCATACAAGTTAGGAAAGTACTGCGCAATAAGAGGTTAATTGACCTACTATACCATGCTACGGGCCCGTCAGAATTATCAGCATTGTAGTATCCTGTCTACTACATATTTGCATACATACCATATTTTGGCCTCGCGCATTTATGTTTCATATGCTTTTAGATAATGCTTCTTTCTGTCTTACTCCGTCACCGCATGAAAAAAATGGAATGTAAAACGGCCTTTCGGTCCGAAAATTGACCTTTTATACCACGTTGTTCCACGCCCAGTTTTTCTTCTCTTAAATCGATGTTATCTGTATAGCACAGCCTTTAATCGTCTTTATACGACAATCATAGGCAAAAATCGAGGTAGCGTTTAGTAAAGGTATTCTCAATCTGTTACCAGGTATTCTTAATCTATTTTTAGTATTATATTCTATTTCTATTATTATAAAATCTCTTTTTAAATAAAAAAGGAAATACTTTAATTAAATATATCAATCACTTTTTTCTCTGTGGTGACGGAGTAACAATAGAGTTCACCACCCCTCTCGTACTTATGGGGTTAGTAAAAGACGACAAAAGGATACAATATGCATCATAACATTAATGCAAGAGAAGGAATACTTGATATGAAACCCTATGCTATTACGTCTGACCAACGTAGTATACTAGGTCAATTTGCCTCCCACAATGGTGGAGGCTCGAGCCCAATAGTGGTACATATACGAGCTGAGACGATGAAGATGACAATATAAAGTAAGGAATGGGAATGTAATATATACATATAACATGTATGCAGGAAAATCAAAAACTCGAAATCCACCAACCAATATTCGTGTGGTGACGGAGTAAGAATACAATTCACCACCCCTTCTCTGGCCCATGAGTGTCGAAAAGTCGACTAAGGGATAAATTGTGCGTATAACAACCATGAAATAGAAGAAGCCAATCCTCCTGACCGGCGCAAGTCAATTTCCCTCCCAAATTGGGAGAGGCCCGAGCCCAATGTATATGAACTGCGATGATGATGATGCTCCGTCTGATCAACGTGGTATATTAGGTCAATCACTTCTATCAAGGAGGAAGCTTGAACCCAGCTGTGGCACGCGTATGAGTTCAAATGATAAAAAAAAGCATTAAACTATTTTCATACATTAAAATATAGTTATTATAATAAATTATATCAGTAAATTTCATACAGACAATAAAGTCAAAGGCGTGGTCATTAAAATATTAACGCACCTTCAAATTACCGACTTATATTGTAAGATATAATGTAGTCACGTATATTTTGCTTTGCTGCGCTAACTACTGCTAATTATGAGAATAATAAATAGTAGTAGATGCAGTCATATTCAAGTTTTTGATGTACAAAATCAGCTCAGTAGATGCTGAAGATTTTATTTATATCAGTTGTCTGCCCGACCGGTCATATTCCACTTTAGCCCTTGTTTGATTGGGTTACTTGTTTATTTATCTATATATTAATACGTGAAGCGAAAAGTTTATACCCCTTTTTACGAAAATTACGTGGATGGACAAGTATGAAATTTGGCACAGTTGATGTATATAATGAGGAGAAGTGCATAAAACTGAAAATTCATATAATAATGGATTAGAAATGCATTAAATTCATTAAAGGCATTACGCATACTACAACGCAATCGCTATACACACACACACACGTTTGCATGAGTGTGTTGCGTAGCAACGCTTTTACACTTTTGTTTACGGTTAAAATCTCTGATCGAACTGAATGTCAAACAATCATGCTTATATATTAGTTATTAGTGAAATACAGCTTGCTCAATTTACAATTATACATAAATAAAATTAAAGAAAATTGTGTAGCAAAAAATTAATTAAAATGAATTATGGCCGAATTTCGACCACATGGCGACCACTAGTTTATTTAAATGCCTCGGGCATTAGCCATTTAGCCATTTAGTCGTTAGGCATTTTCTACCAGTCGACTTAGGGTGGAGTAGAAATAATTTAGGCAAATGCAATGCAGTGTAAGCAATGATTTTGAAATTGTGTAAAAATTAAGATGAACAAAATTGAAGCTTATGTGGTATTTTTTTTTACTTTAGTTGTTAACTGCAGTAAAAGTGGGCTTTACTAGTTTCATTATCATCATTTCAGCTCATAAACATTCCACTATTCGATCCGAGTGGCCTCCATGTTAGGCTGGCCATGCTGATTGGACGGGTTGGTATAGTTTTATTTAGAGATTTTATTCTCTTACATTGTTTTCTGTTTGCGTTCCATAAGGAAATATTACAAGTTATTTACTACAAATTGTGAACATCAACAATTGCCACAAGTCAAAAATGCCATTTCAAGGTGCGAATTATATTTTATAGTCGTTTTGCTTGACTAAATGATATATAGACAACGTGACCATGACAACTTCAACATCCTGGGTGACATAATACACTTTACAGGGTGAATTTCATTTCTTGTATACCAATTCAATATAATATAATTTTTTTATAACCTTCGAGCCCGGAGAAAATGATTTTCTCAAGGTTCGAAGGTTCGGTTTCGAATGAAATCTATATTAGTAATGACTTTTGATGTTCACGTGAGCACCTGCTAGACATTATATTGTGCATCTCCACAGTGGAAAATTGAACTACCTATTATGAATAAAACTACTTTACGGATTTTATCGCGTTTGTATTTGATTTTTGATTGATTTTTTCAATATAATTACTATTAATTTTAATGTTAAATAATTACTAACTTTGTAAATAAAACTACTTTTACGGATTATATCGCGTTTGTATTTGATTTATGATTGCCCGACGTTTCGAACACTTTGCAGCATTCATGGTCACGGGCGGACTAAGGTGTCTCACGTCCAACAAGTAATCGTTATTACAGACATTTTTATACAAACGCGATATAATCCGTAAAAGTAGTTTTAATTACAATGTGTAGTGTTCGCGTAAACATCAGATATCATTATAATTACTAACTATAAACAATATATTTTTTTTATATAGAATCATTTTCTTCTTACACTGGTAATAAATTTGTATCAAAATGTGGGTCAATACTTAATAACTAATTTCTGTATCGGGTCGATAATTATAAATTTTCTGCAATAACGATGACTTGTTGGAAGTGAGACATCTTAGTCCGCCCGTGACCATGAACGCTGCAAACTGTTCGAAACGTCGGGCAATCAAAAATCAAATACAAACGCGATAAAACCCGTAAAGTAGTTTTATTCAAAATGTGTAAACATCAGAAATCATTTTGAACTACCTAATCACACTGGTTAGACGGGCTGCCATTAAATTTTGTTTCGAGATTTCCCTCTTATGCTTTTGTTATCTTCTTATATTCTATAGTACTTTATTACGACAGCCACGAAAGAGAAGGGGGTGATGAATTCTGTTTGTACTTTATTACTTGTTGTAAGAAAGAAAAGATCTAATCATCAACGTATCTAATCATCATCGTAATCATTCAGCCTATTGCCGGCTACTGCTGAACATAGGCCTCTTTCACGTTTCGCCACAAAGTGTGGTCCTGTGCTGCCTGCATCTAACGACGTCCTCTAATTTGTACCACGTCATCGGCCCACCGAGTAGTAATACACAGCGTAGACCGATACGTGGTCGTCATACAAGAAACTTTCTCCTCCAACTTGGCCTGCCCATTACCAGATTACTAATTCTTCGTGCTATGTCATTTACACTCGTTCTTCTACGGATTTTCGTATTTCGGATTCTGTCTCGCCAAGAAATCTCTAGCATAGCCCGCTCTATAGCACGCTAAGCGACTTTGAGTTTGTTTATGAGTCTACATTTAGGGACCACGTTGCCGTGCCGTAAGTTATCACTGGTCGTTAATAAGCGTAACACACACTGGTTGACCTGGTGCTTTCACATGCGGAGGTATGTTGGATGAGAGATCTTCTTAAGATCTTAAATTTCCTCAACGCTGTGTAGTCAAATTGAATTTGTGGTTTTACCATATTCTAGATTTGTTGCCGTGTAAAGACAATGTCCTTATTTCATATTATGGAGTATTATATGTTGTAAAATATAACTTTTATTGATAAACAGATCCACAGAAGAACATAAAACAGTCATGAAGACTGTCGACAGAATTAAGAACACAAAACTGTGAAGAAACAGTTATCATTTTTGGCTATTCAAATGAATTGTTTCATTTGACTTAAAACTTGTAAATTAAAACTTTTATATTCATCTTGGATTAACATTTATCGGCACAGATATAATATAGCTACAGATATAGTGTTAGCACTAACATGCACGTTATCAGTTTTGGTTGAAGTCTAGAAGAAGACTGAATTTACTCGTTATCCTATCTGCCTATAGAAGTTTGCACTTCAAAAATGTTTATTACTTGATACTTTTATGGGCCCTCCCATAAAAATATCAAGTCTTAAGCCTTTGGAATTCAGACGCATAAGCCTTTTTTATGAAAACTTTTGGAGAAAGACACAGCAGTGTCGGGTAGAGCAGGAGCTGTGTCTCGTTTGACCTCCAGTATCGGAAAAAAAGATATATGCATTGCTCTCGTCCATTACAATATATTTACATAAATAAAACAATAGTAAATCCACCATCCACTATTTAAAAGTAATTGATAAGTAATTTTTAAATATCTCACTGTAATACAAAAAATTCACTTCTATCGTGGCTGTTTATGGCACCATTGTTATTTTTCAAAAAGGTTTACTTTTATAAATATATCATTTAAGAACATTCTGTATAACGTGCACTATTATGCCAATGTATAAACGCATGTACTGTACATATATGCATTTACAATAATCGCCTATATATTTTAAATTTATAGTTTAACAGAACGCAGGCATAAATATAAAATTTTATTGTAAACACGTGTAAGTACTTCATGTAGTGTAAAATAAGTGTTAGTCTCAAGGCCGTATATAAAATGTATATAAGTCTTCTTTTTTCTTAGAAATAACAATACAATAAAGTAATTAATACTTTACATGCGTTATTTATTCGTAATGTGTGGTAGTGGCTATGAATACTAACAACCCTGAAATTGCTTGTGTGTGTTATAAAAGATGAATAAGAACTTTACATCGACTTCTGCCAATTCCATCTCATGTAGTCTGGTCAACAATTACAATGCCAAAAAGAGTTGACGTAAGGCAGGCGGCCGGTTATAAAACGTTTGTCTCATATTGCGTTGATTCCAATAATGAACCTGATGCATACTTTCTTTTTCTTATTTATAGGTCTTTTTAGAGTATACTAGTGCTAGCATCTGGGATGGCTAAATTCATAACTGTTTTTTTTCCCCAAAAATATTAATATTTTTTATGGTTCTGCTATTTTGTCAGAAAGGAAAGCAGAATTGCACAGAGAAATAATTTACCGTGACCATTCATTTTGGTCAATTGAAGTCACCTGGCTTTAATTCCGAAGTTTGTTCTTAGAATTTACGACAATAGCTTTTCAGCGTTCATGGAAACATATGGATTGTATTCGAAACGACAGGCAATCAAACGTGATAAATTCCGTAAAAATAGTTTTATTAATAATGTGTAAACATCAGAAATGAATAACGATTAGGCAATAGGTAGGTTATTACATGAGTGCTAAACAATTTTTAATATTAAACTTATTTAACCAATGTCACGTCACATTTCTCGAATCTTATGAGATTAATTGAAGGGATGGGGAGTGCAAGACGTCAATGTAGACGTCTAGATGGCGCCACTGAGCACCTAAGCAAACGGCGCGCGTTCTACCCCACCCGTCTAACTTCCTACGATAAAACTCTTCTTAACGTAAAATGTCTGACACCAAAATATTAGTGAATCTTGTGTTTTACACAGTTAATATTATTTTCCTTCCTTTCTCATTTGTGCGACTAGAGTAAAACATGTACAACTTTCTTTCCGCTACCGTGGGTGTCCTAAAAACATTACTTAATAAATATTTTAAGCACATAACACAATTCGGACTGCATAATGGCGTAGTCCAGTTAAAAAAGTAAAATAGTAGGTACAAATTGGTCCTAGGATAGTTAATGAAGACAATTAATGATGTTCTTATCTCCATTTATCGACGTTGGCTAGCGTCGCTAAACTGCTGTTGTAATATATGGAACTGACGACTTTGTCCTCTGAAGTATTGAAAATGACTGCTAATTCTAAATAATGATTAAGAATGTGAGTTTGTTTCTTAAGTTTTAAGCAGCCATCTTGGAATTTAGTGTACTTGATGTGAGGTATATAGATAAAGTTTTAGGATACCTATTAAGCTGATGTAAGAAAAGTACTATTCCTGTAGAATATATAGAGTTTTATAATCTGTATTAATAAATTATATTTGTAATTTCAATGCCGGAATAGTCTATTTAATTATAATTCATCAATTGATGAAACATAGCAACCAGACATTGAAGGCTGCAATTAATTAGTCATACAATTTATTTGGAAAATGCACATAATTACTAGAATTAGGTTTGTTATTCATAGCCTTTACATAATATTCTATTGTATTTTGTTTTTTTAATGAATTAGGCAAAAATATATAGGGCATATCGAGGACGGATCACAGGTCAAGGCACAGGTATTTGGGGAAATAATAGCATATTTCTTCTATTTTTTTATTTTATTGGGTATGAAATCAAGCTATAAAAATGACGACTCTAGGCAAGTTTATGTTAAGTTTGGCATCATGTTTTCCTTCTCTTATTATTATTTATTTAAGGCCCTTAGTGGTCTTATACACCACCCTGGAAAGAGGAACAGTTAAGTACTCGTGTAATACAGTATTAATTTCAAACTGCATTTGCAAGAATATAGTAAACAATGTATTCTTTCTTTCTTGTTCAAGCAAGTTAATTAATATGACGTTTTATATAGGAGGTATAGGATATATTTCAAGTCATTGTCTAGATCTACCATTAATTACATAAGTACTAACTTAAATCCACAAACCGTAGCGTATTCGGGTATTATCCTCCCTATTTCCCTACTTAATGGGAGACAAATGTCGTTAGAAGTCGCAAGTGCTCGTAAAATCCGACGGTTTTCTAGTTGTCCATAATAGCACACTGAATTTAGTCGACCATTCTAACTTAATATGAATAAATATCAACATAGCAAAGTAGAATATATATGAATTATTCTGTTGCATTACATTTTTATAGTTTTGCTGTTATATTAAATTAATCTGTAGCAGTTGCTAGGATTTTTGATAGTCTAGTCTGAACGTTCAGCAAAGTAGGAATGGGGAGTTAAAGCAAGTGGAGCGGAGACAACTAATTGACCATTGAGTACACGCAAATCGCTAATTACCGTAGTTGGCTTAAAGAAATAAAATATAGCTTAAACAATTATTTTCTATCGCCAACTAGATATTAGATAGCCATGTTAATGAAATAAAAATACGTACAAATGGATATTACTGCGCTAAGCTGCTGGATTACTTTTTCTATAGCGATTGGAATCTTGTAAATTTTCTTGGGTACATATTATTGAGGTTGTTAACTTTTGTTAATGTTTTTCCGGGTGGTAGCGACGTACGAATGGGATTTACCGACTTGTTGCACCGAAATGGAGATGATGATGATAATTTTATTTCTGTTATTATTTTAAAGCTCAAGAGTTTGTTTATTGGAAGGAGCTAATTTCAGATAGGTTCATCTAGGTTTAAAAAATCTGTGTGTGTGTGTAAAATAGTCTGTTTATCGAAAAAGGTTACAAATAAATTCATGAAGCTATGAGAAATACAAGTGAAGAATGTCCTTAAATGTTAGTAAATTGTTTGAAATATGAATATAACAATGGTCGCCTACACAGTCGCCTTGTCATAACAACTACTAAGATAACATAAATTGTAACTGATCTATTATTAGATATAATTAACGTTGATATTATTAACAAAAATATTGCATAATGGATATATCCAAGACTTTTTAATGAATTGTTGACAATTAGTTTAATTTTTTTTTTAAATTGTAGTTTTAAAGACAATACCAGCATTAAGGGATCCAGTTTTATGTCAAAATGATACAATTATACAATTCAGAGTTAGAATCATCATTTATATTTCGTACAAGTAATTGTTCTGCATGAACATTGAATCCGTAACATTTGAAACCCGTAATCGCTTTATCGCCACTATGTAGTGATAAAATATATTTAGATTCGTATAATATGAATGAGTCGATATGTACGCCGTTGTTTCCACAAATATCTGTGTATTGATCTGAAATCTGCTGTTGGGTATATTTTATGACATAGGTTCGGAATATATTAATATTAGTTACCAAAATAATTTGCTTGTTGTTTATTTCGTGGATAAAAGCAGTGTATTTTGATAAATATCAATTGACATATCGTTTTTTTTTTTTTTTTTTTTTGCTGTGTGGTAGCGGCTTTGAATACTACCAACCCTTGCTTTGCTCGTGGGTGTCGTAAAATACGACTAAGAGCCCTAGATTGACCCGGACCAACTCCATCTGGTACCATTTGGGTCAACGATTACATTCCCAAGGACGGTTGACGTCAGGCAGGCGGCCGGTCATAAAAGTCATTGACAAAACTTCTTGCAATATGTCAAAACAGATGACATATTGCGTCGACCCCAAGTAATTGGGATAAGAGCAAGATGATGATGATGATGATATCGATTTTTTGAAGATTCACCCCACTCACTTTATTAGGTGTTTACACACTTTATTTAATGATATTGTGTGGTGGCGGTTACTACCAACCCTTATATTGATCGTGGGTGTCGTAACAATTACATCTCCAAGGAGGGTTGAGATCAGGACTACCACCAGACAGAAGTAATAATCGCCAAATTTATTTAAATCGTAAAAGATCTATAATATTGATAGTGACCATCACTATAAGAAGCTGTTAGGTTAGTTAATTACGTAATAACTTAAGACAAAAGGTACCTTAAGGAGGGATTGAATAAATAAACCGACTTGGTATTACATGGATATCACAGCTTTTTATGGTAGAAGAACTGAGTTGCGACTTGGTTTTTTACAAGTTTTGTTTTTGATGGCATAGTATTCTCACTTCTAGACAGACGGTGGTCTTAAGTACACACCATTTTTTATTATATATGTAATTCTTTGTTATCTCACCGCAAAGACTATTTACTGTTTTTCTAATGCATACATCATTAAGGGAACCATTGAAAATCAGCGTTGCAGTGTAGCTTAATTTTGCACTATCTTATTAATGCGTAATGGGTACTTTATACTCATTTATTATTTTTTTCTTATTAAATGTTATAATTACAGTTTAGATTAGCTATTATTTTTATCTATTGTTACACAAACTGTATTCCTCGCGACTTACTGTAATATCTAAGTTTAACCAAGTGTCAAAAGAAATTGTTTTCTTTATTTCTTTTTTTCCAGTCTTTTAAAAACAGCCCATTTTTCTCCCACATTATGCATTCATGTCATGCCAATTGCTGAAACACAGCTTGATTTTAACAAAATAAGTGCTTATTACCCACAGGAAAGATAGTGAAGTTGTCAAAGTTAAGCAATCGGTTTCGATTACTAGATTGATAGGCGACATGTTCTCCGTCGCCGTGGATGTTTGGATGTGGAAGAAATCTATATATATATAAAAGAAAGTCGTGTTAGTTACTACATACACTAGCGATATGCCCAAATTCAACGGGGTACATAAAGCGCTTTACGCTGATGACACCGCACTCTTTTGTGCTGGTAGATCCCCGACAACAGTAGCCAAGACTCTCCAAACAGCGGTTACCGCCCTAGCCAATTGGTTTAGGAAATGGCGATTAGAAATCAACCCCGAGAAGAGTCAGGCGGTCATGTTCACTAGACGAACTGCCCGTTCCTACTCTATCGACAGCATTCCCTCCCTTAAAATTTTCAACAAGCCGGTCACTTGGACCAGGCAGGCCAAATACTTGGGTGTGACCCTTGACGATCGACTCAGCTTCGCCCCTCACATAAAGCAAGTCCGCGCACGGGCAGCCTTTGTGATGGGCCGTCTCCACTGTCTACTCAACTCTAGGTCGCGTATGCCCCTGAGTAGCAAAATCCGACTATACACCACCTGCATACGGCCTATCATGACCTATGCCAGCGTGGTGTTCGCGCATGTTAAGCCACACAGGATCCACAGGCTACAGACACTTCAAAATCGTTTCATGCGCCGAGCTACGGGAGCACCGTGGTTCATACGAAACGTCGATCTCCACATCGACCTCGAACTGCCGACCATCAAGCAGTCTATGAAACGGTGCTCTCAGAGCTACTTTGACTCTGCCATGACACACCCCAACCAACTAGTGGTTGGGGCGGCTTCCTATAGACCCTCCAAAATCTCCTCCATCCGACGTCCTCGTCACGTCCTCGACGAAGAGGACGACAATATCACACTCGCTCAACAAAGAGCCTACACGGCCCGCGAGGCCTTAACAAATAAATATCCGCGGTTCCGCCCTCGCCGTCGAGGTGCGAAACCGCGCCGCGCAAAAGTCACTACTAAAAACGTGGGCACGCCCACTTTGCCTCCAGCGACGCCCCAAGCCGAGGTCCGTTCCCCACAGGGGGAGCCCTTGGGCGATGTCGCTTAGCATACTTTTCTCCGGGTTGAGAGCCCTCAGCGCTCACCCATAGTCCGCGTCAAGCTGTCAAGGCCATCTGCGGCCAACAGCTGTACACACAAAAAAAAAAAAAATGTTAGTTACTACGTTTATAACTCAAGAACGGCTGTACAGATTTGGCTGAAAATTAGTGCGGAGGTAGCTTAGAACCAGGAGATGGACATAGGATACTTTTTATCCCGTTCTTCTTCTTCTTCTTAATGGCAATGAGCTACTTTTTATCCCGTTCGATCGCGTTTCTGTGTGACGTAACATAAAATGTCAAATAGATTTTTTTGTCTCTGTTTGTCCATTCGGACAGGCAAAGGGGTCAAAGCCCATACAGCCAATTGTGAGATAATTTTCTTCATATTACTTAACATTTCTTTTAGTGTTGCCCAAATGCAAGACCAAGACGAGACTTGGACCGGTCTTGGTCTTGGTCTTGCAACATCACACCTGGTCTCGTCTTGGTCTTGGTCTTGCGCACCCGAGTCTTGGTCTTGGTCTTGGTCTTGCGCACCCGAGTCTTGGTATTGCAGCAAGAGTCTTGCAAAGTTTTGCAGTTAGAATAACGTAACAGTAATATATCATGGCAATGAAAAATCCAACTAAATTAATCAAATATCCTATCCTATCTATCCATCTGCTATCTTATAGTTCACTATTGAATACAATACTTACCACTGGAGAAAATTACTCTTCTATTCCCCTGGTGTTCTATTAGACAGCGTTACTACTCTTATGACAGGACTTTCGACCCTATTTTCTTAAGACGTCACCACACGAGGCAGTTGATACAATAAATTTTATGTCATTTTATAATCAATGCGATATTTTACAATTAATGCGATTGTTTATATTTCCCTTCAAGTTAAGTGGTATGTATCTATTGTATTTCCAGTTTGGTTACTGATACTCTGGATACTTGAAAAAACCTGTTGCTCTATTGCCTATATAAATACTTTGGCCGCTGGATCCATGTAGCTCTTAATATACTATTTATTCAAGAACATATAAAACTGATTTAAAATTTTATGGTTTTAATACTTGTAAAATGTATGATATTCGTCGTCATCGTCACAGCTCATAAAAGTGCCACTGCTGGGCTTAAGCTTCCTTCCAGTAAGAGGAAAATTGATCTACTATACCACGCTGGTCAGACATGTTGGTACAGGGTTTTCTTTCTAGTTTCACTTCTCTTGCACATATGTTATATACACAGGGTGTATTAGGTTATGGGACAACTGTTCATGTATGTTGTAGTTCAACAGTCATAGATCATAATTAGAATGTATATTACACAAAAACAATATAACGTAAAAGTTATAGTGTTTACAAAAATGTGTGTCTAAGAGTTTATGCCTTAAATTTTATGCATTATGTAGGTATGTACAGACAGGATATATGTAAGCATGTAAAATTTCGACAGTATAAATAGGTATTAGATTTGCGCGAACCTTTCAATTGTTACGTAGGTACAAAGGCGACTCATCAACGGTCATCGGCCGATCAGCTGATTTATGTTAAAGCGAAGTTTGTCTTGCTTATGCAAACGTAATCATTGATTTATTCAAATTCTAATGAACATTTAACAAAATACGAATATGTTGTAGATTAAGTATCATTCCTTTATACATTTTAATCAATTTACACGAAAAAACGATGACAAAATTGAGAACTTACATGTCTCTCAATTCATTAACGAATCGATATTTTTATTTCAATTTTTTTTCATGGATTCCTAACACCATTGCCCGATCCGATTTGATACGACATCCACGGGTAAGAGAGTGGTGAATTATATTCGTACTCTGTCTTTTTTTTTTGTGTGTGTGTAGCTGTTGGTCGCAGACGACCTTGACAGCTTAACGCGGTCAATGGGTGAGCGCTGATGGCTCTCAACCCGGTAAGTAAGTTAAGCGAACATCGCCCGAGGGCTCCCCCCTGTGGGGAACCGACCTCGGCTCGGAGCGTCGCTGAGAGCAAAGTGGGCGTGGCCAAGTTTAGGTTAATGACTTTTACGCGGCGCGGTTTTCGACCTCGACGGCGAGGCCGATACCGCGGAGTTTTATCTGTTATCGCTGCGCGAGCTGTGTAGGTCCTTTCTTGGGCGATCATAATAGCGTCATCTTCTTCTTCAAGAAGATGACGAGGACGTCGGACCGCGGATATTTTTGAGGGGACGTAGTTTACCGCCCCAACCACTAGTGGATTGGGGTGATTCGTGGCAGAGGCAAAATAGCGCTGGGAGCAACGCTTCATGTACTGCCTGATGGTGATCGTACTCTGTCCCTACATGGACATTTATATAGATTAATTGTAGGCATATTTCTATGTCCAACAGTGAACGTCGTTGGGCTAATGAATAAACGGATATATAAATATGTATAATGGGCAAGAGCACTCTCGTGATTACGGTATTTTTGTCCTAAAGCCTTTCCGAAGAGTAATTCTGAAAAGCCAACACCAACATTGGGAATCGATTGGCTAATAGATGGATATCTCAAGACTGATTTGACTTGCCGTGTAGTGACGGAGTAAGAATATAATTCATCACCCCCTATTTTACCCGTGACTGCGAACCCACGACTAAGGGCTATAATATATAACATCGGTGCAAGAGAAGGAAAACTTGACATGTATGACCTGTAACAACACGGCCGATCACCGTGGAGATTCCCCTCCGGCCACGGCCGATTCTCCTTCTGTTATGTAGAAGACACGAGCTCAACCATATGTAAGCTGAAATGGTGATTTGAATTAAATGCAAGACCGCGAGACTCTTGCAGGCCCAGTCTTGGTCTTGCTCAAGTCTTGCAGGGCCAGTCTTGGTCTTGGTCTTGCAAAAATTAAGCGGTCTTGGTCTTGGTCTCGGTCTCGCATTTCTCGCAAGACCAAGACCAAGACCGCAAGACCAAGACTTTTTTGGGCAACACTAATTTCTTTATATAGAATAGCTTATTTATAATCATGTCCGTCAATAAGTCAAGTCATTACCATTAATTAGGTGCTGAAAACCTAATTAAATGATTTCTCAGGGAATTTCAGTAGAATATGAAAATACATTAGGTGTATTTGCCACCACTCTTATATCACATTCACCACACTTCAGTACCTTAACTGTATTATATTACATAAAATATCAGCAAAATATTCAATACAAGCAACCCGATCTCGCTTCGCTTCGGTTTCAGTCGCCTAACCCGCATAATTCCCGTTCCCGCGGGAACATCGGGATAAAATATAGCCTATGTTACTCCCTGACATTATAGCTATCCATTGGTGAAAGAATTTTTGAAATAAGTTCCGTGGTTTAAGCGTGAAAGCGTAACAAACAAACAAATAAACAAACAAACTTACTTTCGCATTTATAATATTAGTAAGGATAACACTATAAAATACTAAAGTAATGAATATAATACAAGAGCTTAACATGACATTTCCATATTCAAGCCAAAACTCATGTCAAAGAGAATATAAGTCACTATAAGAAACGTAGGATCAAAAAAGCATTATGTAATAACAAAATGCTAATGACAGTTAAAGGTAATTTTATCTATAGTTAAGTATGGTTGAAAATTTGATAATTATATTTTTTTAGAAATCAATAATCAGTAATTAGTGTTCTCTTTGAATCATCATTAACAATGCCGCGACCAAGACGATTGAATGTTTCCTGACAAAGCTGTAATGGTTCTTCCGTTAGAGACTATATATTCGGAAATTTAGAAAATATATTTACGAAAAAAATTATGGCGGTACGAAGTTCGCCGGGTCAGCTAGTGTTCTATAAAATTTTTTGTAAAGTTTCTAGTAGTTAAATCTGGTGTCCATGTGTACATT
Organism: Lymantria dispar; assembly: GCA_032191425.1. Taxonomy (NCBI): domain Eukaryota; kingdom Metazoa; phylum Arthropoda; class Insecta; order Lepidoptera; family Erebidae; genus Lymantria; species Lymantria dispar. The sequence continues at coordinate 12,261,276 of CM063448.1, forward strand.
AATTTAAGAGTATTATATGTCGTCTCCTCTTAATCTTTTGTGGAAATCATACTCTTTTAGCACTGTTATAACATCAACTATTTATTGCCCAAAAAACTGCTAAGAGTACCTTCTAATTTTTACTTCACCACTTATACCACCTTGGAGGTCTTGCTAAAATGAGTGCTGTAATGCTTATAGCATTGCAGCCTATACTAAGCAACCTCTCTGTTCTAAACTTCTTGCAAAGTTAATTGTATTTTTTAGCTTAAATATTTATTTACAACTTCAATGTTTATTATGTGTTATAAATAAAAATATCTGGTTGACCGAGCTTCGCTCGGAGTATTTTTGTAGCATTTATTTAGATATATATTAATAAAAAATAAAAAAATAAATAATGAAAATTATATAAAAAATTACAAAAAGAGAATAATAATAACACCGAGATTCGATCCGACGCTGTTTGACACACAAAAGCTAAAATTAAAACCAGTCAATGTCTCACCTGAGCTACCGCAACTCTTGACGTTGAGAACGAAATTTAAATTCATATTCTTTTAAAATCGAATGTCATTGTAACGTTTTGCTAAAAACACCGACAAAAGAACATTTTCTATACATAAAACCTAGCTAGATCGATTTTTTGGACCCGAATCCTCTAGTATGCCAAGTTTCATCAAAATCGTTGGTGCCGTTTCCGAGATCTTGAAAATATATATATTTACAAGAATTGCTCGTTTAAAGATATAAGATTATTTTTAAGGATTTTATCGCGTTTGTATTTCATTTTTGACGGAAGTTTCGAACAATTTACAGCGTTTATGGCCACGGGTGGACTAATGTCTCATGACTGTCTTGCCTCTCAAACATTTTTGTTTTTATTAACAAACGACAACGGGATAGACGGTTTGTAAACAAGACTGTCTCGTCTAAAGCGGGACGTATGGTCACATTAATTACACCACGCTAGCCAGAAGGTTGCCTTGGGAGTTCACTCAGATATTGCCTTCTTTAACTATTATATTATGTAATAATGTATCTTATTAACCTCATATGATACCTGAGGTAGACAGAGTGAGACCAGAGTGACAATACATTGTATTCCTACATCGGCAAGGAATAGTATTCACTATCGGTTAAAAAAAAACAAACAAATCAGTCATAGTCGTGAGCATACATAAAAATACTCGTATAAAAATAAAACAAAGCAAAGGAATCACAGTGTCTTATTACGCCGTATCGCAGTGTTTATATTCCGTTTGACATTGCCTTGGCAATAATGTTCAGTGTTATCTATAAAGACATTAAGTATGTGTAGGCTATGTTAATTGTTACTGCAGTAAACGCTTAAGGCGCGATTCAGCTACAATGTTAGAAAAAAGACGTGCAAAATGATCGTGACTCGTTATTATATATTTAAGTTTGTTGTACTTTGTATATTAAATGTTAAAATTAATGAATATCATCATCATCATCATCATTTCAGATCATTTATGTCCCACTGTTAGACTTGAGCCTCCTCCACAATAGGAGAGAAATTGATCTTAATATACCATGCTGGTCAGACAGGTTAGTGTAGGGTTTTATTTAGAGTTTTCCTTCTCTTGCATAGTTGTTATATGCGTATTATATCCCTTAGTCGTCTTTTACGACATCCACGAGCAGGATAGGGAGTGGTGATTAGTATTCTTATTCCGTCACCACACTGAAATATATTGATTCATATTTTTTGAATAAATATTGTTTACTTTATAGCCCATGTACATTCCACTATAAACCTCTGATAATCGACTGATAGCATTTCGTCCTTTTTCTTTGCGCGGGCTATGGTCTGGATGCACAGTGTCCATTCCGTCTGGGGTGAGGAGAGGGCGGCGAGCGGCCCCATAACCCACTGTATTCCTTTCTCTTTGCTATTGAGGCGACCACTTGTACCGAGCTATTTGATGTTCATGGCCAGCTTATTAAATAAATTATATTAAGATATACTCGATATGAAGTGGAGAGTATACAATCATCACGATTATTCAGCCTCTTGCCGTCTACGGCTGAACGCACGCACGCACGCACGCACGTTCTCCGCATTTTGTCACAAAGTGCGGTCCTGTGCCGCTCGCATGCAACTACTCCCAGCAATAGATTAAGCCCGAAGAATAGCGAAGCTGCCGTAACTGGGGATGACGATTTTACTTTGTCAATCATATGAAGAGATAATGCGTAACCGCCATGCTTGGTAGGTTAGTTGACGATCGCAATGAGATGTCCTGTCAAAGCCTTGGCAGTTTTTACTACTCTCACGGCTAAGCAAGAAACGGTGACAAACATAATTTTATCTCGTCACCACATGGGGGATATAATATATAATATATAATACCTATCTAATATTTTGAGAACACTAACAGTTGTTATAAAAATGTTAATTATCAGTTGTTAATTATCATCATTACCGTGAAGTTGCACTGGTGCGGCGGTGTAATAGTCTAAGAAGTGATCTCCCGCAGTGAGTGTAATATTGGACATATTCTCAAACAGAACAATTTTCTTTTTTACTGAGTACCAAAATAATTGTTCCATTTAGATATTGTTAATTGTACATTTCTCTACGAGATAGAATCCGGAATACAGAAAACCGCAGAAGAACGGGCGTAACCGACGTAGCACGAAGAATTAGCACGCTGAAGTGGCAATGGGCAGGCCATATCGTTTGATGAACCGACAACCGCTGGGAAAGAAAGGTTCTCGAGTGGTGAACATGTATTGGACGACGCAATGTAGGACGCCCCCCCCTCCAGGTGGACCGACAACCTGGTGAAAGTTGCTGGGCGTCATTGGATGCAGGCGGCACAGGACCGCACTTTGTGGCGTAATATGGGGCAGGCCTACGTCTAGCAGTGGACGGCGATAGTCTGAAATGATGATGATGATAATGAATTGTATGTTTGTAAAGTTGCCTGCGAAAGAAATATGCCATTAAAAACATAACTCGTTAAAAAAAGCAAGTCGCGCAATTCAGTTCTTCAACCTTAAAACGTTGTGAGATTCATGTAATACCAAGTCGGTTAATTTATTCATTCCCTACTTAAGGAACCCTCACCTCCTCTTAGGTAACCAAAAAATATCTTATAGTGTATCGATATATCGATACTAAAAATCTTTTATGTTTTAAATAAATAGATTGATTGTAAATAAAACTACTTTACGGATTTTAATCACGTTTGTATTTGCTTTTTGATTGCCCGACGTTTCGAATATTTTGCAGCGTTCATGATCACGGGCGAACTCAGTCTCGGTTAAAAATGTATGAAATTGTTAACCTTCTATCAACATTCCAAAATTAGAATACATTACCAATATTTCAATATGAACAACTGTCATTTTGATTTCATAATCATGGTGGCAGGGTGGTGGTCATCCACAGAGACATAAACTATGACTAGAACGTAGTAGTTTGCTCTATGGTGATTTATTTGTCTGTATTAAGCCCAAAAGTGGAACTTATGTCAGCTGAGTTGATTATATTGATTACTAAAATTGGCTTAAAGGTCTTAATTATCAAGCCCTAAATTCCCAAAAAAGGCAATCAATACTTTTGTCTATGAAAATTATGGTGGACTTGCTCTTCTATTTTTTTCACTATATTTCTTTCAATTTTTAAATGGAAATTAATATGTTTTTGGATGGAAAGTAATATATCAGAAAAATTGGAAAGTGACAAATTGTTTAAATTTCAATTATTTTACATTGCGCAAATAATGGACCCTTTTTCTTTTATTACTATTTGGAGGTTGAATTTAAATTTTCATGTTATTAATCCTTTTATACTTTATATTTTAGTGATTAATAATTATAGTAAATAATTTACTACAGTTAAAACAGTGATTCTTGTTATTGTATTGTGATACCCATATTAACACAGAGAAATGCCATAGAACTTGAGAAGGTTTGCAGCAAAAAGAGACATAACAAGTATAAAAGAAATATGTTAGATAGTAAATTCATAAATTTTTAAAAAGATATTATTTTGTATTAGCCTACTATTTAGCTTAGTCCTGTACATCTTGCCGTCTGATGGGATACAAATTCGAATTATATTATACTAATACATATATATCCTCAGCCTATATTAGTACACATCTTTTTTTTTTTTTTGTAGTGGGTGGGCCATGGTCACCGCACCCGCCGCCCGGCTCCGTCTGGGGCGATGGAGGGTCGGCGCGCGGCCCCGTGACCTACCCGTAGCCACGTCGCCTTCGCCGTTGGGCCGGCCACCAGAGCAGGGTGACTTGTTGTCAGTGGTCGGCCCGACGGAATACCCCAGTCGCGAGGTACCCTCTCCTCTCGACGTTCCCCTCGGGGACGTTGATCGCCGTCGCGCGGTCAGCCTCTCTGCGGATGATGGACTAAATCCCCGGTCCAGTCACCCGCGGCCTCAGCTAGGGCAGCATTAGGCGCAGATATATTAGTACACATCTGAATATAGTAGGAAACAAGTACATATAATAAACCTCTCCCCAAAATATTACGGCTTTAATCGTCTTTGGCTCTCAGGGATAATTTTGCTCTTAATCGACTGCACAGATGGCGTAGTGGTTAAGATAGCGACCTACAGCGCCAGTGTCGGGGGTTCGAATACCACGTGGGACAACACTTTGTGCGATCCACAAATTGTTGTTCTGAGTCTGGATGTAATTTGTGTCCTTTAATTATATGTTTGTAAAGTCCCCCGCAATACAAGGATTATTTCCTTAGTGCAGGGTGTTGTCTTAAATAAATAAAATGTCTTAAATAAATCGTCGCGCTGGACGGGCGAGTTGGCGTTCTCTGGACGCTATATTTGTTCTGGTGATACTACTCCCTATCACCAAACTATAATAAATAAATAGAATAGACATTAAGTTATACTGTATTATTATTTTCCATTAATTCCAGCTGTCGAGAGTGGCTTGAAGATTTTGGTAATGAAGAACCCTTACTACTATAAAAAAATTACGTAAGTGATTAATCACTTACGTAATTTTTGTCGTCAGTGGTCGGCCCGACGGAATACCCCAGTCGCGAGGTACCATTATGTTAACATAATGCGTATGGAAACTTATTTCAACGAAAGTATTTCAACATGAAAGAATTTCGGATTGAAAAAGCATGCAATTACAATTTGAGACTGAATTAAATATTGATAATAGAACACACTGCACTGCGAGTACTGTAATTGTAACGTGATTCAACTAGAATACCTGAAAAATTAATATCAAATAATATATTTTATTGATAATATAATTATTATTGTTTTATTTTTCCTATATTGATAAAATCAAAACAAATTTGAATACTATTTTGTACTATTTTTATCGGCTATGGATATCGATGAATGAAAAATATCGATATGATAGACATCCCTACGTTATCCGTTTAAGAATTGATTTTGAAGTTGTTACCTCTGTTTTTTTTTTTTGCGTGGTTGGTACTAAAGGGTTATTAACTTGTAAAAAGGAAATGTTTGAAGTTCCGTCTCTTACAACGTAGTGATATTTCCAGGCTTTTAGAAAGCTGTAGTGAACGACATCAGCGCTAGTCCACCAAACACTCAAGTAACTTTTTCTGAGTCAATTTTCGTTTAGGGTAGGATTTGGTTAGGTCTTCAGGGTTCCAGCTGCTGCTGCTCCAGCTATTGCGATGAGCGTTTCCGATTATCGTACAATATCCACTTTTCATCACAACTAATGATTCGATTTAAAATCCCTTCATTATTGTGTTGGTTGAGCAAAGTAACACAGCAGTCGACGCATGTTTGCAAGTTCGATTCACTCAATTCATGAGGCACCCATTGTTCAAGTTTTTTTACTTTCCCGATTTGCTTCAAATGGATTAATACAGTTTTGTCACTTATCCCGCAGCCTGCAGCTATCTCTGAAGTGCTCTGTGATGGATCCGCTTTCACAATAGCCTTTAATTTTTCATTTTCTAATTTGGTCTCCGGCCGTTCACGAGGTTGGTTCTGAAGGTCGAAATTTCCAGAACGAAAACGTTGAAACCAAAAACGTAGTGTGCTTTCTTTTACGATGATAGCGCCGTACACATCATTAATCCTTCGAGCTGTTTCTGCAGCACTGGTAGAACTCTTACTCGTAAATATACTGATATTTCATGTTTTCCATTGTGCGGTAATAAGCGACACCAAAGAAAAAATATTGAGGAAAAACAAATGAATGACTGTTTTCAAAACTCAAATGTACCAGCTAAATGAATTTATAAATTTGAATTTGGAATTCTTAATCAAAGAGGCGATATTTCAGATCAAAGTGGTCAGTACCACAAAACGCTAATTTCATATAGAAGGACCTAACATTAATTAGATTGACTTGGAAATTGCATGAAAATACAATGTGTTTCACAAGTAATACATATTATATAAATTTTCTTAGTCTGTAATATTCTCCACTAAACACTTTATCCGAGACCGAGAAGACTACATTAATAATCACGGGTCTTCTCTCACTTCTTAGAGATATCGAAAAATTGATTTAGGAATTTTATCAGATATCACTGAAAAATAATATTCAAATGAAACTTTGTACAGAGCCGTCTGGCTAACGTCGTGTAGTAGGCTAATTTATTTTGTCTAGAGGATACTTAAAACAAAAAGATTTTAGCAAATGAGGACTGTAATTGCTCAGAATAGTAGGTACCTATGAGAAAACAAATAAGCAAAAGTTTTAAGTTTATAATGGACACAATATACAGCTAATATAACTTTGTTATATTTTCAATTTATAGTCGGTAAATAAATAAACACCACGATTTATCTATATCCGTGTGGTGACGGAGTAAGAATACAATTCATCCACACCAATATATTCTTACCCGTGGGTGTAGAAAAAGACGACTAAGGGATATATTATGCATGTACAACTGTGCAAGAGAAGGAAAACTCGAAAAAAAAAATCTACAACGACAAGCCTGATTAACGTTGTATAGTCGGTCAATTTCCCTTACATTGGGGAGGGGGAGGCAGCAGTGGGACATATGTATATGAGCTGAAATGTTAATGATTTATTTAATGACCATCAATAAGTACAGCAATAGAACATTTCATAGATATAGTTGCTTGTTATATAAAACAAAGAAGTGAGCCGTCGCTTAGGACGCCTGGCAGATGTGAAACATCAAAATTATTTTGTACGAATATATATGCATAAAAGACCAGCTCACGCCAGGAAATAATATGGCAAAATGTATAAATAAAATATTAGATTAAAAATATTACACAATAATCATAATTAATTCACTGCACAGTCGTTTACGCACAACATCGTGTCGCTCTGTCTTACTTGTACACTACTACGTATGGATTACGTATAGTACATACATTTCACTCCATTCATATAGCGTGGCGTTACGTCGTCGGCCTGTTTACGTCACGCCAACGATTAGGTATACCCCCTGCCTATAGATGTTTCAAATTAAAAGAAAAGAGTAAATGGAAACTAATTCCTCAGATTACTACGTATTGAAAAATAAATAACGGTTTAACTTTATAATTTAGTTTATTCACAATAAACGCAGCTAATATCTATTAGATAGTTATATTTGTATAAATTAATAGCGTGTAAATAAATAAACCATGGTAGCTCAATAGAACATTTTATAGGCATCGTTGGTTATAATACAGGTACTTAATTATGTGCGTGACCACTTTTCATAATAGTCATTGTGGTTGAAAAGTACTTGACATAAAATACCTGTATTACTTGACATTTAGTTATCATCTATATTTAGAATATTTATAGGTAACTTAAACGGTAAATTTGTTTTTTAAGTTTTTTAGTGGTAGGTCAAGCTGTTGCCCCCTGGCTCCTGCGAGGTCGGCTCCTTCCCGAGATGGGGGTTATCTGTTACGCAGATGACACTCTCATCACGGTGAAGAGGGGCTGACTTTCGCGGGGCTGCCCGATCAGCACAGGATTTTTCATTGCCATGATAAATGACTGTTACGTTATTCCAACTGCAAGACTTGCAAGACTTTGCGAGACTCTTGCTGCAATACCAAGACCAAGACTCGAGTGTGCAACACCAAGACCAAGACGAGACCAGGTGTGCTGTCGCAAGACCAAGACCAAGACTGGTCCAAGTCTCGTCTTGGTCTTGCATTTGGGCAACACTAGATTGGCATGCTGGGACTGAGGGTCTCGTTAAACAAAACTGAGGCCTTCCTATTTCATGGCCCACGTCGAGGTCCCCCCCGAGGAGCACATATCAGTGTGTCTGGGCTTGCCGTGCCGGTGCGGGCCCAGATGAAATATCTGGGTCTGCACCTCAATAGCAAATGGAATTTCGGGTCACACTTTGACCAGCTCGTCCCTAGACACACCAAGTCAGCCGCGGCGTTGGGAAGGCTTCTGCCAAACACTGGCAGTCCTAGGTCGTCCTGTCGGCGTCTCTACGCTGGAATCCTCCGGTCCATGGCGATGTATGGTGCCCCTATCTGATAATATATAAGATATACACAGCACTATACGTTATACGCTTATAAGATATACACAGCACTATGCGCTATCTGTATAGCTATGGATATACTGCTATAAGCATGTCGATGACGCGAATACACGAGATTTCACCCATACAATTAGTGTATAAGGCACACAGCATACTGCGCATGCGCTAGTCATGAGCAGGTCGGTGACGCGAACCCATAAGATTTTCCCCTACCAAAAAGTGCCCAACGCGGCTTAAGAAGTTTTCAGTATTCAGACGTCCATGTTTTGCAAGAAATAGTATTGACCTACTCTGGACGAAGTGACTCATTTCTCGTAACAGCTTTTTTTTTCTTTTTTTTTGTTTACGCTGTGGAAATGCATTTACGCACTGTCCCCCGCCAGTGACGGACAGTTGGGGTGTTCGTGTGGTACTCGCCGGCCACATCCGCGGCCGGAATTATGTTGGCAATTGATGTAAACAGATAAGAACCACTGTAAGAGTAATGAAAATATAATGAAAACTTGAAATGAAACCACATCAAGCAAACTAACATTTTGTAATAAGGGTTCATTTTTAGGGATCCGTACCCAAAGGGTAAAAACGGGATCCTATTACTAAGACTTCGCTGTCTGTCCGTCCGTCTGTCTGTCACAAGGCTGTATCTCAAGAACCGCGATAGCTAGACGGTTGAAATTTCTACAAATTATGTATTTCTGTTGCCGCTATAATAACAAATACTAAAAACAAATATTTAAGGGGGTTCCCATACAACAAACGCATTTTTTATAAATAATGGTACGGAATCCTACGTGCGCGACTCCGACTCGTACTTAGCCTATTTTCAGTATGTTCCTAATAACTATTTTTCTCTGTTTTAATCTGCTATATAAAATCTTTGTAGATCTTAGTCTGTAGGAAAAGTAGTTTACACTAATTTTCATAATTTTGCTGAGTATAGTGGGGTACGAGGCATGCCTTTTAAGTTTTGTCGTTTGAAGAAAAAAACATAGCTAGAACCTTATAGTACTTTTTATTGTTTTTCAAAGTATTCACCACGTAGCTTAATACACTTTTCCATTCGCTCAAACCAGTTATTATAACATTTATTCCACTCTAAACTTACTTGAAAGCATTGACTGCTTCTTCACCGGACTGGAACCTTTGACCACGAACACTTTTCTTAATTTTAGGAAATGTAAAGAAATCGTTAGGGCTTAGGTCAGGACTGTATGGAGGATGGTCAAGAATTTCTACTTTTTCCTGCTTCAAATACTCAATCGTTTGACGAGCGCTGTGTGAGCTTGCGTTGTCGTGGTGCAGGATGATGCGTCGCTTTGAGTTAGATTTTCAAAGTTCGGCGATGACTTGTGGTAAACAAACTGTGGTATACCACTCTGCGTTAACCGTTCTATGATCTTCAAGTGCAATAGTCGCAACATGGCCAGTTTTTCCAACGAACGTGGCCACCATCTTCTTTGAAGTGCTTCAAGAATGAAAAACTAGTCGGCTTTGGCTCGTCTTGAAAGACCCAGATTGTAGATGGTTGTTTGGAATCAGGATCGTAGGCATAGATCCAAGATTCTTCACCACTGATGACGTCGTAGACGTGATTTGACTCTTCTCGGTTGAAACATTGCAGAGTTTTCTTACACCATCTGACGCGGGCCACCTTGTGATCGTCGGAAAGCAGATATGGTATCCAACGGCAAACTAGCTTTCTCACACCAAACGCTTCATGCAAGTTCTTCTGAATGGTTATCCCTGAGATGCCTAATAGAGCCTCTACTCTCGATACGTCACATGACGATCTTCGAGAATTAGTTGTCTCACAGCAATGCTGGTATCTTCATTGGAGGCGGCTTTTGGGCGTCCTTTGCGAGATTTGTCATCTACACACCTACACACCTATCTACACACTAGTATGTCCACGCTGGAATTCTAAATACCAGCGTTCGACAGTCCGCAGATATGGGGCTTCATCAGTGAACACTGATGTTAGCTCTTCAAAACACTTAAGCCGTGTCAGGCCTCTTCTAAAGTTGTAGAAAATTATTGCACGAACATTTTCTTTAGAAAGATTCATTTTCGTACGTAACCTGACAGATTCCAATCGACGCTGTGATTAAACAATAGTATTATCCTAATACTTTCAACTGTTTTGAGATTCAAAATTTAAACACATTCGAATATAGAATAGTTCCAAATTCAAAATTGCCGGGAAATATGGAAACGACAGAACTTAAAAGGCATGCCTAGTACGTTACAATGTATAGCGCTCTAGCTCGTTTGTATTTTTAAATAGACTGAAGTGATAAAGGCAATCAGTAATTCGAGAAACATTTCCTATAGGCAACATGAGACCAAAAAAGTCTTTCAGGTTTTTAAATATAATTAGGTAATTACATTTTATCATCGTTATTATCTCAACCTATATAGGTTCTTCTGTTAGACTCATGCCTCCTCCACAATAGGAGGGAAAATGACCTACTACACTGTGCGTAGACATGTTGGAATAGAATTTTACGTGTAAGAGCGGGGTGGTGAACCGTATTTTTAGTCATCACACAGAGGTTGGAATAGTTATACTATATATCTACTATCTAGTTATACTATTCCACCTTCCGTGACGTGATTGCACATGTGACGCTAAGCTACTAACCTACCGTACCAGTGTTATGGGTTCGGATCCCACGCAGGATAACACTTTGTGACTGGACCGGGGATTTAGTCCGTCACTCGCAGAGGCTGACCGCGCGACGGCGACCGACGTCCCCGAGAGGAACGTCGAGAGGAGAGGGTATCAGGGTATTCCGTCTGATGCCGAATGTGGGCGGACCCAGCGCTACGTGCCGACAGCTGTACGTGGGGGTGATCCGGTTGATGGCCCTGTACGGCGCACCGGTGTGGGCGGGGTCCCTGACCGTCCGTCTTAGGGCCCTCCTGTGGCGACCACAGAGGGTCATGGCGATCAGGGCCATACGGGGTTACCGCACGGTGGCGACGGAGTCAGCGTGCCTTCTGGCCAGAACTCCCCCGTGGCACCTGGAGGCGGAGATGCTCACCGACATTTATCGGCGGGTGTCGGAGACGCGCGCCCGCGGCGGCATGGTCTCTATCAAAGAGATCACCTGGCGGGTCGACGCCCGCCGAGAAGTCATTGCCCGTTGGACCGTCGAGGCCCTCCGGCCAGTGCTGATGGAGTGGTTGGAGCGAACGCACGGGGTGCTTTCCTTCCGACTGGTGCAGGTGCTGACGGAGCACGGTTGCTTCAGGAAGTAACTGTACAAGATTGTCAGGAGGGAGAGCACACCGTCCTGCCACCACTGCAGTTGCGACGAGGACACAGCGCAGCACACGCTCGAGGAGTGTGTTGCATGGGAGGGGGATCGCCGTGAACTCGTCGCAATTATCGGTGCCGACCTGGCGCTGCCGACCATCGCCAGGGAGATGCTCGTCAGCGTCAGGAACTGGGACGCGGTCGCCGCCTTCTGTGAGGCCGTAATCCGTGTGCGAGTAGAGCTCCTATTCGGCGACACGTTCCGCCGCCGGTGATTCGGGCGGCGCAGGCGCGAGTATCTGCGCCTAATGCCGCCCTAGCCGAGGCCGCGGGTGACAAGACCCGGGAATTAGTCCGTCACCCGCCGAGAGGCCAACCGCGCGAGGGAAGTCCGACAGGGGATGTCGGTCGATGGGAGGGTACTCCCCAGGGGGTATTCCGTCGGGCCGACCACTAACGTCAAGTAACCCTGCACCGGTGGTCGGTCCAGGGTCGGTCGCCTTCAGGCGACGTGGTGTTCGGGTGGGTTGCGGGTGTGCGTGCTTACGCCATCCTGTCGTCCCGGACGAAGTGGTGCGAGGAGTGCGCCGACCGCAACCCACCCCAAAAAAAAGAAAATATTAACCCGCTTGATCAGCGTGGTATAGTAGGTTAACTTTTCTCCTGTTATTGGGGAGGCTCGAGTCCAACAATAGGATATATACTTGTAAGTTGTGATGATGATGACGAATACAATTCCATTTCAACGTGTAGATCGTTGAAACGGAGCGTATTTGCAATATAAATTCTTTATATAGCAAAATCTTTAAATAATATTAATAAATCGTTATTATATAACCTATGCCCTCTTTGCTTATATTATTCAGTAATAATTTATTCAGTAATAAAGCTACGCCATCATTAGATTCTATAAATAACGGAATTATTTCTATAAAATTTAAATATCTTAATATATATAAATTACGCGTCACGTTGTTTGTCCGCGATGGACTCCTAAACTACTTAACCGATTTTATTCAAATTTGCACACCGAGTGCAGTTTGATCCAACCTGAAAGATAGGATAGCTTACATCTTAATTTATAGTCGCAATATTATTTTATTGCAAATTATTTGTCTATTATTTGACATTCACAATTATCTGTTAACTCCAAACGATTTTAACAGATGGCGATATCTGTTGACTGGATTAAGTAATTAATAGATGGCGCTGCTATGTCAAACCTACAAACGTGTCATATAAGCTACAATTCAATAGCATAACCACCACATGTTGTCGAGGCTAAACTATGGCATCTTTGTAAAAAAGCATGGTGGTCCCCGTGACTAATGTTCTCCTACATTTCCACTTAAATAGTTTAATAAAATGTAATATAACAAAAACATTAGCCACAGCAACGCGTGGCCAGGTCTGCTAGTTATTTTATATTTTAACTTCAAAACATAAATAGCTAATATGGTAATTAATTGCAGCCAAACGATTTGAAAAACAGGCTCCTGTAAGTAATTATGCTTAGACAACGCAATATGTTTCCGTGTAGTGATGAAATAAGAATGCAATTTACTTGCATCTATGCATGTATATAATGTAGTTTAGCCTTAGTTGTCTTTTACGATACTCGCGGGTAAGAGAGGGGTTGGTGAATTGTATTCTTACTCTGTCACCACACGGAATTACTAATATTATAAATGCGAAAGTAAGTTTGTTTGTTTGTTTACGCTTTCACTCTTAAACCACCGAACCGATTTCAAAAATTCTTTCACCAATGGAAAGCTATAATATCAGGGAGTAACATAGGCTAAATTTTATCCCAGTATTCTCACAGGAATGGATACTACGCGGGTAAGGCGACTAAAACTGAAGCGAAGCGAGAGCGGGTTGCTAGTAAGATATAAATGAGTGCCAAAGTTTATAGACAATCCTATAATTTATTTACTAGAAGAACGTATGTATAATATTTTTAGGTAAATTTAAAATACCTTTTCTTGTATTTCTGCAACTAAAATGCTTGCTATTTATGTCTTTTTAAATTACAATAGTACAATTAAATACATGAAGCAAATAAATTATGATCTATCGAACCTTAACATTTGACTTGGCAGTTTAAAGACAGGCTTGGAGTCTGTCTATAAATTATGTGTCACTTGAATCTTTGTAAAGTCATTCGCGATACAAAGTTCGAATGATTTGGAATGTAATTTTTAAAATAAAAAAATAGAACGGTAACTCTATGTTTGTTTAGTTACAAAGTTATGCTAAACTACATCGATCTACAAGTTGTTGTTCTGAGTCTGGATGTAATTTGTGTCCGTTAATTATATGTTTGTAAAGTCCCCCGCAATACAAGGATTATTTCCTTAGTGCAGGGTGTTGTCATAAATAAAAAAAATAAAATAAAATACTGGTCACGTTATTTATAGACTTGCCTTAACGGAGTGAGTAGTTAAAAAGAAAGGAAACGTATATATTTATTACAAGTATTTTTTTAATTTTTTTTTTTTTTTTTTTTATTGCCAACGGTGGCAAACGAGCAAGCAGCACACCTGATGGTAAGTGAAACTGCTGCACATGGACCTTTGCAATACCAGGGGTACAGCCAGGCCACTGCCTACCGTGAAAACAACACACGACCATAAGAGAGTAATTCTTGTATTCCAGAGGATTTTATAAACTTACAACTAACGTACACGGATCACACAGAGCATTGTCCTGTGTGGAACTCGAATCCACGACCCATGGCACTGTACGTGGATATCTTAACAACTACGACATCTGTGCATGTCACTTGAAAAGCCTTTCCTTATTATGTAACCCACGGCAGAGTGCAGCGGTTTGACAAATTGGGTATTTGTCAAATAGTTTTCCTTATGATAGTTTTCTGCCTTTAAAGCCTATAGTTGCACATTATCTAACGCGCAACACATGCCAAATGATTCCTGCCTCTTGCGATGGAGATGCATGTAATTGCAACATACTATTTTTAACCTCCGACGTAGAAAGAGAGGTGTAATAAGTTTAATGTCGATGTCTGTCTGTCTGGGTGTATGTCTGTCTGTGGCATCGTGGCTCTCAAAGGGGTAGACCGATTTCGATGCGATTTTTCTTTCATTTGAAAGCCAGTTTCCTTGCGGTGGTTCTTAGCTATTTTTGGTTAATATCGGTCCAGCAGTGTAAGAGTATCAGCTCCAAAATGATGTAATGGCGTATAATTACTCGATTAAGTGCTTCACGCGTGCCAGTTTATTGTTAAATACCAATTAATTGGTAATTCTTGTGGAAGAGAACGTTATACTTTTTTAATTATTTTAGTTTGTGTAGGGGGTTATTCAAAATTTTCAATTTTATTTATCACTATGTTTAATGTAAATAGAATGAAATTACATTGAACATTCATTAAAACCAATCGAGCTGTTTTGGAGCAGTGCGAAAATAAACAACCTGAAATAAGATATACATATATTCGATTTGTTAATCGTAATTTTAAGTATATGAATATAACAAGTGGTAAATTGTTTCTTTACAGCTGTGGTCGTGTGGAGTCTCATAACCATTCATATTTAATCGCGTTACCGTTCGAGGAGTGGATACTCCACCAGCACCAGCCGGAGGGCCCGCACCATCCGAACACACCTGGCTCCTTCAATTGGCATGTCCGATAGATCATTACATTTAGCGAGCGTTTCTCCGCCAAGCCGCCAAATTATAGGCGAGCGATTCGACGAGCGGCTCCACACCTCAAAATTCTCCCACGCCTGCATTCATAGATTCATTGACACGAGTAATCCGTGAATGGATCTGATCGTGATGACTCACCTAGGTCGTCACACAAGAGCCTTGTTACAGTTAGCAAAAGACCATTCTCTTGCACGACAGAGAACCATGGACTAAACCCTGGATTCAGTTGTCAGCTAGTAAAATAATAAATCTACAAATAAATTGATTTGTAATACATAAATACGATAATTGTCTTTTGTTTCTGGCTTGCATGCCTTAATCATTGAACCGACAATAAAGAAACTTCACATACTCCTTGTCAAGAGTACCAATAAGAATATAAAACTTTATCCCAAATATTATGTGTTGTGTTGCCGAGATATTGAAAATATTTATTCTTCGTTCGACATTATATGCGTAAAAGATAGAAGCAAAAGAAAAAATCATTATGGAAAATCTTATCATAATTAAAGCAAATCAGTCTTTTAGAATTTTAAGTGTAAATGTTAGTTTTTAATATAAAATATAGGTAGTACTTTTGCTGACATTAAGTGATGGGGGTGTTGGTTAGATGTCATGCAATAGTGCAATCATAGCGTGCGCCGGCCGCAGCAGTCGTTATTTCTGCACTCGAAAAATAATCTACGATAGATATATTTTTGGAAAACTAATGCCGTACATTATTCTAGACTTGTAAAAATATTTCAACGTCTCATGAATGTTTTATAACGGTTATTTGTGAATTATGCCTTTTGTTTTTGTATTAATCTATACAAGTAAATAAAATTCAAGTGTCTGTTTGTAGTTTTAAAATAATGTCTTTGCCGTGCTCACCTATGCCTAAAACCAGTCTAAAATTTTTGTTTGTCTGCCTGTTTGTTCTAGGTAATCTTCAAAACGGCAGGACCGATTTTGATAATACCAGGCAACTATTTATTTAAGGAGTTACTGGGACTATTTTTCCTCTCACGAAAATCTTTTTGAATTTTGCTCGGTCCGGGATTCAAACCCGAGGTCATATGTTAGAAGATATTGCATATTTAAAATGCGGAGGTAGAGCGGCTTGAATCGAAGCGAAGCAACGGTGGGTCGCTAATTATATGTGTAATTTCAGCATAACTTTCAACAAAGAAGGGCCTCTAGTAAGCTGCAAATACTGCTAAGCTGCTACACTTACCTGCTCCTGTTGCTGTTAAGCGCTTAATTATAATAACATCGAATGAGGATTTAAGTAAGTGCGGATCAATGAGCACATTCATTTTGCTATCTATAAGTACCATTACTTTTAGGCGTGTGGGTCACGGTCGGCGCGCTCCTCGCACCACTCCGTCCGGGGCGACAGAGGGGCGTAAGCACGCACACCCGTAATCCACCGGCGCGACACGTCGCCTTCGTCATTGGACCGACCACCGGAGCAGGGTGACTTGTCGTCAGTGGTCGGCCCGAAGGAATACACTTTGAGGAGTACCCTCCCATCGACCTTCGACCGTCTTTCCTCACGCGGTCGGCCTCTCGGCGGGTGACGGACTAGTTCCCCGGTCCAGTCACCCGCGGCCTCGGCTAGGGCGGCATCAGGCGCAGGTAATCGCGCCTACGCCGCCTCAAATCTATAAGTACCTGAGATAATGGTGGATAAGACTAGATAACCAGAAATGATAGCCGACATTAGCTGTATTAAAGGAATGACTATGAATAGCATAGGCATTCATTAATACCTATTAGGTAAGTTGAAAGAATACCACGAGTAGCTTTTAGTAGGTAAACGCCTGTTTGGAGTCCGGTTCGTGATTTCTCATACAATTTTTCCTCGCTCATCGCGAGGTATCCCGCTGGGTTGGTCACAGACGTCAAGGATTCAGTACCAGTGGTTGGACAAATGCCGAAAGGCAGGGCATATGGTGGGTTATGGGATCGCGCGCCGCCGCACTCTTGTCACTCCAGACGGGATGGACGGCGTTCGTCTGCACCATAGCCTGCCAAAAAGAAAAAACCAGTAGTCAGCACAATGGCGAAGGGCGAGTTATGGGAGCATACGGTGAGTTAGTGACTGCGCATCATCATTTTGTCACCCCTGATGGAACGGATGGTCTGCGCCATACCTCACCCAAAAAAAAGAAAGAAATATCAGTGGTGAAAAATTACATACTGGCGTAGTCATTAAACTTAAAAACGGCTAATGAAAAGCGCCTAAGTTCTGGATGCATTATGTGCATTCGGCGGTGTCACGCAGACCTCGACTTCTGACACGCAATATGGTTATTGTAACATAAATTATGATGCCCTACATGTGCTGACGGTTTAATAATATATTCCACCACTATTTAATGTTCCGTAAGAGTGGTAAAAACTGGCGAAGGAAGCTCTAGTGGAATGGGCAGTAGCGCTTGGGCTTGTTAAGCTCGTAGTACCCCTACAGACTCTTTTCGAGAACGCCTGAGAATCTCTGAGAAGCTGAACGTGAGACGTTTCTCTAACTCTTGTCTTCAGGATTGCTTGTTCTTCATTTGGCGTTGGTATTTTTGCCCATTTTTAAGTAGGTATTTGTGGGTGAGAAATTTAAATCATTTATTAGGCATAAATCCCGAGGGGGTACTTACATATTGTCATATAAAGAAAAGAGAACATTATCACACTTCCCATTTCAGTACGAACAAGAAAATACGGATAAGAGATTTCGGGAACCTCATATACGGCGAGCTCTCTAGTATATTTCTGTACAGTTGATTGAAATGGCAAAATGATTGAGATGCTAACCTGTCATGCTAATATCAAGGGTTTGATTCCCACGCGGGTCAATTCTGTGTACAATCCGTGAATTATTGTTGAGGCTGGGTGTAATTTGTGTACATTGAATTATAGTTTATAAGGTCTCTCGCAATGCAAGGATTGTGAAGAGTTGTGAGTGCGCGGAGTTTGTTGCGATCGTTAACTGGCACTTGGTAAGCGCCAAGCGTAGCATTTTAGAATTAGTATTCTTTATAGACTTACCGTGGGGAGGCTTTCGTTGAAAAGGAGACATCGATTGTCTGTTGGATGAGTGACGTCATAGATGCTTACAATAGTTGCTATTGTTAATATTGTTAATCTCCGAAGAACAGGTCTATATAACATGTTTTTTTTTAAGTAATAAAACAAGCGATAATTACCTTTTATCTAATTTATTAGTAAATTTATCTTATCTTATCTTATCTTATATCTTTAAACGAGCAATTCTTGTATATATATATATATTCAGGATTTCGGAAACGGCTCCAACGATTTTGTTGAAACTTGGCATACTAGAGGTTTCGCGTCCAAAATATCGATCTAGCTAAGTTTTATTTATAGAAAATGTTGTTTTGTCCGTGTTTTTAGCAAAAAAATACAATGACATTAAATTTTAAAAGAATATGATTTCAAATTTCGTTGTCAACGTCATGAGTTACGATAGCTCAGTTGGGAAGTTGACCGGTTCTAATTTTGGTTTTTTTGGCATTCAAACAGCGTCGGTTCGAATCTCGGTGTTATTATTATTCTCTTTTTGTAATTTTTTATATATTTTTCATTATTTATTTCTTATTAATATATATCTAAATAAATTCGATAAAAATATTCCGAGCGAAGCTCGGTCAACCTGATATTAATTTATTTATATAACTTACACAGGTCATAGTTATGTACCGTGGGAATTAAATTTGAGATCCCTGCGTAGCAAGTAATGTGGTTTAAATAAATAAAAAAAAAAAAAAAACTAAAACCCCCATAACGACAAAAAACGAGGTTAAAAGTATGAAATAAGATTTTTAGGACACGGGATTAAATAACGTAACGTTAAGAAGCAAGATAATCGACACGTAAACTCTACCAAGATGCATTTGTTGTAGTTTGATAATAATGTTATACGATACGATTTTAAAGTACACAAATATCAGTGTACAGAGATACACATATTCAAGTTTGAAAAGTCTTTGTCACGCGTTGCTAAACTGTTAAGGTGCCATTCCAACCTCGGCTGCAGGCTGCGGATGCAGGTAGCACACGCATGACACGCAGCCGCTGCCTGCATTCCGGGCTGGCTGCACGTGCTGCGGTAGGTAGCAAGTGGCGACCAGAGAGCCGTTAAAAATTCTATGATTCTATTCAATATGAGCGCTAATTGGATTGCAAATTAAGTTTGGTGAAATTGGCTTAGCGACTACTTGGGACTTGTCTCAACAGGTTGGAGTGCCCTAACTACGTGCACATCGACTTGCAGCCGCAGCACTACTGGTCTGCGATCAACTGCAGCTGCAAGTCGCAGCAGCACTTGTAGCCGAGACTCGGCAGCACGTGCAGCTGCAACTGCGTTTGGAATGTTTGTCACAGAAATCCATACTACTACATAGAAAACCAGTCGTGCAACCACAGCCGGCTTCGTGCAGCCGCTGCATGTGCTGCCTGCAGCCGCAGCCTGCAGCCGAGGTTGCAATAGTACCTTTATGGTACGTTTCTATGTAACGTGTGACATAAATATACGTTATACTCCTTACTCTTATTATCCTCATCATCATCATCAGAACACATACATCCTACTACTGTTGGGCTTGGGCCCCCTCTACAATTTGAGGGAATTTGACCTACTATACCATGCTGGTCAGACATGTTGGTATAGGGTTGCATTTCGAGTTTGCCTTCTCTTGCACATATATTATGTGCATATTGTATCCCTTAGTCGTCTTTTACGACATCCACGGGCAAGATAGAGAGTGGTGAATTGTATCCTTACTCCGTCATCACACGGACATTTTATTATTATCCTCATTTAGTACTGTTGTAGAATTTTTCTTTTTGAATTTACTTATGTATGTTTTTTTGGCAAATGCGAATTTTAACAAAAAAGGAGTATTTATATAACAATAAACGTCGGTAGATGAGTTCTTGCCTGTTGGTATTCGCTAATGTTTTACTTGAACATTCTAGATTACCGTCTTTTAAAAATAATACTAATTGGTAGATTGAAATTCAATGTGACAATCTATTGGTTCATCCATTTAACTTTTGCGACTTCATCGATAAATACTACTAATATAATAATAAAAAAGCAATAGATAGAAAAAATATTATATATTAGAATCATTGGCAGAACACACATACTTGAGGAATTATTGTCGGTCTGTCTGTTGATTTATTCATAACATATGCAAAAAAAAATCTTAAAACTTGCTAATACGATTCTAATCTATATAATACATATATTATATAAAATTTTAATATATATATTATATATCAAATTCTTTATCTATATATATGAAATTCTGTGTGGTAACGGAGTAAGAATAGAGTTTAACATCTCCTCTCTTGCCCGGGCGTAAAAGGCGACTAAAGGATTAAACATACAACTAACATCTATCCAAGAGAAGGAAATCTCGAAATAAAACGTTATATCAAACCGTTTGACATGCGTGGTATCATTTCTCTTCTACGGGACGTTTACAAGCTGAAATGATATATGTTATTATATATTAAGATACAAAAAATATTCCTATGTCCGTTATAGACCTTAAAACCATTCCACCGATGTTCCCCAAACTGCTTTTAAGAGACAGTCAATAATACAGAGATGGTTTCAGATCACTAAAACAATGCATTAGGATCTGATAGGTACTATAATCAATTTAAAGGAAAACACTGTAAAGTATTCGAAACGTCGAGCAATCGAAAATCAAATACAAATAAAATCTATGAAAACAGTTTATTTACAATTTCAAAGATTTTTATTTGCCCCCGATGCAAAAAGAGGAGTGTTATAAGTTTGATGTCTGTCTGTCTGTATGTGGTATCGTAGCTCTCAAACGGATAGACCAATTTCGATGCGGTTTTTTATTTGAAAGCCAGTTTCCTTGCGGTATTTCTTAGTTTTGTTGGGTTACATCGGGCCAGCAGTTTAAGAGTATCAACTCTTTTCTCAAATGATGTAATGGTGTATGATTACTCGATGACATTACGCATGACAGTATAATCGTTAAATGATTGACATTTAACGATTATACTGATATAATTGATAATTCCTGTTGAAGAGAACGTAATATATTTTTTTAAACTATTATAAAAATTTTCAATACCGGGGGTATTGAAAACTTTCAATTAAACTTATATCAATTACTAGCAACTCGCCCTCGCTTCAATTCGGTTTCAGTCACCTTATCTGTGTAGTTCCCGTTCCCGTAGGAATACCGGAATAAAGTATTAATGTTACTCCCTGATATTATAGCTTTCCAATGGTGAAAGAATTTTTGAAATTGGTTCGGTGGTTTAAGCGTGAAAGCGTAACAAACAAACAAAGAAACTTACTTTCGCATTTATAATATTAGTAAGGATTTTTAATGTACAGAACAGCGTCTATGGGTCAGCGTATAGATTAAATTTTACCATATCATAAATAGGGTTATTCATCATCTCAGCTTATATTCCCCCACTGCTGAGCTCGGGCCTCCTCCATAATAGGAGGTAATTGATTGACTATATCACATTGATCAGAGTTTATACAAATACCTAAAGTTTTATTTTAAGTTTGCCTGATCTTGCACATATATTACAAGCGGATAATACCTTAAGTCGTCTTTTACTACAGACTCATCATCTCATCTCAGCCCGTATACGTCCCACTGTTGGGCTCGGGCCTCCTTCTCGGTAGGAGGGCAATTGACCTACTATACTGCGCTGGAGTTCTCCTTCTCTTGCGTAGATGTTGTATGCTATTATATCCCTTAGTCGTCTTTTACGACATCCACGGGCATGAGAGGGAGTGGTGAATTGTATTCTTACTCCAGCACCACACTGAAAAAGATTATTAAAGTTATAAAATATTTCACTATAAAGGTTAATCATTTAAATAAAAATATTTCGAGTCGCGAGCATAGCTGGTTACAAATAAAACCTTATTATTTTTTAAAAGTAAATAGCGTATTTACTTTTAACGCTGCACAGACGATGTGATATCACGCAGCCAACTCCTGTCATGCAATAGTGCAATTTCATTGCATGCATGTGGAAAAAAAAAAAACATTTATCATTAGTCATAGTAATCAATTACTCGTTGATTATAGTATAATAAAGTTTTAGCTACAAAAATTTAAATTTTTGATACTTAGTCGTCGTCCTCATCTTCACGGCTCCATATGTTCCACTGTTAGCCTTGAGCCTCCTTCACAATAGGAGTGAAATCGACCCATCATACCATCATATGTCTGTATAGGGTTTGATTTCAAGTTTTCTTTATTTTGCATAGATGTTATATGCATATTTAGTATATTGATCCCTTTTTTTTATGGGTGGGCTGTGGTAAGCGCACACGCGGTCCATTCCGTCCGGGGTGGCGAAAGGACGGCGCGCGGGACCATGACCCACCCGTACCCACGTCGCCTTCGTCGTTGGGCCGACCACCAGAGCAGGGTGACTTGTCATCAGTGGTCGGCAGTATATTGATTGCTAAGTCGTGTTTTACGACATCCGCGGGTAAGAGAGGAAGTGGTGAATTGTATTCTTATACCGTCACCACACTGAAGTAATTGGGATAAGAGCCGGGTGATGATGATTAAAGTTTTGGATACTCCGTACAGGGGTATACGGGCTTTCCTTTCGTAGTCATAAATACCGCTTCACCAAAGAAGGGTCGTGAACGCTAACGCATGTTTATAATTTATTGTTATTTTTTGTTTAAGGTAGTTAAGAATACATAGGTCCTCCTAATTCAAATGATATTCAGGCGTAGTAATTAATCACATGACCATTAAAAAATACAAGTGCAAATTTTAAATTTAAAAATATTTTGAGGTAAATTTGAACCAAGCTGGTGTAAAAAAAAATGTGTTACGGCCTTCAGGGACTTTATTTTAAAAACATCTACATCTAATACCAATTACATAAAGGTATAATATACTAGTTTAAAGTATTATTATGAGTTAAATGTCTATTTTCAGTATTTGATTTGTTATACAGCTTCGAAGTTCAAATTTTGGATTTTTTACATTTTTTAGCTAAACTGTATAAATATGTATGTGTAAATTCAACTCAAAGAACTTTTTGTACTAAATTTAATACTGAAAAAGGTACTCAAATTTGACCTTGAATAACTTTTGAATGAGTTGATTCATCGAAAAATGTTATCAGACCTTTTTTGTAGAGCGTTTAATTCTCTACTAACATATGTAATGAAAATTGCAGAGCGATGTATGGTTCATTAGTTACAAAAATCAGAATAAAAAATAAAAATTTTCCTATGTAATTCTTATAGAAAATCGAAAAGTGCGATGCGGACATACTTAACATTAATATTAAGAGCCCATATTTTCAGAGGCCTATTTTGGCATTTAAACGAAACTTTTGAGCCTGGTTCCGAGTGAAAAAAATTTTTTTTGAAACGCCCCAAAAATATATATATATACAAGAGAAGTCAAATTAAACCTTGTACTAACTCGTCTGACCAGCCTAGTATACTAGTATAAATTAATCTTCCCATTGTGGAGGACGCTCGAAACCATCTATGGGGTGAATACGATCTAAGATAATGATAATGAAGATGAAGTGAAGACTTCTTATTATCTATACTCTATACAAATAAATAAAATTGAAACGTCTGTTTGTAATGTCAAAATAATGGGCTCTTTTCATGCTCACACGGTTGTTTGTACCATACCTACGCATAAAATGCCTGTTAATTTTTTTTTTCTGTCTTTCGGTCTGTCTGTCTGTTTTTGATAATATTTTATTACTAGGTAGCTGTCTATACAAGGAGTAACATAGGCTATATATTATCCCAGTATTCCTACGGGAACGGGAACTACGCGGGTAAGGCGACTGAAACCGAAGCGAAGCGAGGGCCCATAGCTAGTTTTCAATATTTTACAATATTTTTATTTCCATTGCAATTTTCATCATCTCGGCTTATATACGTCCCACTGTTGGGCGCCGGCCTCCTCCATAACAGGAGGGAAATTTACCTTACAATACCATGCAGGTCAGACAAGTTGGTATATGGTCCTGTCTCGAGGTTTTCTTCATTTGCAAAGATGTTATTTGCATATTAAATGACTTATGACTTTAATTAGTGGTAGGACCACACTGTCGACAGTTATCTGTCTACAGCTGCGGGCCGGTCCGTCCGGGGTAGTACCACGCTCTCGCAGAAAATCGACGTCTGAGTAGTAGCAATTTGTTAATGCACTTCGTTCGGTGAGCGAGAGAGCCGGAAGCCCAACTTTCTGAGGGTGTTTGTGTGTGGAGGGTTTTGGTGGTGCTCTTGGTATCACCGAGCCTCGCGGTAGGCAGCGACCCTGTAAAGGTCCATGAGCGGCAGCAACACTTACCATCAGGTGTACTGTTTGCTCGTTTGCCACCGTTTGCAATTTTAAAAAAAAAATCTTAGTCATCTTTTACGTGAATTGTGTTTTTATTCCATCACCACATGGCAAGTTTGGATTTTATTTTACAACTTTTTATGCGATAGAACTACACCTGTCTACAGTCCTGTCACCTAAGTAGATCTACAACTGTCGCCTGTCTACAGCCGCGGGCCCGTCCGTCCGGAGTAGTACCACACTCTCGGGGAAAATTGATATGTTAGTAATAGCAATTTGTTACTGTACTTCGTTTGGTGAGCGGGAATGCCAGAAGCCCAAATTTCTAATGGTGTTGCATGTGGTGGGTTTTAGCGATGTCTTTAGAATCACCGAATCTGCACGCATTCACATTCCCTTCATAAGGTGTGCTCTTTGCTCATTTGTCACTAACAGCAATAAGAAAAAAAAAACATTTGCAAAGTCTAACAATTTTCAATTCTAATAACTATTACTAGTTGGTTTAAAATGAACAAAATTCTGTAGAATTTGTTATAATACGTTAAAAGAAAAGTAAATCTACATATTCAAAAGATAAAACAAAAAACTAGTTGAAATGTTCAGTGCATCGTTGTTAGAAGTCAACGCACTCTTATGTTAGAAGTATCTTCCACATAATGTTCTAGAAAATCCCTGCAGCATTCTAAGAGGGTGGGTACTGAAGTGCAGAGGCGTGGGGGTTGATGTTGATAACCTGGATCGGGAGCGAGGACGCAGGGTCGCGGACCCTACTGCACGACCGCACCCAATACGAAACTTACTACCCTCAGATAAGCTACTGGCGACACAGATACGGCAATTGCGACAACTTTAAATATGTACCTAAAATTATATTAACTTTAAAATACGCTCAGATAAATTACCTATTTAATACGGTTACTTAAAAATATTTAATACATTAAAATGTAAATGTTACATGAGAAGGAAAATTCGATATAAAATCTTATTCCATAAGGTCTGACCAGCGAGGAATAGTAGGTCGATTCCTCTCCCATTTTGAAGGAGGCCTTACCCCAACAGTGGGACTTATATAGACTGAGAAAAAGATAACTTACAAAAAAGATTACAATTACAAAGAGAATAATCATTCGTGAATCTTTAAAAAAATGTCAGTACTTAGTTAGATAAGCTGTGTGTAAACACACGTAAGATGAAATAAAATATTTATGCGGTCTATAATTACTTGTTTTAAGTATATCTTTATTTTATGTTCGGTAAGTTACAAGTTTGTAAAAACTGTCTATATATTTAAAGTATGGTATTTAAAGTATTTATTAAATCATTAGTTCAACTTTATATCTTTAAATGTAAATTTCTTGTGTACGTGTGTATGCCACTGAACTCCTCCCAAATAGCTTGACCGATGTTCGAAAATGGTTTAGATTCTCAATTGAACCCGGTAGGTGGCGTTGCGATCGATTTCAAGGAGAATTACTATTTTTTTTTTTGGGTCAGCTACTTATATTATAGGGCTTTTAAAAAGCTAAATAGATTTTTAAACTCGCCGATTTACTACTAGTCTGATATTAATGTTGCGTTAGTTGACGTGGATACTTGAAGGATTGTAAATAAAATTCAGAGTGTTGTGACTATAGGAACTGTAATTATTTACGTCAATTTCGATCGTACACTAATTTATTTGGAATTTCTGCAAAATACAAAAGTAATTATTGCATTTAATATCTTAAGTTTTTTTCTGCCAGTCAGGTCGAAAACAATAACTATGGAGTAGACGCATTACAAGAATAGTGCTTCGTCATCATCGTCATCAGCTCATATATGTCCCACAATTGGGCTCGAACCTCCTCCTCCTCCACAATAGGCGGGAAATGGACCTTACTATACCATGCTGGACAGACAGGTTGGTATAGGGTTTTATTTCGTGTTTTCCTTCTCTTGCATTGATGTTACATGCATATTATATCCCTTAGTCGTCTTTTACGACATCCACGGGCAAGAAAGGGAGTGGTGAATTGTATTCTTACTTCGTCACCACACGGAAAAATAAGATCTATAAGAATGGTGCTTAGTGATGATAATATTTGAAAGGAAAAGATAATTTACTATTTATTGTTTAAATGAATTAATAGAAAAGTAATATATTAATAGAAAAGTAATACGGCTAGAAAACTAATATTCAATGCTCTGTAACATCTGTAAAATTCACGCTACATTTTCATTTAATTTAAGTTTTAAATGAAATTATTCTTTGAGGTGAGGACTGTTATTATAACTTGAGATAAGAACCGGTGCACGACATGAAGTCAGTCATGACGGGCTTTCTTAAAATATTATTCCAGTGACTTAATAAACAGCTCCTTGAAACGATATTTTAAAAGTAATGTAAATCCAAGTAAAAATAATTGATATACTTCATCGCATTAAACAAATGACTTGTTACGTCGCTATAAATTGCGCATGGAATTTTATACATTTTTCGGATATATTTCTAAATTCTTCAGTTAAAGTTCATCGACCAGACTACAAGTTAAATAATGCTATTTTATGTCTTATATTTTTAAGGCAGTTCCTCGCATTAACAAATAAATCATTTTCTTAGGATTCAAAAACATGCAATTGGCTGCATAGATTGCACGTTGATTAAGATACCGAACTATTGTACCATCGGAACTTCGATTCCCAATACTTTTTGCAATGTTAATTGTATGTTTGTAAATTCCCCCGTAGTGTAAAAAATGTTTTTTTTTTGTGCAGGGCGATATTTTAAAAAAGAAACATTGACACTAATTATATTTAGGCTAAAACAGTTGACTATGAATCGTACAAAGAGTTATTCTGTATAAGAATCGAACTCGAACATTACGTGGAAGATTGCTACTTAAATGAATACGCTATTCGTGTAATTTAATACTATTGAAACAATGGTATATTCAAAATTTATTGGTAGGGGTGAATATCCATCGTCTCAGGCCGTTGCGTGTGCAAGGTGAATGTACTAGAATTAGGGCTGCTAAATTTTTCTATGATAAAATAAATTGGAGTCTAACAATTAATCTGAAGTATTTTAGAAAAATAAACTGCGACTTTTTTATTTTAAATTATTTAAGTTTTTATT
Organism: Lymantria dispar; assembly: GCA_032191425.1. Taxonomy (NCBI): domain Eukaryota; kingdom Metazoa; phylum Arthropoda; class Insecta; order Lepidoptera; family Erebidae; genus Lymantria; species Lymantria dispar. Next base: position 12,289,153 of record CM063448.1, read on the forward strand.
TTCCATGCGATGACGCAGTAAAAATACTATTCATTCGAATATCTTGCCCATGGGTAAAGACAACTAAAGGATATGGCATGCATATAACATCTGTGCTAGAGAAGAAAAACTTATTTATTTATTAAATTACTAGTTACATCTATTATTACAGGTTTCCCCAATGCAAAGTGTAAGTCAACATAAACCATTCAACATAAACCATTAATAACATTATCTGTTAATGTCAACATAAAAATTACATAAACAATTAATTTATACATTTTATATCGTATGTAAGTTAAAAATTATAATCTAAAATTCTAAAATCTATTCTAAAATAGGATGTTATGAAATTATCAACGAGAGTCATTATATAAAATTATACATTATTATAGCATATTTCAAATAACATTGCTCTTTTGAATTCTACAATTGAACAAACGAATATTTGAAATAAAACCCTACACCAACAACCTGTCTGTCAAATAGTCAATTTCCCTCCTATTGCGGAGGAGGCCTAATCCCAACAGAGTGACTTATAGGAGTTGAAATAATGAAACATTGACTTCTTAAACTAGGATGCCGATAAAAGAGTACATCTTTATCAGCCTCTTTTAATACTAAGGTTGGTGACCCTAACTAGAATGTTCGGTAGGTAGGTTGACATCGAGGATTATATAACATCACTAGCTTTGTATTCGTCTGGAAAAGCGGGTGCAGTATTGAACCAATACATTTTATGTGCGTTACGTGATATGTAGACTTTTGAACTCAATTTTTGTTATAAAAGTACACTAACAAATGTCTTAGATATTTATATTAAAAAATATATTCTTCTTTTTTTTGTCTTTGCAATCAGCTTCTAATACGAGTCATTGTTGCCACTGTCAATTTTATTTTATTTTTAACTAGCAACCCGCCCTTGCTTCACTTCGGTTTTAGTCGCTTTACCCGCGGTGTAGTGCCCGTTCCCGTGGGAAAACCGGGATAAAATATAGCCTATGTTACTCCCTGATATTATAGCTTTCCAATGGTGAAAAAATTTTTGAAATCGGTTCGGTGGTTTAAGCGTGAAAGCGCAACAAACAAACAAACAAACATCCTTACTTTTGCATTTATAATATTAGTAAGGATTTATCAGTTTCTACACTCAGTTATTGTCTGTTTATACGTCAAATTGTCGCCTTTAACAGCGTTATGGCCACACTGTTAATGATATCTTCCATGAATTTTAGTGGAAATGAAAACATATGTAAAGCGCTGTAATATAACATTCACTACACCCCAGTACTTTATTAGATAAAATGAAATATTTATTTTTTTAAGACAAAATCATTTTGTCTTTGGAGTCTTTAGAAACATATAATTCATCATCATCATCGCAGCCCACATACGTCCCACCGTTGGGATCGGGCTTCCTCCACAATGGGAGGGAATTTGACCTACTATACGATGCTGGTCAGACATACTATGCTGGTCAGACAACTTTACAAATATATAATTAACGGACACAAATTACATCCAGACTCAGAACAACAATATGTGGATTGCACAAAGTGTCGTCCTGCGTGAGATTCGAGTATCTTAACCACTACGCCATCTGTATAGTCGATATTGAATATAATACAAGACAACCACATGACACTTTCTCGTCTCCGCTAAACAAGAAAGAAAAATTATATTCATTTACTAGTAACCCGCCCTCGCTTCGCTTCGGTTTTAGTCGCCTTACCCCTCATAGTTCCCATTCCCGTGAGAATACCGCGATAAAATATAGCATAAGTTACTCCTAGTATAGGTAGCTACCTGATAGTAAAATATTATCGAAATCGGTTCAACCGTTTTGAAGAAAATAAACAGACAAACAGACAAAAAAATTTTAACTGGTTTTTAGGCAAAGGTGTCGTTCAAATAGCCGTAGGAGCATGAAAAATGCCCAGTATTTTGAAATTACAAACTGACAATTTATAAATACTATCAATTTTAGTTATAAATTTATTAAATTGTGACCCACATTTTAGTACAAATTTATTGCCAGTGTAAGAAGACTACTGTCAATTTTATTTATTTGTATAGCTATTCAGTGTGTACAACAGCGATTTGCCTGCAAACTTATAACCTGCCTACTAAATATGACGATTATGTTACTTTTATGATATAATAGTCATTACCCATTTATATTAAATGAAACTGAGCAGACCTTTATCCGTGTGGAAGTGTAAGAATAAAATTCATCACATATATCTTGAGTTTAGTAAAAGATGAGTAAGATATATAATATGCATATAAAATCTATACAAGAGAAAGAAACTCGAAATAAAATCTTATACTAACTCGTTTGATCAGCGTGATATACATGATTCCTGAAATTTTCCTCTTATTTTGCAGGAGACTTGAGCCCAGCAGGGGGACGTATGAGCTCAGATGATGTTGATGAGTTTTCCCTTCTCAGCCTTATTTTTGACGTAGACCTCGTCCAGTTGAGAGAATTTGGATTGCCCATCTGGCGTAGTGGTTAATATACCGAATTTCTGTGCTAGTGGCATTGGTTCAATTCCCATGCAGGACAATAATTTGTCCGATCCTCATATTGTTATTCTGATTCTGGTAGTTATGTAATAGTAAAGTCCCCTGTAATACAAGGATTACGTGGTTTTCATAAAAGAAGTATCTACATCACGCTGGCCAGACGAGTTAGCATAGGGTTTTATTTCGAGTTTTCCTTTTCTTCTCTTGTTATCTGCATTTTTAAATCGATTTTTATGATATCAAAAAGGAAGGATTGATAACTATTGTGTTTTTATACCGTCGTCCACCAGATGTGTGATATAAGCCCTAGCCGAGGCCGCGGGTGACGTGACCGGGGATTAGTTCGTCACCCGCCGAGAGGCCGACCGCGTGAGGAAAGACCGACGTCCTCTCCGAGAGGGGGACGTCGGTCGATGGGAGGGTACCCCAATAGGGGGTATTCCGTCGGGCCGACCACTGATGTCAAGTAACCCTGCTCCGGTGGTCGGCCCAACGGCCCCGGACGAAGTGGTGCGGAAGCGCGCCGACCGCAGCCCACCCACAAAAAAAAAAAATAAAGATGTGTGATATAAAACTCTTTTCTCGTGGTTCAACTTTTCTTATTCGTGTGTCACTTTTATTATTTACGTTGTAGGAGGAAAAAAAAATCTTTTTTATACTGTTAGGGAGAAATATATCGTCTTTCTTTCAGATTATCTCTTAGCTGTTATAATTTCATATTTCTAGTTTTTGTAGTTTCAACAATATGAGCTTATTTCCTTATTTGTTATGCCTAAGTTATTCACACAATCCTCTTAATAGATTTAATGCATCTTGTTCGTATGTTACTAATCTAAACATAATTTATTTTAATTAAAGCATTGTATATGTAAGCTCTCCTAGATCTTGTGTTAAATGGTAGTCTCAAAAATTTATCTATGGTGAGTTGATTATAAATAAAATACATGTTTAGTAACGTAATTTTTGTTTAAAATTAGTTTCTTTTTAAGAAGGAGAGATAAAGGAATTCCTGTCTATTTGTTATTTATGTTTGGACTGAAAATATAATTGATGGCTGACATGAATTATTGTGCTCACAGCCATAAGCTGAATTAAGTTGAAATTAAGAGTTACAAAATGTTTGTTTACCATTAAGAATCATACTGCAGGTTTAAAATTCTGGGGCAAAGCCGATCGATAGTTCTCTATAAAAAGCAACACCTCTACATGACTCCTCATTAGGCAATCGCAGTTGATGTTATAATTGTGTAATGCTGCTATTTGCAACGGTTTTCTCCTGGGGATCCCATCAAATTCAAATTATTTATTATGCATAAACCCCGAGAGGGCACTTACATATTGTCAGGTTTACAATTTCCAAAAAAAAAAAAATATTCTACCACCGGATCGGAACGCGACCGCTACTGAGAAGATCCGGCAAGAAACTCAGCGGGCTTGTCTATTATTTTTATTTTTTTTTTCTTCTTACTAGATATACAATTGTGTACATGTTTTGTAAGAACTAGCTCCAGTGTGATGCCCTTCAAACCGCACGATTATGGCTGGATCAGATCTCACAAGCGGCACCCGATTACGAGTTAACTACTAGAGCAGCCATCACTCCCCTCAACCAATATGGAGGGAAGGGAGGGACCCGCTCCACGCAGCTACCGCAAGTAGATCCTTCTGTGAGCATGACCAACACCACAATATGTTACAAACGGTTAAAATACAAAATTTCGTTAGGCAAAATACGCTACACTTTACAATAAAAGTTAAAAGTACATTTACAAACAGTATATTTAAAATAACAAGGAAATTGCTGAATGAGGAGCTGCACACAACCAATCTGTATTATCATCTACATAATCCGAGATTTTATAATAAGCTTTTTTACAAAGTCTATTCTTGATGGCTTTTTTAAACTTTTTCATAGGCAGGTCTCGGATATCTTTAGGTAAAAAAGCTTTGTAAAAGCGTATACATTCCCCATGAATGATTTGCTAACTTTTTGGAGACGAATAGTGTGTACAACTAATCTGTCCTTATTATTGTTAAGAAGCTTATCAAGAAGAAGAGAAGAAGAAGCCATATCGCTCGTCGCATAGACAACCGTTGGGAAAGAAATATTCTTGAGTGGCAATCACGAATCGGACGACGCAGCGTAGGAAGACTACCCCACTAGGTGGACTGACGACATTCTCAAAGTCGCAGGGAACCGTTGAATGCAAGTGGCGCAGGACCATTCTGAGTGGCATTCTCGTGGGGAGGCCTACGTCCAGCAGTGGACGTCTGTAGGCTGATGGATGGATGGATAATTTTTAAGAAGTCATCACATGTATAGGATCTATAACAGTTAATACAAAAATGTTTTGAGATATGCTTACTAATATTATAAATGCAAAAGTAAGCTTGATTGTTGTTTGTTACGCTTTCATCCTTAAACCACCGCACCGATTTTAAAAATTCTTTCAGCAATGGAAAACTATACTATCAGAGAGTAACATAGGCTATATTTTCACGGTATTCCCACGGGAACGGGCACTATGCGGGTAAGGCGACTGAAACCGAAGCGAAGTGAGGGCGGGTTGCTAGTAAGATATAAAATAATGTATGATATTGTGTTTAAAATAATGTAACTATAACTAGGATTTATTTTATATTTTGAAGTATTTTCAGACAAGATAGACGTGGACTATATAACTGATTGAATTACATCAAATATAAAAAATACAGTGCCTGAGGTTTCCGACGGCGCCTCGCTATTATTGGACAGCTGCGTAAACTAGCCTTCGACCTGAGGATACAATAGGCTTTGTTGCCTAGTCTTGTGTTCTTCGCTGTGTTAAAAGTTCTAAAGAAATCGTGTCTCGTTCTAGATTTTATCGTGCAAAGCTGCTGGAGGCTTTTTCTTTTGTAACGTGTCATGACAGGGCGTTTGCCTTATTAATATTGTCTATATAAATACAAAAGTAGCTAATATATATCTAAATATGTTACCGTGAGTATTACACATTTTAAATGAAACTACTTTACGGATTTTATCGCGTTTGTATTTGATTTTTGATAATCCGACGTTTCGAACACTTTACAGCGTTCACGGTCACGGGCGGACTAAGATGTCTCATGTCCAACAAAATGTCTAAGAAGGCTAAAGAGTTATTTGACTCCAGTTCCATAGTGAATTCAATTTTTGGATTAATGAAGTTAAGATGGTTTAGGAATATGGTTATTTTCTCTGTGGGTAATATTGTGAAAGTGTCATCTACGTACCGCTTGAAGAACCTGGGTGTGACAGGTGAGCTTGATAAGGCCGTCTCCTCGAAGTCCTCCATGAATATATCAGCAACGACAGGGGAGACCGGCGAGCCCATAGCCACTCCATCTAAATCCAAAAAGACCACCACAACACTGCAAGACACTGTGAGCTCATATTGTATAGATTTGACCCACAATAATAATAACTAAAGATAATTTTATAAATTAAAACCTCTTAGTAACATAAAGTAAGCCGCCTTCAAAATTAATATTAATTTAGCATCATGTCACCTGAGTTTTCTTGCCGGATCTTTCTCAGTGTGGCCGTGTTCCGATCCGGTGGTAGTATACTAAATTGTTAGGTTTTTAAATATAATTACTATTAATTTTAATGTTAAATAATTACTAACCATAAACAATATAAATTTGTTCATATAGAATGATTTTCTTCTTACACTGGCAATAAATTTGTATCAAAATGTGGGTCAATATTTAATAACTAATTTCTGTATCGGGTAGATAATTATAAATTTTCTGCAGTAACGATGACTTGTTGGGCGTGAGACATCTTAGTCCGCCCGTGACCATGAACGCTGCAAAGTGTTCGAAATGTCGGGTAATGACAAATCAAATACAAACGCGATAACATCCGTAAAGTAGTTTTATTTAAAATAAATATGTTTCGTAATAATTAATAATTTAGAAATTTCTTTTTTTTTGTATTTGTCCCATTTTGTGTGGTGATGGAGTAATAATACAATTCACCAACCCTCTCTTACACGTGGGTGTCATAAAAGATGATTAAGGGATATAATATGCAGATAACATCTATGCTAGAGAAGGAAAACACGAAATAAAATGGAGGAGGCTGGAGCCCAATAGTGGGACTTCATCATCTAATATACCTCCCACTACTGGGAGTGAGCCTCCTCCACATAGTAAGGGAAATTGACCTACTATTATACCAGTCGGGTTAGTATAGGGTTTTATTTCAAGTTTTCCTCCTCTTGCATAGATATTATATGCATATTATGTCCCTTAGTCGTCTTTTACGACACCCACAGGCAAGAGAGGGGGTGGTGAATTTTATTCTTATTCCGTCACCAAACGGTGTCCATAATTTTAGAGATTTTTCAAAGGCGTGTGAAATGTTGGGGTAGTTTGTGCCTGTCGAGAATCCTATTCACAACTAGCACCCGTGCCAGGCATGATGTCAAAGGCTTCTGCTATGATTACGATGTGTAATTTTACAAAAAAAAAACTATTTGGTTATGATTGTTCTCAAGATGAGTGAGATAGATTCATGTTCAATATAAGAATAGTGATGATTTGATAATGATACACAATGAAATGGAAATGTCTCTGTGTATAAGCTTAACGGAACACTTTTATTGCGTAATGAATGAGAGGTCGGCGTACGGGCTCAATAAGTGGTGTGAGTGTTGGGTGTAAGGGAGTGGGGTGTGCAATACCACCCCCAGAGCCTTATTTCGGGTCATCGAGCCCGACCCCGCAAGTAGCGAACGCAGTGTGAACCGCCTTGCAAAATAGAGTTTTCATCTTGGATTATTAATTTCAACAATATTAAATTAAACTAATTTACTGAAAGCTGTCTGCAGCATATACCTTATATGTACGAATATTTATATTTTTATATAAAATTTATAATTATAACTATAATCATTATCATCATTTCAGCTCATATATCACACTGCTGGGTTCGAGCTGCCTTCATGATAGGAGAGATATTGGTTTACTATATCACGCTAGTCAGACGAGTTGATATAAAGTTTTATTCCGAGTTTTCCTTCTCTTGCATAGATATTATATACATATTATATTCGTTACACGTCTTTTACGACATCCACGGTCAAGATAGGGCGTAATGAACATTATTTTTAATCCGTCACCACACAGATAATTAATAATATCTGGTTGACATGGTATATATTTTTTTTTGTATTTTTGCTGAACTTATTTAGATATAAATTAATAAAAAATAAAATGATGAAATACTTATCAAAATATCAAAAATTACAAAAAGAGAATAATAATACACCGAGATTCGATCCCACGCTGTTTGAATGCAAAAAAGAAACAAAAAAAAACTGGACAACTTTCCAACTGAGCTATTGTCACTCTTGACGGCAATGGCGAAATTTAAATTCTTATTCTTCTAAAATTTAGTTCCCGTTCCCGTGGGAATACCGAGGTAAAATATAGCCTAGTTTACGCCCTGATATTATAGCTTTCCATCGGTGAAAGAATTTTTGAAATCAGTCCAGCCGTTTTGAAGATTGCCCGGAACAAACAGGCAGACAGGCAAAAATTTTTTAATTGCTATTTTAGGCATAGGTGTCGTGCAAATAACCGTGTGAGCATGAAAAAAGCCTATTATTTTGACATTACAAACAGACAGTCCAATTTTATTTATTGGTATAGATTTATTGGTATAGATTAGAAATCTAAACACGCCATAACTACGTCGAATGTTTTTTCTATAACAAAAAGTGTTTTGAACATTAAAGTCACGTTATCTAATTACACATTTTTGCCTTATGATTGCGCATATGAGGTTGATCATGATGTAAATACGAAAAACTTTCATAGTGAACCTTCAAGAACTTATTTAGTAATTCATTGTGGGGATACATTAGCAGTTTAATATTGGTATTATCTCTAATATTGCATTGTAAAATTTTAAATGTTTGATAAAATCTAATCACGTTATGCATATAATTTTGACTAGATACATCCGCGGTTCCTAAACTGTTGAATTTAAAAGGACAAAATACAGATGGTAAATATAAGCCGTTTTCCGTGTGGTGATGGAGTAAGAATACAATTCACCACTCCCTCTCAGGCCCGTGGGTGTCGTAAAAGACGACTAAGGGATATAATATAGATATGATAAATGTAATTCTCATCATCACATCTCTTGTGTAGATATGCAAGAGATGTAAAAGTCGAAACAAAACCCTATACTAACCTGTCTGACTAGCATGGTATAGTAAGGTCAATTGCCCTCCTATTATGGAGGAAGCCCAGCAGTGGGACGTATATAAGTCGAAATGATGATGAATGATGAAATATAAGCTAGCCTCTTTTTCTTTTTTGAGGTGGGCTACGGTCAGCGCACCCGGCGCCCAGCTTCATCTGGGGCGACATAGGCGCGGCTCGCGGCTCCGTAACTCACTCATAGCACGTCGCCTTCGTCGTTGAGTCTACTTCCAGCGCCTAGTTCCTTGTCTTTAGTGGTTGATCCGACGGAATACTCTGAAGGGATATCCTCTCCTCTCGATCCCCCTTTCCCGGGACGTCGGTCGCATAGCATCTTCCTAGCGATGGTCAGCAGCGTCAGGTTGGTACCGATGATCGCGATAACTTCACGGCGCTGCTCTGTCCACACGGCACAAACCTCTAGGGTCTAGCTATCTCATAGTCATTTATGATTCATACGGTTAAACGGTGTAACACATTGTATTATTAACTCGTCATATTCCACGGGAGGCCTACGGCCCAAGGTACATACATCTTTGATAGGCTGATTGATATATTTTGCTATTTTACAAAAGTACGCAACTAGTTTAAATTCTTAACATCATCATTATCTCGTTTATATATGCCCCACTACTGAGCTAGAGCCTCTTCCACAGGAACTATACAGGATGTGTCAGGTTATGGGGCAACTCTTCGAGTATGTTAATCGTAATTAGAATGTATAATATCTGGTTGACCGAATATTTTTGTCGAATTTATTTAGATATATATTAATAAAAAATGAAAAATAAATAATGAAAATTATATAAAAAATTACAAAAAGAGAATAATAATAACACCGAGATTCGAACCGACGCTGTTTAAATGTCACATAATCTAAAATTAAAACCAGCCGTTTTCCCAACTGAGCTATCGTAACTCATGACGTTGACAACGAAATTTGAATTCATATTCTTTGTCATTATATTGTTTTATGTCATTAAATTGTTTTAATAAAAACACGGACAAAACAACATTTTCTATAAATAAAACCTAGCTAGATCGATTTTTTGGACCCGAAACCTCTAGTATGCCAAGTTTCAACGAAATCGTTGGAGCCGTTTCCGAGATCCTGAATATATATATATATATATATATATATGTATAAATAGGTACGAATTGTGCAAACGCTTCAATGATAACGTAGGTACAAAGGCGCCTTGTCAACGGTCATAGGCCGATCAGCTGATTTAAAGCGAAGTTTGTATTGCTTATGCAAACGTAATGTTTTTTTTATCAATTTTTAATGAATATTTAACAAAGTACGAATATGTTGCAGATTTAAATATCACTTCATACATTTCAATCAGATTTACACAAAAATAGTACTAAATAAATAAAACCCTATATCAATGTATCTGACCAGCATGGTATGGTAGGTTAATTTCCCTCCTATCTGGAAGGAGGCTCGAGTCCAGCAGTGGGACGTATATGAGCTGAGACGACGGGACGATATTTTTTTGAAAATAGATCCAAATAGTTTCGAAAGTATGTTAAACAAACAAACGTATTTTTGTATTTTTAATGCTGGTATTTCATGTACTAGTCAAGTAATGACTAGCATTTAAGTATCGAAAAGTGTATATTAGTGCCATTAAAATTTCCACATTAGTTGTGTAAATACACGTGACCTGAAAAATATATGCAATATAACAGAATAGATCACAGAAATAATGAACTGCATGATTACCGATTTGTCCTTGCCTCAGATGTTCCGACGCTATTTTCGTAAGGTTAAACTCTGACTTGCTTAGTAACATAAAGAAAATTGTATGTCTTTGAGTACAAATGTGGATCTAGACTACGGTTGAGGGTATCAAATCCAACTAAAATATCTAGAACTATTACAAATATCCAGCTAATAATGAAATACTGGATACAAAAAATATAAAACTTTTGATGATTACATTTAAAATAAAACTGTTTTACGATATTCTTTCGTGACTATGAAGGCTGAAAAGTGTTCGAAATGTTGAAAAAAAAAATACTGAACTAGGAACAGAAAAAGTCAAGAAACCTGTGATACCATAGGATGTCTCCCTGATTCCTAGGCTAATTAATATGTTTGACAGATCACTAGAACAACTGTTCGCAACCCACAATAAGGTCTATCCCAAAGGTATAACTATTCATAGTGTAGATGGTGCTAGAAAAATGTAAGTAGTCGAGTTTGACAGTGGTGAAAATAAAAAGTAGCACTATTTTATAACTAGGTTCTGCTCGCGGCTTCGCCCGCGTAAAAATTATCTTTACCAAAGTTGAACGATTACACTAAGAGAACAAACTACCGAGATAAAAATATTTGTGTTAGTTTAATACACTATGCCAATTTTCATCTGTATCTGCTCAACTGTTTACACGTGATTCAGTAAGAAACATCTAAACATTTTCACAAACTTTCACAATTATATAGTTTCCATCTGCCTAGTTCAGATTCCTGGGGAAATACGACGATAATATATAACCTTTCTTAGTCACTGATAATGTAGTTTCTTTTGGTAAAATAATTTTTAAAATTGGTTTAAATCCGCGGTTTCACCTACATAGGTCCCGTTCTCCTGAGAGTGCAGGGATAAAGTTTAGTGTATGTTAGCCGTTGATAATACAGTTTTGAAAGAATTTTTAAAATTGGGCAAACTCTTGCTTTTTTAGCCGCGTAGTTCTTGCTATCGTGGGAATACCGGGATAATAAATTGCCAACATATGTTACTCGTTGATACTCTATTAACGAGTAACATATGGCTTTGTATTGGTGAAAGAATTTTTAAATTCGTCAAAATCCAACGATTTCACTCGTGTAGTTGCCGTTCCTTATACTGGAATACTGGGATAAAATTACATATTATATTATATGTTATTCACTGATAATGTAGCTTTCCATTGGTCAAAGAGATTTTAAAATTGGTCAACGTCCCGCGGTTTTACTCACGAAATTCTCGTTGTGGTGGGTATACCGGGATAAAAATAGGGTTCATGCGTTAGTCGCCGCTAATATAGCTTTTCATTCTTAAAAGAATTATTTTCACGATTTACCTATATTATCCTGTGGGAATACCGCGATAAAATATGGTGTTATATGTTTACTAACTGATAATATAGCTTTACATTGATGAATATATATTTAAAATTGATTTAAGAGTGAAAGTGTAATAAATCTAGAAACTAACAATCTAACTTATTTTCGCATTTATAAGTTAAGATTAGGATATACTAGCATGTCTGACAGATTTCACTCTACCCAGGAAAATCAGCGCCACATTCAATGTGATATTTGTAAATTTTGTACAGCAAACCAAATTGCAGAAACAGTAGGCAAACCAAAACGGTGACATTCCGACAGCAGCGCTACCTACCGGGTCCAGTTAAGCTAACCAGGTCGTTAATGAAATATACTCATAACATTTCGTCGCAAAGGCCTAAATCAGGAGTAGTTAGTAGACAAACACACATACAGAAAAATTACATACTTATTCTAGCTAAAATAATAAATATAAATGCGAATGTGGTTTGTTACGTTTTCATTCCATACGTTTTCAATCACTGAACCGAATTTAAAAATTCTTTCATTATTGGAGAGCTACATTATCAGCAAATAACGGTTACATTTTAGATTCGTATTTTTTTTTTGGTGTGACGACTCCGTCCGAGGCGACAGAGGGGCGCCGCACAGCCCCATTACCCACCCGTAGCACGTCTCCTTCGTCGTTGGGCCGACCACCGGTACCGAGTTCCTTGTCCTCCGTGGTCGGCCCAACGGAATACCCTGCATGTACCCTCTCCTCTCGATGTCCCTTTCTCGGGACATCGGTCGCCGTCGCGTGGTCAGCCTCTCTCTGCGGGTGACGGACTAAAATGCCCGATCCGGTCACCGTCGCCCTCGGCTGGGGCGGTGATGTCGCCCAAATACACGCGCCTGCGCCGTTCGACCTCCGTATTCCTAAGGAAACAGGAAATCACTGAAATTTGATAGTTGATGTAAACTCAATGAGTTCAAATATGAATAAGTCTGTGCATTGCAGGGGAGTTCTTATGAAATGAAAACAACTTTTGACTATATACCTATGCGCCTATTTACATGATCCATATCGTGGTATATATATCATATCGCTTTATTACCGTCGAAGATAAACAAGTGTGTTAAAATACAGTTAATTAGATTTAAGCAACTGTTCCAAAATTTGTTTTTAAAAGACCCTTTACTAAGGAAATAATCCTTGCATTGCGGGGGTGACTTTAAAAACATATAATTAACGGACACAAATTACATCCAGACTCGGAAAAAAAAATTGTGGATCGCACAAATTATTGTTCTACGTGGGATTTCAACCTCCGACACTGGCACGGCAGGTCCATATCTTAACCACTACGCCATCTGCGCAGTCAATCGTGTTCATTAAACAGTTTGAACAGGTGGCAAATACACAGAAGGCAGTTATATATTTAGTAGAAATTGCATATTATATTCAATAATACTAATTGTACTGGTATATATGATAGTGTTAGCTTAGAAAATCGATTTAACGGGTCTAGTGTTGCAGGTTCGATTTCTGTGCAATACAATACACAAATCATCACGGTTCTCATCTCAGCTTTTATATTTACAACTGAGGGGCTGGAGTTTACTCTGCAATATCAAGATAATTGACCTTCTGTACCACGTTAGTCAGAAGAGTTAGTATAGGGTTTTATTTAGGGTTTTCCTTCTCTTACACAGATCTTATGTTCATATCATATCCTTTGGTAGACTTTACTACATCCACGGGATAGATAGGGGTGGCGAATTGTATTCTTACTTCGTCACCGTACGAAAAAATTACAGAAATGCAATACAAAAATGTATGTTTGTAAGTTTAGCCGCAATATGTGGTTCATTTCCTTAGCGGATTTACCTATGGCAAATAAAATGACTAAAATAATACCATATATCGTCAAGTTGGAAATTACAGCTGTATTAAACAATTTTATTTCTCACTTATGTTATTAATCTTCATCCCAACTCTTGTATTTGTCTGGCTTACATCAGAATGATTGTGACGATTTGCATGAAATTTGAAAACAATCCAATTAAAACATTTGATATTTTCATTTTTGTTTCTCATTATTATTATAGTGAATTTTGACACACAATGCTAAAATACACAGACATATATTCCGTGTAGTGACGGAGTTAGAAGAGTTGGAATACAATTCCCCAAAGTGTCTCTTACGACATCCACGTATAAGAAATGGGGTGGTCAATTGTATTCATACTCCAAACACCATATTTTTGAATAGGTACCTACTTAAAACGTCAAGTAAAAAATCCTAGTTGCATAATTTCTCTCCAATTCATTTTCTACAATACAGTTTTTAAATCTCATTAAACTACGCCTTAATGTCTTTCCTTACGTGATATTTAGACCATTCCAGAAACCCAGATGACCATAGTATTATTGACCGTAATAGGAAAACAATATAGTAAACTTGTTGTATTCAGTAGTTCCAAGAGCCATCTGTCGTAGGTAACCATTATCAACAGATCTTGAATATCAATCATTTATGGTTAACATAATCAACAAGACCATTCTAAAAGTCCCACTATGGTGTTGTTATCTTGTTACGATCATTAATTCCTACGAATAACTTTTAACTGCATTATCAGATCTTGAATATCACCTAGGGATATGGTAACTTTTTAAAACCATTTCAAACTATCTGACCACGATTAGGTTATGTTGTTTCATTACTAACTATGAACACCTTTCTCATCAATTACGAGATCTTGGATATCATTTTGAGATATGAATCTTGTTTTAAATAAATTGAGCGCCGTGATGTGGGTCGAATTACGCTTACAGGAAACTTAAATTATATCTTTATTGGAGTGTCTGTTTGTAATGTCAAAATAAAAGCATTTTTCATGCTCACACGGTCATTTGCACGACACCTATGCCTAAAATAGCAATTAAAAAAATTTTGTCTGTCTGTCTGTTTGTTCCGGGTCATCTTCAAAACGGCTGGACCGATTTCAAAAATTCTTTCACCAATGGAAAGCTATAATATCAGGGCGTAAACTAGGCTATATTTTATCCCGGGAACGGGAACTACGCGGTTAAAACGACTATAACCTATAATCGAAGCGAAGCGAGGGTGGGTTGCTAGTAACATATAAACATTTCAAGTTAAGTTAAAATTGAAGGGATTCCTTTACAAGAAACATGTTTCTTTTTTTGTAATTTTTGTTTTAGAAATTATTTAAAAAATAGGTACATAGTCTTAAATCATGAGCGATGATAAAGAATCTTTTGAGTATGAGTCACACTTGTTGGAATTTCGATGAAGAAAATTAGTAATAAATGGTAGATAGGTAACGATAAATTTTTACAATATAAAGCCATAGAAAACGACATGACACATTTTGAATGTCCATTTGCATTTTTGGTAGCGTTAGACCTTGTAATACTTATCTATGTGCATTTCGGTGACATTGAAACACTGTCTGGAATATTAAAATGACAAATACTAGTTGAAATAGACTTTCTATGCTAAACATTTGAATTATTTAGTTTTTACAAAACACGCAGAAGACTTCAAGGCTGTCTGCTGCATATGATGCACAATTTTGTAACGAACTTGTAATTTTAAATTTAAAATTTAATTGGCGTTAAATAATTTTATAAAATTATATTTTACGTTACAAGAAATAAAATCTAAGATAGTTTTGAGACTGAAATCTTAACTTAATGCGAAAGTCAGTTTGTATGTTGATTTTTTTGTTACGCCTTCTAAGCGTGAAGGCATAACAAAAAAACGATTGAACCGAATTAAAAAAAAAAAACAGCAATGGAAAGCTACTTTATTAGCAAGTAATAATTATATTCTCGCGGGAATGGGAACTGGAATAGGAATGCAAGTGAAACTGTGTGAATTTGCTAGTATACAATAAAACTTCAAAACACATAGCTAAATGATTCTAATTCTTGTTTTAGATGGTTTATTTATTTTGCTTAAGATTTTTTGCCTTGTGAAGCATGAATAACGTTTTGTCCATATTACTTTTAATTTCTACCTAAACTAACTCCATAATGAAAACAGTATTGTAACCATAAAACAGAACCGTAAAAACAGTATTGTAACTGTAGGGATAAAGTTATATTTATTTATTATTCTTCTATTTCTTTCTGTAGTGATAGAGTGATGACATAATTCACAACTGTTTTTCTCTTGTAGGTATATCAAGACACGACTGCATACCGTTAATCTTAAAGCATGCGCTACACGGTTTCAAACAGTGGTTTGAAACAGAAAAAGCAGAAAAGCACTTTGCTGGCTACATGGTTTTTAAGCTAGTTTGAAACCAACAGTAATTAGAGAACGTGGCGCGGATAGGACGTCTTTACGCTCGTGTACCGTATATTCACTACAACGACGTCATGGTGCCTTACCTATCAAAACAACAAAAAGTTGGAGTAAGTCTTGCACTTTTGTGTGCAATTGAAGAAAACAATTAAAATATCCCACGCATTTCTTCTTTGTATTTTATTTTTATACCCTTCACAATTTAAGTCCCAAAGGCAGACAACTATTTGTATAACTCGAGAAGTTGAGTAATAACATCGCGATTGCGTTTTGTCTGCCCACGCGCCATTTTGTGCACAGAACGTCGTCGCGTGCGTCTACGCTGACTTCTGCAGCGTGACTGTCGTTCGCTTGGTTTGAAGCAAGCGGCTAGACGGTTTCAAACAAGATAAAAACCAATGCTTGGCCAGTGGTTTGAAACACAAGCCTCGCTATCAAGGGCCTTTAAAGGTCATACGAAATTTGGCATAAAACATCTATCTACACTGTTTCAAACATCTGTTTCAAACCACTGTTTGAAACCGTGTAGCGCATGCTTTATGCAAGAGACGGAGAACTTAATACCAAACCGTATATACTACATGGCATAATAGATGAATTTCCTTCTAGATAGAGAGGCGTCTCTTGGCTAATAGAGAGAAGAAGATAGTTGCATTTTAAAAGTTTTTTAAATGGGCTCTAAAAAGCAAGGTCAAAATGTGGAAGTTCACCGTTACTTTTTAAAATTTGATTTATAGGCTTTATGGGTGTGAGCGTGCTGACGGAGTAAGAATATAATTCTCCACCACGTATCCCGTAGTTATCGTAAAAGATGATATAGATATTATATGCACATTATATCTCTTAGTCGGTCTTACAATGTTACCCTTGCATAGGCAAAAGAAGGAAAACTGGCAATGAAACCAATACGCCCTACCAGCGTTGTATAGTAGGTCCATTTTCCTCTTATTATGGAGGAGGCTCGAGCCCAGCAGTGGTATGCACATGTATGATCTATGATGATGAGACATTGGTTCACGTATGTATTTTGTTCCACTTATATCACTAAGTGAGTCGACCTAAGCTAGCATTGCAAAAGCAATAATGCTTTTTTCCAATCAGGTCCTCATAATCGCAATTGTACACTTAAGCCATTGTTTCACAGTCTACGCAGTCATAATCTTATTAAACAAAAGTTAGGAAAATGTCTTGTTGATTCAGTTACTTAAGTTTGTGATTCTTGATATTTGAGGTATGAGTTTGAATTCTAAGTGTGATAAGAATAGTTATTAACTCGTTGGCAATTGCCGTAGGTAAGTATATTTTTGATGTTTTATTATAATTAGAGTAAAATTACCAATTTTACTGGGGATAGGTAATAAGCTCATTGCTTAATACGTGAAATTACTTGAGAAACAAAATATTAATGAGTTTTAATGTATATACCAGCGTGGCATAGTAGGTCAATTTACCTTCCATTATGAAGGAGGCTCGAGCCCAGCAGTGGGACGTATATGAGCTGTGATGATGATGATAATGTATATACATAGATACAGGAAGAAACATTAATTGTGGAATAATTCCAAATCGCTTAAAATAATATCTCAATTAAAAATAAAAAAAAACCTTTAAGTAACAAACTAACAATAAAAAACCAACTCCTAAAATGGTTTTTCATCATTTTGGAATTTTAACCACCTCAAGGAAACTCAGTTTTACGAAACAAAATTGCATTTGGAAACGGTTTATCCGTTCGAGAGCTACAATGACAGACAGACATTGGCGTTCCCCCTTTTTTCGTCGGGGGTTAAAAATGTGGATATCTGTATACGGTCCGTGGGAATATTTGGCACTCTCCGTAGTTAAAGGCATGAAATCATAAATAAAAATAAGAATAAAACAGCATTAAAATTGATAGAAGTTGCACATTTTTAAACGACATTTAGAAAGTTCATGGACGTAATTACACGACCGGCTAATTAGGCCGAAGGCATTCATTCGCAATAGTCAGTGGTTACAACATTGTCTATTTCGTGGTTTAATAACATTTCTTTGAACATTTAATTCCTGCCTTTATCATAAACAATGTTATTGTAATTGTTAAAAAAATTATGTGTATTTTTGAGGTTAAATTTCTTTACTGTATCAATTATGTACGCTATTTTGTAGTTTCGCTTTTTCATCCCAGAAGAGACAGTAATAGGATACAAAAATGGAAAGAAGAAAAGGAGACTCACCATTTTTCCACGATGATTAATATGCCGTGTATCACATTGGAATGGAAGGAATACGGGATGGAATCAGGGTGGAATAGGATATAAGGGAATCTCTCACGTAATGAGCTCCTTCCAGAAAGTCAATTTTCAATTTTCCGCAGAACTTCGAATATTTATTCGACACGTGTTTCGCCTCTACATGAGGCATCCTCAGGATAGTTCGGCTTTAAATGCTTTTCATTTTAAAACGGTAATGGATTGCCACCATGTATCGCCTAATTCAATCAAAAATAAGTTATAGGATTAATAAACCCATTTTTTACAGTTTTGTTTCAGTCTTACACTTGTACAAGACGACTTAGAGTTTTAGATAAACAGGTGCCAGCTCCACCTGATACCGTTTGATCCCAAGGAGGGTTCACGTCAGGCAGGCCGCCGGTCATAAAGCTATTGCTAATAACTGTTTGCAATATATACTATGAAAGAAAAGCATAAATTATGGCGACCCTAAGTAATTAGGAGCCGTCGGGCCGGCCACGGAGGACAAGGAACTCGGTACTGGTGGTCGGCCCAACGCCGAAGGAGAGGAGGTACGGTGGGTTATGGGGCCGTGCGCAACCTCTTCGTCACCCCGGACGGAGCTGGACGAGTGTGCTGATAATAGCCCTGCCAAAAAAAAAATGGGATAAGAGCAGGTTGATGATGAGTAGAAAGAGACTAAGCTTACTATGCATACGATTTTTGTAGGTAATAGAGTCATCAAGAATATTGTAAGTAAAACTATTACGTTATTTCTTACTGTTCTTTTTAATTGGGCATAGGTCTGATCTCAGACCATTCGGCGCAAGGAACGGCATGCAACCCCATGTACATCTTATCGCCATGTGGGTGGGACATTGGTATGGAGTTCTTATTTTTGGCAACCCGCCTACAATACTTCCCCTAACTAATAACTAATAATTTGTATTGCGGGTAATTTTATAATCATACAAGCGGACACAAATTAAAACCCCAAGACGCAGAATAACTGCTTGTCAATCGTATAAGGAATTGTTGAATGTGAGGTTGAATTCATGACCGTCATTGTTGGAGGTTGCTATTTAGATCACTGATCTGTGCTGTCAACTGCTAATAGGATTTTCTACTGATTGAGAATTCAAAATTTTGGATGAAAATTTTTCCTTTTTTAGGGTTCCGTACCCAAAGGGTAAAAACAGGACGCTATTATTAAGACTTCGCTGTCTGTCCGTCCGTCTGTCTGTCATCAGGCTGTATCTCAAGAACCGCGATAGCTAGACAGTTGAAATTTTCAAAAATTATGTATTTCTGTTGTCGCTTTAACAACAAATATTAAAAACATAATAAAATAAATATTTAAGAGGTCTCCTATACAACAAACGCGATTTTATAGATAATGATACGGAACCCTTCATTTGCGACTCCGACTCGCACTTGTCTTTTTTTAAACTATTATAATTATTATTCTTAATCACCATCACAATAGCAAGGTGTATTTCAATTCAATTAACTGTAATAGTTCAAGTAATACGATCTATATTGTGTTGGTTAACAAGACTCTAAATCTACCAGAGTTGATGGTCAAATGATTTTATGATTAGATAATATGCTTGTTCTTCTATCATTATAAAATTGTATTATTATTTTATCACATTATTATTCCTTTCTCTTTATGTGTCTTCTTTTAGATTTAATTGATACTTTAATTAGAAACATTGATCCGGATTAGTATATAATTGTTTTAGTCCCTTACTTGCCCGTGGGAGTTGTAACTGGCCGGTCAGAAGAATTAGCGACGGGTGTAACTGACATGGTCCGAAGAATTAGCACGTTGAAATGGCAATGGGCAAGCCACGTCACTGGTGAACTCAGCAACGGAGCGTAGGATGGCCGCTGTTAGGTGTTTTCATGAGGAGGTCTAACTCCAACAGTGGACGTCCACAGGCTGATGGATGGTTATTAAAATAATATCACTACCATTTTTTCTTTTGCAAGAGGTTGCATAGATCTCTAGTGTGTATAAGTGCGCATGTATTGATCATAAATATCTGGTTGACCGAGCTTCACTCGGAATATTTTTGTCGAATTTATTTAGATATATATTAATAAAAAATAAAAATATAATAATGAAAATTATATAAAAAATTACAAAAAGAGAATAATAATAACACCAAGATTCAATCTGACGTTGTTTGAATGCCAAAACAAAACAAAAACAGAACTGAACAACTTCCCAACTGAGCTATCGTAACTCATGACGTTGACAACGAAATTTGAATTCATATTCTTTTAAAATTTAATGTCATTGTATTGTTTTGCTAAAAACACCGACAAAACAACATTTTCTATAAATAAAACCTAGCTAGATCGATTTTTTGGACCCGAAACCTCTAGTATGCATGCCAAGTTTCATCAAAATCGTTGTAGCTACAGTTGTTAAATGCTACAGGCACGGCCTCGTTTATATTTGTCGTGGAATTTTAGCCTATAAGGTTTCTTCATAAATAAATAATGTCACAAGCCGGATTTTCAAATCTCTCGACATCATCATCATCTTGCTCTTTTCCCAATTACTTGGGGTCGACGCAATATGTCATCTGTTTTGACATATTGCAAAAAGTTTCGGTTTTATGACCGGCCGCCTGCCTGACGTCAACCCTACTTGGGAATGTAATCGTTGACCCAAGTGGTACCAGATGGAGTTGGTCCGGGTCAATCTAGGGCTCTTAGTCGTCTTTTACGACAGCCACAAGCAAAGCAAGGGTTGGTAGTATTCGAAGCCGCTACCACACAGCAAATCTTTCGACATATTGTTTAGTATTAGTTGATTATCAAACTATTAAAACATAAAAGATCTTTAATATTGATATAGTCACTGATGGCCAACAACAACACAAGTTTACACAGCGGCCACAAAACACAATATGCACACCTTTTTTTTTTAATGGATGGGCTATGGTAAGCGCACACGCGGTCCATTCCGTCCGGGGCGACGAAAGGACGGCGCGCGGGCCCATAACCCACTCGTATCCACGTCCCCTCGTTGTTGGGCCGACCACCAACCACAATATGCATACCTAATTAATGTTCTGACGCGATTATATTTTTGTAGTAAAGTTCACACGTTATACGCATTGAATTCCGGTGAATGTTATAGTTTATGTAATACTAGGAACCCGCCCTCGCTTCGCTTCGGGTTCAGTCTCCTTACCCGGGGCGTAGTTCCCGTGGGAATACCGGGATTAAATATAGCCTATGTTACTCCCTGATATTATAGCTTTCTATTGGTGAAAGAATTTTTGAAATCGGTTCGGTGGTTTAAGCGTGAAAGCGTAACAAACAAACAAACATCCTTACTTTCATATTTATAATATTAGTAAGGATACAATGTATTGAGACGAACACCAAATAGCGGAGCACATCCGCTTCGACCCACTGTCCGTTCGCGGGTTTATGAGTATGTAGGGTAGGTTGTGGAATATAAGGATATACACCAGAAAGTAATTCTTATTATTATGATTGATAATCTGGCGTAACCAGTCACTATAAGAAATTGTTAGGTTAGCTAATTACGTAATAACTTAAGACAGAAGATCCCTTAAGTAGGGATTGAATTAATTAACCGACTTGGTATTACATGGCTCTCACAACTTTTTATGGTAGAAAAACTGAGTGGCGAGGCTTGGTTTTTTACAAGTTTTGATTTTGATGACATAAATACTTTACTTCATTATAAAAAGATGCAAGATATTAAGATTCTTTCCATAGATCTAGTCTACATATATGGACTGCATAACAGTTGTTAGCAATATAAGTTTATTGTATTTTATATAGAATTTTTTAATAATCAAACGCGTTATTTGCTAAGACCGCCGGTCTACGCTTATTAATCCAATGTCCGACCACGACAGGTGAGTACCGATAATCTTGCGCCTGCGCTTACAAACGGCGTGACCTTTCCGTAATTGAATAGGTTAGCTCATTGCGAACCCTCGCACGCACCTATACGCACGCAAGCGATTAACTCTTGTAATGATAAAAATATCTATCTCTATGCAGCTGTTATTCTTATTGCATAATTAACATAACATTTTAAATAATTTCTTGATTTCTATCAAAGAGATATCCATCCAAGATTACTATTATTCTATATGCTTTATCAGCGTTTTTGATGAAAGAAACGAAAATAAACGATAAAACGAAGTTAAATGTGAAGTTGAGTAAATAAATCAATCGAAAATTTTACAAAAACAATAGCAGGACATTGATGAAAAATCGCAAAATAACATAAAAACTAACACGTAGATATGGACTATTAGGTATCTAATTATTTAATACTAAGTATAAATTGTATAAATTATAATATATATTTATGATAATCGGGTTTTAAAATGCAAAATGGATCAGCTATTGGATTCGTCCACCATTATTTTAGCGGTTTATCATTGTAATATGTTAATGAAATGATTGTATTTGTACAATTTTTTTTTTGTTTCAACGGACATCGCTTGTAAGCTCGTTCAACTTTGTGATTGTGTAATTAATTCTCATAAATATGTAATTTTATTATTCCACGCCCTCTGATGAGATAGAGTCTCTTTCATAGTAGGAGGAAAATTTACCTACTACCACGCTGCTGATATGGGTTGCTACTGAAATTTATTACTAGTTATTCTTCTCTTAGATATATGTTATATGCACAGTTAATCCCGTAATAATCTTTTATGATACCCACGGGTAGGAGGTGGTGGTGAATTGTATTCTTACTCCGTCACCACACGAAAAGGCTTATTATACTCATTAAATTCAAATTAACGCAGCTCATTTTAAAAAATAATCATCGCAGGCCATATATGTCCCACTGTTGGGCTCGGGCCTGCCCTACAATGGGCGAGAATTCGACCTACTATATCATGCTGGTCAGGAATGTTGGTATAGGGTTTCATTTCGAGTTTTCCTTCTCTTGTGCAGATGTTATGTGCATATTATACTCCTATCCCACAGTCATCTTTTACGACATCCACGGGCAAGATAGGGAGCGGTGAATAATAAAAAATAATAAAACTTCATAAATTATGGTTATTCTTTCGAAATAAATCTTAAAAGCTCCATCATACTATATCAGGGGGGTGAGATTTAAAATGATAATTGATACATCGGTGTACCTCTAATCGGTTGGAAAACCACTTCACCAGCCAATGCACATTTCGATTTTTCTCCTTTGATGTGTTTAATAATGCATGAGCCGGATCGTCGCTTTCATAGTATTCACGCGGTGGAGCAAATTTACGAACACGCTCAATGGACATTCGAGAACTGCTCTGTTTTGATCAGGATCAATGTTTAATTGGGTTAGACTCTATTGTGATTATAGGTCAATCGCGTTTCGTGAGAATTGGAACAGCAGTGCTATTATTTGCAAGGTTTAAAATTAACATCTGTAGACACATAAGGAGTCATACTTTAAATAGGAATCCTTAATTATTTTAATCTATGAACTGTACATTCATATCTTTGTTAGATTAAGATTGAGTATTTATTTTGTATATATTGTATGTATGTATTGTATATATGTATATATTACGGATATATAACTGTGAAGCTGTATATTTTAAATTTAACTCGCGCTGATTTTTCGTCTTCGAATTGCAATCCAGTCTTATAGCCGTACTGTAATAAGGTTTTAATATATATTATGTTTATGATGTGACTTTTTATAAAAACTTTCTACGGCGGCTACGAATACTACCAATCCTTACATTTCTCTTTGGTATCGTAAAAATCGCCTGAAAGGTCACTAGGGAACTGGGTATCTGTACTTTGCTTAATCTTATCATAATAAACCTACACAGCTTTGAACTTTAACAAACCATTCCTTCATACACTACTACATATATATTATACATACTAGGGCTTCTAGCATTAGTAGGAGAGACCTGGGTGAGTTGTGACAGAGGAGAGTTGTGACAGGCGTGTTCTCTCGGATCTTATGACCGTTAACGTGCTGGCAAAAGCGCACATTTGTCTTTTTAGTGACGCGCTACTTGACATATTATGTACTAAAGGTTTACGGCAGGTGGTTGTGTAATTACAGTATTTACATGACAAAAAAACAAAAAAGTAAGTTTTTCTTACAATCTCAACTATATACATATCTCTGCAAAGATACACAAAGAAGAAACAGGCTTTCTAAGATAAAGAAACTCATAAGGCTGCATCTATGGGTTATGCTAGTCCAACGGTATTTACGGAAGAGGAAGAAAATATTAAATATTTTTTTTTTTTTTTTTTGGGTGGGTCGCGGTCGGAGCGCCTCCGCACCACTCCGTCCGGGGCGACAGAGGGGCTTAAGCACGCAACTCCCGCGACCCACCCGAAAACCACCTCACCTTCGTCATTGGGCCGACCACCGGAGCAGGTTTACTTGTCGTCAGTGGCCGGCCCGACGGAATACCCCCTACGCGGGGTACCCTCCCATCGACCGACGTCCCCCCCTCGGGGAGGACGTCGGTCTTTCCTCACGCGGTCGGCCTCTCGGCGGGTGACGGACTAATCCCCGGTCACGTCACCCGCGGCCTCGGCTAGGGCGGCATGAGGCGCAGATAGTTGCGCCTGCGCCGCCCCAGTCGCTGGCGGCGGATCTCCTCATCGAGGCTGCGCTCCACGCGCAGACGATCCGCCGCCTCCTTCTGCGAGATCACTGTCTCGCAGAAGGCTGCGACCGCGTCCCAGTTCCCGATGCTGTCGACCATCGCCCTAGCGATGGCCGGCAGCGTCAGGTCGGCACCGATGATTGCGACGAGTTCACGGCGCTGCACTGCCCAAGCCGCACAGGCCTCAAGCGTGTGGCGCGCCGTGTCCTCGTCGCAATCGCAGTGGTGGCAGGACGGTGTACTCTCCCTCCTTACGACCCTGTGCAGGTATTTGGCGAAGCTCCCGTGCCCCGTCAACACCTGCACTAGTCGGAAGGAGAGCAACCCGTGCCGCCTTTCCAACCACTGCATCAGCACCGGCAAGAAGGCCTCCACGGTTCGCACCCCGAACCGAGGCCTCTCCAGCCGGACTGCCCAACGGGCAATGACGTCTCGGCGGGCGTCGACGCGCCAGGCGGTGAGATCCCTTAACGAGATCACACCGCCCTCCCCGCGCACCCCCGACACCCGCCGGTACAACTCGGCGAGCATTTCCGCCTCCAGGTCCCACGGGGGAGTCCCGGCCAATAGGCACGCTGCCTCCGTCGCCACCGTGCGGTATCCGCGGATGGCCCTGACCGCCATGACCCTCTGTGGTCGCCACAGAAGGGCCCTAAGTCGGACGGTCAAGGACGCCGCCCACACCGGTGCGCCGTACAGGGCCATCGACCGGATGACCCCCGTGTACAGCCGTCGGCACGTAGCGCTCGGTCCGCCCACGTTCGGCATAAGCCACGATAGGGCGGACGCCGCGCCGACGAGCCGCGGAGCGAGCTTGCGGAAATGCTCCCGGAACCACCATTGCCCGTCGAGCACCAGGCCCAAGTACCTCATATGGGCCCGGATGCTGATGTCAACCGATCGGACGGTGATCGAGACGCCGATGGGAGGGCTCATAAGGCGCCCATGGAACAAGAGGGCCTCCGTCTTGTCCAGGGCGACCCTCAACCCCAGCGCCTCGATCCGCCTGACGACCTCTTCGGTGCCATAGGTCGCCAGGCTTACCGCCTCTTCTAGCGTCCCACCGCGGGCTGTGACGAGCGTGTCGTCGGCGTAACAAATCACGCCCAGCCCGGGCGGGAGGCTCCCCTGCAACGCCCAGTCGTAGCCGATGTTCCACAGGGTGGGTCCGAGGACCGACCCCTGTGGGACACCGCACGTCATGGGCGTTCGCACAACGTCCCCTGCTTGGTTGGTACAGAGGACGCTGCGCCCCACCAAATAGTCTGCCACTAGCCGCCTCAGGTAAGCTGGCACTCCGTGATACCGGAGCGCCTCCCTGATGCAGCTGAATGGCAGACTATTGAATGCGTTGGCGATGTCTAGGGACACTGCCAACAGCACTCCCCCACCGGTGACGGCCTCAGTCGCCACGGCCCTCAGGCGCAACAGAGCCGCGATCGTCGAACGACCCCTCCTAAACCCAAACTGGGCGTCCGACAGATCGGGCCCCGTGCCGACGAGGTGCCGCTCGATGCGGGCAGCTACCACCCTCTCCAGTAGCTTGCCCGTGTCATCGAGCAGCACGATAGGCCTGTAGGCCGAAGGCGACCCCGGAGACCGTCCCGGCTTCGGCAGGAGCACCAGCCTTCCCTCCTTCCAGCACCCAGGGAACCGTCCGGACGCTAAACACGCGTCGAATAGCTCCCTGAGGCGGGGACCCAGGTGGTCGAGGACCAGGCCCAACACGCGGTTTGGAACACCGTCGGGCCCGGGGGCGGTGGACTTTGCGCACATGCGCGCCACCGCCACTCCCATCTCGGGTTCCGTGATGGGCGGAACACTGTCGTCGTCGGCCTCCCGGTCAGTGTCTGGCGGAGCCATGACCGGGGGCGTGTGTTCCGCCCGCCGCGGGAACAGGTCCTCGACGACCCGGGTGAGAAGGCTGGGCTGGAGAGTCTCGGTGAGGGGAAGGCCCCGCGCGCGGAGCTTATTCAGCACCGCGCGATAGGGGCGTCCCCAGGGGTCACGGTCGAGACCGTCCAGCATCTCCTGCCGACTGACGTCCTTGGCGGAGCGGACGGCCAGCCTGAAGGCCGACCGCGCATTGCGGTAGCCCTCATACAGCAAGGCCTCCCGCTCCGCGTCGCGTTGGCGCCCCCGGCTGCGGGTGTAGGCCCTCCGGGCGCGAATGCACGCGGCCCGGAGATCCGCCAGCTCCCGGGACCACCAGTGGACCGCCCTCCTCGGGGGCGGACGCCGTACCCGGGGCATGGCCGCATCGCAGATCTGCGTCAACGCACTGCGGATGCGGCCAGCCTCGGCGTCCACCCCGTCCGACTGGTTGGCAGAGGACAGCCACGAGTAAACGATGGCTGTCTCCGCCAGCTGGTTCCGGTCTAAGCGACCCACAGCCCATCGCGGAACGCAGGACGCCCATCCGCCCCGTGACCCCTGCTGGGCGTCGGGATTACCGGGGAGACCTCCATCCGGATATACCGGTGGTCCGACAAGGTCTCCACCTCCTCCACGACGCGCCAGCTCCCCACGCGTGCGGCGACCTCGGGGCTAGCGAATGAAAGGTCCACTATCGACCCGCCCCGTTGTCGCACGCAGGTATGCACCGAGCCCCTGTTCAGCAAACAGAGGCCCAGTGCCGCCGCCCACTCCTCGATCGCCCGTCCTCGGTCATTCGTCCGGGGAGACCCCCACGCCACGGACTTGGCGTTGAAGTCCCCCAAGACGAAGACCTGGCGTGATACCATTCGCCGTAACGAGGCCTCCATGATGGTGAGGGAGGCCTCGAAATCGGTCACACTCCAGTTAGGGGAGAGATAGACTCCGAGGAGCGTAATCTCCCCCCAGTCCGCCGCGACGTATCCGACGCCCCTGTCCCTAAGGGTCAGAGGCGACGAAGGCCACGATGTGGAGGCGACGATTGCCACGGTGCTATCGGTGCTACCCAACCAGTTAGGCCGGTCGGGCACCACGTACGGCTCCGCGGCTACGGCTACTCCTATCAACCACTCCGCCATGGCTTGCAGGAACACGTCCTGCGCACCGGCGGTGTGGTTGAGGTTGGCCTGGAGGAGACGAATGGATACGGGGTCCATTAACGGTCCGTATCCATCGTCACCTCCTCCGCGCTGACGGTTGATCGGGCCGCGCTCGGAGCGGGGACTGGCCCGGTCGATGGGCCGTCCCGCCCCTTCGGGGCCGATGCCGGGGGTCTGCAGTCCCCAGAGCCCATGCGGAGTTTGGCAGGCCTATTGCCTGCCGCACACGCGGGGCAGTGGGGCACCGCAGAGCACGATGCCGCCTGGTGTCCGGTCTGACCGCAACGGAAACATAGCCCGCTGCAGTCAAAGCAGTTTTTGCATGTCGGTCGGGTATGCCCGACTGCCATGCATTTGTAACACCTCGCGAGCCGGGGCTCTAGCACGGTTACCCGCGCCGAGCTCCAGCCCACGAGGAGCCTGCCTGAGTCGGCCAATTGCTTGACCGACTCCACCGGACACTGCACCCAGGCAGCACCGACGCCGCCCGGACCAGTGCGGATGGTGCCAATCCGGACGGTGTCCGAGGCACATCCGGTACGCGCCATAATGGCCTCCCGGACGTCCTCCACCGTCACGGAATCGTCCAAGCCCGTCAGGCGCATCTCTGCGCACTTGACAGGCCTGGCGATTCGGATACCATCCTCCGGCCCGAACAGCCCCCTCAACATCGTGGCCAAACTATCGGCCGTCTTCGCGCCCTCGGCCCCAGGGAACTCGAGTATTCGAGCCCCTGTCCGGGCCTTGCGGGTCCTCGCCTCGACGTCCCCGATATCGGAGACGTCCAGCTCCCGCCGGGCGCGTTTTAGGACGGCCTCATAGTTGAGGCCCCTCTCAGCCGCCTCAGGCAGCACGGTGATGACCACCGCGGCCGTCTTCGGCGACTTGAGGCCCCTGCGCGACCTTTTCTTCCCCTTTCTGCCGGCTCCCGCCTGGGGAGCGGCGGCCACGGCGGCACTCTTGGCCACCGCTCTCCGCTTCTGGCCGCGTGCCTTCCTGCTCCGCTCAGCCACCTGCCAGCCCTGTTCGAGCCTGGCAGCAGCGCTGAGCGCAGCAGGAGCGGTCGCGGGTGCGCTGGCTGGAAAAAAAAATATTAAATATAGAGGTTATTTGGAATGTCGATGAAATGGAAATAAGTACAAAGTTAAACAGTGTAAAAAGCGTGTTCTAAGGTAAGAAAAAAATAAATCTAAAAAACCAAGAAGAAGAACAACAAGAAAAGTGAAGGTGATGCGAAAGAAGATCCTGAAGAGGAGGCAGAAAATGATTATTTTTGCGTATGTTTTTGATGTTGAATCCTATGCCAGTAGCAGATCAAATGAGAAGTGGGTTCAGTGCCTGGAATACAAAAGTTAGTCTTATGAAGATTGCACAGGAGGCGAACTGCAGTACGTCTGTAATTAATGCTGTTTCATAATTGTTTATCAGATTAAATTAAAATTTTTCAGTGATTATAAAACAATTGATCTCGTAATAATACTACAATTATTTTTTAAAAAATAATGCCTGTTATGTTAATGTTTAATATTATTTTAGTTCCTACAAATTATGCCAATATTGACAATTAAAGCATTTTTCTGCAAAACAACGCGTATTTTGTTTATAAAAGTATTTTTATGTATCAAATACACGGCTGTCACAACTTACCTTGGTGCTTGTCACAACTTACCTCGGTATTAGGAGAGTTGTGACAAAGGGAGTAGTATCACTTTACGTGGAATTTCTCAGAAATCTTTTTTTGAAGTTGATAACTATTTTTAAAAGAGTAATAACTGAGCTACAGTAGGGTAAAGAGTTCAAAATCATGGCATATTTCTATATTGAGATATGTTTTTTTATATAAAAATTGTCACAACTATCCTAGGTCTCCCCTATGTATAATATTAGTGGTTAATGTATAAGACAGAAAACAGTAACTAAAAATATATTGATGTAGTTTGAAAAGTGTGAATAAACAATAAAAGCTTTTTGTGTTTTGTTAGTTTAAAACAGAAATGGCGTTTGCATAAAATCTGCAAGGTAAGTGATTATATTTATAGTAACCAACGCTGCCGTTTCAGTGCAGTGGGTCAGCCGTAGTCACTTTATTGATTTATTAACAGTCTCTGTTAATTTTGGCAACGTGAGATTTGGTAACTGCGCATGACTAGCTTTTATTTAAACTTAGCAACATTATCTTATTCTATCGGAAAATAGAATGGAGCTCTATTCTATGTGAGGTGTTATTTTCGTAGAATCAATAGATGTACTTAAATAATTTGGAAAGTATCTTAAGAGCATCATTGTCATCATCATTTCAGCCTATCGCTGTCCATTGCTTGACGTAGGCCTCCTTCAGGTTACGCCACATAGTGCGGTCTTGTGCCACCTGCATCTAACGACACCCAGCAACTTTCACCAGGTCGTCGGTCCACCTAGTGAGGGGCGTCCTACACTACGTCGTCTGATACGTGGTCGCCACTCGAGAACCTTTCTTTCCCAGCGGTTGTCGGTTCGTCCAGCGATGTGGCCTACCCATTACTACTTCAGCGTTCTAATTCTTCATGCTATGTCGGTTACAACCGATCTTCTGTGGATTGCCGTATTTTGGATTAAGAGCATACAACAACCTTTTTTGAATACGAAGAGGGTCGTCGAAAATTAACGATATCTGTATTTAATTGGAACGTTAAATGATGTTCAAATGTAATTTGTGTAACTAAATATGGAGTTGGTACGTATGTTTCAAAATTTCAGCGTATGTTGAAAATTACAGTGGAACGTATATGAGCTGGGATGAAGGTGTTCTAAATTATAAAAAAGAGAGTAATTGGGCCTAACAGTCTTTATTGATGTTAATACTTCACGAATCACAATTATTTATCATCATCTAAGCTCATAATCGTCCCAATATTGGGCTTGAGCCTCTTCCATAATAGGAGGAGAAATGATCTATCATACCACGCTGGTCAGACGGGTTGTTATAAGATTTTATGCCGAGTTTTCTTTCTTTTGTACAGATGTTATACGATCCCTGTCTTTTACGTCAACCAGAGGTAAGAAATAGGGTGATCAACTGTATTCTTACTCCGTTACTACACTACTATTTTTGAACAATATAAATTACAAAAAAATACAAATTCGTATTAGTTGAACGAATAAAGAAAAATTTAATTGGAGATGCAATGTTGGGTAGATCCTTACTAATATTATAAATGCGAAAGTAAGTTCCATCCGACGTCCTCGTCACGTCCTCGACGAAGAGGACGACAATATCACACTCGCTCAACAAAGAGCCTACACGGCCCGCGAGGCCTTAACAAATAAATATCCGCGGTTCCGCCCTCGCCGTCGAGGTGCGAAACCGCGCCGCGCAAAAGTCACTACTAATAACGTGGGCACGCCCACTTTGCCTCCAGCGACGCCCCAAGCCGAGGTCCGTTCCCCACAGGGGGAGCCCTTGGACGATGTCGCTTAGCATACTTTTCTTCGGGTTGAGAGCCCTCAGCGCTCACCCATAGTCCGCGTCAAGCTGTCAAGGCCATCTGCGGCCAACAGCTGAAAACGCACAAAAAAAAAAAAAAAAAAAATAGCGAAAGTAAGTTTGTTTGTTTATTTTTTTTTTGTTACGCTTTCACGCTTAAACCATAGACCCGATTTCAAAAATTCTTTCACCAATGGAAAGCTATAATATCGGGAGTAACATAGGCTATATTTTATCCCGGTATTCCCACGGGAAAGGGAACTACGCGGGTAAGGAGACTGAAACCGAAGCGCAGCGAGGGCGGGTTGCTAGTATATATATAAAATTATTAAGTTATGCAAAATTGAAGTAGAAAGAATTATTATATAGAAAGAATTTATGTACTTTATCCGGCAATGTTGCTGTATCTGGTTCATTCTTTTTGCAAGCGGTAGTAAACGAGCAAACAGTATACATGATGGTAAGAGATAACTTGTGACCTTTGCTAGGCCGCTGCTTACCGTGAAGAAAGTAGAGTGTGAATGCGTGGAATGAGATTCAGTGATACTAAAGGTATCACCAAAACCTATCGCACGCTTACTCCCTTAGAAAGTTGGGCTTCCGGCTCTCTCGCTCACCAAATGAAGTGCAGTAATTAATTGCTACTACTCAGACGTCGATTTTTTGTGAGAGTGTGGTACTACCCTAGACGGAACGGCCCACGGCTGTAGAAAAAAAAATAGCCTAAAGCGATCTATAAATAATTACGCGTCAAATAGATCCGAGCCGATCGCTCCAGTAGCTTTCAAGGTTATTGTTGTGGAAAAAAGGATTTTGCTATAAAAAAAATTAAATCTTACCGGTAGTAGTACGAAACCAACGAACATATTAGGAGAGGTCACCGATATCAATTTTATGTCGTATGAGAGGCGGTGAATCACAAATGTATTAAAAAAAATTAAAAGCGCACGTAAAATCTATTCGAATCCGTTGTAGTCAGTTTATTTATTTATTTATTTGGTTAGCTAACAAATGTAACAGTAATACAACAACTTAAAAACTAGTACATACATTTAGAGAAAAAGTTACACTCAATTATAAGCAAACACCACATGCACAGTATCAATCTATAGATAGTATATTATAGTATATTAAGGAAAATTAAAGTAATCATATTCTGCGTAAGAAATTAGAATCATAAGTCACAAGAAGTTCAAAGCTCGTATTATTTTGCGAAAGCAATTAGTTACAAAAGGAACTAGTTAGAACAAGAAAGTTAGAAAAGGAATCCCTTTTCCTTACCACGGGATCCTCTTCTATTTGACTCAGATTGGCTGACAGTTATTACGTCTTATATTACCAGGTTTTACCATAAGGCGAATTTACTTTAATCATAAAAATAAGTTGCAAACACGGCGCCGCAATGGATGTATTTTTGAAATCCTATTGTTATTAAAATCTTTGAAAACGTAGAAGTGCATCTATTATTATTTAGGAATACATATGTTCGTTGTTTAATATTGAGGAAATGCAGTACATTTTACCTTGGGACTATTTAAGTCCACGAAAATGCAAAA
This sequence comes from Lymantria dispar, assembly GCA_032191425.1. Lineage (NCBI taxonomy): Eukaryota > Metazoa > Arthropoda > Insecta > Lepidoptera > Erebidae > Lymantria > Lymantria dispar. The sequence goes on from CM063448.1 coordinate 12,322,195, forward strand.
ATGTTGCGAAATATTATGTTTAACCCTAGAATACTAATCTTAGTCATTTTGACTCGCACCGCGCATACTTTTTGTTATTTCTCTTTAAGAAAACCGTGGATCGTCCTGTTTCTTTATGCCAACTCAGTCGCCGGTTAGACGTTTACGAGAGCGACAGTTTTGTGTAGGAAGTGCCACCATTTTGTAAATACGATGTATATATGAGACAGAGTTATTGCATGTTTTTTATTTTTATTTTAAACGTTTCTAGATTAAAAATGTCTTCTTCAGGTCCAAACGATGGTCGCTACTCCATGGATGAAGAATTGGCCAGATATTTAAACGATTATAGTGTTAATAGTGATAGCGATGGAAAAACTGATGGCAGTGAATCTGAGGACCATTTGGAGGTCGAAGATTTAGAACAATTTGATGAAAATGACGGTAATATCTGCCAGTTCATCCTACGCAAACTTATTTGTTAATTTCTACATCGCATGACCAAAGTTAGATATCCAAAGTGCGAAAAAATATCTGCGGGGAACATAAGTTTGAAATATGTGTTATTTGTGCCAAATTAATATAATTTTTTTTATAGTAGATTAGTTTTTATTTTATTATAATAAAGTTTAAAAGAAGTAGATTTTATCATTTTTGTTATATTTTCATTTTTTACGTAAGACTGATGATTATGATCTCAAAAATGTTCCGTAAGAATAAAACTTTTTTTTGGTAATAAATGTTTACTATATATAAACTTTTTTCTTAATTATATGTGTCGATGTAGGGAATACCTATATTAAATAAAAATATATACATAAAATAGAATTTGCTGTTCAATTTATGAACTTATATCGTGTGTAGTCAAAATGACTCATGATTAGTATATACGTTTGTAAAATATGATAAGTAGTCTAGGGTTAAATTGTAAAAGATGTTTTTGTTCACAAATAATACGTCGTAATAACCAATAATGCCGTAAGTAAGAATTCCGTGTGGTGACGGAGTAAGAATACAATTCACCTTCTGCCGTGGATGTCGTAAACGACGACTGAAGGATATAATATGCACATAACTTCTGTACAAGAGGAGGAAAAAAATCGAAATGAAACCCTATACCAACATGTCGGACCAGCATGGTATAGTAGGACAAATTCCCTCCCATTGTGGAGGAGGCCAGAGCCCAACAATGGGATGTGTTTGGGCTGTGATGATGATGATGATGATGATGAAGCAATAATAGGTATATCCGACTTTTTTATTATTTTCATAATTTGTGAATCATTCAAAGACTTGACCTGCTTGGAATCTTATCAATATTTATTTATTTAAATCTTCTGCACACAAAAAATAAGGTACACGGCGGACTTAATGCCTTAGGCATTTTCTACCATCAAGCCTTCTACTATCGAGACTATCAAGCCATTTGTACGGTTTGTTATCTATTTTATCTATAATATACAGAATTAACAGCGATATAGATTCTGTATAAATATTTTCATATCTCGTAATTATAATTGTACTCATAACATTTAAATCTATATATATATAAAAGAAAGTCGTGTTAGTTACACTATTTATAACTCAAGAACGGCTATACCGATTTGACTGAAAATTGGTGGGGAGGTAGCTTAGAACCAGAAGACGTACATAGGATACTTTTTATCCCGTTCGATCGCTTCCCGTGTGACGTGGTATAAAATGTCAAAGAGAATACAAGTCACTATGAAACGTAGTATAACAAAAACGCATTTGATATGTAATAACAAAACGCAAATGACATCTAAACGTAATTTTGTCTATAGTTAAGTATGGTTGAAAATTTGATAATTATAATTTTGTCAGGAATCAATAATCAATAATTTGTATTCTCTTTGAATCATCATTAACAATGTCGTGACCAAGAAGATCGAATCTTTCACGACAAAGTTGTAATGGTTTTTCCATTAGAGACTATATTTTCGAAAATTTAGAAAATATATTTACGAAAAAAATTATGGTGGTACGAAGTTCGCCGGGTCAGCTAGTATACTTATATTTATTTAATTTACTATGAGCCATTAGCAGTAAATAGTTAGGTTTAATTATATTTATTATATGAATGTTTGTGTAATTTGATTAATTCAATTATTTAAGTCTTCTGTATCAGTTACAATAGTTTTTTAGTATTTTTTGCAATACTCTATCGTGTATATTGCCACTTGTATAAATTCTTTTTATATTGTGTTCCCTTTTGACACGTACCATCTGCCTCTGTATGCTGCAGTCTGTAGTGTTTGCTAAGCATGAATTTTATATAGGGTAAGAGAAAAAAATGCACTTTTTGAACTTATTAATGCAAACAGGAATTTTACTTTAAAAGATTGATTTGCAAGTAACACAACAAAAACTTCTAGGAATGTGAAATGGCGGTCAGTCATATGTTTAGCTGTGGCCATCAATGGTGAATAAAATAATAATGAGGACATCGTAAAAAGTAAAGGCTTGTTGCCGGTTTCTTCATAACAGTTTAACGATAAAACGTTGCCACCTGGTGACTTTTCATCTAATTGTTTTCTTTGCCACTTAACAGTGGCAATTAAAATATATTATTATGTTCAAATTTTAATTTGTTTACTAATCGTTATTTTAAGGTTAGTTGATCGAATTTTAATTAAATAAACGACGAAATCTTCTAAGAGACAACAATGTTAAAATTGATATAAAGGGTAAAATCAACTATAGAGTTTCACTTCTTCATTTATTTGTAAGCAAACTTTATTTGTTATTAGTCTTCGTATGACTTACGTTGCATAATTGCAGAACATTTTTAATTTTTTTAACAGAATAAGTTAATTTTTTTAATGATACTAGTAGCTTCTGAAATTTAATTGTTCCACAAACTTACACTTTCACGCCCTATTCTTTTTTTGAGGTAAAGTATTTAAAACGTTTCATATTTAATACTTAACCCCAAAAAGAAAAATATGGAACAAAAGTGTAAGTAGAAATTAAAAAAAAAATAAGATAGAAATCAATATACACATTTCAGTTCCTGCTATAACTTTAGTGCGCGTTTACCCCGCAATTATTTACTTTTACGGTAATTTTTAGTTGAAAAAAACATAGTAAACATATTCTCAATGTGATATGCGCACGCGCCGCCCCGTGCAGGCGGTACTTTACGCCTTTCAATCATTCGCCAGCCTTAATTGTGTGCTTTGACTATCTATGCTCATGGTAAATGAAGGCTCTTATCTTTGTTTACATATTAATGTTTTATAGCTAAAGAATAAGGTTTATTTTTAATTTCGTGATACAGCTAGTTAGCTGCCGTTAATAACCTACGGCATCATTTAAATAATTAAATCACATTATAAATGAAAATTAGATAAATGTGTCATTTGTCGTGACAGTTTTAAGGCTATGGTCAAACGACTATACCTGAATCTTCTGACGGAGTCGACTTATCAGTGATGAATTACCTCTACTGTTTATGAATTTATATGTATATATATGTATTTGTGTGTATAGATGTATTTATATATTTATATATGCATATATGGGTATATATCTATGTATATATGTATTGTCTATATGTATTAGGTATAAGATTTTTCAAATTTGCTTTATTTGCATAACCGAATACCAGAATTCATTGCTCAAACTGAATTGCACCTGCCTAATTTATTTCTGCTCCACCCTAGGTCGACTGGTAGAAAAAATCCGCCGTGTCTTCTATCTTCTGCACACAAAAAAAGGTTTTTTGTATGCAGAAGATTTAAATAAATAAATAAATAAACATTTGTGAGAACGTCTTTATCTATATAGCTTTATTTTAACACTCTCAATAAGGTTTATAATATAAAAAAACCGGTCAAGGTTTATCTTTCTAGTACGTACTTTGTGATATTAATTTTTCACATAGTGTGTATGAAAGGATATTTGTTTTAATTTTATAGCATTTTATGTCACTCTTCAGCCTCAAAATTTCAATTATATTATCTTCAGAAGTTGATTTATAGCGAGTTACAATTTATTTCTTCAGGCCCAATGTTAAACCTTTTCTTTCTAGATTATTCGAGACCCTATGTCGCGTTACAGTTTTGGAAGACCACAGACTAAACGGGTTGTAAATTTGGACTTAATATATCTATATATGTCTGAGAAAACCCATCATATAGCATAAAATAACAAAGATCTGATTGCATAAGGATTCCGTATGTACGGAACCGAAGTAATTTTGCAAGTTATATGTAGAACGTTGAGAAATTCGGGCAAGTATAATACGATTCCTTGTGTAATGTTTTCGTATCTATAACTGATGTTTCAATTGAAGAATAGGTATTATTTTTATGTTCGTAATTAATCAAAAGTTCTCTCCATATGGTGACGAAGGGGGAAAAAATACAATTCAGCACTCCCTTTTTTATTTGTGGGTGTCGTGAAATATGACTACGGCATATCATATGCAGATGATATATATTCAAGAGAAGGAACATTCTAAAGAAAATATCTTTAAACGGTTTGACCAGGGTGGAATAGTAGGTCAATCTCCCTCTTATTTTGGAGGACGCTCGAGTGTAGCAGTGGGACCTGTTTAAGCTGAAATTGATATTCATAATAAAAATAGACAACTTTAGAGGAAGAAATACAAACAACAACTTTCGTTTAAAAGTACTTCAACGCTAAATTAAGGAATGTTATACACTAAACAAAATGATTTGTGTAGTGACAGAGTAAGAATATAATACATTATCTCCTATCTTGCCCGATGTCGTTTGCCGATTGCCTAGATGTCGTAAAAGACGACTAAGGGATAAAATATGCATAGAACATCAGTGCAAAAGAAGGAAAACTCAAAATAAAATCCTATGACAACCTGTCTGACCAACGTGATATAGTAAGTCAGTTAGCCTCCTGTTGTGGAGAAACTTGAGCTCAGCAGTGGGACGTATACGAGCTGAAATGAATAAGTGTAACAACATTCATTCATTCTCTCATTCCGGTACCGCTTGTGGGATCTGGTTCGCTATTATTCTTTTTTATTATATTTTGAAAAAAAAATCTTTGTTCGAAGGTTATAACACAAGAGCTAATACTTGCTAAACATGCGGTATACAATTTTATTTCAAAGAACTCAAAGAATTACGATTCCGGTGAATTTCTTATCGAATCTTTTCAGCTTCTGGCTGTATTCCAACCCGATTACATGTTAGGTTATTAGATTAATTTCAAACGAAATGTAAAATAGGCAATGTTTGTTTGTACACACAAACAAATGTGTGTATGTGCTTACGTGCATATGTGCGAGGGTACGCGGATGCGTGCGTGCGTACGTGCCTACGTGCTTGCATGGGTGCATGTGTGTTTGCCTAAAATTGACAAAAAGTACCCTCATAATAATTCAAATCAAATCTATTCTTAGATACCTACTATAAACCTTTATAGTAGGTATCTAAGAATAGATTTGATTTGAATTATTATTTTCCATGTGGTGAAGGAGGAAGAATACAATTCATCACCCCAATTTTGCCCGTGGCTATCGTAAAAGACATCTAAGGGTTATGTTGCGCATGTATAGTTGTGACATGCGCAATACATCCCTTAGTTGACTTTAAAAAATTATTCAAAAAAATATTTCATTTAATTATCAGGTATTTATTTTAAAGTAAAAATTTTATTAAAAAATATCGTGTAAAAGTACGAATTTCATCAGAAATAAAATAAAAGCTATAACATGAAAAAATAAAAAAAATAATATAGTGTTTAAAAATAGGACAGTGGGGAGGAATGGGTTGTTCAACAGTATGCGGTGATAGACCGATGTATCGTACGTAATAAATACCCTCCATTTTTTTTTGGGTTCGGTTACGGTCGGCGCCCTCCTCGCTCCGCTCCGTCCAGGGTGATAGAGGGGCGTCACGTGACACGTCGCCTTCGTCGTTGGGCCGACCAGCGGAGCAGGGTGACTTGTCGTCAGTGGTCGGCCCCACGTAATACCCCTAGAGGAGTACCCTCTCCTCGACCGACGTCCCCCCCTTGGGGAGGACGTCGGTCTTTCTTCGCGTGGTCGGCCTCACGGCGGGTGACGGACTGATTCCCCGGTCCAGTCACCCGCGGCCTCGGCTAGGGCGGCATAAGGCGCAGGTATTCGCACCTGCGCCGCCCCTATAAATCCCCTCCTAACAGTGCGTAGTATTTACTGGGTTCTTCTAGCATTTATTATGTGATTTCAAGAACGTTATGACGTCACGCGTTATTAGCCTATCTTCATGGGCATAGCGAATTAGGAATATAGAACGTTTTCCGTAATATTTTACGCGAGGTATGGAGTTATCACTAGAATAATTTACCATTACCTAACACAAATCATATTTTGCCATCATAGAATTATAAATTAAAAACATCCCATAACCCACCGTATTCCCTCACCATCCCCATTGGGCCGATAACTGCTACAAATTCCTTGACATTCATGATAAACCTCCTAATCTGTAGTTCAAAACTTTAGCAAAATATACTGATACTAGCTGACCCAACAGACGTTGTTCTGTTCAAATAAAGCACCACCTACCGGGTTCAATTGTAAATCTAAACCATTCTCGAATCTCCTTGAACATGCACAAAAAATTTCATCAACATCGGTCCAGCCGTTTTAGAGGAGTTCAGTCACATGCACACGTACACAAGAAATTTAGATATAAAGACTAGTTGACCCAACAGACGTTGTTCTGTTCCAAATAAGCGCCACCTACCGGGTCCAATTGTGAGTCTAAAACATTCTCGAATCCCCTTGAACATGCACAAAAGATTTCATCAATATCCGTCTAGCCGTTTAGAAGGAGTTTAGTGACATATACACGTACACCAGAAATTTATATATAAAGACTAGTTGACCCAACAGACGTTGTTCTGTTTAAACCTGTGAAAAAATAGAAAATTGAATTCTCCTTGAAATCGATCGCAGCGCCACCTACGGTTCCAAGTTCCAATTATTAATCTAAACCGAATGGTTTGGATGTTACGAATGGCTATTCGAGAATTCATATCCATCGGCATGGCCACAAAAAATCATCAAAATTGATTCAGCCGTTTAAAAAGAGTTCAATTATAAACACACGAACACAGGATTTACAAATATAAGATAGAAAAGTTTATATATTCGAAAAAAAGGTTACATTAGAAAAGCATACATTTATAAACGTTAAATTTTCTAATTTTCGGCGCAACTTATTATTTTTATTCCGTAAAGGCTTTTTTTAAAATATTAGAAAACTTAAAAAAAAGATATATATATATATATATATATATATATATATATATAATATATATATATATATATATATATATATATATAAAAAAAAGATGAACGAAATCGGTAAAGTCATTCTCAAGTTATGTTAGTGTCCTGCCCGAATAGCGCCACCTACCGGGTCCAATTGTAAATCTAAACCATCCTCGAATCCCCTAACGCACACACAAAATTTCGTCAACATCGATCCAGTCGTTTAGGAGGAGTTCAGTGACATACACACGTACGCTAGAAATCTTTATATATAAATTTCTTGTGTACGTGTGTATGTCACTCAACTCCTCCTAAACGAATGGATCGATGTTGATGAAAATTTTTGTGTGTATTCAAAGGGGATTCGAAAGATTCACAATTGGATTCGGTAGGTGGCGTTATTTTATTTGAATATAACAACATCTGTTGGCTCAACTGGTTTATATATAAAGATAAGAACGAACGACCAACGTAAAATTATTAGTGAGACAAATTAAAAAACACGCTTCGAATACAAAAAAAATTGCTAATCCTGAAAATCCTAGTAAGGATAACGGGACTAACTGTTTACAATATTGAATTGTCATCTGTCTTCGATAAGTATGCCACAAGCCAATCCAACCTTTTGGAAGGGGTCTAAACATGTTCAAAATTTCCTTTACATAGCCACTTACTAACATACCTATGAAGCTAATGTTAAAAATAACTAAGAAAATTAAAAAATAACCCAGCATCATTAAACATCATTCAATTAGCTGCCCAACGACTTTTTATTTATATATACCGTAGTTAAAACGTGACCATTTGTAAAACATTTTTGTTTATGCATTATACACACGTAGTTATAACAATTAATTACATGCTTGAGATACGGCGCATGGGGGCTTCTTTATCTTTACTAGTGTACTATGCGTTTTGACGTATAATATTACAAATACAAGGAACAGTCGCATCTTTGAATTAATGGTTTATTTTTTAATATAGTTCTATGAAGCACTAAGTTATATATTCTTTATCTTATTTTTTGCTTAAATATGTTGATAATTGAGAAACAGACTCTTTAGCGATGGAGGAAAATTGAACTACAGGTAATTTTACAATATTGGTAATATTCCGTGTGGTGATGGAGTAAGAATACAATTTACCAACCCCATATCTTGTCCGTGGGTGGGAGGCTCAAGCCTAGCATTGGGACGAGAGTAGTGATATGAACAGAGATGATGAAGATGATGAGGATATAATCTGTATGGTAATACAGATTATATAACTTAGCACGTAGTTTTTTTTATAAATTTATAATCTGTAGAAAGTTAGGGCTGGTGTCTTTGTATTTTTTAATTATCAATATCTACCATTATTTTTATTTTGGCAGATTATGGTACGCACGTCGTCTATCCCGTCTAGGGTGTCGAAAAAGCGACGTGCGACCCCATAACCCACCGTCTTTCCTCTTCGTCGTTGGGTCGACCACTGGTACCGAATCCTTGACGGCCGTGGCCAGTTCGCCGGAATCAGTATTACTACCATAAGGTAATCTCATAGTAGTAACAAACAAACATGTAAATTAGCGGAGAAAAATTATACCCAAAAACTTGGAACAATTATTCGTGGATCGTACGAAGAATTGTTCAACGTGGTAATCAAATTCACGACACTTAGAAGATGTCGATATTTATACTCCGGCCGCTCAGAAATTGCATTCCTGACACATATCAATTCGTTATAACTAGTGATGTACAATAAATAACATTCATCATGTTTAATAATGTTATTTATTGCTTTCATTATGCATATTTATTCAATTCAATATAGATTTTGTTAAATTTATAGGAATTATTTCGCATGTTTTTTTTAAAAGTGCCTTCATCTTTTTTATGCTATACGGTGAAGAAGTATTATGGCCGGCTGAATAATCTTTAATTTCAGCCCAGATTAGCTCTATGGTATTGTACTGGCAGTGGAATGGGGGAATTCGAAGAACGCAATAAGCGTACTCCAAAGCCAGCTCATCTAAAACATAACGAACTTATGCCGGGTTATGGTCATTGGCTAATTTCATCAACTCTGCTTTTAGTGTAGACATATTTTCGTCGTCACCACGTCTTTGCAGCCACCGATTCCTCTTTTTATTAGCTTTGGTAGGTGCTTTATTTAATTACACCGAATGATTAGGGGCGTTATCCATTAACATAACTAAAGGCTCTGGGAGGCCAGGTAGCAACACATCCTGGCACCACTCCTTGAATGCAGTCGCATTCATTTCTTCGTGGTAGTCAGTAGTAGTTTTTGACTCGAAAACCAATAAACCGTTTTCCACAAAACCGTACTTTGTACAACCAGCGGGGCATATTATGAGTCGTGTTCCTTTAACCGTGTTTCGGCATTATTATTTTGCACCAAAAGTGCAAAACAGTAATTTACGATACACAACAAAAGTCTAGATTAGCGCAGAGGCTGACCTCTTACTCACATAACAAGGAGAATGAGTCAAATACACAATAATAACAGTCACGAGAAAATATATATTGAGAAACACTGGAGAACGTAGCCTATGCGTGCGAGATGACAAAAAATTACTCTTTGTGACTATCACAAAATGGCGGTCTCCACAACGCTATTATGGGTAGCCATTTTTCACAAGTAATATTAAGTAGTAAGTCATTTTATTTTCATTTTTTTTTTAATAGATCTGATTGATATCACGATATTTATTTTCTTAAGTTTTGATTGGGCGTACCTTTGTCATATTATTAACTTTATCAAATAGTAAGTACATTATATAGTATAAAAAAAATTATGACGTTTTATTAATATTATACCGACAGATTATATTAAGATTATAAAAATATGCGATTACAATTGCCTCGTTATTTTGTCCCATCACTACAAAAACAAACATGAGACAAAACCTTGTAATAGCGCTGTTTGACATGTTTTGATTTTTAAAACTATTGTTTTTATATTTGTTAATTGAGTAATTGTTAATAATTTTAGCTAAAAATTAATACGTTTATTGTAAGTTGGCATAATTATTAAATTTTTATGTTATTACTCGTTAATAAGGTAAATGTAAGATATTTAAAATTGTGCCGTAAATAGTACGCCAGTTCAAAGTTACATCGCCCATTCAATCATGACCTGTCAGGAACGCAATCTCAGAGCGGCCGGACTATAGATGATTCACACATGCAGTCGAGACGAATGGTATTATTTTTAACAGTTAAATTGCATCATACATTTTTCTTGTAATTAGCGCTTTAAATTCTAATAGCATTTTAATTTTTCATCATAGTTGTGTACTTAGCATTTATTACTATCGCGTCGCTTCAAATACTAATGTATATTCTCGGTTATCTGAGTCTTCTAGTGACTCATCATTCATCATCATCATCAACAAAAAAATTGAGTATAATGGCAGGCTAATAATATAATCCCATCACGGAACCCGAGATGGGGGTGGCGGTGACGCGCATGCGCGCAAAGTCTACCGCCCCCGGGCCCGACGGTGTTCCTAACCGTGTGCTGGCCCTGGTCCTCGAACACCTGGGACCCCGCCTCAGGGGGCTGTTCGACGCGTGTTTAGCGTCCGGACGGTTCCCTGGGTGCTGGAAGGAGGGAAGGCTGGTGCTCCTGCCGAAGCCGGGACGGTCTCTGGAGTCGCCTTCGGCCTACAGGCCTATCGTGCTGCTCGATGACACGGGCAAGCTACTGGAGAGGGTGGTAGCTGCCCGCATCGAGCGGCACCTCGTCGGCACGGGGCCCGATCTGTCGGACGCCCAGTTTGAGTTTAGGAGGGGTCGTTTGACGATCGCGGCTCTGTTGCGCCTGAGGGCCGTGGCGACTGAGGCCGTCACCGGCGGGGGAGTACTGTTGGTGGTGTCCCTAGACATCGCCAACGCATTCAATAGTCTGCCATTCAGCTGCATCAGGGAGGCGCTCCGGTATCACGGGGTGCCAATTTACCTGAGGCGGCTAGTGGCAGACTATTTGGAGGGGCGCAGCGTCCTCTACACCGACCGAGCAGGGGACGTCGTGCGAACGCCCATGACGTGCGGTGTCCCACAGGGGTTGGTCCTCGGATCCACCCTGTGGAACATCGGCTACGACTGGGCGTTGAGGGGGAGCCTCCCGCCCGGGCTGGGCGTGATTTGTTACGCCGACGACACGCTCGTCACAGCCCGCGGTGGGACGCTAGAAGAGGCGGTAAGCCTGGCGACCTCGGGTACCGAGGAGGTCGTCAGTACGGCGCACCGGTGTGGGCGGGGTCCATGACCGCCCGACTTAGGGCCCTTCTGTGGCGACCACAGAGGGTCACGGTGGTCAGGGCCATCCGCGGATACCGCACGGTGGCGACGGAGGCAGCGTGCCTATTGGCCGGGACTCCCCCGTGGGACCTGGAGGCAGAGATGCTCGCCGGACTATATCGGCGGGTGACGGGGGTGCGAGCGGAGGGCGGTGTGGTCTCGTTAAGGGATCTCACCGCCTGGCGCGTCGACGCCCGCCGAGACGTCATCGCCCGTTGGGCAGTCCGGCTGGAGAGGCCTCGGTTCGGGGTGCGAACCGTGGAGGCCTTCCGGCCGGTGCTGATGCAGTGGTTGGAGAGGCGGCACGGGGTGCTCTCCTTCCGACTGGTGCAGGTTTTGACGGGGCATGGGTGCTTCGCCAAATACCTGCACAAGGTCGTTAGGAGGGAAAGTACACCGTCCTGCCACCACTGCGATTGCGACGAGGACACGGCGCGCCATACGCTCGAGGCCTGCGGGGCTTGGGCAGTGCAGCGCTGTGAACTCGTCGCAATCATCGGTACGGACCTGACGCTGCCGGCTATCGCTAGGGCGATGGTCGACAGCGTCGGGAATTGGGACGCGGTCGCAGCCTTCTGCGAGACAGTGATCTCGCGGAAGGAGGCCGCGGATCGCCTGCGCGAGGAGCGCAGCCTCGATGAGGAGATCCGCCGCCGGCGACTGGGGCGGCATAGGCGCAACTACCTGCGCCTCATGCCGCCCTAGCCGAGGCCGCGGGTGACGCGACCGGGGATTAGTCCGTCACCCGCCGAGAGGCCGACCGCGTGAGGAAAGACCCCTCGTCGATGGGAGGGTACCCCAATAGGGGGTATTCCGTCGGGCCGACCACTGACGACAAGTTAACGCTGCTCCAGTGGTCGGCCCAACGACGAAGGCGACGTGGTTTTCGGGTGGGTCGCGGGAGTTGCGTGCTTAAGCCCCTCTGTCGCCCCGGACGGAGTGGTGCGGAGGCGCGCCGACCGCGGCCCACCCACAAAAAAAAAAAAAGAAAAGGCTAATAATATAATATCTGCGCCTAATGCCACCCTAGCTGAGGCGGCCGGTGACTGGACCGGGGATTTAGTCCGTCACCCGCAGAGTGGCTGACCGCATGACGGCGACCGACGTCCCCGAGGGGGAACGTCGAGAAGAAAGGGTACTCCGCGACCGTCGGGCCGACCACTGAAGAAAAGTCAACACAGAAAAAAAGAAAGACCGACGTCCTCCCCGAGGGGGGGACGTCGGTCGGACCGACCACTAACGACAAGCCCTACTCCGGTAGTCGGTCCAACGATGAAGGCGACGTGTCACGGGTGGGTTACGGGTGTGCGTGCTTACGCCTCTCTGTCGCCTCGGCCGGAGTGGAGTGAGGAGTGCGCCGACCGTAACCCACCGCAAAAAAAGCTATTAATATCCATTTTAACTATTATTGTGGCTTAGGTACATATTATTTAACTTACATATATTTTTTTATTGTGTGACTTTAGTTGTTTGCCGCAGATGGCTGTGACAATTTTACCCGGACTGTTGGCTGAGCGCTGAGGGACTTCAATCTGAAACATTCATAAATAAATTAATTAAAAAATGTTTAACAAAGAATTAATATTCTTTGATTTCATTTAACATCATCAAATTTAAAATTATGTCTACCACAATTTTGTACAGAAATTTAGTAATAGTAGTGTAGTATTAAAATTAAATTTATGGTATACAATAGAAGACAATTTGATTTATTCATGCACGTTTGAATTGGGATATTATAAAAAACTTTTATGAACGAATGGTCTAGTATTGAAATGGTTGACTTCATTTTAACCAAGGAAGATAATATAAAAGGTATTTAAAGTGTTATCATTTTATATTCTGTTACTATGTTGAAGTAATGATTTCTGATGTTTACGCGAGTAATTAAAATTACTTTACGGATTTTATCGCATTTGTATTTGATTTTTGATTACCCGGCATTTCGAACAATTTACAGCGTTCATGATCACGGGTGGACTAAGATGTCACACGTCCAACAACATAACGTAATAATGATGAAAATGTAAATACAAACGCGATAAAATCCGTAAAGTAGTTTTATTTAGAAGTAGTTTTATGAAAATATCTTATCTTAATACATATTTTGAAAAATTACTGTTTAATTTTTACTGAAAGAAGCATGCCTTCCTCGATTGTTAGACATGAACATAAGATGAATATGCTATGAACAGAGGGAGTAGTGATTAAGATAACTTAACCTGCCTATATAACCTACCCACCATGATAGTGTTTGAATTCCAACAGAACAATATTATGTGCGATCTACAAATTATTGTTATGAGTCTGGATGTAATATGTGTCCATTAAATTATATTTGTAAAGTATCCTGCAATATAAACAATACCTCTCATTTTCAGCACTTTTTATTTACATACGTGTTCTGCGTAATAGGAGGCCAGCCTATTGTTATCATCTGGACATAGCAACAGACTTCTTAACGGTTTTAGAGAATTTCTCAGTGAAAAAGTCTAATAACATTTTTTACCCGATTTAAATTCAGACTATACAATTGACAACTAAATACAAAAATCAGCAAAAAATAAAACTATTGTCATGGAATTTATCGTGTTTCAATTTTGTTTTTACTATGCCGTGCGTGGTATAACTTTTGAGTATTCATAATCACTTGAAGACTAAGGAATTTGATGTTCAATATTTCATTCGTTCATTCATATCACAGCTCACATACGTCCCACTGCTGGGCTCAGGTCTCCTCCGCAAAGGGATATTGACCTACTATACCATGCTGGTCAGACAGGTTGGTAACTACGAGGTACGGGTTTATGACGAGATTTCCTTCTCTTGCATAGACGTTATATGTATATTATAATAAATAAAGAAATGATATCCCTCAGTCGTCTTTTATGACACTTTGACTGCACAGATGGCGTAGTGGTTAAGACAGCAACCTACAGCGCCAGTGTCGAGGGTTCGAATCCCACGCGGGACAACACTTTGTGCGATCCACAAATTGTTGTTCTGAGTCTGGATGTCCGTTTGTGTCCGTTAATTATATGTTTGTAAAGTCCCCCGCTATACAAGGATTATTTCCTTAGTGCAGGGTGTTGTCTTAAATAAATAAATATGACACCCACGAGCGAGATTGGGTGAATTGTATTCTTACTCCATCACCATGCGGATATCATAGATAGTAAAAATTTTTTTCGTCTACAAATTAGAGTACTTTTTATTAATTTTGATTCACATTTTTGAGAGTTTTATTTTATAAATGTAACACTGCGAGTATTACATTTATAAAATTATTATTTTACGTATAGCAATATTCACGTGGTGATGGAATAAGAATCCATTAAGTCATCACCCCTTCCTTGCCCTATATAAAAATTTATAACAACCCAAATTATTGTGATTTAGCATTTAACGTACTAGATTATTTACAACAACTTATTTTGTAAGAGAAACATTATTACCTACCATTATGAGATTTGAAACGACATCAATTAAAAATCTATACTAAATAATTTTTTAACCTCTGACACAAAAGGAGGGGTGTTATAAGGTTTGACGTCGATTTCTCGATTTGTGTGTGTGTGTGTGTGTGTGTGTGTGTGTCTATTTGTAGCATCGTAGCTCTCAAACGGATGGACCGATTTCGATGTGGTTTTTTTTCATTTGAAACCCAGTTTCCTTGCGGTGGGGGGAGTATATTTGGTTAATATCGGTCCACCATTGTAAGAATATCATCTCTTTTTAAAAATGATGCGTATGATTACTCGATTAAGTTATTTACGTGTGCCAGTATAATCGTTAAATGATAATTAATTGATAATTCCTGTTGAAGAGAACGATAATACATTTTTTTATTATTATTTTAGTTTATGTCGGCGGTTATTCCAAACTTTAAATTTTATTTTACTAAACCGTCTGATCAGCGGTTAGGATACGTATATAATTACTTTCTACTATGGAGGAGACATGAGCCGAGCAATGTTTATGAACTGAGATGAATACCAGTATACATTTAAGAAATTATAGAAATCAGTAGCGCAAGTAAACGTGGTTCTTACTTGGTTACGTCCATAAATCTAATCATGCCGAAGAAAAGATTTTATTGCTCTTGAAAAGCTTAATTTCTTCTTCAATATATAATTATAGTATTATCAGGTATTCTCTATAATGGAAGAGAAAATAGGCTACTATTCCAAGTTGACATTTTCTAATTACTTTTGATTTGCTTTCTTTTTTTTACCATTTTTTTCTTTTGTCGTTTCTTAGGAGAAAAGTATTGAATTTTATTCTCACTCCTTTTTAAAATTCATAATAGTAGTATAAAAAAAATATTGAAAAAGGTATTAGGTACTATGTCAAAAGTTGTTTGAATTGAAGTCTTAATTAAAAGAAAATATTTCGTATCGTATCGTATTTCGTAACACAACTTGCTTATCGTGAAAAAATGCTAACAAATAAGCATTACTAGTAAAATTTCACAAATTTTTACAGATAGTATAAGTATTTATTCTGTTGTGTTAGGAACCAAATTTAGGACATCGGGCAAGCTAAATAATTAAGTAATTGAGATCTGTTTAAATAAATTACATAAAACATTACAAACTAAATAAAGTTCATTGTGTGTTTTTGTTGTAATCCAAACCGATCTTCAAATGAGTCAGTTAACAATGTGCAGCCGTATTCACACGATACGGCTCAATTCTCGATACTGAGATGCTGACTCGATACATTCTCTGATCACTGAGAATCGAATGACAAAACACCTGCGTCTGATTCATTGTACTTATTGATAATATGTAAATTAAACATTTATAAGCTATTACATGCATTACATTTCTCTCCCTGTGTTGATTACACAGATGATGTAGTGGTTAATATATTGACCTACAGTGCCAGTGCCGTGGGTTCGAATCCTACGCGGGACAACACTTTGTACGTTACACAAATTGTTGTTCTCAGTCTGGATGTAATTTGTGTCCATTAATAATTATATGTAAAGTGCCCGGCAATATAAAGATTATTTCCTTAGTGCAAGATGTCTTTAAAAAAGTATACTATATGTTACCACCCTTCACTGTCCAGTTTGGAGATTAAGAGATGTAAGTGGATAATATCATTGGAAGAGATGGTCAAGATGAAAGTCATCTCAAATGCCTCCGTCATTCTAGTATTAGTCAAAGTTGTCGATCATTATGCTTACCTTGGACAAACAGTCTAGTTAGGTAGATCAAATTTCGAAAAAGAGGTCACACTAAGAGTCCATCTCGGCTGGGCAGCGTTCGGGCAACTTAAGAGGATCTTGTCATCCAACATACCTTAGTGTCTGAAAGCACAGGTCTACGAGCAGTGTATGTTACCGATGATAACGTCCAGCACGGGCATATGGTGCCTAAATGTAAGTCTCGTAACCAAACTCAAAATCGCTCAGCATGTTATGGAGGAGGCTATACTCGGGGTTTCTCTGCAAGATAGTATTGAAAATATGAAAATTCATAGACAAGGTGTATAACAGATATAACACAAAGAATACACACTGAAGTGACAATGGACAGGCCACATCGCTCGACGAACTGATAGTCGCTGAACAAGAAAGGTTCTCGGGTGGCGTTTACGTATCGCTACTAGCTATCTACGACGACCTGGTGAAAGTTGCTTGACATCGTTGGATGCAGGTGGCACAGGACTGAACTTTGTGGCGACACATGAGGGATACCTAAGTCCAGCAGTGGACGTCGATAAGATGAATGATAACTAGATAGCTCGTACCCAGAAGTACTATATAATATTTCATTGTGTGCTAAATTTATGATTATTTTCTTTTTATCACGTCAGGTTTTATTCCTATGTGGTGATAGACTAATAATTATTAGTCTAATTAAACAATCACTCTCCCTATTTTGCCCACTGAAGTTATTAAATCTGGCTGGCAGAGCACTAGGAAAATAGGCAGCAGCACTCCCTTAGGTAACTTATAACCTCAAATAATTTTCATAACCCTTCTGAAGCATGTACGTGTGATGACTAATACTTGAATACGAGAATCTTAACTACCAACAACACCCAGGACCTTAGCAAGGTTGGCTCCGATCTGACTGACATTAAGTTCGGTTTCTGGTAGATGATCGCGGCCTTTTTACGTTCGAGACCCATGATCATGTAGGTGGTCACCGGCGGAGGCTTGCTTTTAGCGTTTCCTTTAAGCGAGTCTTTGGTGTTAATTTTAAATTTAATAAAAATCAAGAAAAATTATCACCCAAATTTCATACACTTAGAAGATGTAAGTTGACATATGCTGAATCACGTTTATTTATTTTTAGGGAAGAGTATTTGTACTTAATTTGAAAACAACCGATAAACATTTTTTTCTCCTCATATAAATTCTGTGTGATCACGGGGTAAGAATACAATTCATCACCCCCTCTCATGCTCGGCTGTCGTAAAAGACGGCTGAGAGATACAATATGCATATAACATCTATGTAAGAAAAGGAAAACTCGAAATAAAACCCTATGCCAACACG
This sequence comes from Lymantria dispar, assembly GCA_032191425.1. Lineage (NCBI taxonomy): Eukaryota > Metazoa > Arthropoda > Insecta > Lepidoptera > Erebidae > Lymantria > Lymantria dispar. The sequence continues at coordinate 12,340,259 of CM063448.1, forward strand.
TCTGGCCAGCATGGTATAGTAGGTGAATTCCCTCCTATTGTGGAGGAAGCTCAAACCCAGCAATGGGACGTATATGAGCCGATATGAACTTTTACATCGGGTTTTGATTTTCTTAATGGATCCCTACATCACAGAAAAAAAACTACCTTCAAAATTTTTATGTTTCTAGCTTCGGTAGTTTCAGCTCATGGTTGATGAGTAGAACACACTTAGAAACTTAGCTAAGCTTGGGGTTATTACGTATTGAATGACAATTATGATGTGAATAGAAATACTGAAATATTCTAATTGAAAAATTGAAAATGAACTATAATAATATGTAATAGGAATGGTATCCTTACAAATTGAATGACAATTTCAAAATTATACTTTTACTGAACAGGTTTTTACTTAATACTACTTAAGAATGTTAACCAAACCATATATTGTATCCGCAGTTCTTATCTCTCGAGAGAAATAATGACATCATAACATCGTTATATCGCTCCTTGTAAGTGAAGGGAAATTTATTATATTAACCGAAGGCGTTAACGCCTATAAGAAATGGAAATCTGCATACAATACGTGGTACATTTATGTAGCTTGCGCGTAGCATACAGGATCTCTTGTTTATATAAATAATTAAATTCCTACACCTGTTCTTTTGTGTTCAACTAGTATTATATACTAAGTATCTGACACAAGTGATATAGATCTCAAATTTCAATAAACTTTAACATCATTCCAATTACTCGGGGCCGATGTGAATTGATTTATTAGCCGTGTGGTGGCGGAGTAAGAATACAATTCAACCCTTTCTTGATCGTGTGTATCGTAAAAGAAGACTAAGGGATATAATATGCATATAGCATCAATGCAAGAGATGGAAAACTCGAAATAAAACCCTATACCAACACGTTTGATCAGCGTGGTATAGTAGATCAATTTCCGTTTCATAGTGGAGCAGGCCCGAGCCCTGTCGGGGATCGAAAGTCAATAGACGATTTCGCCGGCATTTCGTAAAAGCGCAGAAGAGACAGCTGTTTTAGTGGGTATTCTGGTTGCACAGGGACCGGTAAGTCCCACACATCCCCTCGCCAATCACTGGTAGGGGACAGTGCGTAAATGCATTTTCACCGCGTTAAAAGAGATGTCCGAGCTCAACAGTGAGCTGTATATGGACTGAGATAATGATGATGAAGGTTTGAAATGAAAACTTTAAAACAAATACATGTAATTGTTTTTTTTTACTCTGGAGCCTTTTATAGGTACTCCCATCACATTGGCTGAAAGTTGAGCCTTTAGCAGATCGCCGTTATCTACCACTGTCATCATCATTCTACATTAATCCTAATTATTGGAGATCAAAAAATATATACTCCTCTTCTATCGTACATATTGCAAAAGTTATTGGTTATAGTTGTATGACCGCCTGCCTGACACCTTGGGAATGTAATTATTGAATTATTGACCAGGTAAGCCCAGGTTGATATAAAATTTTAGTCGTCTTCAATGACATCCACGACTAATGTCAGGGTTGGTAGTTTTCGTAGCAGTCATCACACAGCCTGTCTGGTGTTACATTATGAAATTTTGAATAACCCCCGATTCAAATTAAAATAATAAAAAAGTATTACGTTTTTTCATCAGGAATTAATAAATTCTACTTTAACCTACCCCCCCAAAAAAACGGAATTAATAAATTGTTATTTAACGATTACATCGGCACGCATGAAGCACTCAATCGATAAATCATTCGCCAATACATTATTTTGGGAAAGAGCTGATACTCTTATACTGCTGGATCGATATAAAACAAACATAGCTGTGAACCACCGCAAGGAACAAATGAAAAAAAAAACCGCATTAAAATCGGTCCATCCGTTTGAGAGCTAAAATGCCACAGACAGATACACATACACACAGACAAACAGATATCGACGTCAAACTTATTACACCCTCTTTTTGCGTCGGGGGTATAAAAAAAGGAAAATTAAGGGAAGTAATAAAGTCAAGTTTAACATTGAACTTTTTATTCCAGTATGAATTATGAATGTAAACAAAACAAAAGCCTATGTTAATCCGTGTAGTAAAGAATGGCATCTTTATTCCTTTTGCACACGTGTGGTTTGCAAAATAAAGAATAAGAAAATTAGTAATTTTAAATCAGATTCATATGCAAGAGATGGAAAACTCAAAACAAACCCTATACCATCATGTCTGACCCGCGTGGTATAGTAGGTCAATTTCTCTCCCACAGTGGAGGAGGCCCTAGCCCACTAGTGGGACGTGTATGGGCTGAGATGTGATAAGATGAAATCAGTTTCAGTACAATATGTTTTATAACTTAACGAAAATAACACACGTATGTTTTAGTGTATGTACCACAAATATGCTTGTAATAATTTGTCTCATCGAAACCAGACGATTGCGTGCTTGCAAGGTGGTCGAGGTCGTAACTGCAGTGGACAATCGATTCATGGTACCAATGCGGCATAATATGCGACACAATAAATTGAAATCGAATACAAACCTTCCATATCATGCATTCAATATACATTAATGCTGGATCATTACTGTTGAGATTATTATTACTGTCACTCAAAGCAATGTATGGTATTTAATCGAATAAGACGAAAACGCTTTAAGTGTAGGTTTTGTATAGCTAACTGATGTCGCACGCGATCGACACTTGCATGAAAAGAATCAAATGATAAATTTTATGTATGAGTAATCGAACGTATGTGACCTTACATGGATTGATATTAGTTTCTTGTAGACTGAAACTCTAGAACTATAACTTAAAGCTTTTTGTTTGAAGAATGTGCTTGTATAATTAAAGTATTTTTATTTTGTATAGTTTTAAAAGTGTATATGTGTTCATCAACATACCAAACTTTTTTTGTGGTAGCCTATGTTATCAGTCTACTAACCTACCCCACGAAGGGGCTAACGGTATATTTGCTTCACTTAGCAGATGAGTAGTAGTAAAAGAGCTGTTTTTTTTTGGGGTAGTTGACGGTCGGCGCACTCCTCGCTTCACTCCGTCCGGGGCGATAGAGAGGCGTAAGCACGCACACCCGTAACCCACCCGTATAGCACGTCGCCTTCGTCGTTGGGTCGACCACCGGTGCAGAGTTCCTTGACTTCAGTGGTCGACCCGACGGAATATCCCAAGGGAGTACCCTCTCCTTTCGACGTCCCTTACTGGGACGCCGATCACCGTCACGAGGCTAACCTCTCCGCGTGTGTCCGGACTAAATTCCCGGTCCAGTCACCCGTAGCCTCTGCTAGGGCGGCATCAGGCGCAGGTACTCGTGCCTGCGCCGCTTCAGTTGCGAGGATCGTGTCCGCTTGGAGTCTTTTCTCCCGCACACGGTCCGCCACCTCCTTCCGCGAAATGATAGCCTCGCAGAAGGCAGCAACGGCGTCCCAGTTCCTGATGCTGGCGACCACCTCCCTAGCGATGGCTGGGCCCAGGAGAATGCTGATGCTCGATCTTTTGATAATGCCTCACGAGTTAGGAAATTAAAAATTGTTTGCCAAGATTAATATCAAAATAAATTATTTTAATGAAGTTTGTGCGCTTTTGTGTGTTAGCAAACCGTGTTTTACAGCAATAAATGATTAGATCATTTCTGTAAAACTCTCTTTGACCTAACTTAAAATTCTTTTTCGCGTTATAATAATAATCTAAAATAAAACAGAAAAATGGTTTTATGTCGCTTATAGACTTTGAATTCATCTAATTAATGTACTCCAAATTAATTTTAACTGAAAGGCAATTCATTCATCCATTAACTCAGCCTATATAAGTCCCACTGTTACGCTTAGGCCTCCTCCACAATGGGAGGGGAATTGTTCTACGATTTCACGCTGATCAGACGTGTTTGAATAGAGTTTTATATCGAATTTTACTTCGTACGCATTGATTTGACCTGTATATAATCCTTATTCATCTTTTATGACATCCACCACCAAGAGATGGAGGTGGTTAATTGTATTCTTACTCCGTAAGCACACGGATAAAAAAACAATAACGCGAAAATTTTAAAGGACTAAAATGCAATAGGAGCAAGTAGGTGGCGCTACCATAGATTTAAAGGAGTTCCATTTGATTTTTTATGTTTATCCAGAGCAGCGTCTATCATGTCACATATAAACTTTATTGCATAGTTGAACACACAAAGTTTTATTGCCGTTGAAGTAAACTTAATAAAGTAAATTTTTTTAATTGCTGCAATTGTGGCACGCAAATGTTCCCAATTGCCTCTGAAAAAATATGACCTTTGCATCGCACGCATTTTGTATATATATACAGCTGACGTTTCGTACGTTTTTGACGTTAAAGTTTTATTAAAATATTAATAATCTTCTTTATTTATAAATTTTTTGTGTACGTGTGTATGTCACTGAACTCCTCTTAAACGGCTGGACCGATGTTGATAACATTTTTTGTGTATGTTCAAGGGGATTCGAGAATGGTTTAGATTCACAATTGGACCCAGTCGGTGGCGCTGTAGTTGATTTCAAGGGGGAATTCTTTTTATTTTATTTGAACAGAACAACGTCTGTTGGGTCAGCTAGTTTATATATTTTTTTAATATATGAATAATCTGATTTCAATTATTGGTTTATTAGGTAAATGAATACGAAGTGTGGTGACATCATTGTGATGACATAATTGGATGATGATGCTGATATAAATGCTGTGTTCACAAGAGGTATGTGGAAAAACTTATCGTCTCTCATCATCATAATAATCAGGCCTCCCTTATTTTTCGCCACAAAGTATGGTATTGTGCCGCTTGCATCCAACGCCGTCCAATAACTTCCGCCAGATTGTCGGTCTACCTGATAGGAGAGTTGCGTCTTTCATTGCGTCGTCTAATACGTGATCACCACTTGAGAACCTTTCTTTCCCAGCGGTTATCGGTTCGTTGAACAACGAGGCTGTTCATTGCCATTTCTGCGTGCTAATTCTTCATGCTAGTGCTAATGACAGTTATATCCGTTATTCTACGGATTGACGTAGTTCTCTAATTCTAATAAGTCTACAGATGTTAGAAATTTGGGAGTTAACACTGGGCTAACATTTCGATATCATATCACGAAGTGCTGTAGAAAAGCTTAAAAAATTTAAAGTTATATGCTGGACATTGTTCGTAGATTTACTAATATTAGCGATTACAAAATTATATGACACCCATGGTTAGGAGCCAATTATAATGTAACGCAGTTATATGGGGCTCACATGAGGCTAAATATAATCTCATGTTACAGTAATAAATAAAATATTAAGGTTTACATTATCTGAAGCACTATGGTGTATTAACCGTTTTTATTTTTTTTTTGTGACACTGATGGAAAATGCATTTCTGTATGTCCCCCCTTGGTGATATCTTATATGGGACTCAACGGGTGGCATAACCTCCTGGAATACCCACTAATCAGCGGACTACCCATCAGCGGCTCCACCACTCCGTCATTCTTGGAACGTAAATGGGTCGCCTTTCGGCATTCAACTCGGACGCCCCAACGGTATGTCTGTTGGCCTCACCTTTATGGAGGAAGAAGGCGCGCATACTGCTGGTGCCGTCTATCTGGACGCCGTCTACGCAGAGGGCCAGCGGTGGTATCTGTCTCGCGTTGATACTCTGCGGCCTCCTTTTGTGACATCACGGCTTCGCAAAAGGATGCCATGGCCGCCCAGCATGCGGGTTTATCGAGCATTTTATTTATGACAGCCACCAGGGACAGGTCATCTCCGATCTCAGTCACCAGGGCGTGTCGCTGGAACTCCCATAGTGTATTCATACTATTCATATATCCAACTTTATTTATTTTGGGTATGGTTGGTTATAATGAACTCGGGGTTAAGAAACATTTTGCAATTGTCCCATAAATATTTAATTTAATAAGGGGTGGTAATAGGATATTCTATAGATTGGTATGTGTGATGAAGACGAAAACCACGCCAGTTGGAAGTGTCTTGCGGGTGCACAAACCTACTGCGGGAGGCACCTCTTTTGCGTGTACTTCGTACTTTAAATTTTAATTTGAAGGAGATAGATATATTTTGTTGTACATTGAACGAATTGACAAAGATCGTATTGTCATTCATCACGTCATTATCTGTTATAGAAATTTTCAAAATATACGATACTAGCTTTTGCCCGCGGCTTCGCCCGCGTAAAATTTACTTGAATATTGAACTATTATCGCAAAGAATATTATCGGCATAAAAAGTATTACATTTCTTAATTTAAGAAATACTCTATCTACGTGTCAATTTTCATCCAAATCTGCGTTGAACAGTTTAAGCGTGATTGAGTAACAAACATCCAAATATCTTCACAAACTTTCACATTTGAATATTACTTCCAGCCTTATAGTTCAGATTCCCGTGGAAATACGATGATAAATATGCCTTTCCTTAGTCTCTGATAACGTAATTTTCCATTGGTGAAAAAAAATTATATCAATCAAACACCCGCAGTTTCATTCACGTAGACCCCATTTTCATGCCAATACCGAGATAAAAAATGCCTATGTTACTCGCTGATATTATAAATTTACATGGGTGAAAAAAAAAATATAAATCCCAGAAATATCAGAGATAAAAATTGCCTATGTTACTCGCTGATAACATCGGTAGCATTCCATTGGTGAAAGAATTTTAAAAATTGGTCGTCATCCCCCGGTTTAGTTCTCGTTCCCGGGCAAATACTGGGGTGAAAATAGCCTTTATATGGTATTCACTGATAATATAGCTTTTCATTAGTGAATTAATTTTTAAAACCATTAAATTCCCGTGATTTCACCGGCATTGTACCCGATCCCGTAGGAATATCAGGATAAAAATAGCTTAAATATGTTACTGGCTTAAAAATAGCTTTCCATTAGTGAAATAATTTTAAAATCGACCTAATTCTCAAGGTTGCTCCAGCCACACCGGGACAAAATATAGCCTGGGATAAAATATAGTCTTAAGTTATTCCTTATGTACGCCTGGTAGACCTGATGGCAAAATGTAATCAATATGGGTCCAGGCATTTTGATGATTAACTGTAACGAATAGACAGACAGACAAAAAAATTTGGACCGTATTATGTGAGCATAAATAAAACCTATTATTTTGATAGACAAACAGACGCTTCAAATTTATTTATTTGTAGAGATAGAAAATTGGAATAATATCTTGATTGTAACTTTCTGTCTGGTAGCTGCTAGAAATATTACCACGCTTTCATTATTCGTGGGTGTCGCAAAATACTACTAAGACAAAGATTTACATCAACCTGGACCAATTGGTGATGCCGTCTGGCCAACAATGTCGTCCGCCAGGTCATAAAATGTTGCTAGAACCTTTGCAATATATCTACGATGGCAGAAGAGTGCCTTCATATCGCGTCGATCCAAAGTAATTAGGATAAGCGCAAAATAATGAAGATATATCATTGGCTGGGTGTCTTCGACTATATGCGTTTTATCCCTTTGGGGCAGCCCAAAATTGTTTCTTAGAAAGAAAGAAAGAATAATAATTTATTTCTCCTTTACGGGAGGAACACGTACAATAGCATAGAATAAAAAGTAGAATAACATAAAAAACAATAGATAATAAAAGAGAATACACAGTGAAAATAACAAAATTAGAGTCCCCTTCGCAAAAGAGGAAAAGGATCGCTGCTCAGCATAATGTTGAGGTATCCACTCGGTAAAATGAATACCACAACGCTGTTATTCTGCAGCGTCCTATAACGATCGTCAGCGATGTCCAGGCAGCAGAGTATAGAAGATAACAATAATCTAACCTAAAAACATGTATAAAGATAATATTAAAATAAAAGATAAGACCGTCTTAAAATTAAAAAGTAAAATAAAATTACGTAGGTAAATGAACCATAGAAAAAAAGATGTATTTTTTTAATCTGTGGCAACATTTGTGAGCTTAGTGAGTGCTTACCCCAAATAACCGATCGGTATACAAAATTTCACATTCTTAGGCCCAGTATCTTTGGCTATACACTTTCACCCTCTTAGGGATTGAATTTCCAAAAATTCTTTGTTAGAGCTCGCTTATCCTTGCCAAAAATTTTTTCATAGTGCTTGGTAAGTGAGCACTAAGAATATCTTGGGGTAATCCAAGAAAGCCGACCGTGTACTAAAATGATCCTTAGTAGGCTCAGTGATTTCGGTTAAACACTGTTCACCCCCTTAGGGCTAAAATTGCAAAAATCTCTCTTTCCCCAAGAAAAGCAACTTTATACAAAATTCCATGTTTCTAGGCCTAATGATTTCGGCTATATATTTTGCACCCCTTTAGGAGTTGATTTTAATAAAATAATTTCTTAGAACTTACTTACAACAAAAGAAAGAGAATTGCATAGAAAGTTTTACGTTCCTAGCACTAATAGTTTAGTCTATACGCTTTTCACCCCCTTCAGGGGGTGATTTTCCAAAAATCCTTTGCTAGTGCTCGTATACCCCAAGAAATAAGACGATGTAAAAAGAAAATACTTTCCCCTATTTCAACCCCTTATACCTATTTTTTCGCGATAAAAAGTAGCCTTATATCTTTTCTCAAGCTTTAGTACATATCTGTACCAAATTTAATCAAAATTGGTTAAGTGGTTTCGACGTGAAAGGCTATATGCTTTTCAACCCCTTAAGAGGGTGAATTTCCAAAAATCCTTTGCTAGTGCTCGTGAACCCCAAGAAATACGATGGTGTAAAAAAATACGTTTCTAGGCCCAGTGGTTTCGGCTGTATGCTTTTTGATATTTCAGGAGTTGAATTTCATCCTTATGTAAATGGAATTTCCAAAACGCTTGAGCGAATATTTATTTATTTATTATTAGGTGCCTGAATACAAAGATTCGTGGTTCTATCATCGAAAATGACGAATTTCCATACAAAATGTCATCCCCTATTTCAACCCCTTATACCCAATTTTTTGCGATGAAAAGTAGCCTATATCCTTTCTCAAGCTTTAGTCCATCTCTGTACCAAATTTCATCAAAATCTGTTAAGTGGTTTCGACGTGAAAGGCTATATGCTTTTCAACCCCTTAAGGGAGTGAATTTCTAAAAATCTTTTGCTAGTACTTGTGCACCCCGAGAAATACGATGGTGAAAAAAAAAAACGTTTTTAGGCCCAGTGGTTTCGGCTGTATGCTTTTGATATTTTAGGGGTTGAATTTCATCCCCATGTAAGTGAAACTACCAAAACGCTAGAACGAATATTTATTTATTTATTATCAGGAGCCTTAATACAAAGATTCACGGTTCTATCATCGAAAATAACGAATTTCCATACAAAATGTCATCCCCTATTTCAACCCCTTATACCTATTTTTTCGCAATAAAAAGTAGCCTATGTTCTTTCTCAAGCTTTAGTCCATCTCTGTACCAAATTTCATCAAAATCGGTTTAGACGTGAAAGACTATATGCTTTTCACCCCCTTAAGGGGGTGAATTTCCAAAAATCCTTTGCTAGTGCTCGTGCACCCCAAGAAATACGACGGTGTAAAAAAAAATACGTTTCTAGGCCCAGTGGTTTCGGCTGTATGCTTTTTGGTATTTTAGGGGTTGAATTTCATCCCTATGAAATGAAATTTCCAAAACGCTTGAACCAATATTTATTTATTATCAGGTACCTTAATACAAAGATTCGTGGATCTATCATCGAAAATGACGAATTTCCATACAAAATGTCATCCCCTATTTCAACCCCTTATACCCATTTTTTCGCAATAAAAGTAGCCTATGTTCTTTCTCAAGCTTTAGTCCATCTCTGTACCAAATTTCATCAAAATCGGTTTAGACGTGAAAGACTATATGCTTTTCACCCCCTTAAGGGGGTGAATTTCCAAAAATCCTTTGCTAGTGCTCGTGCACCCCAAGAAATACGATGGTGTAAAAAAAAATACGTTTCGAGGCCCAGTGGTTTCGGCTGTATGCTTTTTGGTATTTTAGGGGTTGAATTTCATCCCCATGTAAATGAAATTTCCAAAACGCTTGAACGAATATTTATTTATTTATTATCAGGTACCTTAATACAAAAATTCGTGGTTCTATCATCGAAAATGACGAATTTCCATACAAAATGTCATCCCCTATTTCAACCCCTTATACCCATTTTTTTGCAATAAAAAGTAGCCTATGTCCTTTCTCAAGCTTTAGTCCATCTCTGTACCAAATTTCATCAAAATCGGTCCAGTGGTTTAGACGTGAAAGCGTAGCAGACAGACAGACAGACAGACAGACAGAGTTACTTTCGCATTTATAATATTAGTAAGGATTATCAGGAGCCTTAATACAAAGATTCACGGTTCTATCATCGAAAATAACGAATTTCCATACAAAATGTCATCCCCTATTTCAACCCCTTATACCTATTTTTTCGCAATAAAAAGTAGCCTATGTTCTTTCTCAAGCTTTAGTCCATCTCTGTACCAAATTTCATCAAAATCGGTTTAGACGTGAAAGACTATATGCTTTTCACCCCCTTAAGGGGGTGAATTTCCAAAAATCCTTTGCTAGTGCTCGTGCACCCCAAGAAATACGATGGTGTAAAAAAAAAATACGTTTCTAGGCCCAGTGGTTTCGGCTGTATGCTTTTTGGTATTTTAGGGGTTGAATTTCATCCCCATGTAAATGAAATTTCCAAAACGCTTGAACCAATATTTATTTATTATCAGGTACCTTAATACAAAGATTCGTGGTTCTATCATCGAAAATGACGAATTTCCATACAAAATGTCATCCCCTATTTCAACCCCTTATACCCATTTTTTCGCAATAAAAGTAGCCTATGTTTTTTTTCAAGCTTTAGTCCATCTCTGTACCAAATTTCATCAAAATCGGTTTAGACGTGAAAGACTATATGCTTTTCACCCGCTTAAGGGGGTGAATTTCCAAAAATCCTTTGCTAGTGCTCGTGCACCCCAAGAAATACGATGGTGTAAAAATAAAAACGTTTCGAGGCCCAGTGGTTTCGGCTGTATGCTTTTTGGTATTTTAGGGGTTGAATTTCATCCCCATGTAAATGAAATTTCCAAAACGCTTGAACGAATATTTATTTATTTATTATCAGGTACCTTAATACAAAAATTCGTGGTTCTATCATCGAAAATGACGAATTTCCATACAAAATGTCATCCCCTATTTCAACCCCTTATACCCATTTTTTCGCAATAAAAAGTAGCCTATGTCCTTTCTCAAGCTTTAGTCCATCTCTGTACCAAATTTCATCAAAATCGGTCCAGTGGTTTAGACGTGAAAGCGTAGCAGACAGACAGACAGACAGACAGACAGACAGACAGACAGACAGACAGACAGACAGACAGACAGAGTTACTTTCGCATTTATAATATTAGTAAGGATTATCAGGTACCTTAATACAAAAATTCGTGGTTCTATCATCGAAAATGACAAATTTCCATACAAAATGTCATCCCCTATTTCAACCCCTTATACCCATTTTTTCGCAATAAAAAGTAGCCTATGTCTTTTCTCAAGCTTTAGTCCATCTCTGTACCAAATTTCATCAAAATCAGTCCAGTGGTTTAGACGTGAAAGCGTAGCAGACAGACAGACAGACAGACAGACAGACAGAGTTACTTTCGCATTTATAATATTAGTAAGGATTATCAGGAGCCTTAATACAAAGATTCACGGTTCTGTCATCGAAAATAACGAATTTCCATACAAAATGTCATCCCCTATTTCAACCCCTTATACCTATTTTTTCGCAATAAAAAGTAGCCTATGTTCTTTCTCAAGCTTTAGTCCATCTCTGTACCAAATTTCATCAAAATCGGTTTAGACGTGAAAGACTATATGCTTTTCACCCCCTTAAGGGGGTGAATTTCCAAAAATCATTTGCTAGTGCTCGTGCACTCCAAGAAATACGATGGTGTAAAAAAAAAATACGTTTCTAGGCCCAGTGGTTTCGGCTGTATGCTTTTTGGTATTTTAGGGGTTGAATTTCATCCCCATGTAAATGAAATTTCCAAAACGCTTGAATCAATATTTATTTATTATCAGGTACCTTAATACAAAGATTCGTGGTTCTATCATCGAAAATGACGAATTTCCATACAAAATGTCATCCCCTATTTCAACCCCTTATACCCATTTTTTCGCAATAAAAGTAGCCTATGTTCTTTCTCAAGCTTTAGTCCATCTCTGTACCAAATTTCATCAAAATCGGTTTAGACGTGAAAGACTATATGCTTTTCACCCCCTTAAGGGGGTGAATTTCCAAAAATCCTTTGCTAGTGCTCGTGCACCCCAAGAAATACGATGGTGTAAAAAAAAATACGTTTCGAGGCCCAGTGGTTTCGGCTGTATGCTTTTTGGTATTTTAGGGGTTGAATTTCATCCCCATGTAAATGAAATTTCCAAAACGCTTGAACGAATATTTATTTATTTATTATCAGGTACCTTAATACAAAAATTCGTGGTTCTATCATCGAAAATGGCGAATTTCCATACAAAATGTCATCCCCTATTTCAACCCCTTATACCCATTTTTTCGCAATAAAAAGTAGCTTATGTCCTTTCTCAAGCTTTAGTCCATCTCTGTACCAAATTTCATCAAAATCGGTTCAGTGGTTTAGACGTGAAAGCGTAGCAGACAGACAGACAGACAGACAGACAGAGTTACTTTCGCATTTATAATATTAGTAAGGATAAGGATTCATATTTTATTACTAGCAACCCGCTTCAGTTTTAGTCGTTTTACCCGCGTAGTTCCCGTTCCCGTAGGAATACCGGGATAAAATATAGCCTAGTTTACGCCCTGATAGCTTTCCCTTGGTGAAAGAATTTTTGAAATCGGTCCAGCCGTTTTGAAGATTACCCGGAACAAACAGACAGACAGACAAAATTTTTTAATCTGTATTTTAGGCATAGGTGTCGTGCAAATAATCGTGTGAGCATGAAAAAAGCCTATTATTTTGACATTACAAACAGACACTCCAATTTTATTTATTGGTATAGATTATAACTTGTTTTTTTTATTACGTTATTGCTCAATCCTGTAAAAAAATATGTTACATTGTATATGATAAATAAATGAATCTTTTGCAATTAACTTGAGGAAATGACATTGGAGGTCTTAACATTTGTAAAGAATAATTTAAAAAAAAGAAACTATACTTGATATGGACATTCCATTGTTAGTTAAATTATGTAGATTCGTAGTTGACATTAATTATAGAATTTTTATGAATTGACAGATTAGTAAAATGTAATGACTGCACAGACGGCGTAGTGATTAAAATCCGACCCACCGTGCCAGTGTCGTGGGATCGAATCCCAAGCAGGATATTGTATGATCCACAAAATTATTGTTCTGAGTCTGGGTGTAATTTGTGTCCGTTAATTATATATGGTTTAAGACATTTATTTCTCATAAAAGAATAACATAATTCATTTAACACTGAGAAATTACGATAACTTAATACTAATAAATATATGTTTGTAATGTCTCTTGCAATACAAGGATTATTTCTTATAAGGATTATTTCCTAGACTGTGTTGTTGCTGGGGTATCGAATGGGAGAATACCCGAAAGGGTAACCCACTGGGTCGGCCACGGATGTTAAGGAATCGCTACCAGTGGTCGCCCCAATGGCGATATGGGGGGAAATATCGTAGCTTATGGGGTCGCAAAAAACAAGGAGCTGTCTTTAAAAAAAAACGTTAAAAAAGAATTAGTAGTTGTACTGGTGAACTTTCACTGTACTCCATTGAATTTGAAACATATTAGTATTCTGTTTGGAGTTAATATTGTAGAAGTAGGTTAACAAAGACACATTTTTTTTTAAATTACTGTTAGTACTGCTACGTGAACTACAGATATATGATCTTTAACACATAAATATGTCGTAGTAATGTTAAAAATGTAATTAAAAATGCTACTCCTTAGCTTTCTAGTTTGTGATTGGAATATTAAAATATTTTCCGATGGGAATTATCTACAAAGTTCTTTCCCTCTGTAGCTTCGATCACATATTAAATTTTTGTGTAAATTCTGATTCTCGAACTTCCATATAAAAACATGAGGTATAATGTTTGAAATATTGTATTGGTTTTTTTTTGTGTGACTTAGTTGTTAGCCCCAGATGGCTGTGACAACTTTACCCGGACTGTTGGGTGAGCGTTGAGGGCTCTCAACCCGAATATTGTATTGGAATCTATCATCATCATCATCATTTCAGCCTATTGCCGTCCACTGCTGGACGTAGGCCTCCCTCATGTTGCGCCACAATGTGCGGTCCTGTGCCGCCTGCATCCAACGCCGCCCAACAACTTTCACTAGATCATCGGTCCACCTAGTGGGGGGCGTCCTACACTCTATATATATATGGAATCTATACTCATTTATAAAGCAGAAGAGGTTATTTCTTTGCTTACACCAATGCAGGATGTGTCAAAATCGGGATTCTTTTTCCGTTTAAAGTTTCCGCTGCGTGCGCTACGTAAACGGTATAAGTTTCACAAAAATCATGTGGGGCAGAATCGTATTATATAAAAATATTTTCACCGAACAACAAAGAAACAGTAAAGGAATAATAACTGGAAGTATGCCCCGCCTGGGGGCCTCAGCGCCACGTCCTGTCAACGGACATGGGAACAACAGACCTGTCGCTGCCGACCATCATCTCAAAGATGCCCGGCAGCGACAGCTGCTGATCGTCGATGGCCTCCTTCTGTGAGGCTCTCATGACAAGGAAGGAGGCCGCGAAGCGGGTACGCGAGGCACTTGCGTCCGCTGACTCACTCCGCCGACGGCGGCTAGGGAGGAGGAGACGCCGTTACGCGCTGCTCCTCCCACTGCCCTGATTGATGACGGGACGTGGCTAGACGGCCAAACGTTGGGGTGTCGGGGATAGAATGTCATCAGACGATCTCTCCGGCATCCCGTAAAAGCGCGGAAGGGGCCGCTGTAGTTTTAGTGGGTATGCCGGTCGTTTATGTGGCCGGCGAGTCCCACACACACTCCCCTCGTCTATCACCGGCGATGCGTAAATGCATTTCCACAGCGTGAAAAAAAAAAGTAAAGGAACAGTAAACAAAGACGCGGGTTAAAGTTTGCTTTAGCCCAAACTAACTATTCCAAGCGGATGAAGTCGCGGGCAGAACCTAGTTGATAGTATTTTACTATGGAGTTTTTTTTTTTTTTTTTTTTTTATGGGTGGGCTATGGTAAGCGCACGCGCGGTCCAATCCGTCCGGGGCGATAAAAGGACGGCGCGCGGGCCCATAACCCACCCGTACCCACGTCACCTCGTTGTTGGGCCGACCACCGGAGCAGATGTGACTTGTCGTCAGTGGTATTTTACTATGGAGTAGCTGTCTATATGAGAAATAACTTCGGGTATACTTGATCCTAGTATTCCCACGGGAAACTACGCGGGTGAAACCGCAGGAATTTCCTAGTTACATAATAAACAATCATAGAAGTAATTATTTTTACGCGAGTCTATAATATTTTAGCGCGTGCTAAAATATTTCTTAAACAATAGGTACTTCGTTGAATTATTTTATCATAATAAATTTGGTAATCTTTAGTCTTGGCACACTCCAACGATGAGGTGAAGGATTTTTACGAGGACATCTCGAAAGCTATACAGGTGTTCAAAACCCGCTTCACGATGGTTATGACAGACTTTAACGTAAAACTGGGCAAGGACAGTGATTATGAGTTGAGGGTGGGGCAATATAGATATGGCCAGAGAAACCAGACCGACTAAAAAAAAAAAAAAACAAACTGACTGATTTTCTCGAGAAAAATGCCTCTTTATGATGAATTTCATCTTTGGGAAGCAGCCACAAACGTAATGAACCTGAATTAGCCCCAACGTTTCAACAATAAACGAGATGTAATTAATTTTTTTTGAACAAACGACAGATATAAGTAATGTCTCAGTGATTAGCAGGATTAAAACTAGGAGCAATCACTGCATGGTACGAGGCACATGGAATATCAAAAGTCGACTTCATCGTCATCTATCCTCCAACTACATATATGAGCAACAGGTTTGTGGAAACTGTCGATGCGGTCAGATCAAAATTATTCATGGCCCGTCGTCAAGGCGAACCTACAGAAGTCGTTGAATGCAGGCGGCACAGGGCTGCACTTTGTAGCGAAACATGAAGTAGCCCTACGTTCAGTTGTAGACGGCGATCGACTGAATGATGAGAGATAATAAGAACATATTCCTTATGATCAAAGTC
Organism: Lymantria dispar; assembly: GCA_032191425.1. Classification (NCBI taxonomy): domain Eukaryota; kingdom Metazoa; phylum Arthropoda; class Insecta; order Lepidoptera; family Erebidae; genus Lymantria; species Lymantria dispar. Next base: position 12,356,487 of record CM063448.1, read on the forward strand.
GCATTTAACAACTGAAGTTTTAAAAAATAACTAGTTTTTCCTTTCTTCTAAAGAAAGTATTGGATACAACAAATATCTATGAGTTATTATGGCTTATGGTCAATTACTATAAGCCTACTGGAGAGCAAAGGGTGATTAAGATAGTCACACTATCATGGGTTCTACTGAATTCTATACTTATCAAAGGTGATTTGGATCTTTCCCTTACTTTCTCGTGACAGTCAGACAGATCAGCTCAGCAAATATCAGTAAAGTAGGCAGTAACACTTTTCTGAGAGATTTATAATAAAAAATAAAACCGGCAAATGGGAGTCTATTTTGGGAGGCCGAGCGTGGTAATTATGATAATATTCCTCTTTTAACGCAGATTTTGTCCAATAGTGGATAACGTTGAGCTGTTTTTTTTAATTGTATTATGGGGGACTGTACAAACATATAATTCGTGGATCGCACTAAGTATTTTCCTGCATGGGAATCGAACCTCGCGACACTGGCTCTATAAGTCGTTATCTTAACCTATTAGTCAATTCCAATCGATTGATAAATGAACGGAATAGTTAAGCTAATTTAATCGCCAGTAAGTTTGACATTAGGTATTTGATTACATGCAAAAAAACTTAAAACTTATTTAAAATTCTTGTTTATTTCTCTTATGCATATACATATGTATAGAAGAATAAAAGCAGGAAAGCTGTATAGGCTACCGTTTTTATTATATCAAGATAAGTAAGTAAATAATACTAGGACAGAAAATAAACAAGTCTTTGTTAATTACAAAATTGTCGTCAAGCAGAGGTCCCGCAAATTACGCTCCAATTTAGATGTAAAATGCCGTCGACTGACAGACGGATGGACTGACGTTTTTACAAATACTAGCAATTGCCCATTGTATACAACTGCTGCTACGTCTTCTGATAATAAAATATACAAGGTAGTATATTTTAGATTTATATAAGGAAACAACCCTGGAAAGAGTTGTTTAAAAAATAAATTTAGATCTTTTCTATATAGTGAAGGAGTAAAAGTATATTTCACCACTCCCTATCTTGTCTGTGGATGTCGTAATTAAGTCATATCATCATCTCATCATCATCATCTCAGCCCATATATGTCCCACTGTTGGGCTCGGGCCTCCTCCATAATGGAAGGGTAATTGACCTACTATACCACGCTGGTCAGACGTGTTGATATAGGGTTTTATTTCAAGATTTCCTTCTCTCGCATAGATGTTATATGCGTTTTATATCCCTTAGTCGTCCCGTACGATCACCCACGGGTAAGATAGGGGGTGGTGAATTGTATTCTTACTCAGTCACCACACGGAAAACTAAGTCATATAATATGCACATATTATTTGTGCAAGAGAAGGAAAACTCGAAATGAAACTCTATACCAATATGTCTTATCACTTTGGTATAATAACTCTTTGATATAGTAAGTCCCTCTTAATGAGGAGGAGGCTCAAGCCCAGCAGTGGGACGAGCACTAGCTGAGCCGATGAAATGTAGATCAGGTGTCTGTCCGCCGCAGCTGTGACTTCGACGATGACCACGGGGGCAGTAAGAAGGGCGGGGAGGGCGGTCAGTGTTACTACGCCTCCGTCGCACTCGGCAACACTCGCCGATCAATCTTTGAAGAAATAGCTATCATCATCCCAGCCTATATATATATTCCGCTGTTGGGCTCAGGCCTCCTCCATAATGGGAGGGTTATTGACCTACTATTCCATGCTGGTCAGACATGTTGGAATAGGGTTTTGTTTCGAGTTTTTCTTCTCTTGCACAGATGTTATATGCTTATTATAGCCCTTAGTCGTCTTTTACGACATCCACGTACAAGATAGGGAATCGTGAATTGCATTTTTACTCCGTCAGCACACAGAAGAATATATAAATAAAGTATAAAAATAGCCATACCACACTATAATTTATTCGCCTATTTTAAATATATCATTTCATATCAAGCGAGTCACACGCACAGTTCCTTACCGAACAGTATCATTACATCAATTTGATAGAAATAATCATTATCATCTTGATAGCCCATATATGTGCCACTGTTGGGCTCTGGCCTTTTCCTATGTGGGAAAGAGATTCATCTACTATACAACGCTGGACAGATGTGTTGGCATAGGATTTCATTTCGAGTCTTTTTTTCTCTTGCAGAGATGTTGTACTCATATTTAATCCTTTAATCACGATATACGATAGAAGAAAATGGTAACGAATTGTATTCTTAAATATTCACACAGAAAATATACCATTCACTGATATATTCTTATTAATATTATAAATGCGAAAGTAAGTTTATTTGTTTGTTTATTACGCTTTCACGCTTAAATCACTGAACTAATTTCAAATATTCTTTCACCAATGGAAAACTATAATATCAGGAAATAACATAGACTTTTAATCCCGATATTTCCACGGGAACGGGAACTACACGGGTAAAGTAACTGAAACCGAAGCGAAGGGAGGGTGGGTTGCCAGTAAACTATAATTGTATAGTTTTTATCATAATTTGTTTATTAATTTTCCCTGCTGCTGTGCTGTGTGGTAGCGGCTTCGAATACTACCAACCCTTGTTTTGCTCGTGGGTGTCGTAAAAGACGACTAAGAGCCCTAGATTGACCCGGACCAACTCCATCTGGTACCATTTGGGTCAACGATTACATTCCCAAGGAGGGTTGACGTCAGGCATGCGGCCGGTCATAAAAGTCATTGCCGAAACTTTCTGCAATATGTCAAAACAGATGACATATTGCGTCGATCCCAAGTAATTGGGATAAGAGCAAGATGATGATGATGATGAATTTTCCCGTAAAGCTGAATATTTGAAATTCATATTTTCATTACGAAACTTCGCATTAATAATATTAGTAGATGAGTAGATCGAAGTAATATATATATATATATATATATATATATATATATATATATACGTATGATAGAAAACAGATAAATTAATGGATGAGCCTTTATGCGCTAAGTACTTATTGTTAGTACTTTGAGGGTAGGCTGGTTGTGCTCGCTCGTGACGTCCTGCGACCTCGCACTTATCTCGCGCGCTCTCACGACCACGCAACGCGCACTGCACGACTATGCCTGCTAGCCTGCCCGCTATGGAAACTAAGTATGTATTTGCGCGACTGAACCTATGTGTATTAGAACCTATACTTCCTCTCTCAACGTTTCAAGCTAATCGAGTTTATATTGCTTAATTAGAGATTAATAAGAATGTATAAAGTAAGTTAATACCTGTAGAGTGGGAATGGTCAACATCCCTTTCTTTACCGTATCTGATTGTAAAAAATGATTAAGAGACAAGAATCAGGGTAAGAGAAGGAAAAATTGAAATAAAATCGTATACCAACCCATCTCATTACAAATACCCCGAGGGAGTACCCTCTCACTTCGACGTCCGCTACTGGGACGCCGATCGCTATCGCAAGGCTAACCTCTCCGCGGGTGCCCGGACTAAATCTCCGGTCCAGTCACCCACAGCCTCTGCTAGGGCGGCATCAGGCGCTCGCGCCTGCGCCGCCCCAGTCGCCGGCGGAGGACCGTGTCCGCGTGGAGTCTTTCCTCCCGCACACAGTCCGCCACCTCCTTCCGCGAGATGACAGTCTCGCAGAAGGCGGCAACGGCGTCCCAGTTCCTGACACTGGCGACCATCTCCCTAGCGATGGCCGGCAGCGTCAGGTTAGAACCGATGATTGCGACGAGTTCACGGCGCGCCTCCACTCACGCGGCACACACCTCGGTGTGTGCTGCGCCGTATCCTCGTCCCAATCGCAATGGTGGCAGGACGGTGTGCTCTCCCTCCTCACGACCGTGTGCAGGTATTTGGCGAAGCATTCATGCTCCGTCAACACCTGCACCAGTCGGAAGGAAAGCACCCTGTGCCGCCGCTCCAGCCACTGCATCAGCACCGGCCGGAAGGCCTCGACGGTCCTCACACCGAAACGAGGCTTCTCCAGCCAGACTGCCCAACGGGCAATGACGTCTCAGCGGGCGTCGACGCGCCAGGCGGCGAGCTCACTCAATGAAACCTCACCGCCCTCCGCTCGCACCCCCGTCACCCACCGATACAATCCGGCGAGCATTTCCGCCTCCAGGTCCCACGGGGGAGTTCCGGCCAACAGGCATGCTGCCTCGGTCGCCACCGTGCGGTAACCGCGTATGGCCCTGATCGCCACGGCCCTCTGCCAATACAATGGTGTAGTAGAATACTTTTCCTCCCACTATCGCGGAGGCTTAAACCTGGTAATGAGATATAAGTAAACTGATATGATGAAGGTAAGTTTCAGTAAGTTTACTGAAAAAAATCTACACAATTTTAAATTATGCGTGTGGTGTAAAAGTTTAATTGGTGTAAGTAAATATAAAACAGCTCTTCTGCTGTCACTTCTCCGGCTGTAGATCGCAGAATAAATAAAAAAAAATACCCAAGCAGTCACGAGGACTGGTGACAGAAGCGAAATCTTAAAACTATGTGTAACCATTTGTTATTTTTGGATACTCAAATTAATTGTTTGATCTAAAACTAAAATTTGTAAATGAAAACGCTTTACATTTATGTGGTTTTGCCATCTATCGGCACATATATGGTGATATTGACATAGCTACAGAAACAGTGTTAGCGTTAACACGTCATGTAACCAGGTCGATGGTGACTTACAAGCATTTAATTCCCAGAAGTTTTCACTTAAAAAAACCAGATAACTCGTCGTGGGTTAGAAGGCAAAACATCTGCGTGGCAGTCTATTATATTTTGTAACTAAGTTCAAAAAATCTAGCATAATTGAGGTTGAAAATGGTAACTTCATCTTGGCACTGAACGATGTTTGCATTTTACGAGTATGATTCCTAACACGGATCCGCAGATTTGCCACCCACCGTTAGCAATAAAAACGAAATTGAATTCTCAATTCTATTTTCTGCACGAGTAAGATAGGCATGTTTCCGAGACGGTTGAGAGATTAATACAATGTAATACGTACGCATTAATTAATAAACGCTAAGATAATTAACGCGTTAAACGCAAAATCATCTAGATTATAAAAAGCAGCCATAAATTGTAGTTAACACGCGCTATACTCACACTCATATTTTTTTCCTATATTTTTTTGTATTGTTTTTAAAACAACCTATACTAAGGAAATATACTTTATAATATGGGTGACTTTACAGACATGTAACTAGCGGACACAAACTATATTAAAAAGAATAGGAATCGAGCACGCGACAATGGGCGTTGTAGGTAACCCCTATGTTATCTGTGCAGCCAGCCTTTTTTTAATTAGATATAACCAAAATTTAAACGCTGATAATATGCTTAAGTTTTTCTGCCACTGTTTCAATACACACACTCTCATAAAAGGGAGTTTTAACTCTTATAATAATATGTTTTTTCTGTATTACTATTATAAAACTCATGTATTTGTTTACTAAAATGTCATTTTTTTTAAAGGTCAACATTCTGCTTTAAGTAAATAATTCTTGTATTGCGAAGTCTTGTAGTCCCTTCACAAACATAATTAACGAACACAAATTACATATAGACTCAAAACAACAATTTCTGGATCGCACATAGTGTTGTCCTGCTTGGGATTTGAACCCACGACACTGGTGCGGAAGGTCAACAATATCTTAACCACTACGCCATCTGGGTCTGTTACAGGAAATACTCGGATGTATTTATAAAAAATGTATGCCACATCATTTCGATAGCATCTTCTATAATAATGAAAAATATGAGTAATAATTTGACTGTCACACGCCAATCGACGCTGGTCTAAGTGATAGAACGACTTACAATAGGCGTGGGTTCGAGCTCCACGTGTGGTATTTATTTTTCACTCGTAAACGACTTTCTTTGCATCCGTGTGATTACGGAGTAAGAATACTCTATCTACTCTCTCTCTCTAGCCTGTGGGTGTCGTAAGGCGACTAAGGGAAATATGCGGGTAATATCTGTGCAAGAGAAGGGAAACTCGATATAAAACTCTACCTCAACACGTCTGATCAACGTGGAATAGTAGATCAATTCATTTCTCGTTCTGAAGGAGACGTGAGCCCAACAGTAGGTAATACTTACTCGTATATAGCCTGATAAGAAACAATTTTTTATAAATAACCTAGTATATTAAATCTTAGTATTTTAAATAGGTACTTGTATTTTCTAAGTGCAAGATTAAACTATTTACACAATCCTTTATTGATTATGGTATAAGATCATAAAATGTAATGCTTAAGCATCGTTATAAATATCAAAAATATTGTATTTTAGAGAATATAAAGAGTCTTTATGGTGACCGACTAAGCATATACATATGTAGTTCAAAGAAGGGATGCAAGTACATAACGACAGATAGTTTAGTGATCATAGTAATGACTTCCAATAGCAAGATTTTTTATATCAAACGAGCATCTTTAAACGAGCAATTCTTGTACATATATATTCAGGATCTCGAAAACGCCTCCAACGATTTTGTTGAAACTTGGCATACTAGAGGTTTCGGGTCCAAAAAATTGATCTAGCTAGGTTTTATTTATAGAAAATGTTGTTTTGTCCGTGTTTTTAGCAAAATAAACAATGACATTAAATTTGAAAAGAATATGAATTCAAATTTCGTTGGCAATGTCATGAGTTACGATAGCTCAGATGGGAAGGTGACAGGTTTTAATTTTGATATTTTTTCAATCAAACAGCGTCGGTTCAAATCTCGGTGTTATTATTATTCTCTTTTTGTAATTTTTTTATATATTTTTCATTATTTATTTTTTATTTTTTAGTAATATATATCTAAATAAATTCGATAAAAATATGCTGAGCGAAGCTCGGTCAACCAGGTATTATATATATATATACCTATATCTATATTTATTTATTTATTTATTTATTTATTTGTTTAAATAGGAACATCAAATTAATTAAATTAAACTTATACAATTTCGGCATACATTTATATCTATTTGCTAGATTAGGTTTAGCTCTGGACTCCACACTAGGAAACCCTGTGTCGTGGAAGCCAGTCCATTCCCAAATAATTATATAGTATGTATTTAAATATATGCATGCATTCTTGAGTATATCCGTGCATGTATGCATATGTGCATGTGTAATCATGTACATGTTTCCGCATTTTCATATGTACCTATGAGTATGAGCGTGCATGTGTACTTGTGTGAGTATGTGTATCTGTTCATACGTTTGTATCTATGTGTTTGTGTGTGTTTGTGTGCGCGCGCGCGTGTGAGTATGTGTGTATATGTGTGTGTGTGTGTGTGTGTGTGCGCTGTGTGTGGCGCGTGAGCCTGTCCGTATGTATGTGTGTACGTGTACATGTATGTGCTTGTGGGTGTGCGTTTTGTTAGTATGATTGTGTGTTAATACTAGGTACGATTTACAACCCAGTCAGCATTAAATTCTCAATTTCCCGATAGTCTTTGGATTCTAGCCATTTATAAACAGCGGATTTACAGCAACTATAAGTAGTATTTATTACATTTTTATCAGATTTATAAAATTTGTTGTAGAGGAATGGCCCCAAAAATGTATAAGATCTATACGCAAATGAAGTATGAATCCTTGGCCCATCCCATTTTAGACTTCTATAGGAGACTCGTGCCTCTTCTTTAGCTTTCTTGTGAAATCGCAATACTATTGAGCATATAAATAATTGTCTTACGCGAAGATGATTACAATCAGCGTACAATGCATCAGTAGAATAGCGCCAGGGTTTTTTATACGCTATTTTTAAGATTGACCTCTGTGCTCGTTCTAGTTTAAGAAGGCAAGTTTTATTTGCAGCTCCCCAAACTCCAATACAGTAATTTATAATCGTCTGACATAAACTCAAATATACTATTCGCATTAGTTCAAGATCGGCAATGGACTGAAGTTTTTTAAAAATATGTGATAACTTTTTCATTCGGTTCGTAAGAGCCCTCTATTTGGCACTTCCACGATATTTGTTCATCTATTAATATCCCTAAGTATTTAACACACGAGACCTGTTCTATTGTCTTGCACTGGCAAGTATCAGTTTTGGAATTACATGAATGAAACTTAATTTTTAATGGTTTATCTGGGGCTGTTCTGGATGTTATTCGAAATGCAATCATTTTAGTTTTGGTAGTGTTCATGGTCATGAGATTATTTTGCAACCAAAGGGTTATTATTTTAAGTCCATCGTCAGCAATAGAAACAACATCACCCCAAGAGTCAGCATAAAAAATTATAGCAGTATCATCAGCAAAGGTAAAGATACTAGCATTTAAAAGTTGTAAGGTACAAATATCATTAATATATACCAGAAAGAGAGTAGATCCTAGAACACTGCCTTGTGGTACACCATAATTAATATCAGCATAATCACTAACGATTTCTCCTATATATCCTATACGCTGTTTTCTTTCTTCTAGATATGATTTAAACCATTTTAATGCCAAACCTCTCACGCCAGCACTCTCCAGTTTTTTGAGCAAAATTGGTCGTGATACCGTATCGAACGCTTTACATATATCAAGAAAGACCCCAAGGCATTTCTGGCCGCCATCTGTTTTATTTATTACAAAATCAACCAATTTTGTAACGGCATCCTCTGTGGTCCTACCAGTGCGAAAGCCGTATTGATTTTCAGCTAAAAAATTATTAGATTTAAGGTATTTAAGCAACCTATCGTTAATTGCCTTTTCAATAACTTTAGATATCGCACTCAGGAGTGAATATATATATATATATCCTGGATCTCGGAAACGGCACCAACGATTTTGATGAAACTTGGCATACTAGAGGTTTCGAGGCCAAAAAATCGATCTAGCTAAGTTTTATTTATGAAAAATATTGTTTTGTCGGTGTTTCTAGCAAAACAATACAATGATATTAAATTTTAAAAGAATATGAATTCAAATTTCGCCGTCAACGTCATGAGTTACGATAGCTCAGTTGGGAAGTTGTCCAGTTTTCTTTTAGATTTGTTTTGGCATTCAAACAGCGTCGGATCGAATCTCGTTATTATTATTATTCTCTTTTTGTAATTTTTTATATTTTTTTCATTATTCACTTTTTATTTTTTATTAATATTATATCTAAATAAATTCGACAAAAATACAACAAAAATATTCCGAGCGAAGCTCCGTCAACCAGATATTTTTCTTTATGCGATATAATGACGACAATTTTAGAAAAGTATACTAGTAAATTATATTTGGTAGGTGTGCGATTGAAATAAACCGAAATAAAAAAAAATTACACACAGCAATCATGAGGACTACCGGTAGAAGTGAAAACTTAAAACTATGAACAGACAGTCAAATTAATTGTTTGATCTTAAATTAAAGTTTGTAAATTAACTCTTTACATATATCTGGTATTGATATCTATCGGTGCAGATCTAGTGACATTGACATAGCTACTGATACAGTATTACCGTTAACAAGTCACGTGACTATCTCAATGACATAAGTATTTTTAATTCTTCACCAATACTGCACAGATGGCGTAGTGGTTAAAATACCGTTAGTATACCCAGCCTATGCCGCGGGTTCGAATCCCATACAGGACAACACTATGCGCGATCGATAAATTGTTGTTCTGGCTCTAAATGTAATTAGAGTCCATTAATTATATGTTTCTAAAGTCCCCCGCAATACAAGGATTATTTATTTAGTACGGGTTTTGTCTTTTTATAAAAAAATGAAGAGTTAAGAAGTTATATGTAATATAAAAGAAGTCGTAAAAATGTTTTAATTTAAATGGTTCAGTGTGGATATCAGATGGACGCAGAACACCGTAAGGGCCACCGCACACGTTTGTTGCTGTTTGTGCGCGGGTCGCGGTATCTCGCGATCTTGCCATTTGCATTCAACGTCTTGGCTGCGAAGTTCAAACTCTAGTTTGGTTATTCAATAATACAATAAGTATTATGATTATTTACACACTTTAATTCGTGTGGTGACGAAATAAAAATACAATGTAAAGCACCCCTTAATTCTAGCTAAGGATTAATTTGTTTCTGCACATCGTTTGGTTAACTAGAAAGCCGGAAGCTCTTTCTGGGGATATTTGCATGTGATGGTTGATGATGCCTTTAATATCACCGAAATTCATTTACACACCCATACACACTTTCTTCATAGTAGGCAGCGGTCTAACAAAGGTCCATGAGCTGTTTACTCCATTACCTACAACATCAATAAGAAAAAGGAGAAGTGGTAGCGGTACTCTTCTAAGAAACTTATAACCTTTCATCGTCATCACCTTCTGCCATCGATTGCTGAATACAGGTCTTCCTTATAGAATAACAAAAGGCGTTCTTGTGGCTGCCACATCCAGCGACTCCCAGCGATTTTAACTAAGTTGTTATTGCACCGTTTTGAGGGCTGCTTTAATACAGCTTCATATGAAAAATCAATAAAAAAAAAAGTATAATTCCAATTTGGAGCTTTTCAGTTTCAGTCGGGTGCCTATCCGCTAATTTTGATTGGTTCAATTTAAGATACAATAATAAAATAACTTTATGAAATCTCCACGTGATTTAGGCATAATAAATGATCTTGAATACAATTTCAATGGTATTTTGTATTTACGCTTCTAGGTGCGTGGTCGTGCGCAGGCAGTAATGACAGGCCGCACGCGCGCACCGCCTAATTGATAATGGCTGCAGACGTGCTCAGCGGGCATGTACCATGGGAACTGTCCATAATCATCTCCATATAATCACCAAGAATTGGGAATGCAACGCGACACAATTATTCACGTCATCATACCTATAACTTATGACTTTAACTGATATTCATGGGTGTTTGTGACATTATCCTGCTGTCTGGTAATTGTGGTGATGGCTACGAATACTATCAACTTGTGTGTGATATGTGATGAATGACTCGTGGATTTCTTACGACGATTAAGAGCTTTATTTATATTGGCCTGAGTCTACTCCATCTGTTATTTTCAAAGGAGGTTTGATGTTTGGCATGTTCCCTTTTATGAAAGAACACGTGGAAAGACGTGGTGGAAGCAAAGTTTTAATTATGAATGTCGGTGGTTTTAAGGATAAGGAAATGTCAAAGAAAAGGCCGAAGAAAAGATAGGTGGATTGCAGGAACTATGACTTGGATAGACAGGAGGCGTCCCCTCCTCAGCCATTTTTATGGCTGCAGATCCCGAACGTACATGTGAGAAATGACTCTTGGAAACGTAATTCTTGTTAACTAAATATATAATGGTCAGTTTGGTTTAAAAATTATGAATGCAATGTCCCTACACCCTTTTTCCATAGTTGTCATAAGATTAGAACGAACAAGAGAGGTATGTAGATCTATACGAAGGCAACTAGAAATAACACTCTCAAGCAACGCGGCCGTTCAGTAAAGTTTTATTAGACATTTTTCCCTTTACTGTAGAACAAACTCATATCGAGTAATCCATACTAATATTATAAACTAGCAACCTGCCCTCGCTTCGCTTCGGTTATAGGTTATAGTAATTTTACCCACGTAGTTCCCGTTCCCGTGGGAATACCGGGATAAAATATAGCCTAGTTTACGCCCTGATATTCTTTTGCTTTCAATTGGTGAAAGAATTTTTGAAATCGGTCCAGCCGTTTTGAAGATTACCCGGAACAAACAGACAGACAGACAGACAAAAAATTTTTAATTGCTATTTTAGGCATAGGTGTCGTGCAAATAACCGTGTGAGTATGAAAAAAGCCTATTATTTTGACATTACAAACAGACACTCCAATTTTATTTATTGGTATAGATGCGAAAGTAAGGATGTTTGTTTGTTTGTTTGTTTGTTTGTTTGTAACGCTTTCACGCTTAAACCACCAAACTGATTTCAAAAATTCTTTCACCAATGGAAAGCTATCATATCAGGGAGTAACATAGGCTATATTTTATCCCGGTATTCCCACAGGAACGGGAACTACGCCGCGGGTAAAGCGACTGAAACCGAAGCGAAGCGAGGGCGGGTTGCTAGTAGGATATAAATTCGCTGTAACGTATAAATAATACATAGCCTATTACTATTCTATATCCACCAACTTACGTCAAATGTCACAGATTTCAGATAAATTTACATGAGTGATTAGGGAACGTTGTGGTATGAAAGGTGTAATGGCAAGGATTGAAAAAGGTATGTTAAGTTGGTTTGGTTAGGTAGAGAGAGAATTAATGAAAGGAGATTAATAAGAAGAATTTATAGGGCGAATGTGGACGGAAGTGTTGGAAAGAGAAGACCAGGGCGTACGTTCCACGATCAAATTGGGAACGTTCTCAAGAAAAGCCAGGTTAAAGGTACCCTAAACCGAAGAATATGCATGAGGAGATTAATGAATGCGGAGGAGGCGAAAGTAGTATGTCAAGATCGTAGCAAGTGGAGGGAAGTGGTCTCTGCCTACCCCTATGGGAAAGAGGCGTGAATGTATTTGCTTGTTTAAATCCAGTATGTATCTAAATTCGTAGCGTTTAATGTCCGGTAAAAGCGAATACGAAGTCTGGTACAGAAAAAGTGTAACAAAGCTTTTTAGCTAAGAAATTATAAATAGCTGTTATAATTAGACTTAAATAATATTAGACTTATTTATTTGAAATAAAAAACACTGTCTGCAGGTGCTACAAAATCTATTGGCGGTTATTAATTAATGCTGTATTAATTAATTTGAAATTTTATATATCTAAATTAATGATGTCTACATATACATAATTAGGTAATGTATTATTTATGCAAATAATACGCAACATCTGTATCTCCGTTAATCATAATAACAACTAAATTCATAAGACCGTAACTTAAGTCTATTTTTATCATTAAGTAGTAATGCTAGAGTTTATATATGTTATAATGTAGATAACATCCTTTTTGAGTGCCATATTTCATTTTTATGACATCATATCTAGATACTTCCGGTGAATAAAGCCAACATTACAAATAGCAAACCTAAACCTTACATAAGTATTTTGCGTAAAATTTATGTCTACAAATACAATGAATTATTGATAGTGTCTTTCTTGTAAAAACTTTTCATTGTATTTTGTGTTACTACAGTCACACAATTTTAAACTCTAATAAAATATTCAATAAAATTAAAAATCGACTGCGTAAATTTGAAGTCCTTTGGTTCTAGCGTTTATAGATTAATTTATCTTATATGTTAAAAATTATTGAGGAAAATTCTGCTTGTATTATCAACTAAATGCCCTTATCTCAATTTATATAGGTTCAGTATAGAATATTCTTTCTTTTACATTGCTGGAAGATAAATTAAACACTGCATAGCCTTTGGCAAGTTTGATGTTGGCCCCATTGCTTAACGTTAACTCTCTTTTGGAACGAAATTGTTGACTATATCAAAATTATCATCATCACAGTTCATTTACACCCCACTACTAAGATCGAGCCTCCTCCACAATAAGACGGAAATTAACCATCTTTACTATCCTGGAGTTTTCCGTTTGACGTCAGATGTTATCTGTATATTATATATCTTAATCGTCTTTTACGAAACTCACGGGCATAAAATGGTGAATTATATCCTTAACCCGTCACGATACGGAAACATCACATAAAGGAGTAAAATACAACGTCCTCGAACCTATATTGCATCTATGTTGGTATTAGTGGTAATAGATCCATATGGTGATAAATTAAAACAGTATATATACTGAGAAAATATTCTTTACACTGACTCCAGTGACTAAAATTCGGTCAGGAAGAAAATGTTATTATAGCAACTTACATAACTTAAAGTTACTTCTTTAGGTAATGAAAAATAAATGTGATAATGGTAGTCAAGTTCAATATTATGATAATTATGGTTGGCTGTTGACTTCACCAACAAAATACTTAAGATATAAATGGGTGTAAAGGTCTGTAAGTGATCATGAAATTTAATAATTAGAAGAATATCTCTTTGGTAAATACAGAATGCAATTTCTTATTTGCCCACTACAAAACTATTTGCTATTTATAAACATGACTTTAAATACTAATATTGTTTGTATATTGTTCATAATTTATTTATATAAAGAAAATAACTTGTGATCTATTGTGCTATTTTCTATTTCTATATTCCACTTCAATCGTAACTCAAATCTACTAATATTCGAAGTTAATATGTAACGCACGCTTACGCGCGTCAATGCATAATCAAATTTAAAGAGAATTCAGATGGTTAACAGGCGTTGCGAGAGTACTCTTGAATACTCATTAATCTAGTTTAGTAGAATTTAGAAAATGTACGTGGAAGAGGCTATTATTTTGTGGTTTTATTGCAAAGAAAATCAGATTTTTATAAGCTAGGTGCTTATCTTTATATATATATACTAGCAATCCACCCTCGCTTCGCCTCGGTTTCAATCGTCTTACCCATGTAGTGCCTGTTCCCGTAGGAATACCAAGATAAAATATAGCCTATATTTCCATTGGTGAAAGAATTTTTGAAATCGGTTCCGTGGTTGAAGCGTGAAAGCGTAACAAACAAACAAACTTACTTTCACATTTATAATATTAAGTAAGGATATATTTCTTGTGTACGTGTGTATGTCACTGAACTCCTCCTAAACGGCTGGATCGATGTCGATGAAAATTTTTGTGTGTGTTCAAGGAGATTCGAGAATAGTTTAGATTCACAAGTGGACCCGGTAGGTGGCGCTGCTGTCGATTTCAAGGAGGGTACAAAATTAGTATGAAACTTTGCCGTTTTTGAAGTTATTCAAATGAAATTTAGTACGAAGGTTCTTCATTGAAAATTATGAAATAGTTGTAAAATATTTTTTCGAAAATCATTCCTTAAGGAATTAAAAGGTATATCTAAAGTTAGTATGAATATTCTCTGATTTTTAAAGATATTTCTTTGAAATATTGTATTTGGGTTACAAGTTCGTAATAATGATTATTGCCGATATCCTTTTTTGTGAATTCAATCTCCAAGGGGGTAAAAGAGGAGTGAAAATTTAGTAGTAGGTATAAAAGGTTTTCGTATTTACCTACATTATTTCAATGAAATTTTGTATTTATGTTATTAGTTCCTAATAATTATTATTGGCGATACCCTACTCAGAGTTTAAAGTTGGGGGGCGGATGTAGTTCACATGTGGGCAACCCGAAAGCAGGCAGACGTCGATTCCATTATTTAAAATTTCACTACGATTACTGAACAGATTTTTTTTATTCTTCCATGTGTTTAGATACTTAATATTTTTTTTTTATTTATTTGTCTGTTTCTATTCGTACGGGCTAATTAAATGGGTTTCAAAGTTATTCGACCAATTTAACCTTATATCTCCGGTCAACATTTAGGATACTTTTAATCACGGCAAATTAAAGAGCTCCCGTGGTATAGTTGAAAAACTATAGTAACTTACACAGCTTAGAGTACTACTTATTTCAATAAAAATCGATACGAAATGACCTATTATAAAAGAAAATTATTCTGAAATCAGAGGATATATTCAGTTCTAAGTGTGTAAGGGAAGGAATTCTGCTTTGATATTTTTCACTTTAATACACAAGTAATAAATTCATACAACGCCAATGATTAATTAACTGCACTGATAACATAATAGTTAAGATACCAACCTACCATGCCGGGTTCAATTCCAACGCCGGACAATCTTTTGTGTGATTGAAAAATTGTTGCTCAGAGACTGAGTGTAATTTGTGTCCGTCACTTATAATATGTTTATGAAGTTCCTTAGAGAAGGCTGTAGCGCAAAATTCATAGTTTGTAGAATGAATAGACAAAGAAGGTCGTGCAGGGTCACTCGAACACCCCTTTTTGATCCCAGGTAGCAAACTATATTGTCGTAGTATCGACCTCGCGCGTTCAGTCTTTCTACGGGTGGAGGACTAATCCCCGTTTCAGCCATCCGTGTCTTTGACAAGGTTGGTTTTTTATTTGCTGTTGTTGGCAAACGAACAAACAGCACACCTCATCGTAAGTGATACTACTCATGGCCTTTTGCCAGGTTGCTGCCTATCGTAAAGAAAATGAAGGGAGTATGAATGTGTGCAATGAGATTTGGTTATACTAAAGGCATCACTAAAACCCACCACAGGCAAACGCCCTCAGCAAAATGGGCTTCCCGCTCTCTAGCTTTAGATGGACTAGCACGCGACATTAGATGGACGATTATCGAAAGTATGATTCTATCACGTAAAGATAGTAAAGTACAAGCACTCGGGCTAGCCACCACCCGGGGCCACAGCGGTGGAACGAGTCAGCTTGAAAGATTTTCTTCCCAACTCGCTCCGCCGAGTTCTTACGCAAGATAACTGCCAAACAGAAGTTGGCGACCTCATACCAGTTCCTGACCTGTCGACTATGATCTAAGTGATGGTCGGCAGCTTCGGAAATGGTGCTTGCGATGAATTCACAGCGCTGCTCTACCCAGGCAACACAGACCTCATAAGCATTTCTGCTGTGTCCTAGCTGGAACTACAATTGTGGGAGAGATCCATGTATTTACACCCTTAAGTCCCACGGGAGTATTCTGGGTAAAGCACACGCTAACTCGGTCGACATAGCGCGGTATCCGTGTGTAGCTCTGAACACCATGGCTTTCTGCGAGTGCCAGAAGAAAATTTTAAGACAAGTGGTTAGAACTCGCTCACACAGGTGTACCGTACAGAGCCATTGATCGAACCAGTCTGACGTCAACATTTAACACTGCGTTAACGAGCCGGGTAGTAATTTGATAAAAATGCTCCTGAAATACCGTCGCCTGTCGAGTCCTAAACCCAAATATTTCATTTGGTCCTCGACCGAGTGGAATCAACTCAACGATGATTGCTGTGCCGATAGGTGTATAACAACAGGGTCTATGAAACAGCAAATCATTCGTTTTATATAGGGCTACTCTAGGCAACATCGTGACTCATCGAATCACCACCTTGATAACGAGTGTGGCCAAACGTATCGCTTATTTAAATTAAGCCCAGCCCGTAGCCTCGGCTAATGAACCATACAATCACCCGCAAGTACGAGCTGAACGGGGAGCAGTATAACGTAGGTGTTAGCACAAAGTTTTCTGCGCGATTCGCGTAGGGGCCACTGCGCCACTTCAATTAGTCTGTATAGAAGCACCCCCTGATAATAGCGCCTTTCTGATATACCAGATTGGCATTAAATCATCAAGAGCAACAGTGCAACAGTGAGTCTTTAGAACCTTGAACGCACTACACAGTTATCTGTGATTGCCTCTGCCACACATGATATCTACGCGGACGAAGTCGCGGGCAAAAGCTAGTAAAGAATAAAAAAACTTAAATTAAAATAGATATGTATTAATATAAATTTTTTAACTAGGTACTTATAATTGTATAAGGCTATTTTAAAAGTAACTTTATAGGGTCTTCAGCAAAACGATTTATGACTGTTACTGTTAGGTATAGGTATATAACGAACGCGCCGCGTAATTTTTAGTTGTAAAAATATTGTATTGCAAACAAATGGCAAAAATTCGTCTTCTTAATTTTTATCGATATAAGTACTAGACAAGATATATAGTTAGTAGGCACGTCAACCTTATCCCAGGCAGCTGCCCACAAGAAAAAGTTTTTGCTGTTGTAATTATGCAAGCCCCTTAGTTTTTCTATATCTATCTATACATATAATAGAACTGTAGAGGTCAAATGTTTAGTGTTTGTGGACTATGAGAAAGGCTTTGATTCAGTCGTAACTTAGGCGGTGCTGCAGTCCCTTCAGCGGTACTAAATCGACCATCGTCATATCGAAATGTCGAAGTGTTTGTATAGGAACGCCACAATGTTAGTCCGTATCCGGGATAAGAGTACGAAACCGATCCAGTTGCAGAAAGGCGTGAAATAGGGAGACGTCATCTCTCCAAAACTGTTCACCACTGCACTGGAATCTGTCTTCAAGCTCTTAGACTGGACTGGACTCAGCATCAATATTAACGGCGAATACATCACTCACCTTCGATTTGCAGACGATATCGTCGTTATGGCAGAATTCACGGAGGACCTTGGCACCATGTTCAATGATCACAGCAGGGTATCCCAACTAGTAGGTTTAAGAATGAACATGGAGAAGACGGAAGTCATGTCAAATGCCCATGTCATTCCTGTACCGGTCCTAGTTGGCAATGCGATTCTCGAAGTTGTCGATCATTATGTTTACCTAGGACAAACAGTCCAGTTAGGTAGATCAAATTTCGAGAGAGAGATCAGCCGACGAATCCAACTCGGTTGGGCAGCGTTCGGGAAACTTAAGATGATCTTCTCGTCCAACATACCTCAGTGTCTGAAAACACAGGTCTACGACCAGTGTGTGTTATCAGTGATGATTTACGGCACAGAAACGTGGTCCCTAAATGTAGGCCTCATAACAAGGCTCAAAGTCGCTCAGCGTGCTATGGAACGGGCTATGCTCGGGATTTCTCTGCGAGATAGAATCCGAAATACGGTAATCAGCAGAAGAACGGGTGTAGCCGACATAGCACGAAAAAATAGCACGCTGAAGTGGCAATGGGCAGGCCACATCGCTCGACGAACCGACAACCGCTGGGGAAGAAAGGAGCAAAATAAAAACGTGTGGTGCGCGCCGCCCCGGCCTTAAGACAATAAATTATAAGAGCCGGTATTTTTCAGACTGTTTCCTCATTTGCGTTGTCATCATTATGCGCGACTTTTAATAACTTCCAACAACAGTTTGCAGTTTATCCTTACTAATATTATAAATGCGAAAGTTTGTTTGTTACGCTTTAACGCTTAAACCACCGAACCGATTTCAAAAATTCCTTCACCAATGGAAAGCTATACTATCAAGGAGTAACATAGGCTGTATTTTATCAGGGTATTCCCACGGGAACGGGAACTACGCAGGTTAGGCAACTAAAACCGAAGCGAAGCGAGGGCGGGTTGCTAGTATCTAATAAAACGAAGTAAAAAGAATAGGCTAGCATTAATTACGTAGCACGTATAAACTTATGCCAAAAAATCAATAAAAATTTCATGTGCTTTTATAACGATCGCAAACAGTTAACAAGTAATTACCTCATCTGAAATTTTATCTTTGACCTGATTGCGACCTAGACACAAACATAGGAACACGCAATTCATGGTGTTCGTGGCCACTGCGTGTTTACCACGGCGAGCCTAGCATGCTAACCGTTAGAATACTAAAGCATTGTACAACATAGAAGAAATATAATTAGTAATTATCTATACTAACGATTGACGCTCGTTTGCAGAAAAAAGCCTAGTCAATTATATTGTTTAACTGCATGGATGGCATGATGAGTTTTTTAAATTTATAGTGACAATTCATGCACGCATGTGCGTTTCATTGTAACAAAATATTTTGATTATACGAATGAAAGAGATGTATAACGAAGCTATACCACACTAGTTAAACGAGTTAGCATTTTTTTAGGCGGGCTATGGCCAGCGCATATACCGTCCCCTTCATCATTAGAGACGCGAGGGTGGCGTGTGGACCCATAAGCTACCGCGTTCTCGTCCTTTCGCTATTGGACCGACTACCCGTACCGAGTTCCTTGTCGTCCGTGGGGACGTGTTGACATGAGGTGTTGTTTAGATATTTTCCATTTATTCCAGTAATAATATAAATTTGTCTTTTAATCTGTTCGTAAAAGATACCCTTTAAGATATGCTTCTAAGTAGCACACTAGGAGAGTTGACAGCAGCGATCGAATGGGAAACGTATAAAATCTACCACGACTGCCAATCTCCCTGCCACGTGCGCCGATTACAGCACTATCTTTTCATTAATTGAGGAGGTCTACATCTACCAGTGGACGTGAAAAAACTAAATAATAATGATGACAACGATTTTTTTGTGTGGTATTATTTTTTCTCAGTATATTTTTGGACATATTTTCATTTTCCGTGTGGTGACGGAATAAAAATACAATTCACCATTATCTTGCTCGTGGGTGTCGTAAAGATGACTAAGAGATATAATATGCATATAACATCTACGCAAGAGAAGGAAAACTCGAAATGAAACCATTTGCCAACATATCTCATCAGCGTGGCATAGTAGGTCAATTTCTCTCCTATTGTGGAAGCTCGAGCCCAGCAGTGGGACGTGTATGAGCCGAGATGATGATGACGATATTTTCATTTTAGTATTTGTTTTACAAATGGGACTAATCCCACCACACATTCCCACCATTGTAACTCCTGTAAGCCAGGATCCACAATGGTCTCCATAAAGGACACCGAGGTTTGACCCTGAGGCAGTCCCGGGATATGATTTTAATTGTCTTGGGACCCGCAACAAATTTAATTAGAAAAGATTAAAGGGGGGAGTTGGAAAGAGAGATTCCACTTCCCTCCTAGGCAAAGCGATAGACAGGAAAATAGAATGACTAGTCAGCCAATAAGTAAAGAGGTGTACAGCTACGATAAGCGCAGCAGTACGGCACCACGGATACGGAAGAGCTTAACGAGGCCTATATGTGAGCGTTAAGATTGATTGCTACAGTAGGTATGGCAGAAACGCATGAACGCATGTAAATTTTCTCGAGTTGCTACAAGGTCCGTATAGTATACTACCCCACAGGTGACTTGCAAACTGTTTAACATAAGGTTACGCTCGTTTTGCCAGAGATCGCACTCCCAGAGAATGTGATGTGCCGATTGTTCATACTCGTGGTCAGATGTGGACCATTGACATAGTGGTGAAGGTACGAGTTTAAAAGAAAATAATTTACTTTTAAAGTTGCCATGACCAGTTAAAAATTAGACCACAAAATGGTTAACCTCCAGCCACACCTTCTCCAGACGCTTCTGGATGCATGGAAAAAATAGATAAAGATGACGGCCTTTCAGTGATGAATCCCATCTTTCTTGCCATTCAGTTAAAAGCTCTTCATAGACAATGGATTGTGGTGCAAACAATCTAGCAATTTTATTTCGGTCGCGCGGTAGAAGGAAATCTGTATTCATAGTTTCCTTTGTGGTGTAATACATTGACGCTCGTCTCTGAATCTCCAAATTAACCGGAAGTACACCCGCGAGTACTGGCAAGGCCTCGGTGCTAACCGTTCTATAGGCTTTACATAAGAATATTAGGGCCAATCGTTGGCTCCGTAATAGTTTAAGGCGAGCCGCCACTATGGTGGCCCTATCGACCCATAAAGGTGCAGCATAACAAATACACCCCAAATATGTGGCAATGTATATGGTTTTAAGTGTATTAAAACGAAAGCCCCAAGTAAATTCCATAAATATGGACTTAGTACCGAACCTTGGTCAGGTGCAGGTTGTTCTACAATTGTGATATTATATCCCTATTTGCCTTTTGACGGAGCCACTGGTACCGATTCCTTGACTACAGCAGTCCTCCCAAGGGCCTAGCAAAGGCCCTTGACCTGGCAACAAAGCACCCTGATCTTAGTGTAATTGTTTTATATATCTTCATTGTTTTAATTTCATTACAACATGTGATGACGAAGAGAGTATAACGTTGTTGTCACATCTCTCTTTCTCTTTCTTTCCTTGATATTTAAATACGATTAATAAACGAAGTCAGACAATTAGCACGTTGAAATGGCAATGGATAGGCCACATGACACATGACTCGTCGAACCGACAATCTTTGGGGAAGAAAGGTTCTTGATTGGCGACCACGAATCGGATACCGCAGCGTAGGACAACCCCCCACTAGGTGGATTGACGACATTCTCAAAGTCGCAGGGAACTGCTGGATGCAGGTGGCGCATGACCGTTCCGAGTGGCATTCTCATAGGTCTATGTCCAGCAGTAGACGTCTGTAGGCGGATGGATGGATGGAAACGAAGGCACATAGCGTTATTATAAGATAAAGAACACTCTTAATTAAATTCTCTAGGCACCTGACCAACGTATAAGTAATGAGTCAGTGTCGCACAATATGAGGAAGAGGCTCTAGCTCAGAAATTGGTCATAAATGAGCTGACGATTAAAAACGTGGCTTCTCCTGCGTAACAAGTAATTTGTCAAAAGTTCAAATTTTAAGGAAACCTATTATCGAAATAAAAATTCTTTGTGTGTATCCAGGATTTTAGCTACCTCCATGCTAAATTTTATCAATATCGTTAGCATGTTGCGTGGAACGTTTATCAAAGTATTAATTCCTTAAAATAAATGTATTATCATAATCCAGAAAATTAATTAGACATGCGCCTGTGGCGTGTGAGTCTATTGCATTGTTATTTTATTATTACAATTCATTAGTATACATGCATAAATAATGTTTTACATCAAGGTTACAAAATATTGTTTTTGTATTCCTTAATAATTAATTGAATACATTTTCCTTATATTTTTAAAAATACCGATTTCATATTACGCTGTATAATTTTTTTTACAAGTTACCTAATAATATGACATATTTTTAAAATAAATTTTCTTAATTCGTCTATCCACTAAACTTTAAGGAATTATTTGTTATTGCCACGAATCCGGCTTTTTTATTTACAATAAGCCAGTAATTAATTACATAGAACATTATATAATACCTCTTTATTTCATACTAGCAACCCGCCCTCGCTTCGCTTCGGTTTCAGTCACCTTACCCGCCTAGTTCCCTTAGAAGGTAAAAATTGACAAATGCTCTTTATTCACTTTTACTGAAGAGTATTTTCCGTGTGATGACGGAATAAGAATACAATTCACCACCCCTTCTCCTACCTGTAGCTGTCGTAGGAAACGACTAAGGGATTATAATATGCATACTACATGTATGCAAGATAAGAAAAGTTCGAAACTAAAACCTATGGTAACACGTCTGACCAGCGTGGTAGAGTAGGTCATTTTCGCTCTCATAATAGAGGAGGCTCGAGCCGAATAGTGGGATGTATAAGAGTTTTAATGATGAAACAAATGATGAATGAAGAGTATTTAAGCAAAGATTGAAGAAAATCGATGACGAATTTTGTCCCTACTAGGGGTTGAATTTCAAAAATATCCTTTCTTAATGGATTTCTACGTCACGCAAAGAAACTAATGTCAAAGTTCATGTTTCTGGCTTCAGTAGTTTCGGCTCTGTGATAAGTCAGTAAACTGACATTTTTCTACCTATTTTACACTCTTCGAGGATGAAAATAGACAAACGCTGAAACACGTGTTTATTTATTTTTATTAAAGAGTATTTGTGCTTAATTTGAAGACAGTAGCTAAAGATTTTTTTTTCTTTCCATACAGACTTTACCGTTGCATTTCACAGGGGTGGATTTTCAAAAAATCCTTTCTTAGTGGGTGCCTACGTCAAGAAATAAAACTACGGTCCAAATTTCATTTCTCTAGCTTCAGTAGCTTCGGCTCACCCTGTTCCTTTATATGTATATTATTGTTAAAGCCTCCACAACATCCCTTGCAGGTGGAATTTCGTAAAATCCGTTCTTAGCTGACCTCTACTCGACGAAAGGAATATTTCTGCCAAATTTCAAGTCTGTACGCCTTATGGTTCCAGAGATATGGTGACGAGTCAATATATCGCTTGCAAAACCCGCCTCTCCTATATAAATATAAATAATATAATGCAGGAATATAACAAGAAAATTTAAATCTGTACAATTAGATGTTCTTATTGCATATTTCTATTTCTTCTACACTAACTTAAGCATACCGCCTATATATGTATGTATGTATGTAAATCTATATAAGTAGTTCTGAATGGTGAAACGTACTAAGTGAAAACCTATTAAATGTTGATTTGAAGACAACTAAATTTGTAATTGGACGGGCACTTAGATACTAGAAAATTGTACCATTCCCCTGCCGTACTTATTACACAGCATGATGCAAAATGTTATGTTCGTACAAATGAAATATCTACAACCTAACAACGGACACCATTTTTTTATTGGCTCTTGGTGAAGTGAATGTTTATCTATCCATCAATCAAACGATACGAACTGTTAGAGATGGGCATCCCTAAGAGCGATAATTGGCACGCTTGGCACCTTTGAGAATACTTAAGTCCAACAGTGTACGGGGATCATGGACTATCCAACCAGTTAACAAGAACTTACTAAAAATTACAGAAACAGTTAAATGTTTACGCAAATACTTTTATTAGATGTATGAAATATATTAATATACCTACTAGCAACCCGCCCTCGCTTCGCTTCGGTTTCAATTGCCTTACCCGCGTAGTTCTCGTTCCCGTGGGAATACCTGGCTTAAATATATATAAAATATTGTTACTTCCTGATATTATAGTTTGCCATTGGTGAAAGAAATTTTGAAATCGGTGCTGTGGTTTAAGCGTGAAAGCATAACAAACAAACAAAAAAATAAACAAACAAACTTACTTTCGCATTTGTAATATTAGTAAGGATTGACGAATAGAAAATGATAAAGTTAGTGACATTACAATAAATTCAATATGGCAGCTGTATCTATATTACGGAGTAGATAATATGCCTACTTCATCGCAAAACTTAATATATATATATATATATATATATTTTAAAGACAACACTCTGCACCAAGGAAATAATGCTTGTATTACGGGGGACTTTATAACATAACTCATCATCATCACCATCATTTCAGCCTATCGCCGTCCACTGCTGGACGTAGGCCTCCCTCATGTTGCGCCACAATGAGCGGTCCTGTGCCGCCTGCATCCAACGAGGCCCAGCCACCTTCACTAGGTCATCGGTCCACCTAGTGGGGGGCGTCCTACACTGCGTCGTCCGATACGTGGTCGCCACTCGAGAACCTTTCTTCCCCAGCGGTTGTCGGTTCGTCGAGCGATGTGGCCTGCCCATTGCCACTTCAGCGTGCTAATTCTTCATGCTATGTCGGTTACACCCGTTCTTCTGCGGATTTCCGTATTCCGGATTCTATCTCGCAGAGAAATCCCGAGCATAGCCCGCTCCATAGCACGCCGAGCGACTTTGAGCCTTGATATGAGGCCTACATTTAGGGACCACGTTTCCGTGCCGTAAGTCATCACTGGTAACATACACTGGTCAAAGACCTGTGTTTTCAGACACTGAGGTATGTTGGACGAGAAGATCCTCTTAAGTTTCCCGAACGCTGCCCAACCGAGTTGGGTTCGTCGGCTGATCTCTTTCTCGAAATTGGATCTACCTAACTGGACTGTTTGTCCTAGGTAAACATAGTGATCGACAACTTCAAGAATCGCATTGCCAACTAGGACCGGTACAGGAATGACATGGGTATTTGACATGACTTTCGTCTTGTCCATGTTCATTTGTAAACCCACTAGTTGGGATACCCTGCTGAGATCATTGAGCATTGTGCCAAGGTCCTCCATGGATTCTGCCATAACGACTATATCGTCCGCAAATCGAAGGTGAGTGATGTATTCGCCGTTAACGTTGATGCCGAGTCCAGTCCAGTCTAAG
Source organism: Lymantria dispar (assembly GCA_032191425.1). NCBI lineage: Eukaryota > Metazoa > Arthropoda > Insecta > Lepidoptera > Erebidae > Lymantria > Lymantria dispar. Next base: position 12,381,848 of record CM063448.1, read on the forward strand.
AGCTTGAAGACATCTTCCAGTGCAGTGGTGAACAGTTTCGGAGAGATGACATCTCCCTGTCTCACGCCTTTCTGCAACTGGATCGGTTTCGTACTCTTATCCCGGATACGGACTGACATTGTGGCGTTCCTATACAAACACTTCAGCACTTCGATATAGCGATAGTCGATTTGGCACCGCTGAAGGGACTGCAGCACCGCCCAAGTTTCGACTGAATCAAAGGCTTTCTCATAGTCCACAAACGCTAAGCACAGGGGCCGATTATACTCCTCGGTCTTTTGTATAATCTGCCGAAGCGTGAGGATATGGTCTATGGTGCTATAGCCTTTTCGGAAGCCGGCTTGTTCGGGCGGCTAGAAGTCATAGAGCTTGCGCGAGAGTCGATTGATAATGACCCTCGAGAACAACTTCTAACATGGCTCAGGAGTGAGATGGGTCTGTAGTTCTTTAGAAGAGCTTTGTCACCCTTCTTGAAGAACAGCACCACCACACTCCTGGTCCACGACTCTGGAACGTCGCCCCCGAGGATAACGGAATTAAATAGCTTTTGAAGGGCTATTAAGACTGGCTTGCCGCCCGCCTTTAGAAGCTCGGCCGTAATTCCGTCATCTCCCGGTGCCTTACCGTTACGTAGTTGTTTGAGAGCCATTCTGATCTCGTACAAGCTGATGTCCGGGATTTCTTCGGTATAGTGCCGAGTTAGCTTGGATCTGGGACCAAGCCGACAACAGGATTTCGGGATGATTTGTATAACTGTCCATAGAACCTTTCGACCTCTCCCAAGTGTTAGACCGCTCAGCGATGTTCATTCAATAAATCACTTCATTATAGGTATACAATATTTATTACTGCACTTTAAACTGTTACTACTGGACACTGAACTCTGTTACCAATAAACACTCACTGAATACTTCACTGAATAGCGAGACACTTTACTGTTTTAACTAAACACTTCACTTAATATTAAAACTGATCACCACTATATAATACAACTTCGCTCTTCCACTGCACTCGAGCAACTGACGCTTGGCGGCCGACCAACGAGAACATGTAGACTCAACCGCCGCCACGTTGGAGGGGTAGACATTTAAACTCTCAACTGACTAAATTGTTGTTAATCAAAATATGAACTAAACTATTAAGTAGATCAGTAAAAATATTAAATAAAATAACATAAAATTTTTAAACCCTAACACAAGATCTCACTTTGGGATGAAATGACTGCCATCGTCGGTCTTCAGCTTAGTCATTTGGCTTTGCCCAATAGACAGATCTTGTGCGAACACTTTTGAGCCACGATTCCGCTCTATCGCTTCTTTAATACGGAGCGTATTAAATCGGCGAATATCGTGACGCACATACCTGGAGATCTGCCTATTTAGCTGCCTATGTTTGGACCAATCGGCAGAAGACTGCACCGTCATTTCTTTTCTCCGCCCCATGAGCTCAAGAGTCTAGTCAGAAAGTTTTTTAGGTCTATTAACGCGGTGAGCCTTGAAAAATTTCGACCCAACCGCGTGGACAGTTTCCACGAACCTGTTGTTCATATCGTTCGGAGATTCGCATTCTTCCAGACATTGGAAGCGATTGTGTAGTTCGAGTTGAAAGCCTTCGAGGTTCTGGTATTGGACAGATGTAGGTCGGAGTGTAGACTTCATCAAGCGTGACCGCTCGACTTTTGTGTGGATATTCAATGTGGCTCGTACCATCCGGTGATCGCTCCCAGTTTTAATCCTGCTGATGACTGAGACATCATTGAATATCTGTTGTTTGTCTGACAAGATGAAGTTTATCTCGTTTTTTGTTGAACCATCGGGGCTAATCCAGGTCCATTTCCTTTGTGGCTGCTTCCTGAAGAAGGAATTCATCATAAAGAAGCTTTCCTTCTCCAGAAAATCAGCCAGTTTCTGGCCCCTCTGATTTCTCTGTCCATATCCATGTTTCCCCACTCTCAACTTATCATCACTCCCTTTGCCTATTTTCGCGTTAAAGTCTCCCAAGACTACCGTGAAGTGGGTTTTGGACGTGTGTATGGCTTTCGAGATGTCCTCATAAAATGCCTCCACCTCGTCGTCGGAGTATGTCGAGGTCGGTGCGTATACCTGTATAACCTTCAGCGAATACCTCTTGGTAATTCTGAGTATAAGGTACGCTACCCTTGTCGACACACTCTCGATCCTCTCCACGTTGTCTAGGAGAGACCTACGAACGATAAACCCTATACCACCTTGGGACGGGTGATCGCCCTCCCGGTAGAAGAGCAAGTTTCCAGACTGGAGGATTATCGTGCCCTCGCCCTCTCTTCGCACTTCTGATAATCCTACAATGTCCCAGCGGATTTTGCTCAATTCCTCTTCCAGCTCGATGACCCTCTCGTCAGTCCTGAGTGTCCGAATGTTGTGTGTTACCAGGGCCAAGGGTCGTTTTTGTTGGTAGCAGGATCGCTGCCGGAGATTCCTCGCACCCCCCGCTCCACCACTACTGGGCCTGCCACCAAAATGAGCCCGTAGAGTACCGGAGCCGCCGTGACTGGGGGCCTTTTTTTTATTGTACGCCATTTTTAAAAAAAGGGGATATTTCCGTAATCGCCACGCTTGGCAGGCGGGTTGGCGATCGCAGTATAGGTGTTTTACGTTTCCCAGGAGAGAGCTGCTGCCCTGCTCTCCTGGTGAACCCTCAGCCGATTTTTACGACTCCCACGGGCAAGTAAGGGGTGGCGACATATGTATTCTCAGGCCATCGCCACATAAACATAACTAACGGACATAAATTACATCAAAACTCAGAACAACATATTATAGATCTCACAAAGTGTTGTCCTGCGTGGGATTCGAACTTCCTACACTGTCACTGTGGGTCGGTATATTAACCACTACACCATCTGTGCTTATGAATACCAAATGGAAGTGTTTAAAAAAGAAAACGTTAAAGTTTTATTTATATCCAACTAACATTATTTACGTTATGGTAATATCGCGAAAGCAATGTAAGAGGAACAATTGTAGTAGAAATTATAAAGATGTAAACCTAATTATCGAAATTAGGACTAGGAAAATCTGCACCAAATCCACGAGAAACAAATGCATCTACAACGAGCAATTGTCTGGTGCGGGGATGGGGGAGTGATTGGGCTTTACTTTTATAGCAAATGAGGCCGGAGTTGCTGTGTATTTAAAAGACATTCGTTACGAATATACGTTAATAAAGTTCTTGTGATCTCAACTGTATGATGTGAATCTGGACAAATGTGGTTTCAGCAGGACGGCGCAACTTGACACGGCACCATCTGCCACACCACATATTGTGGACACATATTGAGTCACCCAATGTATTAATATTGACGAATTACCTAATTTACTTATTTAAATAAAATAGTAATTTGTCTCACACTACCGACCGGCGACCGTCGACGTGACAATAAAACGACGCAATATACTATGAAATCGTGTTTAGTTCAAGATATAGGTCCCACTGCAATTGTTGTTTAGCATTTGTATTTGCAATTTATTTTACTACTAAACAGAAAGTTAAAATTTTCATATTATTTAGTTTATAGAATACATTGTTGCTTTGAATTTCCCAAAATAGTTATTTTTAACTGTAGCAAAAACAATTTTAACACAGGTCAAAGAAATTGTTCTTTGATATATAGGTGTAGCGACACACAGAGCAAATTAAAAAAAAAAAAATCTCTCAGCACTGTCTATGCATTGAGAAGACTGACAAAATTGCTACGATGGATGGCAATGCTAATATTTATTGATAAAAAAGACTAGCCTTCTGATCGCGTTTAGTATAAGATTAGATTAAGTCTGTAAAATATTCTAATTTTTTCTTTTTCTCATGTTCTTATTTTTTATACAATTTTAAGATCAATCATTACCCCTTGTAGTTTAAACTTATAACAACACTGAATAGCAAAAATTCGTAAATGATAAAATATTTTTAATGGATATCTTGGCAATAAAGCCCGTTGTAGTTCTCTTGATCACTGAAAATTAGATCAAACATCTTTCTATGGAAAACCATAAAAGTTACATGGAGGTTAAAAGTTAAAACTTGATGGAGGAACTCTTCCCGAAACAGATTTATTTTATTACTAGACCCATTGTTGTGACAAATCTTCAGGATTGATAGGAATGATTCTAAACTATTGATAATAATCCTTCACTAAATCGCCAAATTTTTTTCTTTATCAAATAGGCCGAATAGTCGGAAAAAAACTGTATTTTGCAGTTCAGCTATATATCTGATACGCCTAGAGTTCATGAACAGTTATCAATTACACATTATTGAGCGGACAGCTTGCTAGTCTGCTTTACCACTGATGACAAGTAACCCTGCATCGGTGGTCGGCCCAACGAAGAAGGCAACGTGGTGTTCGGGTGGGTTGCGGGTGTGCGTGATTACGCCCCTCTGTCGCCCTGGACGGAGTGGTGCGAGGAGTGCGCCGACCGCAGCCCACCTCAAAAAAAAAGTCTGCTACTAAAGTCAAATAATATTAAATACGTGTTTAATATCTTAGATATTTACAGCTTAATAAGGGAAAAAAAATATTTATAACAAGCAGGAGAAATTCTGACTTAATACTCTAGCTAAATTTTTGTTTATATATTCTTTTACACGGTTTGAGATTATTAGCGCATAAGTCGCTGATAAATAAGAAACAAGTGTCATGTTTCCTCCAAATATGGCAACTAAAACAACTGTTAGCAATAATTGAAACATTTTGAACAAAACTGTTAACCGTTAATTGTATTATATGTCTAGGCGAGTGGCCTTTAATAACATCTGCTATTTACGAAAAAAAAAACAACGATAAAATGCTATACCTATTTGATTGTCCTTCCTCTACATGTAAATGCCAAACGAGTGATCATAAATAATGCCGTTATCAATAAATAACATAAAATACTCAGAAATATAATAACATCGCTTTTAATAGCGGGTTAAAAATACGGTGCGACACCGGTGTCTTACTTACCCTGTGGGAGTCTTAAAATCTGACTAACGGTTTGCTAGAGGAACGGGTAAGAGAATTATCTATATTAACAGTTTTAAAATCGATAATCTATACAAATAAATAAAATTGAAGTGTCTGTTTGTAATGTTAAAATAATTTTTTCATGCTCACACGGTTATTTGAACGACACCTATGCCTAAAATACAGTTTAAAAACTTTTTGTCTCTTTGTTTGAGGCAATCTTCAAAACGGCTGAATCGATTTTAATAATATTCTACTATCAGGTAGCTGTGTATATACGGAGTAACTTAGGTTACTAATTCATCCCGGTTATTCCACGGGAACAGGCACTATGCGGGTAAGGCGACTGGAACTGATCCGAGCAAAGCGAGGGCGGGTTGCTAGTAGTAAATAAAATCGCAAGCCGTTTAACAGTCATGGTTATTATAGCACTATTCTAGCATTAGTTTTTGGGAGGAACGTTTAAAAAGAAAGGCGTAGATGCCTGATGAATGCAATTTTCTTGCTCGACCTGTATCAGTGTAGCCGCCTACTAATCCGGTGTATGTATATTAGATTTTTAGGTTTAAATTAATAAAATAATCATAACATATGTAACATCTATATATATAAAAGAGAAAGTGTGTGGGTATGTTCCATATAGGCTCCGAAATGGCTGGACCGATTTCAATGAAACTTTCAGGGAATCTTCAGATTGACCTCAGTTTGGTGACGATCGGAGCACTCCTCTTTTTGAACTGTCAAATGATGTAAGTTTATTGTTTAAATAAAATAAAGCAAAATCTAGCCCGGCGAAGCCGGCTGGGTACGCTAGTTTACCATACATGTAGTATAAAATCTGTCTAAAATCAATTTGATCAATAGCAACATAATTTTTCCTATGGAATCATTAACTTTTTCTACTGCCAATATCTTTTTATAAAAATGTAGGACAAAAGAATGATATTCGAAAGCTCGGTAAGACAAATTCGATGAAATCGTAACAGTAGTTTTATTTCAAACAGCAGCAGGTCGTCCGGAGGAAGGACAAGGGCGGTGGATGCGCAGGTCCGTCTAAAGGTGGTAGGAGTAGGGAAGGCAGGAGGCCGTCAGTTGAGGAGGGTATATGTAGGCCGTCGTACTGGAGGAACGAGAAAGAGCTAGGCAGGAAGGAGAAGGAAACAGGTAGGGGGGCTGCTGAGCAGGCTCTAACGGCAGCTCCAAGTGTGAAGGAGAGGGAGGAGGCCATCCCCCCGAGCGTCCGGAAGCGCCCCCTGCAAAAGGGTGGCGGCTCAAGCTCCGACTCGGAGGGGAGTTTCATCGTGCCACCTCCCAAGGTCTCGACCACGCGCCGTGGGCGCAGGGGTAGGGGATCGGCGGTGGCGGCGAGGCCAGGGAACCCTGGTCCGGCCGACCAGAGCAGTGAGGTTGCGGCCCTGCAGGCCGCGAATGCCCGCCTCAGTAAGGAGGTTTCCGGCCTGCGGGAGCGCAACCGGAAGCTCGAGTCGGCGCTGTCGGCGGTGCGGAAGGAGAACCGCGGGTTGGCCAAAGATATGGCTGACCTGCGGTCTCAATTCGCACTTTTAGTGCCAGCCACACTGCCGACGCCGGCCTCGCCGCCGAAACGGGCTGTGCCGGAGCGGGCGGGCCCGTCGACTGCGCCCGTGGTGTCGCCTGCGCCTGTGGTGCCTGCCGCGTCGGTTGCGCCCGCCGCGCCGGCCGTGGGCGCCGCCAAGAAGCGCGGCGGGCCCCAAAAGGCGACAGAGCCGTTGCCCGCGGTGCACGGCATACCGGAGGGTGCGATGCGCGTCATCTTCGCCAGGCTGGAGCTGATGATGGATGCGCGCATCAAGGCCGTGGCGGATCGTCTTCCGCCCGAGCCACCCCTCCGGCCGCCGCTCGCCGCGGATAAGGCGAGGCGGCCGCAAGCGTCGGCTCCCACCCCGCTGCCCTGTCAGGGTGGCCGCGTGGTGAGCTATGCTGCGGCTGTCGCGGGGCCCAAGGGGGCCAAGAAGGCCAGCAAGGTGCCGGCTCCCGCCAAGGCCGGGCCGCAGCCGACGCCAGCGGCTGCACCGCAGGCGCCGGCCAGCGCACCCGCGATCACTCCTGCTGCGCTCTGCGCTGCTGCCAGGCTCGAACAGGGCTGGCAGGTGGCTGAGCGGAGCAGGAAGGCACGCGGCCAGAAGCGGAGAGCGGCGGCCAAGAGTGCCGCCGTGGCCGCCGCTCCCCAGGCGGGAGCCGGCAGAAAGGGGAAAAGGTCGCGCAGGGGCCTCAAGTCGCCGAAGACGGCCGCGGTGGCCATCACCGTGCTGCCTGAGGCGGCTGAGAGGGGCCTCAACTATGAGGCCGTCCTAAAACGCGCCCGGCGGGAGCTGGACGTCTCCGACATCGGAGGCGTCGAGGCTAGGACCCGCAAGGCCCGGACAGGGGCTCGAATTCTCGAGTTCCCTGGGGCCGAGGGCGCGAAGACGGCCGATAGTGTGGCTTCGAAGCTGTTCGGGCCAGAGGATGGCGTCCGAATCGCCAGGCCTGTCAAGTGCGCAGAGATGCGCCTGACGGGCTTGGACGATTCCGTGACGGTGGAGGACGTCCGGGACGCCATTATGGCACGCACCGGATGTTCCTCGGACACCGTGCGGATTGGAACCATCCGCCCTGGTCCGGGCGGCGTCGGTGCTGTCTGGGTGCAATGCCCAGTGGAGTCGGTCAAGCAATTGGCCGACTCAGGCAGGCTCCTCGTGGGCTGGAGTTCGGCGCGGGTAACCGTGCTGGAGCCCCGGCCCGCGAGGTGTTACAAATGCATGGCGGTCGGGCATACCCGACCGACATGCAAAAACTGCTTTGACTGCAGCGGGCTATGTTTCCGCTGCGGTCAGACTGGACACCAGGCGGCATCGTGCTCTGCGGTGCCCCACTGCCCCGCGTGTGCGGCAGGCAACAGGCCTGCCAAACACCGCATGGGCTCTGGGGACTGCAGACCCCCGGCATCGGCCCCAAAGGGGCGGGGCGGCTCATCGACTAGGCCAGCCCCCGCTCCGAGCGCGACCCGATCGCCCGTTAGCGCGGAGGAGGTGACGATGGATACGGACCGATAATGGACCCCGTATCCATCCGTCTCCTCCTAGGCAATCTCAACCACTCCGCCGGTGCGCAGGACGTTTTCCTGCAAGCAATGACGGAGTGGTTGATAGGAGTAGCCGTAGCCGCGGAGCCGTACGCGGTGCCCGACCGGCCAAATTGGTTGGGCAGCACCGACGGTACCGTGGCAATCTTCGCCTCCACGTCGTGGCCTTCGTCGCCTCTGATCCTTAGGGACAGGGGCGTCGGATACGTCGCAGCGGACTGGGGAGAGATTACGCTCCTCGGAGTATATCTCTCCCCTGCCTGGAGAGCGGCTGCTTTCAGGGTCTCCCTTACCATCTTGGGAGCCTCGTTACGGCGATTGGCACCGCGCCAGGTGTTCGTATTGGGGGACTTCAACGCCAAGTCCGTGGCGTGGGGGTCCTCCTATACGGACAACCAAGGACGGGCGGTCGAGGACTGGGCGGCGGCACTGGGCCTCTGTTTGCTGAACAGAGGCTCGGTGCATACGTGCGTACGACCTCAGAGCAGGTCGATAGTGGACCATTCGTTCGCTAGCCCTGAGGTCGCCGCACGCGTGGGGAGCTGGTGCGTCGAGGAGGAGGTTGAGACCTTGTCGGACCACCGGTATATCCGGATAGAGGTCTCCCTGACAATCCCGGCGCCCGGCAGGGGTCACGGGGCGGTAGGGCGTCCTGCGTTCCCGCGATGGGCTGTGGGTCGCTTAGACCGGGACCTGCTGGCGGAGGCAGCCATCGTTTACTCGTGGCTGTCCTCTGCCAACCAGTTGGACGGGGTGGACGCCGAGGCTGGCCGCATCCGCAGTGCGTTGACGCAGATCTGCGATGCGGCCATGCCCCGGGCATGGCGTCTGCCCCCGAGGAGGGCTGTCCACTGGTGGTCCCGGGAGCTGGCGGATCTCCGGGCCGCATGTATTCGTGCCCGGAGGGCCTACACCCGCAGCCGGCGGTGCAATAGCAGCGCGGAACTGGAGGGCCAGCTTTACGAGGGCTACCGCAATGCGCGGTCGGCCTTCAGGCTGGCCGTCCGTTCCGCCAAGGACGCCAGTCGGCGGGAGATGCTGGAGAGTCTCGACCGTGACCCCTGGGGTCGCCCTTATGGCGCGGCGCTGAGGAAGCTCCGCGCACGGGACCCTCCCTTCACCGAGACTCTCCAGCCCAGCCTCCTCACCCGTATCGTTGAGGACCTGTTCCCACGACGGGCGGAACACACGCCCCCGGTCATGGCGCCGCCAGACAATGACCGGGAGGGCGATGTTGGCAGTGTTCCGCCCATCACGGAACCGGAGATGGGGGCGGCGGTGGCGCGCATGCGCGGAAAATCCACCACCCCGAGCCCGACGGTATTCCAAACCGTGTGTTGGCCCTGGTCCACGACCATCTGGGTCCCCGCCTCAGGGAGCTGTTCAACGCGTGTTTAGCGTCCGGGCGGTTCCCTGGGTGCTGGAAGGAGGGGAGGCTGGTTCTCCTGCCGAAGCCGGGACGGCCTCCGGAGTCGCCATCGGCCTACAGGCCTATCGTGCTGCTCGATGATATGGGCAAGCTACTGGAGAGGGTAGTAGCTACCCGCATCGAGCGGCACCTCGTCGGCACGGGGCCCGATCTGTCGGACGCCCAGTTTGGGTTTAGGAGGGGTGGTTCGACGATCGAGGCTCTGTTGCGCCTGAGGGCCGTGGCGACTGAGGCCGTCACCGGCGGGGGAGTGCTGTTGGTGGTGTCACTAGACATCGCCAACGCATTCAATAGTCTGCCATTCAGCTGCGTCAGGGAGGCGCTCCGTTACCACGGAGTGCCAGCTTACCTGAGGCGGCTGGTGGCAGACTATTTGGAGGGGCGCAGCGTCCTCTACGCCAACCGAGTAGGGGACGTTGTGCGAACGCCCATGACGTGCGGTGTTCCACAGGGGTCGGTCCTCGGACCCACCCTGTGGAACATCGGCTACAACTGGGCGTTGCGGGGGAGCCTCCCACTTGGCTGGGCGTGATTTGTTACGCCGACGACACGCTCGTCACAGCCCGCGGTGGGACGCTACAAGAGGCGATAAGCCTGGCGACCTCAGGCACCGAAGAGGTCGTCAGGCGGATCGAGGCGCTGGGGTTGAGGGTGGCCCTAGACAAGACGGAGGCCCTCTTGTTCCATGGGCCCCGTATGGACCCTCCCATCGGCGTCTCGATCACCGTCAATTCGGTTGGGATCAGCATCCAGGCCCATATGAAGTACTTGGGCCTGGTGCTCCACGGGCGATGGTGGTTTCGAGAGCATTTCCGCAGGCTCGTCCCGCGGCTGGTCGGCGTGGCATCCGCCCTACAATGGCTGATGCCGAATGTGGGCGGACCGAGCGCGGCATGTCGACAGCTGTACGCGGGGGTCATCCGGTCGATGGCCCTGTACGGTGCACCGTTGTGGGCGAGATCCATGACCGCCCGACTTAGGGCCCTTCTGTGGCGTCCACAGAAGGTCATGCCGGTCAGGATCATCCGCGGGTACCGCACGGTGGCGACGGAGGCGGCGTGCCTATTGGCCGGGACTCTCCCGTGGGACCTGGAGGGGGAAATGCTCGCCGATTTGTATCGGCGGGTGTCGGGGGTGCGCGGGGGGGGGCGGTGTTGTTTCCTTGAAGGAGCTCACCTCCTGGCGCGTCGACGCCTGCCGGGACGTCATCGCCCGTTGGGCAGACCGGCTGGAGAGGCCTCGATACGGTGTTTGGACCGTGGAGGCCTTCCGGCCGGTGCTGATGCAGTAGTTAGAAAGGCGGCACGGGGTGCTCTCCTTCCGACTCGTACAGGTCTTGACGGGGCATGGATGCTTCGGTAAGTACCTGTACAGGGTCGCTAGGAGGGAGAGAACTCCGTCCTGCTACCACTGCGATTGCGACGAGGACACGGCGCAGCATACGCTCGAGGTCTGTGCCGCTTGGGCAGAGCCGCGTCGTGAACTCGTCGCAATCATCGGTGCAGACCTGACGCTGCCGACCATCGCTAGGGAGATGATCGGCAGCATCAGGAATTGGGACGCGGTCGCAGCCTTCTGCGAGGCAGTTATCTCGCAGAAGGAGGCAGCGGGTCGCGAGCGCGAGGAGCACAGCCTCGATGATGCGACCCGCCGCCGGCGACTGGGGCGGCGCAGGCGGGAGTACCTGCGTGCAATGCCGCCCTAGCCGAGGCCGCGGGTGATGTGACCGGGGATTAGTCCGTCACCCGCCGAGAGGTCGACCGCGTGAGGAAAGACCGACGTCCTCCCCGAGGGGGGACGTCGGTCGATCGGAGGGTACCCCAGGTAGGGGGTATTCCGTCGGGCCGACCACTGATGACAAGTAACCCTGCTCCGGTGGTCGGCCCAACGACGAAGGTGACGTGGTGTTCGGGTGGGTTGCGGGAGTTGCGTGCTTAAGCCCCTCTGTCGCCCCGGACGGAGAGGTGCGGAGGCGCGCCGACCGCAGCCCACCCAAAAAAAAAAAAAGAAAGGAGGTTTGAGGTCAGGCAGGTAAGCGGTCATAAAAATATAAAAATATTGTCAAAATATTTTGCCAAGGTACGATGGAAACTGGGTACATATAGGGTCGCTCTACGCAATTGGGATAAGAACAGGTAATGATGGGTATAAAGCAATGTTTTGATAAGCATATGGTTCATAATCATCCGTTTCATCATTTCAACTTATATACGTCCCACTATTGAAAATGAAAAAGGCCTATTATTTTGACATTACAAACAGACACTCCAATTTTATTTATTGGTATAGAAGATAAGTGTGCGCTATCCTGAGTTAAATTAAGTGGAATAATAATTTAAAGCTATTTTTTTTTTATATTTTCCCTCTGGTTATTCTTGACAAAGAATAAGTAGCTAAATATTAACACAATATACATACTCGTTATTTTATTGTTCTTACTGTTAGATCATTATCATCATCTCAGCCTATATATATCCTACTGCTGAGCTCGAGCTTTGTGGTGTGGTGATGGAGTAAGAATACAATTCACCACTCCTTATCTTACTCGTGCAAGTCGTAAGAGACGACTAAGGGATATAATATGCACATAAGATTTATGCAAGAGAAGGAAAACTTGAAATGAAATTCTATACCAACATGTCTGACCAGCATGGTCTAGTAGGTCGAATTCCCTTCTATTGTGGAGGAGGCTCGAGCCCAACAAATGACGGCTGCGATGATGATTGTGGTAATGATGAGCTCGAGCCTTCTCCCAAATAGGAGAGAAATTAGTGGAAAATGAAAACCTACTATAGTATGCGAATCGATATAGAATTTTTTTTAAAGTTATCTATTGCCGTCCGTTTTTTTGCTTTTCGACACCTATGGACAAGAAAGGGGTTCTTAAATTATATTTTTATTTCGAAATCATACGCGGGACTGTTTGATTCAATATTATTATATTTATTAATCTGTTTACTTTCTAAATAAAAAAAAATCTAAAATTTAAATGATATTCATTCTGTCATTTAAAAAAGGTTACGAGATGTCTCGGAGTAATATTGTCCGCTTCATATAGCATCTATAGATTTTAAATTTAGGAATACTTTGAATAATTAACTCGAATATTATGTTAAAAAGATATCCTCCACTTCTTAGCTTATAAGTTCCACATTTAAACACGAGGTTTCCCAGTAGTGGGATGGAAATTAACGTTGACCAGTTGGGTGCAATAAAATCTAATTGCCAATTTTTTTATAATGTATCTTAAACGTGATATTGAACTGTACACATCTATCGTATGAACCTAGAAATAATTTATTATTAGCCAGAAATAATTTATTTGGGAAATTTAGGCGAACCTTTTCCTCAAATGTTGCAGATTTTCTAATGAAATAAGTGTACGACTCTAAATAATATTGATATCTAAATATTAACCTTTAGCTAAGATCAAAATTGCACGGTCAGTTCGATATTTTTTTATACAATAAAAGCCGAAATTTTGTGCATATAACAACTGTGCAAGAGAAGGAAAACTCGAAATAAAATTCCATACCAACCCGCTTGACCAGCGTAGTATAGGAGGTCAATTTCCCTCTTAATGTGGAAGAGGCTCCAGCCCAGTAGTCATTTACGTATGAGCTGTAATGATGCAAAGCCGTAATTCCGCAATGTGTGGTAGAACAGGTGTAACTGGCATAGTCCGATCAGCTTAGAATAATAACATATAGAAGGTAAGTTCGCGCACAAAAAGTGAAGCATTTCCATTGGAGCCTAATGGAGCTTACGCCAGAACCGTTCCGTAATCTACAAGTCATTGTACTGCACGTACGTATGCAACTCTTAAAAAATAAATACGTAATTATGACGGTTTGTGCATTCAAATGGTGTCATAACACATTTGTAAAACTTAAAAAGGTTTTTAACGTCACTTTTAAAAGTATTCCGATGATTTATGTTAATAAAAATAAAATTTGATTTCATAATTTGTATAATGGTGTGCGTGTGTACATGTGTAATCGTCCGCGCGCCATTAGTGTTTTTAGATTCAAATTTCGAACCTTCGAAGTATTGACACTATCCTTCTATACGTTATTATTCTAAGCCGATCAGTTAATATGTTGAAGTGACAATAGGCAGACCAAATCATTCCTCACACTGACGATTGTTGGGTAGAAAAGTTTTACAATGGCGACCACGATTCAAAGGATGGTTTGTAGGCAGTTCCCACTGACTGGTGGACTGACAACAACGTAATGATTGCAGGGCTGAGGTTAGCACAGGATCGCTTTGAGTGGCACTTTCGAGGCATCCAACAGTATCTGGAAAGTATAAGTGGTACAAGTACTTTAATCATCATCATCATCATTTCAGCTCACATACGTCCCACTGTTGGGCTCGAGCCTCCTCTACAATAGGAGAGTAATTGACGTACTATACCACGCTGGTCAGACATGTTGGTATAGGGTTTTGTTGCAAGTTTTCCTTCTCTTACATAGATGTTATACGCATATTCAATCCCTTAGTTGTCTTTTAAGACACCCACAGGCAAGAGAGGGGGCTGATAAATTGTATTCTTACTTCGTCTCCACATGGATAATAAAAATAAATAATATTTTTTTTTTAATAATTTTAAGACAACACCATGCACTAAGGAAATAATCCTTGTATTGCTGGGAACTTTACAAACATAATTAACGGACACAAATTACATCCAGACTCAAAACAACAAGTTGTGGATCACACAAAGTGTTGTCCCGCGTGGGATTCGAACCCCAGACACTGGCGTTGTAAGTCGCTATCTTAACCACTACGCCATCTGTGCAGTCATATATACTTTAATATTGCCAGAAAATCAAGAAACAAATGGTTTTTTACATAAATGCTTATTTTTCGAAATGTGGCAATCTAATGTTGTCCTTAACGGTACTCATAACATTTTCGAATAATCTGTCAGTGTCAACTAATTATGTGAACGGAAGTAAGCCAGACTGCATTTATATTATTAATATTTAATTTGGAATATTGCATATTCCTAACATAATATAAAAACATTAGTTTAAATACAAAATGCATTATGCATTTATTTATACGAATTTTACCTACTTTCAAATTCTAGGTCGTCTGTCTAGCTTAGTTAGATTTATTTCATCGTAGCAACAAATTGTTTATAATCATTATATTAATCGTTAAGATATAAACTTGAGACTTTATTATTTAAGTCTCTTTGACACTGCATTATGTGTCTGGGAATGTTGATTTCTATATATTTATGTGTTATTAGTCATTTGCTTCTCTGAGACATGTCTGACAGTGATTTGTATTTTTTAATTTAATTTTATATTTTAGTTAACGGGAATTGATAAAATAAACTTTTGTAAGTATATTTGATATAAATTATATAAAAGTAGCAACGCGCCCTCGCTTCGCTTTAAATCGCCTTACCCGCATAGTTCCCGTTCCCGTGGCAATACCGGGATAAAATATAGGCTAAGTTACTCCTTTTATAGGCAGCTACCTGGTAGTAAAATATTATCAAAATCGGTCCAGCCGTTTTGAAGATTACCTCAAACAAAATGCAGACCGACAGACAGACAAAAAATGTTTAATCTGTATTTTAGGCATAGGTGTGGTGCAAATAACCGTGTGAGCATGAAAAAAATCCAGTATTTTGAATTTACAAACAGACACTTCAATTTTATTTATTTGTATGATCGAACCATGTGGGTTTAATCTCTTTCTCGTCTGGGGGCTAATTAAAAAACGACTAAGAGATATGTTATGTAGATAACATATCGATGTTGTATACATGAAAGAGAAAACTCTAATCAAAACTCTATGCAACCCGTCTTACCAAAGTATTTTTTCTTAAGACAACGCTCTGCACTAAGGAAATAATCCTTTGGAGGACTTTATAAACTTATAATTCATCATCATCATTTTAGCCCATATACGTCTCCACTGACTGAGGTTAGTACAGATTCACTTTGAGTTGCATTTTCGAGGCATCGAACAGTGCGTGGAAAGTATAAATGGAACAAGTACTTTAATCATCATTGTCATCATTTTAACTCATATACGTCCCACTGTTGGGCTTGAACCTCCTGCATAATAGAAATTGACCTACTATACCACACTGGTCAGACGTGTTGGTATAGGGTTTTATTTCGAGTTTTCCTTCTCTTGCATAGATGTTATATCTATACCAATAAATAAAATTGGAGTGTCTGTTTGTAATGTCAAAATAATAGGCTTTTTTCATGCTCACACGGTTATTTACACGACACCTATGCCTAAAATAGCGATTAAAAATTTTTTGTCTGTCTGTCTGTCTGTTTGTTCCGGGTAATCTTCAAAACGGCTGAACCGATTTCAAAAATTCTTTCACCAATGGAAAGCTATAATATCAGGGCGTAAATTAGGCTATATTTTATCCCGGTATTCCCACGGGAACGGGAACTACGCGGGTAAAATGACTATAACTGAAGCGAAGCGAGGGCAAGTTGCTAGTATCCGAGCTCGATATGTCTGCTGTAAGATTTCGAGGAGTCGGGTGCTCAAGAGATTATACAGGTTGTAGTACTAGATCAATGTGACCATAGTACAAGATCATAACATTCTATTAAACCCAAACATACGATGTCTGCTGTCAATTTTCGAAGAGTTCGATTCGCCGGAGACCCTTCTGGTTGCAGCATCAAGTCGAAGTTATTCATTAATTGCCATTTGACGATTATACCAGCACGTGTGAAGCACTTAATTGAAAAATCATACGCCATTACATAATTTTGGAGCTGATACTCTTAAACTACTGGACTGATATTAACCAAATATATCTAAGAACCACTGCCAGTAAACTGGGTTTCAAATGGAAAAAACCGCGTCGAAATCGGTTCCACACACACAGACAGACAGTTATTGAGGTCAAACTTATAACACCCCTTTTTGCCTTGGGGGCTAAAAAAATATATATCGAGAGCTGAGCGCCGTGCCGCATCATTATCAGATGGTTCACACATCGCGATGTAATAAAATAACACTTCGCGATGGCTACTTTTAACCTATATTCAACGATTAAGGTTAACACAATTTTCTATTATAACTAATGATTAAGTATGCCGACGGATAACTTAAGAGTTTGGGAAACGCGGTGAATTTGATACAACGTGGCAGCAAAACGACCGATCGCTCTCGAGTCTCATTTCCAACTGAGTATTCAACGGACCGCTCTCAATAACGAAAGCTCGGTAATATTTCAAACGTTAACGGTCAAACGACAAACATCAAAAATCATTGCCAACGTTGTTATATCGAACACACCCAAGTATAATACTTGACGTTTCCGTAATCGATTGAGCTTGTTCAGCGCCGCGAGATAGGGGCGACCCCAGGGGTCACGCTCGAGACTGTCCAGCATTTCCCGCCGACTGACGTCCTTGGCGGTACGGACGGCCAGCCTGAAGGCAGACCGCGCACTGCGGTAAGCCTCGTACAGCTGGCCCTCCCGCTCAGCGTCGCAGTGACGCGTTTGGCTGCGGGTGTAGGACCTCCGGGCACATATGCACACGGTCCGGAGATCCGCCAATTCTCGGGACCACCAGGGGACCGCTTTCTTCGGGACAGACGCCGCACATGGGGCATGGCCGCGTCGCAGATCTGCGTTAACGCCCAGCGGATGCGGCCAGCCTCGGCGTCCACCCCGTCCGCCTGGGCCGGTGAGGACAGCCACGACTGAACAATGGCTGCCTCCGCCAATAGGCTCCGATCCAATCGACCCACAGCCCACCGCGGAAACGCGGGCGCTCCGTCCGCCGTGTGACCCCTGCTGGGCTGCAGGAGGGTCGAAGCCGGTACGTTCTCCAGAGTCGGCCTCGTCCTACAGGCCCATAGTGCTGCTCGACGGTGCGGGCAAGTTGCTAGAGAGGGTGCTGGCTACCCGCATCGAGCGGCACCTCGTCGGCACGGAGCCCAATCTGTCGGACGCCTAGTTTGGGTTTAGGAGGGGTCGTTCGACGATCGTGGCTTTGATGCGCCTGAGGGCCTTGGCGACTGAGGCCGTCACTGGCGGGGGTGTACTGTTGGTGGTGTCTCTGGACATCGCCAACGTATTCAATAGTCTGCCATTCAGCTGCATCAGGGAGGCGCTCCGGTATCACGGGGTGCCAGCTTACCTGAGGCGGCTAGTGGCAGACTATTCGGAGGGGCGCAGCGTCCTCTACACCAACCGAGTAGGGGACGTTGTGCGAACGCCCATGACGTGCAACGTCCCACAGGGGTCGGTCCTTGGACCCACCCTGTGGAACATCGGCTACGACTGAGTGTTGAGGGGGAGCCTCCCGCCCGGGCTGAGCGTGATTTGTTACGTCGACGACATGCTCGTCACAGCCTGCGGTGGAACGCTAGAAGGCCTCTTCTAGTCCTCTTCTTCCGCCTTAAGGGCTTCTACTTCCTGGCGCTGCCTATTGTTCTCCGCTCTCAGTCGGCGGGTTTCCTCTGCCTCCGATTTAGAGCACAAAGCTTCGATGATGGCTTGCATGTCCGCTGCTGCATCCCTGAGCTTTTTTATAAACGGGCCCTGAAGATGACCAGATTTTCGAGTAACCTCCAGGATTACTGCCGCGTTGCGGCCCCCGCGGGCGCGTATCTCCTCAGGCCCTATGGCGGAGAGGTTCTCTGCGGTAGGGCACTCCGATGCTGAGGTATCCGCCGAGTCCATTGGTGGTGCTAGAACTTCCTTGCGGAAGGCACGAGCTCTAAGCACACGCTCGTATTCAATTTCTTCGGCTTCGTCGTCTCTCCTTTTGAGATTCGCCTTGGCACGTGTGAGCCCTACACTATGGCCCCTCTGCACTGCCTTACCCCGGCGCGAGGTATTTACCTTGGATTGGGGTTCCGCTTCAGTATCGGAGCCCAAATCCTTCCGTCCAGAGTGGCAGGTCTTCAAATAGAAGCGCTTCCTCCCCGTGGGGGTGACGTCTGTTTCACCCGTGTCGCATTCGACAGCTGATGGTGCATCCGTCTTTAATTCTGAGTCGTCGTCCATCTAGAAAATGGGTAATTAACCCAGATACTAAATGTATCGAACTCACTAACTTATTATAACGGCTGAATCGCGATATTAAATTTTAATAGAAACGTTAATACGCCTGAATCGCGATATTAGAGTTTTATCGAGAATTTATATATACAACCCGGCCACGACTATCTTGAAGGCTATGGCGACGGCAAGCCTGGCGACTCTAGGCACCAAAGCGATCGTCAGGCGGATCGAAGCGTTGGGGTTGAGGGTAGCCCTGGACAAGACGGAGGCCCTCTTGTTCCATGGGACCCGCATAAGCCCTCCCATCGGCGTCTCGATTACCGTCCATTCAGTTGAAATCAGCATCCGGGCCCGTATGTGGGCGGGGTCCCTGAACGTCCGACTCAGGGCTCTTCTGTGGCGACCACAGAGGGCCATGGCGGTCAGGGCCATACGCGGATACCGCACGGTGGCGACGGAGGCAGCGTGCCTGTTGGCCGGTACTCCCCCGTGGGACCTGGAGTCGGAAATGCTCGCCGATTTGTATCGGCGGATATCGGGGGTGCGAGCGGAGGGCCGTGTGGTCTCTTTGAGGGAGCTCACCGCCTGTCACGTCGACGCCCGCCGAGACGTCATTGCCCGTTGGGCAATCCGGCTGGAGAGACCTCGGTTCGGGGTGCGAACCGTGGAGGCCTTGCGGCCAGTGCTGATGCAGTGGTTGAAACGGCGGCACGGGGTGCTCTTCTTCCGACTGGTGCAGGTGTTGACGGGGCATGGATGCTTCGCCAGGGCGATGCTCGACAGCGTCAGGAACTGGGACGCGGTCGCAGCTCGCTTCTGCGAGGCAGTAGTCTCGCGGAAGGAGGCGACGTGCCGAGCGGGTAGGTTGCGGGTGTATGTGCTTACGCCCCTCTGTCGCCTCGGACGGAGTGGTGCGAGGAGTGCGCCGACCACAACCCAGCCCAAAAAAAAAAAACTCCAATATCAATCTAATAACTAAGGAATCAGTCAATCTTTAAATTTGGACGATGTATTTTGATTTACTAGTAATTTAATAGCCAATCACTATTACTTAAATTCCAAGCAATTTCAAGTCTTTGAGGTGGGCAATTATTTTTTAATTAATTTCGATCACTATCTGAATGCCTATATAATTAATACACTAGCCTAACTTTACATGTATCTGTCGTGTAGCTAGTAGAAGGTCGTCTAGTATTTAAGTAGTCGAATTTATTTAATTAATGTTTATATAAATGAATATAAAATATATGCTCATTGTGAGAATCTAGCCTTGATGTACACAATTCCTATATTAACTACTGAAAATCTGCGGATTTACTTGCTGATAGTTATTACATTTTTACGTGTGGTGACGAAGTAAGAATATAATTCACCAACCGCTCCCTTGCCCATGGGTGATAAGCACTGACGTCAAGTCACCTTGCTCCGGTGGTCGGCCCAACGACGAAGGTGACGTGTCGCGGGTGGGTTGCGGGTGTGCGTGCTTCAGCCCCTCTGTTGCCCCGGACTGAGTGGTGCCAGGAGTGCGCCGATCGTAACCCACCCCTAAAAAAATGGGTGTTGTAAAATACGGCTAGCGGATTAAATATACATATAACAGAAGGTAGGTCTATATAAGAGAAGGAAAACTCGTCATAAACCCCTATATCAACATGTCTGGCTAGTGTGGTATAGTAGTTCAATTTCCCTCCTATTGTGGAGGAGGCTCGAGCACATTAATGGGATGTATATGAGTTGAAATGATGAATGAAAGTTATTAAAGTATATGAGGCCCACAGTCAACTAGAAGTATGTTAAGTGGTAGGGGCTACGTATACTCTTATATTTCCTCATGGTTATCATAAAAAATAATATTTTTTTTTATTTCTCACTATAACTTTTTGTAGTACACAATGACACTTATTTTAAAGTTACAAAATGTATTATGAATCGCCATGTGCGGCAGTATTACTTACCATCAGGTGTTCTGCATCTGATATTTACACAAGTATCATTAAATTTAAAAAAATATATTTTTACGTATTTTATCACATTTGTATTCAATTTTAAATTACCCGATGTGGCGAACACTTCGTCGAAAAATTAAAATATAAAAGCGATATAAATAGTCATATTAAAGTAGTTAAGCCAGTTCAGTAGAATTTTATTTAAATGGATTGACTGGACTGTATGATTAGGCGTTGTATAAACTAATTAATAAAGCTACAGATTTTATTGGTATAGAGCACTCTCCTGCAAAACGCAAAAGTCCAATAGGGACTACCAATTGGTCCGCCAAAGAGCGCTATTATGACATTATACATCTATAGAACGTAAAGAATGGTCCTCGATCACTACATCATCATCCATTATTCTACGGGTGCACCACAGTAGTAGGCTCGATAAAGAGCAGTGAGTGCTACGAATTTTCAGTCTAAGTAATGATATCATAAAAAAATACACTGAAATGTACTCTTCGAATGGTCCCCATAAGGAAGCTCAAAGTTACACAGCGTGTTGTGAGAAAGCTATGATTAATTTCTCTATAAAACAAAATCTAGTGGAGGAAAATCCATAGAAGAACGTGTAACCGATGTAATTCAACCAATTAGTACGCTGAAGTGGCAATGGATTCATACATCACTTAACGAATTAACAATCATTGAGGGAGAAAAGTTATCGAGTGACAACCACGGAGCGAATGATAAGTTATAAGACGGTCCTTGACAAATTGGACCAGTGATATCCTAAAAATTGCAAGAAACTTTGGATACAGACTACACAAACTTCTACATGGTATTTTGGTCGGTACAATTAATTGTAATATTGGATGACACGTAGAGAAATGGGTCCCTTACACTTTTGTACTTTAAACGATGGTAAAAAATATTTTTTAATTTGTATTAGACTAAATTATTTAGTAAGCAAATATGTTCATGCAGTATATATCATCGTAGTGATTAGTATAGTGGACGTGTACATTTGTACAGTTAAATTAAGTTAGTAAGTTGCAAGTATTTTGGAGTACATATATAAGAGTAGGTATATACGTCATCGAGTCAATTACGAAAAGGTCTGAGACAGGGAGATGTTATCTCTTTGAAACTGGTCATCATTGTATTAGAAGATGTCTTCAAGTTCTTAGTCTGGACTCGGCATCAACATTAAAGGTGAATACATTATTCACCTTAGATTTACAGACTACATGGTCGTCATGGCAGAATCCATGGAGAATCTTGGTATAATTGATCACTTAACGATCTCAGCAGGATATTCCAACTAGTAGGTTTACGAATGAACATGGACAAGGCGAAAGTCACGACAAATACCCATGTCATTTCAGGTCCTAATTGATAATGAGATGCTCGATGATGTCAATCTTAATGTTTATTTTGAATACACAATCCAATTCAAGAAAGAGGTCAGCCGATGAATCCATTTTGGCCGGATAGCGTCGGAGAAACTTAAGAGGATCTTCTCATCCAACGTACCTCGGTGTCTGAAAGTATATTTCTACGACCAGTGTGTGTTACCAGTAATGACTTACGGCATGGAAATGTGGTCTCTAAAGGTAAGCCTCATAACTAAGCTCAAAGTCGCTCAGCTTGCTATGGAGAGGGCTATGCTCGGGATTTCTTGGCGAGATACTAGAAGGCATTTGAAATACGCCAATTCGTAGAAGAATAGATAAACGACGTAGTACGAAGTATTAGCACGTTGATGTGGCAATAGTGAGACTATGTCACTCGACGAACTGACAATCACTGGGGAAGAAAGATTATAAAGTGGCGACCACGTATCGGACGAGGCAGTGTAGGACCAGTTGAAATTTGCTAGGCGTCGGTGGATGCAGGCGGCTACGGACCATACTTTGTGGCGAAACATGATTGAGGCCTACGTCCACCAATGGAGCGCGATAGAGTGAATGATGATGGTGATGTATTTTGAAGAGGTAATTATGGAGATTTTCGTGTAACAAATTTTATATAGTTAACTGGTTTGATGTTTCAATATACGATTATTTGTAGGAGTAACTTTTCTTTTGTATATTTCTTGTGAGAGGGTATTAATTTGCTCTTTATATAAGTGATTCACAATACGTTGATAACTGTATATATATGCCACAGAGAAAGGATGCTTATCTACAGCAGCCTAATTTTATAGGAGATGATAAAAATACGGGATGTTTTTATTTTAACTTTTGAACGTTTTTTATTGTTTCGTTTTAATACAGAACATTGAATGATGAATTCTATATCATGGAAAGAAAAAACTTATGTTAATACCATTAATTTAGTTAATGTTATATTTATGCTCCATTCAATTAACTTTGTGTTTATGGAAGCGTCATATACACTTTCATCAACACAAAATATTCCAACCGAATAATGTCGTTACAAAATATCACGTGAAAGCATTGCAAAACATTTTATAAAAACTTATTTTAAAATTAAATATGAATGATGAATGATGAATGTTCAAATGAAATCTAAAAAAAAAATGGAAAGCAAAATGAGCAAGAATCTAAAAAAAAATTAGGTGTAAGAAGAGTATTTTCTTCACGGTAGGCAACGGCTCGGCTGTGCCCCTGGTATTGCAAAGGTCCATAAGCGGCCGTATCACTTACCGTCAGGTGTGCTGCTTGCTCGTTTGCCACCGTTGGCAATAAAAAAAAAAAGCAAAGCGTTTTTCTTCTCAAAAAGAGTAACTACTGTTTTACTACTAACAGCAATTTACTTCATTCTAATTTATTCAGTCTGTATGAATCCCTTTAAATTAGTTATAAGTAATCGTTTGTTGTTTTTAAAGCACCTCGTTATATTATTCCTGAAAACTTGAGTATATATCATAAAAAAGTAAAAGCTAGAATTTATCATCGTAGCTAAGTTTATATTCAACCGTGTTACAGATGTTATACTTCAACCTTTCGATATCAATTACATTTTTAATTCTTTTACAAGTGAGAATTTCATCTAAATTGATAAGGGGTAAATATAACTAGTTATTTGATATCAAATATTCTTTCAGCCATAACAAGCTCTATTATCTACGAATACGTAGTTTACTTATAATATATCTAATAAATATGAAGCTCAATAGATACTATTTGCGTAATTGAATCATAATTTAGTAAGAAATAGATGAAATTTTACATGTGCAATATTTGAAATAGAAGGTCTTGTTTTCGATTAAAGGATTATCTTTACAATTTAGCTTATTTTGTCCATAGCTTTGCTCTTTGTTGCTGTCAATGTATTTAAACATTATATTTATCTTGTATTATGTAATAGATATTATATATGTAAGTTAATATAGTAAGACAAAACCATTAAATGGATATATTTTATGCTACCACTCCTTTTTAAGGCACTGCATCTAACTTAGTGTTTTTAATGTTTAATCTCTACACCAGCTCATGATTGACTGATAGAAAATGACTGTGGCATTAAATTTTTCTGTGTACACGAAGTGTAAAAATGATTAATTTAGTTAACAAAGTTATACCTTACTTTTATTTATCTAAACTTTAAATATTTTACAACATTTGGTCTAGTTCTACGTTCGTGTGTAACATTTGGTCATTATTTTTCTCACAGTTTGACTTTTAGTCGATTTTATTACTTGGCAAAGTACAAATAAATATTTTTACCTTTAACAAACCTTTCTCGCGTATCAAATTGTATACTTTTTATGAATGTTTATGAACATTAATATTATAGTATTTGTTTGAATTAAAGAACATTTCAAGTTTATAGGCAAATTTTAGTAAGTCTTGTGAATATTACTTATAATTAATGTTCTTTTTTTCGGCTTAATTGACACTTATATTAATAAGATAACCATGAATTTTAGAAACTAAAACAATATTTTTGATGTCAGCTGTTAACAGACCAGCACGGAAACATTACATGGTATTATCATATCATATTAACACAGTATTAATATTATAAAATATTTACATTTGGCGATACCGAAATCTTAATTATATGCATCTGTTAGATTCGCGGTAGTCTCCAATACTATTTAAACTTCAAAGATTTTTAACAGTACAACTGCGTTGCGTGATAATCGGGAGGGATCCTAGGCTGTGCGTAATTTGTTATGCTTATGACACGCCCTTTACCCAAAGTGGGACGCTGGAAGAGGTGACATGCCTGGCAACTCTCGGCACCGAAGAGATTGTCAAGCAGATAAAGGCGTAGGGGCTTAGGGTGGGCCTAAATAACACAGCGACCCTGTTATTTCATGGGCCATGCAACGGTACATCTACCGGTACCTCGATCGCCGTTAATTCCACCCCCCATCACCGTCCGGGCTCAGATGAAATATCTGGGTCTGGTGCTAGACGGGCGATGTTGGTTCCAGGAGCATTTTCGCCAACGTCTTCTGCGGCTTGTCGGCGCGGCGGCCGCCCATTCGTGGCTTATGTCGAATGTGAGCTTGGAGGCTGTATCTGAATGTGGCTCGGTCCATAATCCTGTACGGCGCAGCCGTGTAGGCAAGATCCCGGACCGTCCAATTCAGGCCTTCTCGCGACCGAGCGACCACAGAGGGCCATGGCGCTCAGGGCCTTACTAGGATACCGTACCGTAGCGACGAAGGCAGTGTGCCTATTGGCCGGAATTCCCGCGTGGAACTTAGAGGTGGAGATGCACACTGGTCTTTACTAGCGGGTTTGGGCTTTGCTGGCAGCGCTGGAGCGACTATGTCTCACCCCACAAGCCGACACCTTGGCGAAGCGACACACAGTCCGGTGGCACAATTCGGTGTTCGGGTCGTCAAAGCCTTTCGGCTGGTGCTGATGGAGTGGTTGGGTTAGCAGCACGTGGTGCTCTCCTTCCGACTGGTGAATTTTTTGAGACGGCGTGGTTACTTAAATAGTTTATGAATTGAACATCTGCTAAGTTATGATCTATGCAATTACAGTCTGTTATCAATCTTCTACTATTTCATAACGAAAAAAAGAACCGAGCATAGAAGCACTATTCTCTATTCTTTGTTGTCCGCGTGATGTAATAATAATATTAAACATTTCATATTGCTTTTAGTGACAGACGAGTAGTAGTAACTGTAGTTCATAGCCATCTTTAGTAATATAAGCACACCCACGTCATTACTTACCGTCAAATTGAGGCTTTCCGTTCACTAGCTCAGCAAATGTACTGCTATAAGAAATTGGTACTACTCAGACATCCCTTTGCTTAAGAGTTTGGTACTACCCCGGATGAGTCGGATCATTACGACTGCAGACAGAAAATTGTAAGTAGTGAGGTTTTACTAATTTAACTTGTCGCTGATCATTTACACAAAAAAAAGAAAATAAATGAGGTAGAAAATAAAAAGAATGTACGACTACAATTCACGTTCTCTCCCGTTTCATTATACGCTAAGCTATTTTAAATTGATAACTTCAAAGACGAGAAAGCCAGGAATGGACGGCGTGCGCGCTTACCATAGCCCACCCATAAAAAAAAGCAGTCATAAATTTAACCTCATCGTCATCTTCTCGGCTCATATACGTCCCTCTGCTGGGCTTGAGCCTTCTCCATAGGATTAAATAGGAGAGAAATTACTATACCATTCTGATCAGATAGATTGTTATAGAGTTTGGTTTCAAATTCTCCTTGTCTTGCATAGATTTTAAATGCTTCATATCTTAGTCATCTTGTACGACATGGGTAAGATAGGAAGTGGTGAATTATATTCTTATTTTGTCACCTCACGGACTACGGACTAAATTTATCCTCTGAAGTAAAATAATAATCATAGTAATCGCACAACAAACATACATGTATGGTTTTTCGTATTAAATCTAGACGTCGAGGTTAGAGAAAAAATAAAATGAAAAAGCTGATTCTATAATTGTTTTGTTTTGCTAATTATTATTTTGGCCTAGACCACTAAGTAGTAGACTGATACGGACGTGACGATTAAAAAAATGTAGTCAGTTTCGCATCTACAAATTTAATTATTAGTAGATCCAGACAGACACTAATTTGCATTTTAAAATGTCTCTACTTTCAAGGTTTCTTTACCTCGACATAGACGCAAAATATTCGGGTACAACTATCTAGTTTTTTTGTATTATCTATACTTAGGTTAGAAACAGGTTACTTAAGTTTCTTGAAATAAAAACGGTTTTATTGAGTTTGCTGTGTATATTTTTGACACCGTTGATTTTTTTTTTGTTATGTAATCATTAATTTTAAGCCCGCGGATTTATTTGTGTCTAGTTCATTTACATAAAATGCAATAACCTGTTTCATCGGATTGAGTTCTGTGTTATTCTTTTATTAATTCTATCTTAAGCCTTACATAATAAGACTTTGATATCTTTCGCTATGTTATTATTGAGAAGTATTGAAACTATATAACTCCTCTACATTATTATTTTGAGATGTACGCAGAAATATACTCGTTTTATTATTACACATCTGACCTACGGCACGGTAACATGTTTAATCAATGGTTCCCGCGTGTTCTTTAAAAGTCAACTAAGAGTTCTTGACCTCGAGTACGACTATATTCACAGTAATCAGTGGGTTGTTTGTGCTGCGAACTGATTACGTCTTACCTAGTGACTTAGTAGTCATATCTCTTTCATCATTTTAGCGGATTTATGTCCTACTGATGCACTTAAGCATCCTCCTTAATAGAAGTGAAATTGACCTACTATACTACCCTAGTTAGACGTGGTACTGTATTTCATTTTGTGTTTTCCTTCTCTTGTTTAGTTATGCATAATGATTTCTAATGTTTATGCGAGAATTACGCATTGTAAATAAAATTATTTTACGAATTTTATCGCGTTTGTATTTGATTTTTGATCGCCGTTCGTCCGTCTTGGCGAGAGACATCTTAGTTCGCCCGTGACCATGAACGCTGTAATGTTCGAAACGTCGAGCAATCAAAAATCAAATACAAAAGCGATTAAATCTGTGAAATAGTTTTATTTACAATATTATATGCATATTATGTCCATAAAATAGGGGATTGTGAATTTTTTTTATTTTTTTTTTATTGCAAACGGTGGCAAACGAGAAAACAGTATACCTGATGGTAAGTGTTGGTGCCATTCATGGACCTTTGTAAGGCTGCTGCCTACCGCGAAGAAACTGAAGGGAGTGTGAATGCGTGTAATGAGGTTCGATGATATTAAAGGTATCACTAAAACCCACACCACACGCCAACATCTTCAGAAAGTTGGGCTGCTGGCTCTCTCACTCATCGAACGAAGCGCAATAACAAATTGCTACTACTCGGACGTCGATTTTCTGCAAGAGTGTGGTACTACCCCGAACGGACCGGGCCGCGGCTGTAGACAGATAACTGTGAACAGTGTGGTCCTACCACTAGTATCGTATTCCTAGTCCATCACCTCACGGATAGTTATATAGCTAAGAGATATATTATGTATTCTACATGTGAAATCTGATATTAGAACTTCCAAAATCGTCTGAGGGTTAAGTAGCTACTTGAAAATATAAGGACTTATATATTCTCTGTCTATTGAGCCATACTGCCCGCCGCTGGGCGCGGGCCTTGTTTCATATTATGTATTCTACATGTGGAATATGATATTAGCACTTCCAAAATCGTCTGAGGGTTAAGTAGCTACTTGAAAATATAAGGACTTATATATTCTCTGTCTATTGAGCCATACTGCCCGCCGTTGGGCGCGGGCTTTGTGTCGTATTATGTATTCTACATGTGAATTCTGATATTAGAACTTCTAAAATCGTCTGAGGGTTAAGTAGCTACTTGAAAATATAAGGACTTATATATTCTCTGTCTATTGAGCCATACTGCCCGCCGTTGGGCGTGGGCCTTGTGTCGTATTATGTATTCTACATTTGAAATCTGATGTTAGAACTTCTACTTGAAAATATAAGGACTTATATATTCTCTGTCTATTGAGCCATACTGCCCGCCGTTGAGCGCGGGCCTTGTGTCGTATTATGTATTCTACATGTGAAATATGATATTAGAACTTCCAAAATCGTTTGAGGGTTAAGTAGCTACTTGAAAATATAAGGACTTATATATTCTCTGTCTATTGAGCCATACTGCCCGCCGTTGGGCGCGGGCCTTGAGTCGTAATATGGGGGTATTATCTAAAAATATCGCGTTGGTCAATTTGGTTCGCATATGGTTTGATTTTTTTTTCTGTATGGTAACGGGATAAAATACAATTCACCTACTTTCTTGCCCGCGGGTGTTGTAAAAGATGACTAAGGGATTAAATACGCATATAACATCCATGCAAGAGAAGGAAAACTTGAAATGAAACCCTATACCAACACGTGTGACCAGCGTGGTATAGTAGATAAATTTCCCTTCTATTGTGGGGGAGGCTCGAGCCTAACAGTGGGACGTATATGAGCTGAAATGACGATGATGATGATGGTTTTGTTTCAAGTTTTACTTCTCTCGCATACTGCATTCGTAGGATAGAAATTAGTGACAAAATAATATTTTTCATGTGGTGACGGAGTAAGAATACAATTCACCACCCCGTCTTACCCGTGGATGTCGTAAAAGACGACTAAGGGATATATTATGCATATGAAATCTATGCAAGAGATGGTAAACTCGAAACAAAACCCTATGCCAACCTGTCTGACCAGCATGGTAAGTATAGTAAGGTCAATCTCCCTCCTATCATGGAGGAGGCTCGAGCCCAGCAGTGGGATGTATATGAGCAGAAATGATGATAATATATTTTTATGTCATCATATAGATACTGATATATATATACATATCTCCATCCATGGATTCCCATGTGAAGGCAGATTAAAAATGTCCAATCTGCGATGATGGAATAAGGGTAAAATTCACTTAATTCCTAGGTTTAGTAAAGGATGACTAAAGGGCTTCAAATTTAGATGATATAGGTCAATATTGTATCCAATTGATTAGCCAAGCGTGGTGGTTATGAAAATATTGATTAACCGGTGAACTATAACTATTCTTATCTTGTACTAAAAATTTACAGCTGATGTGTTTAGTATAGGTTACTGCAGGAGTTAAAACAAAGACTATTTTAAAATTACTTTTTGATTGAAATAAAATACAATACTATAAAATAAATAATGATATTGGAACGGATTGTCTACGAGTGTGACTGCACAGATAGCATAGTGGTTAAAATACCGACCTACCGTGTCGGTATTGCGGGTTCAAATCCCACGCAGGACAAAACTTTGTGCGATACACAAATTACTACAAAACACAAAAATATTTCCTTAGAGCAGGGCGTGTTTAAAAAAAAGTGCGAGTATTGCGAGTAACATACATTTATGTTCCTAAACATGTTTTAAAAAATAAAAATATATTGGTATAAAAAAATATTGGTGAACAAGTAAGGAAAAATAAATGCTAATTTCACAGGCTACTTGAAGGTGTGCAGTGCTGATATACATATATATATATCGATAGTTGGGTGGACGTGCTGTATCACTATCAGGTCGGTCACACATTGCGATGGGGTAAAATAATACTTCGGATGGCCATTTTTAATCTGTATTCAACAATTAGCGTTAACGCTTTTCTATCATAACCACTAATTACACGGATACCGACAGCTAACTTACAAGTTAGGGAACCACGGTGAATTTGATATAACACGGCAGCAACAACGACCGATCGCTTTCGTGTCTCGCACTCAACTCAATATTCAACGGACCGCTCTCGATAAAGAAAGCTCGGTAATATTTCAAACGTTAACGGTCAAACGACAAACATCAAAAATCATTGCCAGCGTTGTATCAAAAACACCCAAGTTTAATACTTGACATTTCCGTAATCGATTGATTCTTAAAAACTATTAAGATATAGCGCCAGAGGTAGTGACGCTGCGACATATATTTGTAACTCCAAAATAGGGCTAAGGTAATAAGCTTCTTGTGACCGATATTACACTGGTTTGTCTTACTCTCCAACCGGAACACAACAATGCACTATTGCTTGACTTAAAAGAACACAGGCATTATTTCAGTAATTTTATGTATATAATCTGAAAATTTATAATATCAAGGATAGAAGTCCGCTTTTCATTTGATCATCGTGTAGAGGAGCAGGGAAGAGAGAAATCATTTAAAATATTAATTTATATTCAAAGAGCCTGCACCCGCCCTTCTTCTTCAACGTTCTGAAGTCTAATCTCCCCCGATCATGAAAGAAGTTTCGTGTCCTGTTAGGTGATTCCTGGATGAAGATTTCGGTTAAATGCTTACAATGTCTTAAAATAACCTAGCTACGCAAACAACCATATTGATTGTTGGAATTTTAACAGCATGCCTTTTAAGATAGTTATATCCAATGCGACTTTGTTTGTGTTTTGTAATAAAGCAAGAAGTGCGCGTGCACCGTTTTTCAGTCAAAACAACGGCAGGGCCACGAATGTGGTGTGGTTTGGCTGACCGACGGCACTAACCTAGACGGGCAGCCCTCGGCTTAATAATGGCATGGAGACGAACTGTTAATAAACTTGTGATTATTGTTGGAGATGAACTGTTAATAAACTTGTGTTTATAATCGATTATAACAAATAAGAGAGTTGTTTCTTGAATGAGCCAAATAAAGTTCAGCTGGTTACTCCAGAAAAACGAAAAGGGTTTATAAGTTTGTTGGAATTTTTCAAATCTTACATTAAGTAAGCTGATCCAACAGACGTTGTTCTCTTCAAATAAAATAAAAGGAATTCTCCTTGAAATCGATAGTATCTTCCGGGTCCAATTGTGAATCTAAACCATTATCGAATCCTGTTGAACACAGATAAAAAACTTCATCAGCATCGGTCCAGCTGTTTAGGAGGAGTTCAGTGTACATACGTACACAAGAAATATGTATGTATAAAGATATTTTTTTTACATATATTTTAATATGCACAACGAGATCTAGCAACATAATTGGGTACATGAGATGATGTACTAAGGAAACATGTATTGCATTATTCTGGAAATTTCTTAAGGAAAAAAGTTGTTAATATTTATATATATATATATATATTTTGTGCTGTTTTCTAGATAAACTGCAAAACGTTTAGATTTTCATTAAATTGTTTTTCAATCTGTCCCTTTTTCATGGAGAGGCTCTATTCAATATTGGACGTTGTTGTTTAGCATAGTCGATGCTAGGAAGGAGAATGGAAGGAGGAAGGAGATAACTTCTTCCTTACTGACATATTGACATCGCTTAGCAGGCAACTTTGTAATCGGAAGTGCTATTAAGTCCCATTAGCTGATTTATACGACTCCCACGGGAATGTAAGGAGACTATCCTTAAACACGCTTTTTTTTTGGGGGTGTGCTATGGTCAGCGCCCTCCGTCCAGCTCCATCCTAGGTGAGGAAGTGGCAGCGTGCGGCGCCATAACCCACCGTAGCTCCTCTCCTTCGTCATTGGGCCGACCACCTTAAGCACACTGCGAAATATTTCTCATTGAAATTCCTGTCAAATTATGCTTAATTTCTATTACATTTTTTATCACTATGTAAAGCGTGATAGGATGAGTGATCTGTGGTGTCAGACATCGTGGGTTCAAACCCAAGCCATCTGTATATAGTTTTTCAGTCTGAATTTAATTTGTGTCCATTAATTTTGTTTTTGTAAGGTACCTTTCTGCGTAGTAATGATGGATCAAGAATGAAAATTTTACCTCCCCATAATTTGCCCGTGGATGTCGTAAAATACGTCTAAGGAATAATATGCATTAACAACTTTGCAAGGGAAAAAAATCAAAATGAATATTAATACGTTTGACCAGTGTGGTACAGTAGTTGAGTTTGCCTTCATATGCCTGCTGCTATGGGACTTCTATTAGCTGAGACGAACGTCGCTTAAGAGATTTATTGCATTGTAGTAGTTAAAAATACAAAAGACATGACTATTGCGAATTACTTATTATTTGTTCTACTTTACACTAAAATATGCTATTTAATAAATGCATACTTACATGTATATTATATTTTCAACGTCAAACGCAAAACATTGTGTCATCAAAACATGGCTTTCAGAAGGAAATAACTATTTTTCTAAGAATATAATATTGACTAATGAAAAGAATAATTCTAGTAAGTTTACATTTGCATATTGCACATATATGCATTGTAACAAAATTAAAATGTATGGTTAAAATATTGTAGAGCGTACACAAGAGAAATCGTTCATCACCGTTCAGATAGTATTTCATACATCATTTAGGTTATATGCAGGTATAAATTACGCATTGAAATAATTATGATATATATTAGCAACTGTATAGATTTTTTTGTTCTAAGATGGGTGGGGGCGTGGCGGGAAAAGTTGCACATTATTTACGACGGCCACGAAGTCGATGCGGCGATAAGGCGCGTCGCAGTGGCCACGTCACGATCTCCACTATCTTTCGATGCCGATATTGGACTATAATATTATTAAATGCAACCTTAGAGCATACTCAGTGTTTACTACGCAAAGACTGTTGTCCTAATATAGATAAACCTAAATCGATTTCGCTTAGTAACACCCTGCGGATGATCTTAACGCAAAATGTATATGGATTATAGGGTGTGCTACGCTGCTCACCGTTACTCTGATTTCCAAAACAAATATATATATAATCTAAAAATGGGTTTTCTTAGTTTGGGCGTAATTTGTATCCGTTTATGGTGACTGTATCCTCGAAATATAAGAGTATATTATTTTGAATCAGATTTAAGAGAATTTTAATTGTAATTAAGTGTCGCTGTACGCTTCTGGCCACTTTCACATAGTGGTAAAAAAAAAATTATTAATTTATGTCAAAAAATATTTGTAGAGTAAATTGTTGAGATATAAAAAAAACAAGGGAGATTGTGGTGAATAAAATATGTTGTTGAATTATCAACCAAATACCTCGATCTGATGATCACAACTGATGTCCCCTGTTAGGCTCGATCCTCCTCCACAATATGAGAGAAATTCACCTATTATACCATGCTAATCAAATATGTAAATATAGGGTTTGATTTGAAAATTGTCATCTTTTGTATAGATGTGCATTTTTTTTACAAAATACAATAATACTTGAATTGTGGAGGACTTTACAAACATAATTTAATGAACACAAATTACACCCAAACTCGGAACAATAAGCTGTGGATCGCACAAAGTATTGTCCTGCGTGAGAATCGAACCACGACACCAGCATGGTAGGTCCCCATCTCAATCACCACGCCATCTATTCAGTGTATTACATCCCTTAGTCAAATTTTATAATATCCACGGACAAGGTTGAGGGCTGTGCATTCATCATCATCTCAGCCCATAAACATCCCACTGTTGGGCTTGGGCTTCCACCACTATGGGAGGGAAATTGACCTACTATAACACGCTAGTCAGACGTGTTGGTATAGGGTTTTGTTTCGAGTTTTCCTTCTTTTGCATAGATATTATATGTATAGTATATCCCTTAATCGTCTTTTACGACACCCATGGGCAAGAGCGGGGGTAGTGAATTGTATCCCTACTCCGTTACCAGACGTACTACTTACGTTATATCAAATTTAAGACTAATATTTTAAGACACCATCTCCCTAGAATAAAAAAGTCATATATAATGAACTTGGATGAGTTGCATCTCGTCATTAATAACTTTAAATAGGTGTATATGTTATTAGTTTCGACGTGTTACAAATGTATTCGTCTAGACAGGTAACTCATGGACTGTCTAGACGTTTACACCTCGTATATTACCAAACGATGTTGCACTCTTATCAGCCTCTAGGAAAGGTAAATAAATAGAACGCTAATTTTCAACTATTTCCTTCTTTAAAATGTAGAGAATTTTAAAACTATTTCAAGGATTAAATACCTTCAGATTTAAATGATCAATATATATTATAAATAATACCACTTTTATGATGTCGACATTTTAGTCCGCCCGTGACCGTGAATACTGTAAAGTGTTCGAAACGTCGGGCAATCATAAATCCATAAAAGTAATTTTATTTACAATGTGTAGTGCTCGCGTAAACATCAGATATCATTATGATCAATACATGCTGAAAGAAAGGTTTATTTCAGTTTTTTGAAGCGAAAACTTCTATAAACAGGTTTGCATGGCGATTAAATTCATGTAAGTCACCATCGATATGGCCACGTGACGTGTTAATGCTTCTTCTTCTTCTTCTTCTTGATTAATGGCAATGAGCTGCAATAA
This sequence comes from Lymantria dispar, assembly GCA_032191425.1. Taxonomy (NCBI): domain Eukaryota; kingdom Metazoa; phylum Arthropoda; class Insecta; order Lepidoptera; family Erebidae; genus Lymantria; species Lymantria dispar. The sequence continues at coordinate 12,416,544 of CM063448.1, forward strand.
TATGAGCTATTGGTGCCAATGTCGAGTTATAATTAATTAATTAATTAGTCACGTCTTTAGTCTTCGTAAGTAGTCCGTCGTTAGCATTGATTTGGTGTTGATAGCCAAATCAAGCTTCTTCTGGGAAATTTGACAGAATGTGAAAATGCGCGTAATTCGCTATTATATCATATTCACTATATATCAGCATTCTATCAACATTATATTACATAAAATATCAACAAAATTATTCAATATAACACCGTAAAATATTAAAATAATGAAAAAAATATAAAAGCGCTACATGACATTTTTACATTCGCGTCAAAAGTCCCGTGTTAATGCTAACACTATCTGTAATTATGTCAATGTCACTGTATCTGTGCCGATAGATGTCAAAACTATATAAATGTAAAAAGATTGAATTTACAAATTTCAATCCAAGATCAAACAATTAATTTGAATATCTAAAAATAATGACGATTTGTTCATAGTTTTAAGTTTTCAATTCTATCGGCAATAATGATTTAAGATTTTTTTTTGGGGTGGTTCATGGTTATGGACGTCGGTTGCCGTCGCGCGATCAGCCTATCTGCGGATGACAGACTAAAGTACTCGGTCCGGTCACCCATGGCCTCGGATACGATTTTAGACTTATTGTGCAAAAGTGTAAAACGGCGACGTTTTGAAACATTTGATTGTATCTCACCCGACCATCTGTACTAATAGTAAACATAGATAAAAACCCCGTTTACATGAGAGTTGAATTTGGATTGAATACATAAAGAATATAACTATGGGTATATAATATAATTTCCGTGTGGTGACGGAGTAAGAATATAATTCACCACTCTCTATCTTGCCCGTAGACCTTGTAAAAGACGACTAAGGGATATAATACGCATATAAAACAGCAAGAGAAGGAAAACTCAAAACAAAACCCTATACGAACATTTCTGACCAGTATGGAATAGCAAGTCAATTTCTCTCCTATTGGGGAGAAGCCTCGAGCCCAACAGTGGGAGGTTTATGAGTTGAGACAACGATATAATCTATACCAATAAATAAAATTGGCGTGTCTGTTTGTAATGTCAAAATAATAGGCTTTTTTCATGCTCACACGGTTATTTGCACGACAGCTATGCCTAAAATACAGATTAATAATTTTTGTCCTGGTCCTATATTTTATCCTGGTATTCCCACGGGAACGGGAACTACGCGGGTAAAACGACTAAAACCGAAGCGAAGCGAGGGCGGGTTGCTAGTATAAACATATTTGTAAGTACTTTTTGGATTTATATATATACGTAAAATATAGATATCTTCATGTCTGATATCGCCGCGTATGGTCAAGAAAAAAAAGTAAAAGTAAAATAGGACGATATCTTCCTTTAAGCTTTTCCTGCCCTATAAAATATTTTCTGACGATTAAACAATACACACGTAATTGTTCAAGTTTTTACTTTTGTCGGCACTCCCAGAGTGTTTTCAAAGACAAAATTTTGAGACAGTTTTCTTAAATAATACTAACATTCTTATATAGGTGATTTCCCAGGTAATGTACTTAATAAATTTATAACGTGAAAATATGACTCTTTAACGTTTTTCTTTGTCAATTAAAAATAGAACAGTTTTCATTGTTTATGTATTTTTATATACATACTGAAATATTTGAAGTTAGTACAACAATCCAGTGTAACATAAGTTAGTTGATATCCACTTTTAGACATAGACCTTCCTAAGAGAAAATACGAAAATAATTACGTATTCGCCACGCTTGGAAGGTGGGTTGACGATCAAAGTTAGTGTTATAACTTTTCCGGTAAACTACTGCTCGTCGGACAGTTCTTGCAACTCCAATGGGAAAACATGGGGATAGTGACGCATTGTTTTCTTAACAGGTCTCACGTGTATCATACCCAATAAGTCGTCGTTCTTTTCAAAAATAATTCTTTTCATAAATGCGAAAGTTTGTTTGTTTGTTACGCTTTCACGTTTAAACCACCGGTATTCCCACGGGAGCGGGAACTAAGCGGGTAAGGCGTCTGAAACCGAAGCGAAGCGAGGGCGGGTTGCTAGTTATCTATATATTATAATCCCATAGTCGTGTTTAGACATCTATTAGCAAGAAAGTGGGTGGTGAATTGTTTTCTTGAAGACTGTAAGTAAAAGACTTTCATTTATAACACTTACGTATACATCGCAACATTAACAAGACAGTTTTATAAAATAAATACATACAAAGTAATTGTCGCGTCTAAGAATTACCGTAACCTAGAAAAAAAATAAAAAAAATAATACAAAATCATCCGCAAAAGCATGTCACCATTGCAAGTACAATACAATAAGATACAGTATCAAATACATTAAGTGCCAGACAGTATATGTATATTCTAACAGTAATTTTATTGTCCAGCGTAAGTACTTTTTCTCACACCAAATTAAAACTGATATCAAAATGTTACAGTTACGCTTTCACTAATAGAGCTTTCATTCCTAGTGGTCTGAACTTTCCCTCTGAAGATAAATAATACGTCTATCTGGGTCCCTAATGTTAAAAAATTTAATATTCAAAACATAAATTCGAAGCGTTCATGACGACTTTTCAGTCATTAAGAGCAACTTTTTACTAGATGTGGATTGTGGATGTTTACGCTCTGTTGAGTTAGGATTTCCCCTGATCGAGTAAAGTCGGGGGTCAATGACTGTCTACAATCAACCTAAATAATAACAGCATGAGTAATTGCTTTCTGTGCAAATCTACTACCATGTTACTAATTATACCTACATTATTATCCAAATATAAATACTTTGTGCATAAGACTATATCTGTTAAAGAAGCAGCGATCCAACAAGATTATTATTATTAAAAAAATAAAAATAATTCGATATGCAGAAAATTATTTATAGATTAATTTGTAGAGCTAAATTTTGCATCTTTTTCTATAAGCATGTAAAGTTATTGCTAATTATCTCATCATTAGCAGCGCCTTGCGATTTCACTCGCAGTTCCTCTTCCCGTGGGAATATAGAGATAAATTATAACCTATGTGTAATTCTGATATGTAAGCTATATTATTGTGAAGTTTCATCAGAATGCATTCAGTAGTTTTTGCGTGAATGGGCCACAAACACCTTCACATCCTCACGTAATTTCGCGTTTATAATATTAGTAATTATAATGATAAGGATGATGAAAGATAAAAGACATGCTATATCACACAGGTTAAGTGTAACAGAAGGTCTGCAAGAAGTCAATGTTGTAGCTCCATTTGTTGTCCTTTTATTTAGTTGCTTCGAGAATAATAATATGCCATCAAAAACGTAACGTGCAAAAATACCAAATCTCGCAACTCAGTTTTTCTACCATAAAGATCATGATCAGATCATCAGATCCACGTAATTCCAAATCGGTTAATTTACTCAGTCCCTACTTAAGGGACTTTCTGTCTTAAGTTATTACCTAATTGGTTAACCTAACAATTTTTTATAGTGACCATATCAATATTAAATATGTTTTATATTTAAAATAAACAGATTGAATTGGTAATCCCATGAAAACACAATGTACTGCACAAGTAACACAAATTATATTAAATTTGGTTGTTTAGTAGACAAGAGACATACTGATGCATGTTAAACAATTTATTATTCCTCCTAAACGGGTGGACCGATGTTAATGATTTTTTTTGTATGTGTTCAAGGGAATTCGAGATGGTTTAGATTCACAATTAGTCCCGATAGTTGGCATTACTGTCGATTTCAAGCGGAATTTCTTTTATTTTATTAGGACAGAACAACGTCTGTTGGGTCAGCTAGTAGATAATAAATTGGTAATAGTCTATGCTAGTAAGCTCGAATAGTTAACATCTCGAATATCTTTTCAAATGCAAAGATGCTCTAGATTTTGTGTTAAAATACGGTATTTATGGAGAATAGACGAGATGGTAGCTGCAGGAATTAAAGAACACTCAAGAAACCGTCAAATAAAGGGATACTTTTTGTGTCCTCATATTCAACTCCTATGCAACGAGTAAGCGAATGAACGATATTATTAGAATCCATAAAATAAGGAATGGGTATATTAAAGAGAATTTTAAAGTAAGAGAACTTTACTGAAATATGCAAAACGAATATTAAAAAAGGAGGACAAAGGATACGAGATAGATGGTATCATACAAGACAAGATTACAAGGTGAAAGAATGCATGCATGATATCTTTTTTTAGAAGACAATACCCTACACTAAGGAAATAATCCTTGTATGGCGGGAAACTTTACGAACATATAACTAACGGACACAAATTACATCCAAACTCGGACAATTTGTGGATCGCTCAAAGTATTGTCCTGCGTAAGATTCGAACCCTCGACACTGGCACTGTAGGACGCTCTCTTAACACTACGCCATCTGATAGAAACATGTGGAAATCAACAGAAGTGTCGTACCTAAGTAATTAGGACAGGAGCAAGACTTTAAAAATACGTGATATTCTAATCCATTAAAGATTTTCACAAAGGTTTAATAACTATTAAACTTAAATTAGACTATTATAATTAAACTATTAAAAGATTTATGCCATTTCAATAATATATCTCAAACTAAAAATTATAGATTGAACAATTAAGGAAGAATTTTAACAAAATTTTAGTCGGACCTAGTAGTTGAGCATAATTTTGGAGTTTAAGTTACCCTACTGCAACCAAAATAAGGTATATGCTTACTATTGTTATTTATTTTAGTAATATTTGTTTTCTTTCTATCTAAAATATCAGAATTTTAGGCACAGGTTCCTTAAATGCTTAAATAGTAATGTTGCATTGGATTGTCAACATACAACTTTCTAAAATTCTTTACATTATTGCTTCTTAATAAATTCATATTTTTTTAAGGCGACAAATTGTAACAGGAGATGCAAACTGATACCAAAAATTTGTCTATTCTCTTATTGTGCCTATCATAAAATATGGTGCAAACCGTTTATTTGGGATAAACAGAGTTATCACAATACATAGGCCACAAAACAATTCTTATTTAAGCATGTCATGAATTCTACGACCTAATTGGTCCTTTGTTTTAGATGCCGAGACATCATAGAATTTATAAAAGAAATAATTTACCCTTACTAAAAATGACGCAAAATTTACAAGACCGCGTCTTGAAACTGTGCGTTAAAAAGACCCATAACTTCGTCTTGAAATTCTGCGTCATTGTATCGCTATCTTATATTAGGAATTCGGCTTAGTAAGACTTGAACGATTAAGATTCACCCGAAAGTACCTACTGAAATGAAGGAATTATCATTCATCATCGCAGCCCACATACATCCCACTGTTGGGCTCGGGCCTCCTCCATAATGGTAGGAAATTTAACCTATTATACCGTACTGGTCAGACAAGTTGGTTTTTTTTTTTTTTTTTGGGTGGGCTATGGTAAGCGCACGCGCGGACCTGTCCGTCCGGGGCGATGAAAGGACGGCGCGCGGGCCCATAACCCACCCGTACCCACGTCACCTCGTTGTTTGTTGGGCCGACCACCGGAGCAGATGTGACTTGTCATCAGTGGTCGGCCCGACGGAATACCCTATCGGGTAACCTCACGTCTCGACGTACTGGGACGTCGGTCGCCATCGCGCGGTCAGCCTCTCTGCGGGTGACTGACAATTCCCCGGTCCGATCACCCGCGGCCTCGGCTAGGGTGGCATTAGGCGCAGATGCTCGCGCCTGCGCCGCCCCAGTCGCCGGCGGCGGAACGTGTCGCCGAATAGGAGCTCTACTCGCACACGATCCGCCGCCTCCTTCCGTGAGATTACGGCCTCACAAAAGGCGGCGACCGCGTCCCAGTTCCTGACACTGTCGAGCATCTCCCTGGTGATGGTCGGCAGCGCCAGGTCGGCACCGATAATCGCGACGAGTTCACGGTGCTCCCCCTCCCACGCAGCACACTCCTCGAGCGTGTGCTGCGCCGTGACCTCGTCGCAACTGCAGTGGTGGCAGGACGGTGTGCTCACCCTCCTGACAATCTTGTGCAGGTACTTCCCAAGACACCCGTGCCCCGTCAGCACCTGTACCAGTCGGAAGGAAAGCACCCCGTGCGTCCGCTCCAACCCCTCCATCAGCACCGGCCGGAAGGCCTCGACGGTCCTGACACCGTACCGAGGACTCTCCAGCCAGACTGCCCAACGGGCAATGACTCCTCGGCGGGCGTCGACCCGCCAGGCGGTGATCTCCTGCAAGGAGACCATACCGCCGCGGGCGCGCGTCTCCGACACCCGCCGATAAATGTCGGCGAGCATCTCCGCCTCCAGGTCCCACGGGGGAGCTCCGGCCAGGAGGTACGCTGCCTCCGTCGCCACCGTGCGGTAACCCCGTATGGCCCTGATCGCCATGACCCTCTGTGGTCGCCACAGGAGGGCCCTAAGACGGACGGTCAGGGACCCCGCCCACCAGACATGTTGGTATAGGGTTTCATTTCGAGATTTCCTTCTCTAGTACACATTTTATGTGCATATTATATCCCTTAGTCGTCTTTTACGACATCCAAGGTCAAGATAGGGAGTGGTGAATTGTATTCTTAATACACACACGAAAGAAGGAATTATACCTTTACTATAAATCAAATCTTAGGGTATTGAGGATCCCTAGCCTAGGGGATTTTAGTTTGTCACCCTCAGAGAAGCTAACCGCGCGGCGGCGACCAACGTCCTAGACGTCGACAAGGAGGACACGGAGGACAAGGAACTTGGTACTGGTGATCGACCCAACGATGAAGGCAACGTGCTGTGGTAGGTTATGGGGCCGCGCGCAGCCCCTCTGTTGCCCCAAACGGAGCCGGCCGGCGGGTGCGTTGACCATAGCCTACCCCAAAAAAAAGCGTATTGAGGATAATGACTGACCCTTTCGTTATATCCAGAACTTAATAGGATAACATGTTCTTCGAGGGTGTCTTATATAAATTTTCAATAACGTATTTTTATTTACAGACTAGCAATCCTCCCTCGCTTCGCTTCGGTTATAGGTTATAGTCGTTTTACCCGCGTAGTTCCCGTACCCGTGGGAATACCGGGATAAAATATAGGCTAGTTTACGCCCTGATCTTTCCATTGGTGAAAGAATTTTTGAAATCGGTCCAGTCGTTTTGAAGATTACCCGGAACAAACAGACAGACAGACAGACAGACAAAATTTTTTTAATTGCTATTTTAGGCATAGGTGTCGTGCAAATAACCGTGTGAGCATGAAAAAAGCCTATTATTTTGACATTACAAACAGACACTCCAATTTTATTTATTGGTATAGATGAGAAAGATGGTTTAATTGCTAACCTCCCATACCATGCGTTATACTTTGTTCCCCGTGCAAGACATTTCTTTGAGCGATCCATAAATGACTATTTTGAGTAGGTATAGGTGTATTTTATCTCTGTTGATTGTATGTTTCTAAAGTCTCTCCGTAATTCAATGATTGAGGTTTTAAGTGCGAGCTGTTTTCTTTAAAAATGCACGTAAATATGTATTAACAGATAAGATCATTACCAGAGAAGGCAAACTCGAACTAAACCACTATACCCCCAAGTGAATTAAATTTCCTCGCATTTTACAAGTGACAATTGCCACATAGTAACGTAAATAAACTGATACAAATGAGTATATCACTATATATACTATGGATTATCTTTGTATATAATTTTTTTGTGTAATTGTGTATGTTACTAAACTCCTCCTGCTGGACCGATGTTGTCGAATTTTCTTGTGTGTGTACAAAGGGAATCGAGAATGGTTTCGATTCATAATTTGATCCGGTAGGTGGCGTTATTTTATTTGAACAGAACGTCTGTTGGGTCTGGTGGTTTTTCAAAACTTTTACTAATTTTAAAAATATTCCTCTGGAATTCAATAATTCTAATACAAGAATTCCATAATGTTTTTTACGAGACCTGCGGAAAACAAAAGAATTTCTGCTACGAGTATAAGTCTCAACCGTATGTAGGATTTCGTGGTCTTTTAATGCATTTAATGGAGCTTCTATATTTTTTTTTTCTCGAGGTAACGAGCAGATATTATAAAAAAATAAATAGTTAATAATTTTCATATACACTGAAATCGAGTTAAAGTAGTAGTAGGAGTAAATACATAGTTTTTGTTTTAATTTCCGTGTGGTGACGGAGTAAGAATACAATTCAACACTCCCTATCACGCCCGTGGATGTCGTAAATGACGACTAAGGAATATAATACGCCTACAACATCTATACAAGAGAAAGAAAACTCGAAATAAAACCCTGTACCAACTCGTCTGACCAGCATTGTTTAGTGAGATAAATTTCTCTCCAATTGTTGAGGAGACTCGCGCCCAGCAGTGGGACGTATATAAACCGAGATGAGACGATGATTTGATTTAATATTATTCTGCATAATTACCGTTCTAAATGAAATTGGTTAAGAATTTAAAATATTGTAATAAAGTTTTTTATGAGTATTAAACAAGATTGGGCCTTTACATGTACTATAGATAGCTACAATGGAGAGGGTTAAAAAAAGTTGTAAAAAAAAAAGAAGATGTAATATGAGTACTTTCCCATACCTGGAACAATTTATACATTAATCAATAGATTTAAAAGAGTTAGTTACTAGCAACTAGAATTAGTTACTAGCAATCCGCTCTCGTTGAGATTCGGTTATAGTGGCCTTACTCGCGTGGTTCCCGTTCCCGTCACAATACCAGGATAAAATATAGCCTATGTTACTCAGGGATAATGTAGCTTTCCAATGATAAAAGAATTTATGAAATCGGTTCAATGGTTTAAGCGCGAAAGCATAACAAACAAACAAATAAACAAACAAACAAACTTACGTTCGCATTTATAATATTAGTAAGGACTAGCAACCCGCCCTGGCTTCGCTTTGGTTTCAGTCGCCTTACTCGCGTAGATCCCGTTCCCGTGCGAATACTGGGATAAAAAATAGCCTATATTACTCCCTGATGTTATAGCTTTCCATTGGTGAAAGAATGAAGATAAATAGAAGAGGCTAGTAGATTATAAAATTCGTTGCATTATACTACTGTCTAAACTCGTGCATTTGCCCCGCCACTTGACCTCAGTAACCATAGTATTCACTCTCACAAAGATGTATTCTAAGTGATTAATATGAAATATTTGCATATCATATTGATTTTGGACCTTCAACCTCAATATATTACGGTAAAAGTGATTCAATTCAACATTTTAAGATATTGATTTAATAATCAACATAAAAATAAATACATGGGGAATTTTGAAATGGCAATATTTAGTTAGTACTAGAAGAGAATAAATATAAAACTACGGATTTTATCGCGTTGGCGTTTAATTTTTTGATTACCCGACGTTTCAAACACTTTACAGACTTTAAACCTAACAAATCTAATATAGTACCATCCGTGACCATGAGGTCACGAGTAGTACTATATTAGATTTATTAGGTTTAAATTAATAAATGTTTAAACGTTTTGTTTAAAATGATATTCTTTATGACTAGTAATTATTAATAATTACTAGTCATAAAGAATTTCATTTTCTCATATAGAATCATTTTGTTTTTGTACTGGCAATAAATTTGTGTCAAAATGTGGGTCAAAATTTAATAACTAATTTCTGTAGCGGGTAGTTAATTAATTAATTAAAAATATCTGTAATAACGATGACTTGTTGGACGTCAGACATCTAAGTCCACTCGCGACGCTATGAAGTGTTCGCAACATCGGGCAATAAAAAATCAAATACAAACGCAATAAAATCCGTAAAGTAGTTTTATTTACAATGTATAATATTCGCTTAAACATCAGAAATCATTATGATAAACTAGCTGACCCAGCGAACTTCGTACCTCCATAGTTTTTTTTTTTTGTAAATACTTAGATTTTCAAAATTTCCGAAAATGGAGTCTCGGGTTATGCCGCGTTCGCTCGATGATTTCGCAAAGCTAACCGAGTCGTTTCACTGCCTGCCTCACTTTGCTCTTGTGTTTGAGAAGCTCGAAGTTGAGCCATTTCTTGTACTTCTTTAGTCCTTTCGTTCACAATGTTTCGTATCCTTCTTGTATTACGGCTTTGTTGGCAAAGATTCGATCGTCTTGGTCGCGGCATTGTTAATGAAGTTTCAAAGAGAATACAAAGTAGGTACTGATTATTGACTTATGACAAAATTATAATTATAACCATACTTAAACATAGACGAAATTACGTTTAGCTGGCATTTGCGTTTTGTTATTACATGTCAGATGGGTTTTCGTTATACCACGTGTTATAGTGTCTTGTTTTCTCTATGACGTTTAATGTCACGTCACATGGGAACGCAGTCGAACGGGATAAAAAGTATCCTATGTCCGTCTCCTGATTCTAAGCTACCTCCTCACCAATATCCAGCCAAATCGGTACAGCCGTTCTTGAGTTTATAGTGTAACTAACACGACTTTCTTTTATATATATATACTAGCGGATCCGGCGAACTTCATAACGCCATAATTTTTTTCGTCAATATATTTTCTAAATTTTCGCAAATATAGTCTCTAATGGAAGGACCATTACAGCTTTTTCGGGAAAGATTTGACAGTTTTGGTCGCGGCATTGTTAATGATGAATCAAAGAGAAAACTAATTACTCGTTATTGATTTCTAACAAAATTATAATTATCAAATTTTCAACTATACTTAACTATAGACAAAATTTCATTTAGCTGTCATTTGCATTTTGTTATTACATATCAAATGCGTTTTTTTTATACTACGTTTCATAGTGACTTGTATTCTGTTTGACATTTTATATCACGTCACACGGGAACGCGATCGAACGGGATAAAAGAGTTATTGGCGAAATCTTGTAAACACCATTAAAAAAAAGAAACGGGATAAAAAGTATCCTATGACCGTCTCCTGGTTCTAAGCTACTTCCCCACCAATTTCCAGCCAAATCTGTACAGCCCTTCTTGAGTTATAAACGTAGTAACTAACACGACTTTCTTTTATATATAGATTTGGATCTCTTTAGGACTTCGACCTCTGCTTCTACCCGCGCAATGAATTGCGTTAAAGTGACTTAGTATATCATTTAATCATTATCAATATCATTGTGTTATTAGCCCATAGACGTCTGAGGAGGAGGTCCGAACCGTGCAATGGCACGGTTCGGACCTCCTCCACTGTGGGAGGGAAATTGACCTGATCAGACGTGTTGGCATAGGATTTTTGGGTGTATGTATATTATATCCCTTAGTAGTCTTCTACGACACCTACGAGTAAGATGGTGATGCAATCACGGTCACCTCCTGGGATTTTTTGACACAACATTATATTTAATTTTAATTCAAATAAAAGTTAATAGTTTTGTGTTGTGAGGACAATACTTTGTGCGATCCACAAATTAGTTTATCATATCAAAAAATCTACTTTTTAGTATTTTTGAAAATGCGAGTGTCACAATTTCTTTATTTGTTTTACAAGTCACTTTTTAAAAGTGAAAAGAAAACCTTTTATTTCATGCAAATGAAAAAATACAATACCATCAAAAACAAAACTTGTAAAAAAAGCCAAGCCTCGTAACTGAGTTCTTCTACCATAAAAAGCAGGGACTGAATGAGTTAACCGACTTGGAATAACATAGATCTCACAACTTTTTATGGTAGAAGAACTCAGTTGCTTGGCTTTTTTTTTACAAGTTTTGTTTTTGATGGTATCTCATTTCTTTTTGTAGATAGACCTACTTATTCTCCTTTCCAGTACCTTCTACTTCTTGAATACCAACAACGGATTTTCTTAGAGCCCACTCTCTGAAAAATGAGACATCTCTCCTTTCTGTTTGAGTCACTTCTACCTAAACTCAGCGGAGAGATGTGGAAATAAAGAAATTTGATTGGTTTTTCGCAACACATCTCCTCTAGTCTCCTCTCAGCTTTGATGGCAATCGAGCCTAATGACGGCGTTCTTTCTTTCAGATAAATTTCAGGTAATTTAGTTTGCTTAATACTTTGGGAGATTTTGGTACAATTTCATAAGACATGTCCCACTCTTGCTTTTTCATTAAGGTGATTGATCATTTTACAAGTTGTCTTTGAACATAATTATATCTAGGTATCTGTCTACACCTATTATGCCAATCATCATTCAGCCTATCGCCATCCACTGTAGAGCATAGACCCCCCTCATGCTTCACCATATAGTGCATTATTGTGGCACCTGCATCCAACGACGCTCAAGGGTAACAGAGTTGCCATGACTAGAGCTCATTTTTCTTCGCCATATGAGGAATAATGACGAAGTCGCCACGTTTGGTAGGCGGGTTGGTTTCGCAGTAAGATATCATACATTTCCCCGGGGAGAGCTGCTGCCCACTCTCCTTCCTGTTGAATCTTTTTTTTTTTAAATGACAACACCTTGCTCTAAGTGAATAATAATTCTTATATTGTGGTGGGACTTTACAAACATATAATTCAACATCGCATCATCATCGCAGCCCTCATATGTCCCACTGTTGTACTCGGGCCTCCTCCACAATGGAAGAGAATTTAACCCACATGTTGATATAGGGTTTCATTTCGAGTTTTCCTTCTTTTGCACAGATGGTATGTGCATATTTTATTCCACAGTCGTCTTATATGATATCCACGGGCAAGATGAGAGTGGTGAATTGTATTCTTACTTCATCACCATACGGAAAGAACATCTAATTAACCGACACAAATTACATTCAGACTCAGAACAACCATTTGTGGGTCGTACAAGGTGTTGTCTTGCATGGGATTCGAACCCGCGACACTAGCACGGTACGTTGGTATCTTAACCACTACGTCATCACTGCGTAGATGACTTTAGCTGGTTGTTACGATTCCCATAGAGAAGCAATGATGGCGACAAATGTGTTCTTATTTTTTACAAAGTTACATTTCATTAACTGCAAATGTAACTTTGTAATCCTATATATTTATATGAGTTTACAAAATTATATGCAGTTAGTGTATCTCGAAAACTAGTTGAAAATTATAATGTTTCATAATTTTTCCTTCATTTATACAATAAACACTAATTGTATTCTAAATTTGAAGCTTCTATGTCTGCTAGAAGTGCCTCTTTAATATTGATGATCGGTCAGTCAGTCAGTGAGTGACAAAATTTCGAAATTTTGACTAGTTATAATTCTTAAACTATTGGTTCAAATTGAATGAAATTTGAAATACACAATGTGTATACAATGCCTGCTAGGTTACTAAAAATTCAGATTTCTAGTTTTATTAACAACGAAGTTATAGGGGGTCGAAAATGGCCTGAATGGCTTCGAGAAAAGTATGTTACGGCAGTGTTGCGTTTTGCCCGACTTTTTTTTTGCTCGACTTGGCGGGGGCACTGCCGTGCCCCCAGATTTTCATTTTAGGGTTCCGTACCCAAGGAGTAAAAACGGGACCCTATTACCAAGACTCCGTCTGTCTGTCACCAGGCTGTATCTCAAGAACCGCGATAACTAGACAGTTGAAATTTTTACAAATTATGTATTTCTGTTGCCGCTATAACAACAAATACTAAAAACAAAATAAAATATATAGTTAAGGGGAGCGCTCATACATCAAACGCATTTTTTTGTCCTTTTTATAGATAATAGTACGGAACCCTTCGTGCGCGAATACAACTCGCACTTAGCCGGTTTTTTATTTATATTAAATTTAAATATTATTACGTTATTAAATCTATATGACCTCTGATACCTGAACATACTACTAAGTATTAATTTAGAGTTAATCTTCTTGTATACGTGTGTGTCACTGAACTCCTAAACGGCTGGATCGATGTTGATGAATTTTTTTGTGTGTGTTAAAGGCGATTCGAGAATGGTGTAGTATTCACAATTGGATCCGGTAGGTGGCGCTGCGATCTACTTCAAGTATAATTCCTTTTATTTTATTTATACAGAACAACGTCTGTTGGGTCAGCTAGTCTTATATATTAGGTCCTTACATATGAAATTAACGTTTTGTCGTACTGACTACTTTGGTCTGAAATATCTCCTCTTTGGTTAAGAATTCCAAATTCAAATTTATAAATTCATTTAGCTGATACATTTGAGTTTTGAACACAGTCATTCATTTGTTTTTCCTCATTTTTTTTTTGGCGTCGCATATTACCGTACAGTGGAAAACATGAAATATCGGTATATTTACGAGTACGAGTTAGAACTCGTAGAACGGTAGACCGTGGCACCAGTGCTGCAGAAACAGCTCTAAGGATTAATGATATATACGGCGCTAGTGTCGCAGAAGAAAGCACGGTACGTTTTTGGTTTCAACGTTTTTCTTCTGGCAATTTCAACCTTCAGAACCAACTCCGTGGACGGCTGGAGACCAAAGTGGAAAATTAAGAATTAAAGGCTAATGTGGAAGCGGATCCATTACAAAGCACTTCAGAGATAGCTGCAGAATTCGGAGTAAGTCACAAAACTGTATTAATCCACTTGAAGTAAATCGGGCAAGTAAAAAAACTTGAACGATGTACCTCATGAATTGAGTAAATCGAACTTGCAAACACACGTCGGCTGCTCTGTTACTTTGCTCAACCGAAAAAGGGATCAATAAACTACCTATGATATGGCAAAAGTGCATAGATAACAACGGTGCATACTTTGATTAATTAAATATATTTTACAAAAAAAAAATACTTTATATTCCTTCCGTGCAAAACGTATATAAGGACCTAATATTAAGGAGTCATATTTTTATTTTAGAACTTGCCATAGGTATTTATTTAATTGTAATATACTTTTATAAATGTAATTTATATTATTATAAAATAAATTCAAATTAATAGTTCATATACATCCCACTATAGGGCTCGAGCTGCCTCCATAAGTGCCCTAGTGAGACCGCGGGGGACCGGACTGGGAATTAGTCTGTCACCCGTAAAGGCTGAACGTGCGACGGCGACCGACGTTCCGGGAAAGGGACGTCGAGCGGAGAGGGTATTCCGTCAGGCCGATTACGGAGGACAAGGAACTCGGTACTGGTGGTCGGCCCCACGACGAAGACGACGAGCTACGGTGGGTTATGAGGCTGATTCGCCCCGGACGGACCATAGCTTACCTCAAAAAAAGAAACCAATTAACCACAATAGGCTTGGTATTAGGTTTTATTTCAAGTTGTCATTTCTTTGCATAGTTGTTTTATGCTCATTATATCTGTTAGTCATTTAAAACACTCACAGGCAAGATAGGGGGTGGTGAATAGTATTCTTACTCGGTTAATACAGCAATCTCCCTCTCATTGCATTGCATTATCATTGTATAGGCTACAATAATTTTACTATACCCAACTCGAATTCGCCTGGAATCTGTATGAATAATCTCTGGAGGCCCTGCAGTATGATGTTTATGGGCTGATAGGATGATGATGAATTTAATAGTGACTGGACCACACTGTTGACAGTTGCCTGTCTACAGCCGTGGGTCGGTCCGTCCGGGGTAGTAACACACTCTCGCAGAAAATCTACGTACGTGTAGTAGCAATTTATTACTGCCCTTCGTTCGGTAAGCGAGAGAGCCAGAAACCCAACTTTCTGAGCGTGTTTGTGAGTGGTGGGTTTTAGTGATGCCATTAATATCACAGAACCTCGTTGCACGCATTCACTTTCTTTGCGGTAGGTAGGTCTAGCAAAGGTCCATGAGCGGCAGCAACACTTACCATCAGGTGTACCTACTGTTTGCTCGTTTGCCACCTATTGCAATAAAAAAAAAGATGACGATGATGATTTTTATTATAGAACTAGCTAACCCAACAGACACTGTTTTGTTCAAATCTTAAAAAATAGTAAAAGGAATTCTCTTTGAAATCGTTCGCAGCGCCACCTACCGGTTCCACTTATTAATCTAAACTATTCCAATATCCATCGCAACAGTCACGAAAAAAATCAAAATTAGTCTAGGCGTTTAGAAGGAGTTTTATTACAAACACGCGACCAGAAGATTTATATATTATTATGAATAGCTTATATGGACTGATTTTGCATGGTTGCTAAAGATTAAATAAAAAATTCACATCGCTTTTTAGACACATTTCTCCTCGGTACCTTTTTAACAATAAACATTATGTGAATGTTTATTTTTTATGACTAATGAAACAAAAAATAAAGCCGTACTATTTATCATACTATTGAAGTTGATTACTCATACCAGTTTTTATAAATGTTTATAGCCTAGCATTGAGTCGTTGCTTATCCTACGAAGTGTAGCATAAGCTACCAGCAAAATTTAACATATACTGTTATTAATCATGTTTTATAGCCAAGCATTCCTAGCACTCATGGTTTCAAACATATGTATATGTATTTTCAATTTCATTGCAAGATTCACATTTTTTGATAATTTGAATATGCTAAAAAAATGACAAAACATTTTGAAATCATTCTTAAATAATACTGAATTAAAAATTACATAAGAATTTATGATGACAACTGTTATCTTATATCTTTAAACGAGCAATTCTTGTATATATATATATATATTTTTTTTTTTTTCAAATTTGCACTCCGTGTGCAGTTTGATCTAATTTGAAAGATAGGATAGCTTACATCTTAATTTATAGTAGCAAGTATTACACATTTTAAATAAAATTACATACTTTACGGATATTCAAATACAAACGCGATAAAATCCGTAAAGTAGTTTTATTTAAAAAATTATAGTCGCAATATTATTTTATTGCAAATTATTTGTATTACTTATATATACCTATTATTTGACATTCACAATTATCTGTTAACTCCAAACGATTTTAACAGATGGCGATATCTGTTAACTGGATTGAGTAATTAATTAATAGATGGCGCAGCTATGTCAAACCTACAAACGTATCATATACGATTTGAACTTGCTTTTTTGCATAGATGCCATTTGTAAAAAAATATGACGACCTCCATGTCAGATGTTCTCCTACAGTTCCACTTAAATACTTTAATAAAATGTAATATAACTAACTAAAACATTAGCCATAGTAACGCGTGGCCGGGTCTGCTAGTATATATATATATATATATTTTCAGGATCTCAGAAACGGCTCCAACGATTTTGATGAAACTTGGCATACTAGAGGTTTCGGGTTCAAAAAATCGATCTAGCTAGGTTTTATTTATAGAAAATGTTGTTTTGTCGGTGTTTTTAGCAAAACAATACAATGACATTAAATTTTAAAAAAATATGAATTTAAATTTCGTTGTCAACGTCATGAGTTACGATAGCTCAGTTGGGAAGTTGTCTAGTTCTCTTTTTGTTCTGTTTTGGCATTCAAACAGCGTCAGATCGAATCTCGGTGTTATTATTATTCTCTTTATGTAATTTTTTATATTTTTCATTATTTAATTTTAATTTTTTATTACTATATATCTAAATAAACTCGACAAAAACACGACAAACATATTCCGAGCGAAGCTCGGTCAACCAGATATTGATGTCTTTAGAACTCCAGAGGCGGCACACGTCAACAATATCGTAGCTATGACTACACAGATGACGTCGTAGTTAAGGTATCGACCTACCATGGTAGTGTTACGGGTTCGAATCCCACCCAAGACAACACTTTGTATGATCCACAAATTGTTGTTCTAAGTCTGAATGTAATTTGATTCCGTTAACCATATGTTTGTAAACTGCGGAACAGTACAAGAATTATTCTCCTTAATACATGCCATTTTCTTAAAAAAATTACCCACTACACTACTTTGGCAAAACGGGTTGCATAGAGTTTTGATTTGAGTTTTCTCTTTCATGTATCGATATGTTATCTACATCCTTACTAATATTATAAACGCGAAAGTAAGGATGTTTGTTTGTTACGCTTTCACGCTTAAACCATAGAACCGATTTCAAAAATTATTTCACCATTAGAAAGCTATAATAATATCAGGAAGTTACATAGGCTATATTTTATCCCGGTATTCCCACGGGAACGCGAACTACGCGGGTAAGGCGATTGAAACCAAAGCGAAGTGAGGGCGGGTTGCCAGTAACATATAAATAAACAAAACAAATTAATATCTATTTGGGGATTTACCCCAGTAACTTTGCTAGTATATATCATCTGCATCTCAGCCTATATAAGTCTCATAGTTGGGCTCAGACTGCCTCCACAATGGCAGGAAAATTTACCTATTGTTCCATACTGGTTAGACGTGTGACGAATATTGTTTTATATCCAGTTTTCTTTCTCTTGCATAGATGTTTTCTATACATTATAATGCCTTAGTCGGATTTTATGACACTGAAGGGTAAGAGAGAGGATGGATAATTATATTCTTACCCTTAATAGTGGTAGGACCACTGTGTTGACAGTTGTCTGTCTACAGCCGCGGGCCGGTACGTCCTGGGTAGTACCACACTCTCGCAGAAAATCGACGTCCAAGTAGTAGTAGTTATAAAGTTTAGTACAACAGTTTGCTCATAAAAATGGAACAAATATTTAATCAATATTCATTTTTTATTACACATTGCATTAAAAAACTGATTCTTGTACTGGGGGACTGTATTACTTCCAAAATATACAATTAATGAACAAATTACACCTAGACTCTAAGTCCTGTCAGGGAATCGAACCCATGACACTGGGCTCAATAAATCAGTATCTTAACTACTACGTCATCTATGCAGTCAAGTTGCGGTCTGTTACTGAAGATGGACGCAAAAACTCAATTTCAAATGTAAAATGTGGCTGTGATATACAATTCTTTGCTATATGCTACATGAATATAACCAGTGATATAAAAATTAATTTATTGTATTTCTTGTGACAGAATAAGAATACAATTCACCGTTCATCTTGCCCATGGAAAGTACAATAAATTAATTTTCTTTCACATTCGTTATATTCATGTATAATATAGCAGTGAATGTAGTATATCAGTGATAACTTACGGCACGGAAACGTGGTCCCTAAATGTAGGCCTTATAACAAGGCTCAAAGTCGCTCAGCGTGCTATGGAGCGGGCTAAGCTCGCGATTTCTCGTGAGATAGAATCCGAAATACGGCAATTCGCAGAAGAATGCGTGTAATCGACATAGCATGAAGAATTAGCACGCTGAAGTGGCAATGGGCAGGCCACATCACTTGACGAACCGACAACCGCTGGGGAGGAAAGGTTGTCGAGTGGTGATCATGTATCGGACGACGCAATATAGGAAGACCCCCCCACTAGGTGGACCAACGACCTGGTGAAAGTTGCTGGGCGTCGTTGGATGCAGGCAGCACAGGATCGCACTATGTGGCGTAACATAAGGGAAGCCTACGCTTTCTCCAGCAGAGGACGGCGATAGGCTGAAATAATAGTGAATGATAATTATAGAATAGTTAAGAATTGTATAAAACAATCACATTTTACATTCGTGGTAAATTGTTTTCTTACTCCTTCACCACACGGAGAAGTAAACAATTAATATTAATATGGTGATGGAGTAAGAATACCATTCACCACTCCCTTTTTATCCGTGGATGTCGTAAAAGACAACTAAGGGATATAATAAACATATAACATCTATGCGAAAGAAGGCAAACTCGAAATAAAAGTCTATACCAACCAGTTTGACGTTTGACCAGCATAGTATAGTAAGGCTAATTTCGCTCTTATTGTGGAGGAGGCTCGAGCCCAACAATGGGACGTATATGAGCTGAAATTATGGTAATTTATATTTTTCTTATGCCTAAGAGGTTTGTCACTTTATTATAATTTGTAACGCTAATTTTGCTCATCTACGTAAATTACTCGCTCTACATAATGCATTTATTAATTACACCATCTATTAATTACACCATCGGATCATCTAGTTAAAGTTTTAAACTAAAAAATCGATTAAAACCAAATTAAATGACTACCGTTCTATAATTTTGTGGTCACGAAGCTCTGACGAGCTACTGGTGTTTCTTTACCTAGCCGGAATGGTCGCGACGTTGCTCCAAATTATTTCTATTAGTTTATTTTTTATCGGTACAACGCGCCAACAAGCGACCATTGTTTTTTTTTATTTATCTGTTTACCCATTTTTTACGGTGTTGTCTCCTAAAACTTCTTGTAAAGTTAGCGGGTTCCGTTTGAGGAAAATGCTTACAATATATCAGTCGTATCTATTGCCTATATATTTATTTTTAGCCCCTTTCATTTTTTTGTGTCTGTGAATAAATTTATTGCTTTCATTGAATATTCAGAATAATTATATAGTTGTTATTATACCTACTTACTATTATACATTTCTAGTTACTGTAATATTAAATAAGTATTTTAGGAAGCTAGTTACATACTTTAAGTAACAAATCGATACTTTATGAATAGTAAGGGTGTGAGCACAGGAATCATGTTTGATAAGATTTTATGTAAAATGAAGACGTATTTCGACGACTCCTGGTAATTAAGATAAGAGTAAGATGATGATAATACTACTACGTTATTGTCATTAGAAAGACTTAATAAATTTTCTACATAGAATTATTGCAAATTTAAAATTGTATTTGTCTTGGAAGTGCTGTGTGGTAGCGGCTTCGAATACTACCAACCCTTGCTTTGCTCGTGGGTGTCGTAAAAGACGACTAAGAGCCCTAGATTGTCCCGGACCAACTCCATCTAGTACCATTTAGGTCAACGATTACATTCCCAAGGAGGGTTGACGTCAGGCAGGCGGCCGGTCATAAAAGTCATTGCCGAAACTTTTTGCAATATGTCAAAACAGATGACATATTGCATCGACCCCAAGTAATTGGGATAAGAGCAAGATGTGAAACGCCATTAAATACCACAAAGAGTGTTAAGATTCATATAATTTTTTTGTATTTGAAAAGAATCTGACTTGCCATCCAGGGTTAGTAATGGTTATTACAAATAAGACAAGCTATTGATATATTAATGAATAGACGTCTAGAAAATATTATGCTTAAACAGTTGATGTAATGACATTTTCTAATCTCATAAAGGTTATCCTAAATCCTAAACCTGAGTATAAAATATAAATTTAAAAAATATTACATACTGTTCTGATTTTCATTATACAGTGTGCAGCGAGACGTAAAAGCTTTTATTTTGATAAAATAAAGCTATAAAAGATGTTAAAACTCGAAATATTTAATTTTTTCAAGCCAGATTTATGGATATGAGAAATTAAAAGAAAATATATAACAATAAAATTTTGCCGTAACTTTCAATTATATATCAGTGAAACAAAGCTTAGAGGTTCATATAAGAAACAGGCTGTTTTACTTTTTTTTTATATATAGACGTAGCGATTTGCGATTATGGGTCTTCGTCTCAGTTCATAAACGTCCTACTGTTGGGCACGAGCCTTCTCTCCAACGGGAAGGAAATTGACTTACTATACCATGCTGATCAAATATTTTGATATAGGGTTTTATTTCGAGTTTTTCTTCTCTTGCATAGATGTTATATGCGTATTATATCCCTTAGTCGTCTTTTACGATTTCCACGGACAAGATAGAGAGCAGTGAATTGTATTCTTACTCCGCCACTACATAGATTCGATTATGTACTACTTATTTATTTTTTACTCACCTGTTCATTACACTAACAGTTTCCTCAAAACGTGTAGTGAACTATTACAATTCTTAAGTGTACAATTATAAGATAAAAATACATTATTTTAGGAATACATCATGTTGAAACATATATTAGCCACCGGATACTAAGCAATCAATCTTTTGGTGCTTCTTTTAAGTTTCTTAATATACTTACGTACTTTTCGATCATTATGATATGATATACCTTGTTAATATTCACTAAAAAGCGGGCAATCCATCTTAAAAAAGTAGATATTATTACTATTGACATCCATTCACATTTTATTATTGTTCTTGTTCTTCCTCTGTCTGTTTCGCCTTCCTTTACACATTACATGCCCAGGTAGTATTCGCCCTCGTATTCCTCTACTACTACTTATATACAAAGCTTATTACTTAGCTTACCACTGGACCGATGTCGATGAAATTGTTTGTGTGTTCAAGGGGATTCGAGAATGGTTTAGATTCACAATTGGACCCGATAGGTGGCGCTTCTTTGAACCGAACAACATCTGTTAGATCAGCTAGGATGATATAAATAACTGTTATATATAAATACGGAAGCTCTATGTGATTGTATTTTTAAATTGATGACGTAAGAAAGATTGTCACGTGATTTTATCTCGTTATCTAACTCTGTTCATGAAATTTTATTACATAATTCTTTTAGTTACGAATATTATGTGAATATGTATTGTAAAATGGTCTGTTTATGAGAATTTAAAATCCATTTTGTAGGGATTATTTATTCTTAAGACTGGTACCAACAAACAATAGCAAGACAGGAGATACAAAACGAATTTTAAATAATAATAACCTATTACTACCTACTAGTATTACAGCACAACAGGCTGTTATTTTGGAACAGTTTTCTGAAACTGTTATTTCGCTAAAGCTGAAACAGGTGAAACAGGTTTCACAATTTAGCTGTTGTAGAGCACCCCTATTAAGTTAGGGCCCTGAATATCGTGTAGTGTAATAAGCCTTTAAGTTCATATCACCAGTTGATTAATTAAATATCTTATAATGCAGTTTTACAATGACATAACTATTGGGAGTTACAAACAAAAGTGGACATGTTGATATTCAGATTATGTGTTTTAGTAAATCTATAAGCATAAAAACAGGGTTGTTTGCCTTTATTGCTGCTGTTGGCAACTTTTAATGAGCAACCGCACACCTATGGTAAGTGACACTGGCGCACATGGACATTTGCTAGGTCACTACCTACCTACCTACCGTGCAGAAATTGAAGTGAGTGTAAATACGTGCAATGAGGTCCGGTGATGCTAAAAGCATCATGAAAACCCACAACACCCAAACATCCTCCGAAAGTTGGTTTCTAGCTCTCTCAATCAATTTGTCTCTTACTAATAAGGAGGTTGGAGCGTAGCAATGAGATATAATTTTTGTATTTTGTACGGATAAAAGATAAGCATCTTTTGTTCAGACAAAAATATAATAGTCGAGGGGGATGTACAAAAATCACAAAGCAGGGGACTGCCGACAGAATTGAAAACTTAAAACTATGAACAGTTGAAATTTTTAGATATTCAAATTCATTGTTTGATCTTGAATTAAAATTGGTAAATTAAAACTTTTGACATTTAGCGATATGAACAGAGCTACAGATATAGTGTTAGCGTTAATAAGTCACGTGACCATTCCGATGAGGACTTCACATGGGATTGTTCCTCAACCAAACCTACCTATCGTCATCATCATTATGTCAGCCCATATACGTCCCATTGTTGGGCTCGGGCCTCCTCCCACGTGGGAGGGAAATTAACCTACTATACCAGGCTGGTCAGACGTGGAAGGCTTAGGGTTTTGTTTCGAGTTTTCCTTCTCTTGTATAGATATTATATGCATATTACATCTCTTAGTTATATTTTACGATACCCTCGGGCAAGAGAATTGGTGCGTCCGTGACCATAAACGCCGTAAAGTGCTCGAAACGTCGGGTAATCAAAAATCAAATATAAACGCTATAAAATCCGGCAAATTTATACTTCAAAAACAAATTGTAAACATATATTAGGCAATACAAAAAATCATGAGAATAGTTGTGGATTTAATAAAATCTCAAAAGTCTCTAATGACAGAGTTACTATGTTGAGGAACCTCACCTAGGTAACTCTAACATTGGAAATATCTTTAAGGCCATCTTTAGATGTGATAGGCAATTTTACCAACTTGTTTTATCTACCAATCTTAGTGATTATGACAGTTGATAGTGAACGTGGATTAGTTGATGAACAGATGAAGCATTTGATAAGCTAAGCTTTCTATACTACTAGTTTAGTGCGGCAAATGATTATATCTCGGCATGTACTCTGTGATCACTGTGTGTGTATGTGGGTCTAGGTGGGTGTGAGTCTATGTGCGTGCGAGAATATGTGCATGTCAGTCTATGTGCGTGTGGATCTGTGTGTGTATGGAACTGGGTATGTGTCGATATGTGTATGGGTATATAGGTGTGGGTCTCTCTGTGTATGTAGATCTGTGTATCTGTGGGTGTGTGTGTATGTGTGTGTGCGTGTGCGCGTGCGTGCGTGCGTGCGTGTGTGTGTGTGTGTGTGTGGGTCCCTGTGGGTATGTTTGTGTGGGTCCCTGTGGGTATGTTTGTGTGTGTGAATGTGTATGTTTTTATTGCATACTAACTGACAATTCGATAACAAAATGTATAAATATATTTAGGTAATATAACAGATAATATTAGGTTGGAATTAATAAAACTAGCTAATGAAACTCAAACTTATGATTTTTATCAATATAATAAATAATTTCACGCCCTTATACTCAAAGTATCTTCGTCCACCAAACCACACCACCACATTATCAGTCCATGTAGTAAGAGCCTATGTTACACTGGGATCGTCAATATAGAAACTTCAACGGTTCGTTGAGTTATTTACCTTTCCCATTATCTTATATATTGAAACGAGCAATTCTTGTATATATATATATATATATTCTCTGAATAGGAATTCGAATTTCGTCGTCATTGTCAAGAGTGACAATAGCTCAGTTGGGAAGTTGTCCAGTTTTTTTTTGTTTTGTTTTGTTTTGGCAATCAAACAGCGTGGGATCGAATCTCGGTGTTATTATTATACTGTTTTTGAAATTTTTGATATTTTTTTCATTATTTCATTTTACTTTTTTTATTAATAATATCTAAATAAATTCGGCAAAAATACAACAAAAATATACCGAGCAAAGCTCGGTCAACCAGATATTGGCTCTTATATGCCAACTCTTCAGGTTGTCAAATTGTTCTAAGCGCTCCCCGCATTCCAAAATTTATTTCGAACATATATCTCAAGTATAATCAAACTGCCACCTTTCACCTTTCTTACTCTTAGGGGATACGGCTAAGACGAGACGCCTAAGGGTATAATATAATGTGCAGATAATATCTATGTAAGAAAAGGAAAACTCAACATAAAACCTAAACAAACATAAAACCAACACTCCTGATCGGCGCGGTTTAATAGGTCAATTTCTCTCCCATTGTGGAGGAGGCCCGAGCACAACAGTAGTAGATGATGATAATAGTCAATTTTATAACAATTGTTTGTGAATAAATTTAGTCACAACGTTCTTAATACCCGCTAAAGTCATCGCTTTAATAGGTAGGTAATATACACTCATAATATACCTTAGTTCTTGGTCACATCTTATAGAATATAGTTTAAAAACTCCTTTTAAACTCCAGCTATATTTAGCGTCTATAAAAGTATTAATATAATTATTTTACCTCAAAAAATTTAATGACGATTCTAATGCCATAAGATTGTAAATTAGAGATTATTTTCTTTTTTACTGTTTAGAATGCTATAGATGCATATGTTAGTTACGTTTCTAGCTTTGCATAAATTTACATTCGCTTAATATCGTTTTCAAAATTAAATTTAATGACCTTCCCGGTAATCTATTGGTGCCTTAGCATCGTAATTTGCGTCGAGCGTCCATTCTAGCTAGCAAATGTATGTAAAAAGGAGCGTTAGATGGTATATTTTTATTTCTTTTTAACATATCTAAAGCTAAAAACTGACGAAAACTATATATTACTCATGTAATTAGGTAAGTTAATAATAAGTTAATTTTAATCAATTTAGTACATGTTGGGTCATGAAATAATAAATAGATAAACACAACTTCAAAATGTTACGTGTAATAAATCTGTAATATTTTATGAATAAATATTGTAGTTATAGACACAAAAGAGAAATGTGTCCGCTCACCGAATTGTCTGGGCTAAACGTGTACGACGAACCGTTGCATTGCATAAAATTTGTCTGGTGTCGCTTACGTAACGCTAGTGCCGCGGCCGATTGATCAACCCTAAATTAGCGGGTGCGGGGAGAATGCCGCGCGGAGGGTTACGACAAACTAGGTTGGCCGCGGAAGCACACTAACCCCTAGAAAACTAGGGGTGCGAAACTCCACCCCCTTTTCTGGTCACGGGAGCACAGCGATTGGTCCGTCCGCCTCAACCGCTCGCCCCTCACCCAGATTACAATCAGTGGGGTGAGCTCATAGAAATAGTTCTATGTGCTTACCCATGTACCATTATATATAGGTGGGTACATAATACATTCAGACCCCTAACTAGTGACATTGAGATAATAAAGTGTCACTCTTATGTTGAAATCTGTTCACTTCCTATACAATTATAATACCACTTATACACGAATATGTATTGCATTTTTATTGCAACTGTTGTCAATAAAATAATATCATAGAACAAATAAACAAACATTGCATACGAAGTTAATGATATTTTAATCCAGAATTGTTTATTACTGTGGTATATGTATGATTATTTAGAATGCGTTTCGATAAATACAAGCTTCTGCCACCAAGATCAATTGTGTCTTCTGTAGACTTATCTAGTTATACATATCTGTAACTGAATCACTGGCCATAGTTATGACTATGAGACGGAGTGATTAAGCCTTGCCATCTTATGACTACGAGAGTGATTATCTGAGTGTTATAGATACCTAAATACACTAAAATTACCATTTCATTTATACATATTTGTCTTGGAAGCGAAACCAAATTATATTCAGGCTCAAAACATTCATTTACAGTTATCATCAATCAATTAGTATCAGAACTTTTATTTTTACTTTATTGTGTTGTTATGTGCGTGTGTAAGTCTTGTTATGTGAGTCATTATCATTACTCATAATTTCAGCTCATATACGTCCCACTGATAGGCTGAAGCCTCACTATAGAAGGGAAATTGACCTACTCTACAACGCTAGCTAGACGTGTTAGTATAGCGTTTATTTCTAGTTTGTTCTCTTGTATATATGGTATTTGTATAAGGGATTAAACTTAGTCGTCTTTTACGATACCCGCGGGCAAGAGAGAGGTTGGCGAATTGTATTCTCACACCATCGCCATACGGAAAAATTGTAAAAAATTAAAGGTGTTATTAGGAAAATGTTACTACAGTGTTAATGATTATTTAAATGATATCATCTAACTGGATGTAGGTACAATAACATCCATATGTAAATTAATAATTAATTTTAATAATAACAGTAATAAACAGTAATAAAAGTAAGTGTAAAAAGCATAATAAAATTATAACAATTTATATTTATGTTGCCGTGCCCTACAAGGTCCATAATTATTACATAATTTAGTTGTTAAGACCTTTTGTACATTATGGAGTGCAATAAAGTTGAAAAGGAGTGAAATTGAAAACGAGTATAGATGCGGATATGGATTCTAATAATTAATAAGTAACTAATACTTAGCCTCGCTGATCCAGTGTATGTATAACACTGTTATTTGTAAGTTTCGATTAGACTTGGTTTAGTCATTTTTATATCTGCCAAAAGTTCAGTTCCGATTCCGAGAAAAATCATTAGGCAAAACGTGTAGATTTTTTGAAGTAGTTAATAGCACAATTTACCATGTAGTGATGAAGTAAGAATACAAATTGCACACCTTTCTTACCTGTGGATGTCGTAAAAGACGACTAAGGGATACAATATGCACATAACGTCTATGCAAGACAACGAAAACTCGGAATAAAACCCAATACCAAGCCGTGTACCAGCTTGATATAGGTCAAT
Organism: Lymantria dispar; assembly: GCA_032191425.1. Taxonomy (NCBI): domain Eukaryota; kingdom Metazoa; phylum Arthropoda; class Insecta; order Lepidoptera; family Erebidae; genus Lymantria; species Lymantria dispar. The sequence goes on from CM063448.1 coordinate 12,444,174, forward strand.
CTCCCTCCTACTACGGAGGAGGCTCGAGCCCAGTAGTGGGACGTATATGAGCCGAAATGAACAGCAGAATACAAAAGTCCTGTATGCAAAAGACGGCCAACATATTCCTATATCCCTTAATATACTATCTAAAAATTACTTGGTGAATGAGTTACACATCTATTAACCCCTTCGCGTATAAAAGCGTATGACTATAAAAATAAATGAAAAGTATAGTGATTGAGTAAAAAAAATCCATCACTAACTTATTGATTTCAACTCTAAAACCTAGTGACCTAATTCTATGACTCATAAACTTATATAAACCAGCTTGAAATCTAAACAGCAAACATAGATGTGAGTATTTTGGAATACAAGACAACGCAATGTAGCACGCCCCCACTAAGTAGTGGTGAAACTTGCAAGACGTCATTGGATACAGGCGGCACAAGACCGCACTTTGTGGCGAAACATGAAGGAGGCCCACGTCCAGCAGTGGACGGCGATGGGTTGAATGATAATGATGATGATAATTTTGGGGTATCATGGTTAAATTTTTGATATTAAAATTCCTTTAAACAATAGGTTCAAATATATGTTTTGAAAATATTAGTTTCCAAATTGATATTTACATATTTTTATTATGTTTATTTCCACCTAAGTAGAGCAGTAGGACAACAAATAAACAACTAAAGCTGTTGAAGATATTATGGCACTACAAGTTGTCTGGCAAAGTTTAAATACAATAATTCAAGAAGAAATAGATGCGGCATAAAATTAAAAATTGGTTGTCTGTAAAATCGGTTTACGGAGAATAATTTAACGTAGAAACGGCTTTTTCTTATGGGTGGGCTATGGTAAGCGCACACGCGGTCCATTCCGTCCGGGGCAAAGAAAGGACGGCGCGCGGGCCCATATCTCACCCGTACCCACGTCGCCTTCGTCGTTGGGCCGACCACCAGTGCTGAGTTCCTTGTCCTCAGTAGTCGGCCCGACGGAATACCCTTTCGGGTACCCTCACCTCTCGACGTCCCTGTCCCGGATCGTCAGTGACGTGAAAATGGCATAAGAAAATATCGATCAAAAATTGCATATTTTTATGAATTGAATTGAATTATTATCACTGAATTATCATTATCTTCATATATATATATTTCTTGTGTACGCGTGTATGTCACTGAACTCCTCCTAAACGGCTGGACCGATGATGATGAAATTAATTTTTTGTGTGTGTTCAAGGGGATTCGAGAATGATTTAGATTCACATTTGGAACCAGTAGGTCGCTACCGCTACTGTCGATTTCAATGCGAATTCCTTTTATTTTATTGGAACAGAACAACATCTATTGGGTCAGCTAGTTTTGTATCATACAAAGAAGAAGTTAAGTGAAAATTACAATTGTTTCGATAAATCTACATTTATTTGCAATAATGGGTGCATAATTAGTAATAGGACCACAGTGTTGACAGTTGTATCTCTACAGCCGCAGGGCCGATGCGTCCGAGGTAGTACCACACTCTCGCAGAAAATCGACGTCTGAGTAATTGCAATTTGTTACTGTGCTTTGTTCGGTAAGCGAGAGAGCGGGCAGCCCAACTTTCTGAGGGTGTTTGCGTGTTGTAGGGTTTAGTGATGCCTTTAGGTTCACCGAACCTCATTGCACGCAGTCTCACTCCCTTCGCTTTCTTTACGGTAGGCAGCCGCCTAGCCAAGGTCCAGGAGCGGCAGCAACAATTACCATCAGGTGTATTGTTTGTTCGTTTGCCACCGCTTGCAATGAAAAAAAACCTCGATAATATATTTTCTTACTTAAAAACGCTTAGGCTGATCGTACCTCTGTATCACTTGTTCTGTGCTCTCGCTTGTACTCTCGCCTCAGTCAAAATGTGATATTGAATTGTTTTTCATCATCGATTTATATGACGTTATTACATCGAAATATTTTTCTGAAGTCAGCATTTCTCTTCAGTTAATATAGGGTGCATTAAGTGGCATATAGTTTCACAATTGGAGTACGCTCATCGATTTATATGACGTTATTACCTCAAAATATTATTCTGAGTTCAGCATTTCTCTTCAGTTAATATAGGTTTCATTAAGTGGCATATAGTTCCACAATTGGAGTACGCTCATCGATTTATATGACGTTATTATGTCAAAATATTTTTCTGAAGTCAGCATTTCTCAGTTAATATAGGTTCCATTAAGCGGCATATACATCCACAATTGGAGTAAAAATCATTTTATAATTGTAAATAGGAAACTGTGACTTAAAAGTTGTGTGTGTGTGGTTAAAAGTATTTTATAAAAAATGTACTCCATATTATGAAGAAAATCTTGTGTTGAGAGACAATTTTAAAAACATACTACTAGCTTTCCACGCTTACACGAACTGTGTGGCTTAACATATTTTATATTTTCTATTGATTATCCTGTAGGTATTCTCATTTATATGTTCTTCTATGTTTAATTTATTGACATTTCTTCTGCTGCTTCTATAAATACCCAGTATTACTTTTATTTCTTTACGCACTCGATACTGCTTAGTTATGAAAAACAAAATAAATCTGCGAATCTGACCTATGGTTTTTAAAATTAGTCCATTTTAATAAAATAACTTAGTTTTATGATAATAATAATAATATAGATATCATTCCATAATTCCAGAATTTATTTCAGCTGTAAAATATTATCATAAATGATTATTTACGAATTTTAGAATCGCGCAACTGAATAGTTAAAAAAAAAACTGCTTTTGGAGAGCTGAAATTTATCTTTTAAAAATTATAAGATTATAAAAATTATAAAATCTATTTATTAATTAAAAGTTTTTACATACTAACACATTACAATTTGTTCACACTTGCGACTAATACTTTAGTAAATAATAGAGAAAACCAGTAGACTGACACTATTGTCCTTTCTTTAGGCTAGACTAGAGGGTATACTAGAGGGTATACTAGAGGGTATACTGCGACCGGGGTATTCTGTCGGGCCGACTACTGAAGACAAATTACCTCTCATCGGTGGTCAGCCCAACGACGACGGCGACGTGTCACGGGTCATGGGGTCGAGCGCCGGCCTTCTATTGCCCCGGACGGATCCGGGCAGCGGGAGGACTGACCATGGCCGGCCTCTAGAAAAAAAGGCTTTGACTAGTAGCAACAAATTCCGTTCTTGGCAGTCGTCAATCGGGGACAAGTCATTATTTCTGGTCAGTAATGTACTATTTGGAATGTAACAATATCATCTTACAATCAATTTAGCTCATATACGCCCCACTTAGGGCTCGAATCTTCTCCGTAATAAGAGGAATAATGACCTATTATACTATACTACTACTATATTTTATTCATAATTTTACTTCATTTTATATAGAATATAAATAAATTTTTCCTAAACCAATCGCTATCTGATTTTTATAACTCAAAACTGTAACCACATTGAAAAGTTTTATAGTCCCGGCTTTTAGTGATGCCCTTCTCATTTTTCATCGAAATTGTATCAAGGTTTTTTACATTATACAGTTTTTTCAGATATTTATTAAACTGAAAAAGTTATACAGTCAACATGCTGTCGTAGTAATAGAGTATGCGGTCTAGTTTTTATTCACGAAAGTTCATAATTTAACTTTCATAGATTTACATCTTTTCTCAAATTGATGCAAAAACTGCCATTCAAAAACTAGTATACTATTATAAATGCAATAAAATGTAACGTTATATTAACGAGTTCTATCATCATTTATGCAGTATAAAATGCAGACTCCTTTCGAATCTCGACACGGCTGCATTATGGATGAGTATCTATAAATTAGATTTAAGGTGGCTATTTTATTTGGCCTCGGGCGTAATTTTGAGACGTGCATAATTTTATAGCGAGGTCATTAAAATATGACTTGTCATACATGGATGGTGCAGTAGATAATGTCTCATGTGCTAAATATCATAGGTTCATTAGGGGTACCAGACAAATTTGCATGCAGAATTAATACATCATATATCATCATCTTGCTCTTATCCCAATTACTTGGGGTCGACACAATATGTCATCTGTTTTGACATATTGCAAAAAGTTTCGGCAATGACTTTTATGACCGGCCGCCTGCCTGACGTCAGTTAAATCCTTAGTATTTATCAAGTTTCTTTTTTGTGAGAAAAAGATTTTCAAAATGTGAGAAAAAATATTATTATCAAAAAATATTTAAAAAAAAAAACACAAGTTACAAATTTTTTAGTAACTTGTTTTTTTTTTATTATGACAATATATAGGTATTTGATTACTGTGCACTGAGTGCTGTGTGGTAGCGGCTTCGAATACTACCAACCCTTACTTTGCTCGTGGGTGTCGTAAAAGACGCCTAAGAGCCCTAGATTGACCCGGACCAACTCCATCTGGTACCATTTGGGTCAACGATTACATTCCCAAGGAGGGTTGACGTCAGGCAGGCGGCAGGTCATAAAAGTCATTGCCGAAACTTTTTGCAATATGTCAAAACAGATGACATATTGCGTCGACCCCAAGTAATTGGGATAAGAGCAAGATGATGATGATGATAGGTATTTGATTACGGAGCTAAACTATACTGGATAGTAATATAATGAAAAAAGTTGGTGAGTATCTATATCTATAATGAAAACATTTTTAGGATATTCCAAGAAATTAGTTCCTAATAAAACTATGCCGAGTAAATAGTCTGCTCACTTGTTTCCAACATTATAGTTTCACAGAAGCTGCAACCGAGCCAACTTCATTTGAATGAAACTCGCGTCGAAAGACTTTCGTTTTCCATACGAGCCACTCATATGTTTCCAGCTTTTTCACTTATGACGTCACACGAATCTTGCAGTTAAAATAATGTTTATATCTTATTGTGATCACTTAAAAGACGTGTCGATTATGGCACTATTCCTTCATATGGATGATTACTTTCTATGTACATCTTCGGCTAGCAGTGGACGTTGGAAAGCTGAATGATTATGATGACCTAATAGCAAATATGAAATGTAACAGTCGACAAGCTTGCTCTTTTATTACGGGACACACTGTTACGAAGTTTAATGGTATGTTACACTATGTACTCCTTCGGCTAGCAGTGGACGTTGGAAAGCTGAATGATTATGATGACCTAATAGCAAGTATGAAATGTAACAGCCGACAAGCTTGCTTTTTATTACGGGACACACTTACGGTGTTTAATGGTATGTTACACTATGTACACCTTTGGCTAGCAGTGGACGTTGGAAAGCTGAATAATTATGATGACCTAATAGGAAGTATGAAATGTAACAGCCGACAAGCTTGCTCTTTTATTACGGGACACAATGTTACGAAGTTTAATGATATGTTAGACTATGTACACCTTCGGCTAGCAGTAGACGTTGGAAAGCTGAATGATTATGATGACCTAATAGGCAGTATGAAATGTAACAGCTGACAAACTTGCTCTTTTATTACGGGAAACAATGTTATGAAGTTTAATGATATGTTACATAGATAAGCTTAATCCTTTTGGTATTAATTGCATGAACAGCAGCAACATGCCAGCTGGAAATGCGAGTTCATTCATTGTAGCGCTAGGACCCCACTGTTGACCTGACAGTTGTCTGTCTACAGCAGCTAGCTGGTCCGTCCGGGGTAGTACCACACTCTCGCAAAAATTCGATGTCTGATTAGTAGCAATTTGTTGATTCACTACATCTGTGAGGGAGAGAGCCGATAGCCCAATTTTCTGAGGGTGTTTGCTTGTGGTGAGTTTTGGTGATGCCTTAAGTATCGCCGAACCTCATTGCACACATTCACACTCCCTTCAATTTCTTCACGGTAGGCAATGGCCTAGTAAAGGTCCATGAGCAGCAGCATCACTTACCATCAGGGGCACTGTTTGAAACATATCTGGGCGGAGAAAACCGAGAGTTCTTGCCCCATAACCTGCTATGCTATTCTAGATCTATTTAACGGATCCCTATGGAACCATTGACACCATATTAGTGATTTCACTGGTCCACCTAGCGGCTCAATCTTTCTGTTAAGCAGACCAGTATACTCTTGTGTTATGACGGATGAAGAGTACGTGGCGTCTACCCTTACTGCTGGTCTAATATTTAATTGGTTTTAATGAGGCACCAGGATGAGGGCATTCTTCTTTTCTGGTGATAAGCTATGGTCCAGACACATCCCGTCTAATCCTATCGGGGGGACGAAAGGGCGGCGTGTGACCCTATAACCAACTATATCTCCTCCCACTGTCATTGGCCTGACTACTGCTACCGATTCCTTCAACTCGGTGACAAACAGTATTCACCTAGCAGAATTATTTATAACAGCAACTGCGCTAACATCTGCTAAATGTTGTGATTATGAGCTTACTCCTCTTCATGGAGACATCTATATTCAAGAATCATGGGTAGGCAGATGGTTGAATCATTATCATGTTAGAATCAGTTCATCTCAGCTCATATACATCCCACTGTTGGGCTAGGGCCTCCTCCATACTGGGAGGGTAGTGAGTACTATACCATGCTGGTCAGACAGGTCGGCATAGGGTTTTATTTGTAGTATACCTACTCCCAGTTTAAAAAAATATGTTTTAAATAAAACCACTTTACGGATTTTATCGCGTTTGTATTTGATTTTTGATTGCTCGACGTTTCGAACACTTTGCAGCGTTCATGGTCACGGACGGACTAAGACGTCTCACGTCCTACGAGTCATCGTTATTGCATGAAATTTATATTTATCTACCCGATACAGAAACTAGTTATTAAATATTGACCCACATTTTGATACAAATTTATTACCAGTGTAATAAGAAAATGATTCTATATAAAAAAATTATATTGTTAGTAATTATTTAACATTAAAATTAATAGTAATTATATTTAAAAACTAACAATGTAGTATACTAGCACCGGATCGGAACACGGCCACACTGAGAAAGATCCGGCAAAATTCAGGTGACATGATGCTAAATTAATATTAATTTTGAAGGCGGCTTACTTTATAGTGTTCGAAACATCGGGCAATCAAAAATCAAATACAAACGCGATAAAATCCGTAAAGTAATTTTATTTAAAATGTGTAATACTCGCGTAAACATCAGAAATCTAAAATTATATTATTCGACTTAAGGTTTAGTTTCGATAAGTTTGTCATGACAACGTGAATTGCACGCATAAAGCGATAACAGTTACACCACAAGGACAAGGTAAGTCGTGGCTCATATAACTGATATGAATAATTATGCATTGTACTGATCCATCCACTAAAAAAAAATATATTTCAATCTATTTTACGGATTTTATCGCGATGGTATTTTATTTTTGAATATCCGACGAGTGGATTGGCCGTGACTATAAACGCTGTAAATTGTTTGAAACGTCGGACACTCAAAAATCAAATACAAACGCGATAAAAGCCGTAAAATAGTTTTATTTACAATGTTTAATACTCGCGTAAACATCAGAATTCATTATATCTCAATCATCTGTGTTATGTATAAAATCTAATGCTTTTTATTTTTATTTGTTCATGGTCACAAGAGGCCTGGGTCTCCATACTTTACAACAAATCTATAAAGTTTAGAAAACGTCGGCTAATTACAAATCAAATACAAACACAGTCACCACACGGACTTAATATTCAATATTATTTCAATTTTAAAATGGAAGGAAGGAAGGAAGGATGGGAGACCCACCACTTTCCCACAGTAATCAATATACCGCACACCACAATAGAAGGAGTACGGGATAGGATTAAGGTTTTAGATTGGGCATCACACAGCTTCGATGGCGTCACACAGCTTTAATTGGTCACACAGCTTTGATTGGTCACACAGAGTTTGGTCACATAGCTTTGATCGTTATCGACCTCACAAAGCTTTGGTCGGTGTTACACAGCTTTGTCACACAGCCTTATCACACAGCTTTGATAAGCTGTGTGATAAGGCTGTGTGACACCCAATCTAAAACCTTAATCCTATCCCGTACTCCTTCTATTGTGGTATGCGGTATATTGATCACCGTGGGAAAGTGGTGGATCTCCCTTCCTTGCATTTTAAAATTAAAATAAAATTGGATTGCCGCTATGTATCGTCTAATTCAATTAATTATATTCAATATTATTTCAAAAAGTTCATTTAATAAGAAATTAGTAAAACTTTTTTGTGAAACAAATTTATTTTAATTCAGAGCTTCCGTTACTAATTTAAGTACTATATCTATACTAGTAAAATTCCATTCAAGGTTTATAACAACTGTTGTTTAAAAATTTTAAATGCATCCATTTGAACAGGTGTCTATGTTGGCGTTATTAAGAGAGAGAAAATTGTAAGTAAACTGTCTGCGATAAAAATGTTTCTACATTTGGTGCTGAAGGCCTAATTGTACAAATAAGCCAGTATATTATACATATGGATGGGTGACGATATTTTTAAGATAATTTGTGAACGCAGGTGTCACGATGCTCTTATCACTGCAGCTATTTTAGTGGCTGACAAGCTGTGTTATTATGTAACACACATTTTTCTTACCTACCGTGAGATAGTCTTTATATTATATGCATTTAACTAGATATATTGGTATTTTAATCTCGACCAATTATTAAATTTAATATATCATTAAACCTTACTAATTTTCTTACAACAAATGAATAATTCGTAATAGAAATCTGCGTGGCTATTTATATGTAACAAAAAATATATTATTTAAAAAGTAATTATTTCCGTCTGGGTCGTGTCTGCTGCATTGTTCAAAATATTATGACCCTGGCTTTATTATGTAATATTTTTCCTTGATTATTGATAAAAAATGTAATATTTATGTTTATAAAACATTTTATTTATCAGTTGTAAATATGAAGTGATATTAAGTGCTTTCTAGGTATATTTCTAGGTGTGGGTAGTAACCTATTTAATTTTTTTTTTATTGCAAGCAGTGGCAAACGAGCAAACAGTACACCTGATGATAAGTGTTGCTGCCGCTCATGGACCTTTACAAGGCCGCTGCCTACCGCGAAGAAAATGAAGGGAGTGTGAATGCGTGCATTGAGGCTCGGTGATACTAAAGGCACCATCAAAACCCTCCACACGCAAACACCCACAGAAAGTTGGGCTTCCGGCTCTCTCGCTCGCCGAACGAAGTGCAGTAACAAATTGCTACTACTCAGACGTCGATTTTCTGCGAGAGCGCGGTACTGCCCCGGACGGACCGGCCCGCGACTGTAGACAGATAACTGTCGACAGTGTGGTCCTACCACTCAAAATGCAAATTTGCAAAAATTTAATGCAAAAACTGTATAAATTGGTATCATATGTAAGTACATATGGTGTGTGGCTTCGAATACTACCAACCCTTGCTTTGCTCGTGGGTGTCGTAAAAGACGACTAAGAGCCCTAGATTGACCCGGACCAACTCCATCTGGTACCATTTGGGTCAACGATTACATTCCCAAGGAGGGTTGACGTCAGGCAGGCGGCAGGTCATAAAAGTCATTGCCGAAACTTTTTGCAATATGTCAAAACAGATGACATATTGCGTCGACCCCAAGTAATTGGGATAAGAGCAAGATGATGATGATGATGTAAGTACATATGGTGTATTAAATGTCACTATTAAATTTCGCCCCAAATGGGATGTGTTAGATTTCGTCATCATCATAATTTCAGCTCATATCTAAGTCATGTCATCACTGTCAGACTCGAGAGCAGCCTCCTCCACAATAAGAGAGAAATTGACATACTATATTAAGCTGATCCGATGGGTTTGGCATACGGTTTTATTTCGCGTTTTCCTTATCTTACACATATGTTAATGCATATTATATCTTTTAGTCATCTTATACGACACTAAATGTTAGTAGTGAATTGTATTCTTACTCTGTCACTCCATGGAAAATATAGTTTGTAATAAGCATAAATACTTATACAGACGCCTATATCATCACAGCCCATATACGTCCCACTGCTGGGCTTGAGACTCCTGGATAGGAGTGACATTGACCTACTATACCACGCTGGTCAGACGGATTAGTTTAGGGTATTATTTCGAGTTTTCCTTCTATTGCATAGATATTATGCGTGTTATATCCCTTAATCGTCTTTTATGACATCCACGGGCAAGATAGGATGTGGTAAATGGTATTCTCAATCCATCACTACACGGAAAGAACTGACGCTTATATATGAAGTGAAAATAACAACTTTATTAAAGAAGATTATATTTAGATTGAATTTTATATCATAAATTATATATAAAATGATAGTCACACATCATCACCAGTAATATAATATATATAATAAGATAAATAAACATCGTGTTTACATTATTTAGGTTACAATTGAAAATTTGTTTAACAATTGTAAAGTCTATGAAACTGTCTAGACGTTGTAGTATACGTGTATATATAAAATACTATGAATCTTTTGTCTATGCAAGGATGGTTGTCTCCAACAACCGTTATAATGAATCAACACTGCGTCCTATAATTATCATCGCTAGTACAAAAAGACGAGCTTTTCTTAAGGCCGATGATGTGTATGTCGACCTCGAGGCTTTGTGACCGGCCAGACAGCCCGAAAAACATCTAACAAAAGAAGCCATATGAACACGTCTAGTCGGTTTTAGGAATTCGCGCTAATGCGTCTGGCGACCCACTTGAATACATTTGCTGCTACTCGGACGTTATAATATTATTTAATAAATGTCTATTAGATGAGTCCCCGGTACAGTTTGAGCGGTGCGAATAGGTTCTCTTATATTACGTCGTATCGACACTCATTTTGTTATTTTTATAGTAAAAGATAAATCAATTTCCATTATGGATGAGACTCTAGCCTAATAGTGCGACATATATGAACTGTGATGATGATGATGAAAAGACAGTGTACAATGGACTTGAGGTAATCCGGCCTCTGTTTAATCCGGCACCCCTTGTAATCCGACATATCTAGCATTATTGAATATTATGTCGTCAACTTTTGATAATGTAAGTTATGCATGATTGATCAGGTTACAACTTGTATACGGCACTACTATTGTGCTTTTGTTTTGAATCTCATTGTTTAGTTTGAATTTGACTACATATAATAGCGGTACGGCCTAACGTACTTTTTTTTTTATATTGCAAGCAGTGGCAAACGAGCAAACAGTACACCTGATGGTAAGTGTTGCTGCCGCTCATGGACCTTTATAAGGCCGCTGCCTATCGCGAAGAAGGTGAAGGGAGTGTGAATACGTGCAATAAGGCTCGGTGATACCAAAGGCACCACCAAAACCCTCCACACGCAAACACCCTCAGAAAGTTGGGCTGCCGGCTCTCTCGCTCAACGAACGAAGCGCAGTAACAAATTGCTACTACTCAGACGTCGATTTTCTGCGAGAGCGTGGTACGTGGTACCCCGGACGGACCGGCCCGCGGCTGTAGACAGATAACTGTCGACAGTGTGGTCCTACCACTATCAAATATAGTTAAACTACTTTCATAGTTTAATATTTCATTGTACATTACGTATACGGACTTGTCGGATTACAAGGTACTCTTTGTAAAAAAAACCGGACTATAAGGGGTTCTTAGGCAGTTCCGACGAATTCGATAGTCCGACACTGCCGTGCAAAACGTTGGTCGGATTACCAGGGGTCCACTGTATTTCGGTAGAATTTTAAAGTTCTCGATGATCGCTTTCAACTAGTATTCCTTTCCAATAATAATAATAAAAATTTAGACAAATTTTCCATTATCCATGTTGAATTTACCAATTACTACTACGATTACTGTAAATAGGTTTATTCATAAACAAATAATCACGACAAAGCTTCATTTCTTAAAGTTATAAGTAACGAAATCAAAAGAGACTAGGGTTAATATATGTATATAACAAAACGTCTACTTAACTGTAATAATTTTGAGCTTAGTATATTTAACACTGTAAAAATATAAATGCATACATTTAATTAAATATTCTCATTGTCTATGCGAAAATAAGTGTATAATGTAATGAATTTTAACAGAAAATGTTTTTTATTTTTGGGCCATAACCTAAGTTAGGCTCGGGCAATAACCGACCGTTTTTGAACCGACCATATTTCGTCTGGGCATCGACATCTTGTCCTACCGACGCGTTGCCTGTTTATTATAGGTACTATATATATATACTTATTGATAAGATATTACGTGTCATAGATTTATGTCTGTCTAGACACTTTTATATCGTCAGCACGCACGAATTGTTTAGTAGGCGTACAATACCGATTTTAATTTCATTCGAATAGAATCTTAAATAAAACCTTGTTTAATGGAGAAATGAATACAGTATAGTGTAGCAGTTTTGATTAGCAATTATATTAAAGTCAATGTGCGTTGTGTAGTTTATCCAATATCTTTATACGAGCAATTCTTGTATATTTAATGCATATCGAGAGATTGAGAATCTCGTTTGGTTGAATTTCGTGTGGTGACGGAGTAAGAATACAATTCACCACTCCCTATTCTGCCCGTGGATGTCGTAATAGACGTTTAGGGGATATAATATGTACATAACATCTGTGCAAGAGTAGAAAAATTCGAAATAAAACCCTATACCAACATGTCTGACCAGTATGGTATAGTCGACTTCCCTCCCATTGTGGAGGAGGCCCAAGTTCAACAGTGGGACGTATATGGGCTGCGATGATGACGATGATGAAGAATCTCGATAACGCTATCAATGATTTCCATGAAGTCTAGAATGTAGATTTTAGGCGCGATAAATCAATCTAGCTAGATTTTATTTATAAAAAAAATCACTTTATCAGTTTTTAGATAATAGAAAAATATATATTGAAATATGAGAAGATACATTTAACCATTGCCTTTGAAAATATAAATAGTTGTGATATCGAGCAGCGCCCATCCAAGTAGTGCCTAGTTCCATCCGTAGTTTTCTCTGTTTTCAAGTTTATTTTTTGTGAGAAAAATATTGATCTTTTGTTGGCAAACTATTATCTAAATATATTTTCTAGAAAAACACATATTATGTTAAAAAATTAAGACCTTAACTCCTTCGTCCGGATAGATACTGAATGTAAGGCACAACACGGGTCCTGGATTTTGAACTTTATCATTTATTTATTTTATTTATTTACAAGCAATTGTAATACCTTTACAGGACATTTAACCTAATGCGATATTATAAGTAAAATTAGAAAATTAATAATTAACTAATTAATTAATTACTTAGTCATTAATTAATTTAATTAATTAATATTAATTAATTATATTATTAACTTGGGTTTCTTTGTTAATATTTTCATGAAAAGGACTAATTTCTGTTAATGAAAAAGTCAGTTTAATGCTTGAAGTTACTACATAATTACACTTTTTATCAAAATTGCTAATATCGTGTCACTCCCCCATTACCTATACACGACTACGTTATAGTTTATCCTACCAACCCGGCTTCACTTCGGTTTCGCCCTACATTCATAGTTCCCGTTCCCGTGGGAATACCGGGATAAAATATAGCTTAAGTTACTTCTTATATAGTTACCTGGTAGTAAAATATTATCAAAATTGGTCCAGCCGTTTTGAAGATTACCTCAAACAGATAGAGAGACAGAAAAACAGATCGACAGACTAATAACAATTTTTAACACTGTATTTTAGTTATAGGTATCGTGTCGTATATATATAACCGTGTGAGGATGAAAACAGCCCAGTATTTTGATATTACAAACAGATACTTAAATTTTATTTATTTGTATAGATTAGGTATACAATCTTTTATGAAGTATTTTTCTAATAAACAAGTTACTTTTTTTATTAGTCAGTTCGACTAAATAAAGTTCACAGTCTTATAATAGAGCTAACTGTCTTTATCTTAACTGAATATCATGTGTTACATAAGTTTTGACCATTTTCTGAGAAAAAAATTACACTGAGATTAGAATTGTTGTTAGTATTTGTAAGCAAATTTGCTGCTCTACCATTGATTCCACGAGCTTATTTTGGAAGTGAATTTAAATAAAAATAAATTGATTATTATGTAAAACTAACTTGACTGCATATGTGGCATAGTGATTAAGTCACCGACTTACCGTATTAATTGTGTGGGTTCGTATTCAATGTAGGATAAAACTTTGTGTAACCTACAAATTGTTGTTTAGTCTGGATGCAATTTGTGTCAGATAATTATATGCTATTTGTAAAGTCCCCCGCAATAAAAATGCTTCGCTTTATTCAATTAATAAATAATTAAAATCATTTATCTCGTGGCTTTCATTTTAAAATATAGATTTTCTATTAAAATATTAATTAGTAACTTAGTAAACTATTAAATGTAATAATTATTTCATGTAAAATAATTTAACAATCATAATTATTGTTTATTTATTTTATGTATCTCTATATGCTTTCACAAATACTTCAAGTAGGGAGGATACCGAGGATACTTACATGGGGACAAGGGTCCAAACACGTAGAGGTTGTTGTAGAAATTTGCTCTAAAAATGGGATGAATTATTACGATTATTTTCAATATAACCATAAATGTGAGTGTTAATCTAGACGATAATGGTATTTAGCAATTTAAAATTTAATATAACATTATAAATTAAGAAATTAGTACATTTAATTTAAAAAATAATGTAATTACCAATAATAACTTATAAAATAATATATAATAATATTAAATAATAATAACTTATCTATTAAGTTACAATGGAACCACATAATTAAATCCCGATTCGAATAATCTATATAAACTAAGTAAATAATTTCGGGTTGAATGCAAACAGTTTACAAACTTGCGCTTTTATATTTTTTGCTTAACGGCTGTTGCCTTACAGGCGTCGAAACACGAGTTCATTGACCACTAAAGATAGTCTGGCCTTGTATGTCTGTTAGTCTATGAATTCGTCTATTACTTTACACACAAAAATTTATTATATAGTTGTGTGTCGCTGACATTAATGCGTAAGTTATTTTGATATTTCAGTCAATGTCATTGTAGTCAGTATTGTAGAAATGCAACTTTTATCATGAATCATCTTTGAACGATTCAAAAGCGTATTGCAAAATCATTAACTTCGTCACGTTTATTTAATGGATTTTATAGTTTAGTGTCCGAGACTTTTCCTCAATATGTCAATGACTTCTTATTTGGCCACAAATAGGCTCAACTTCATTATCAATTTATAATACCGCAATACTGGGTACCATATTACATTCTGTGCAATAGTAAATAAAACTAAGATTTAGATCTAAATAATATCGACTACGCAGATGAGGTAATGACCTAAGTTCCGGCCTGTCGTACCGAATTTTCAACTTATTTTTATTAAATACTGCTTTAATTCATTCGTTCATCTCAGCCTATGTAAATTCTACGCCTTCTCCACAATAAGAGGGGTGATTACCTACTATTCTACGATAGTCCGACGTATTGGAATAGGGTTTTATATCGAATTTTCTTTTTTTATTATTCCAGACGGCGGCAAAAGAGCAAACAGTACACCTGATGGTAAGTATTGCTGCCGCTCATGGACCTTTGCTAGGCCACTGCCTACCATGAAGAAAGTGAAGGTAGAGTGAATGCGTACAAGGTTCGGTGAAACTAAAGGCATCACGAAAATCCACCACACACAAACACACTCAGAAAGTTGGGCTGCCGGCTCTCACGCTCACCGAACGAAGTGCAGTAACAAATTGCTACTACTCGGACGTCGATTTTCTGCAAGAGTGTGGTACTAAACCGAAGGACCGGATGTAGACAGACAACTATTAACAGTGTGGTCCTACCACATGATTCCTCCTTCTTCGTCGATGTTACCTGTATATATCCCTTAGTTGTCTTTTGCTACACCCACTTCTTAAGTTAATTCTTACTTTCTAACCACACGAATAATACTGCTTACATAATACTTCTTTACATTTCATCATCATGTCAGCTCGTATACCTGGAATTATTTTCCTCATGCCTCTTCCACTATAGGAGTGCAATTGACCTACTATGCTACGCGGTTACATAGTTTGGTATACGGTTTTATATCCCTTCCATTGCGTAGATATTTTTTATTATATCCTTTAGTCGTTTTTACTACAACCACGGGGCAGAGTGGGAATGGTGAATGGTATTCTTAATTCATCACCATTGGAGAGTCTTTTACACAAATTGGATTAATATGAGTACTAAAAGAATGATTATGTTTCCGCCAAGAAAATGAAAAATTGCTTTGATTTCATCTTGTTGTATTATGAATATAAAATATTTACGATAAAAACTGCTATGACAAAAGGATATGTTAATTTGTTTTAGAACAATTCCGTGCACTAAGAAAATAATGCTTGCATTGCGGGGGGTTTAACAAACATATGTATAATTTAGCGAACACAAATGATCAGATTCAGAACAACAATTTGTGAATCGTGCAAAGTCAGTGCTTTATAATACGTCAGTATAGGACAATTCATGCATGGGAATCGAATTCAAAGCATTGGCACGGTAGGCTGGCAGTTTAACCTTTACGCCACCTGTGCAGTCATTTATTCCCATAGCGTATTTGGAGAAGATTATGCTTGTGATATCTTGACATTGTGAAAGCAGTAGGAAACCATTGAATTCTGACGGCATAAAATTATTCTACTTGGTGTTGTTGTGAGAAGGCTATGTTCAACAGAAGATTCTGTTATACTAACCGATGGAAAATTTTTATTTATGATTCAGGATTTATTATGATAAATTTTAGAACGAAGTATCCACAGTTGACAGTTTTTGAATGAGGTTATTCAACTTTACGATATGAAAGTGAGAAACGTTGCTAAAAATGCATATAATAACTCATCGTCCAAGTAATAGAGCTGAAGGGTAGGAGGATATTAGCACTGTGTTAGTCAACTTAAATAAAACATTATATAAATCATTTTTAATATAGACTTTAGAATTAATAAACTTTATATTAAATTAATTTCCGTGTAATGACAGAATAAGAACATCTATTTCATCTTCATCAGCCTTTCAATATCCAATAACGAACATAAGCTTTCTCATAGGAGGGATAATGGCACGTTCACCATGCATGGTGGGCCTGTAGTTAATCGTAGAAGTGGTACCTATACGTTTTTCAGGAGCGCGTATTAAGAATTTTACTTTCATTTTATGAGGCCATATGGCGCATGGGTAATACGCTAAATTAACTGGCCAGATGGCTTGGATCAACGTTTTATTTTGAGTTTTCATTCTTTCACAGTGATATTAACTGTTTATATTCCTGAATTGTCTTTAATGATACCCACGGGAAAGGAAGAGGTAACATTATACATACATACACACCCACACTCATCTATACACACAAACACACACACACAATTACAAACACTATCACATACATAAATACTAATACGTACACAAGATACTTAAATGTGCACGTACGCACACATACGCATCCATAGACACAAGCACATACACTAACACACGCTCACAACTATTTAAAATTTATGTTTTTTTTTAACTTAGGAAGAAGTTATAGAAAAGTCAATTTACTGCATGTTTTTTTATTATTTCTGAAATTAAATGCAGCTCTGATTCTCAAGGTACAGGCCACGGCCTAGTTTGAGATTCGCAACATAGTTTTATTCAAATAATGCTAATGAAATCTTAAGAACACAATTTTTTTGGGAAACAGCAATTGTAAATTACAACTTAGTAAATAAATGAACATACTATTAATAACTTTATTCAACTTAAAAACTACCAAATACATTTTTAAATATAAATAATATAAAAAAGTATATATTTAAAATAATAAAAAGTGTGTTGACCCACCGCCAGCGAATACAAGGACCAAGCTGACGGCGGTTAGAGCTACAGAGAGAGGAACTTTCTCACCTCTTCTGCATCAAACCCCCCAATCCAATATTTTTAATATTATTATAATGTATCGTCGTGTTCACGGGATCTTCTTAGGGAAGATACTCGGTCCTTTGGAAGGCTTACATGGGGATATGGATCCAACACGCAGAGGCCGTTGAAGAAATTTAATTTGAAAATGGGATGGGATGTCTACCGATGACAGTCCACGTCTGCACATAACATTCGTGGACTGCCAATGGTAAGTATTAAACTATTATTATTGTGTTGATTTCGTCATATATTTTACTTCTGAAGTAATATTTTTTTATTAAAATTTTAGTTAAGAATATCGACTGACTAATAGGATTTAACAGCAGGAAGGATTTAGTAAAATGATTACTAACATATGCAACTCTAGAAGTATGTATATAGTTTTATCACCTATAAAACATCGATCACATTTTTTACATATTTTAACTTTTTATAAAGATGCCTTTAGGCTGGGTGCTCACTAGCGAGTTTTTTC